>JALAZF010000058.1:10833571-12037500 GCA_022829125.1 Lathyrus tuberosus
TTGGTGGCAATGCACTCTAGGAAAAGCCAACATCATGGTCTGCCACGATACGATTACAATTCCTATCCGATCTGCTCAATAAACAATCGGGGATGCTCTTTTGTATAAGAGGCCCTCCAGCGTCAGATGGATCTTGGATGGATCCAGGATTACCGTGATATAAGTAGCCATCAAGTCAATATGATTCAAATCTTTGATATTCATTTGATGAATACTAGTCTGGTAGAATTACACGCTAAGCAAGTCCGGCTCGGTTTTCTGGCTTCACATGATTATCAAAATTGTAAAGTGTGTCGTGAAGACGACCAAGGATGTGCGCTTGTCCAAAGAACACTTCAACACTTGTTGAACCACTGTGGCTTCCGATCTACCTAGATGAAGACACACAACAAGTCAGTATGACTGACGAGAATCCTACTAGGCATCAAAGTCAGGGTATTCGCGCGATGGAAACAGATCTAGTAAAGTTGCACTGCATACAAAGCGGACGTGGCCGGTGCCACCACACAATTATGAACGCTGTAGAGTTTTCTTAGAAAACAACCAAGGATGCTACCTTGTACGGTCAGCTCTTCAAAATCAGTTGGACCAAAAAGAGATTCGACCATGTTCAAGTTCTAGTTCGGTCAATGTAATGCAAGACTATCTTTCTGATCAAAGAAAAGACGTTGTCTTAATCTCCGATCATGAAAGGGTCAAAGATGTATGCACCATAATCCCTCTACTCCATGAATCCAGAGTTCTTCTTGATAGTAGAAAGATTCTCAACCTCAAACTAATTAAGGTCGGCTACGATGGTCAGAAAATCAAAAGGCTCCTGTGGTTATCTATCTGCCAGGACTAATACCATACAAATACGATAAAGCTATCCCTTACAAGTATGGTGCAATAACAATCGAAAATGGAAAGGAAACTCCATTACCCTCCGTCGTAAACATTTCTGACATCAGTCGAGTAACACGGAGCAGCCGGATCTACAACAGAGGAGTTGGAAAACCCACCAAGGAAAAGGAACCTCAAACTGAAGTTCCCAATCAACCAGTCGGTCAATCCAGTAATCCCGACCTTTCAAAGAACAATGATGAGATGCTGAAGCTCATCCAGAGGAGCGAGTACAACATCGTAGACCAACTGTTGTAAACTCCTTCGAGAATCTCTGTGCTATCTCTCTTGCTTAATTCTGAAGCTCACAGGGAAGCTCTACAGAAAGTCTTAGAGCAAGCCTTTGTGGAACAATATGTAACAATAAGACAGTTTGACAACATCATCTCCAACATCACTTCCTGCAACAAAGTAGGATTCAGTGATGAAGAATTGCCGAAAGTAGGCAAAAATCACAACATGGCGCTTAACATTATAGTCAACTGCCAGGACGATGCTTTAGCCAGCATACTGGTAGATACCAGATCAACTCTAAATGTTATGCCAAAATCTACTCTGATGCGACTATCATTTCAAGGATCTCTGATGAGAGGTAGTGACGTCATCATCAAATCATTTGACGGATCCCGAAAAACAGTTATCGGTGAAGTAGACCTTCCCATAACTATTGGTCCTCACACTTTCCAAGTCACTTTCCAGGTCATAGATGTCCGGGCAGCATACAGCTATTTGATAGGAAGATCTTGGATACACGAGGCTGGGGCAGTCACTTCAACACTTCACCAAAAGCTGAAGTTCATGAAGAATGACAAACTAGTCACAGTCTGCGGAGAGCTGACCTTGATCGTGAGCAACTTATCATCATCATCCTGTGTAGAACCAGAAGAGGTCATTAGAACTTAGTTTCAAGCACTCTCGGTAAGCAATGAGAATTAATCAGAGAGAGGGACATCGATTTCCTCATACAAAGATGCCCTCAAAGCAATCGAGAGTAACAACGCAAAAGGATGGGGACAGCTTGTTATTCCTACTGATAACAAGACAAAGAAAGGTCTTGGTTTTTCCTTAACCTGTACCCAGACTTCTACTAATGATGAAAGTTTTCATCCCATTCAAGACTTCTTCCATAGTGGAGGTTTCCTTCACCAAGTGTCTCAAGAAGTACATACCATCAATGAGGGTGACTCCTCCGATACAGATGAATAGTGGAAGTCCTATCTCAACTAGGACGATTATATGTCTCAGGAAGAAATGCATACGCCATTTTGCTATCCCACGCAGAGTCCGAGATATATACTAAGATCAGATGTCAAAATGACGTACGGAGATTGTGATCCGGAAGGATGTCGGGCTCCACCCAACTCATTATAGGAAGACACTCTGATGAAAGACAACTTCGACTATGACTATTATGACCCAATGGATGACTTGCCCATCTAGCAGCCGTACCTAGAAGACTTGGGGAAAAAGAGTCAGCCAAACGATGCATATCAGCTGAACATTATTGAAAAGAATACCTGCGTCCCCACCAAATTATGGGATCATTACTCAGGGCATTCATAAGATATCCAGCACAACAATGAATCTGCAAAGATTGCAGGGCAAAAGTTCATCAGCTATGCTTTTACCGAGGTCAACGTCATCGAGAGGGATGACTCCTCCAGTTCCACTGAAGTATGGGACACCTTAGGACAACTAAGTGGCAAGTACGACTTCTTGGTCAAATACACCGCTCCTGAAAGCTCTCGTATCAGGCTCAAAGACATCCAGCCAACTGAATGGGAAGATCTTCCTGAGAGTGAAAACACTGTGCAAGATACAACAGAAGAGTTCGTCTACGACAACTCTGCATGGGAGGAAGACTCCAACGATCCTACCCTGCCAGAAATCAACTTCATTTTTTAGAACAAACCAAGAAAGAAGGTACCAGACTTTGTGATTCACCGAGGAGTTCACCGCCAATGGGTTGCTGTCAATGTCCCGAAAGTCGTCCATAAGTCTAAGTAATTGCATCTTTGTTTTGACCTTTCACCCTGCCCAGGTGAAATGGATGTTTTTATAGGGCTCACTTTCTGTAAATGTACCTCTTCGCTTCACCCAAAGCGACAAAGTTTTGTTTTATAGGGCAGTAGTTTCAAAAATCGAGTAAATAATAAATGAATAAATGTCATTCTGTAATTTCCGCATTTATTGCTGTTTTCACTTTTTGCTTTTTTAGAAAATGGTAATCCTAAAAACAACTCAAAATAAAAAGAAGCATTTTTTTCAGAAAATACACTGCACACACTCTTGCATTTCTCTCTATCTCTTCTAAAAAACAATCATCACGTCATGCAAATTGCTTGTTTTAAACCCTATTGAAACATACGATCCAATGCCTTCGCACAACTTTGAATTCCCAGTATTTGAATCTGAAGAAGAAGAAGACGAAGAAATTCTAGAAGAGATCTCCCGATTACTCAGACAAGAGGAAAGGTCCATTGAACCTCACAAAGAGCCGTTGTAAACGGTCAACTTGGGTTCAGAAGAAGAGAGAAAAGAAGTCAAGATTGGGGAACTACTCAGTCTGACTGTCAAAGAAAGCTTGATAGAGCTTCTCAAAGAGTTTCCCGATGTTTTTGCTTGGTCCTATCAGGACATGGCCGGGTTGGACACCAGCATCGTGGAAAATCCTCTACCGTTAAGATCAGAATGTCCCTGATAAAACAAATACTAAGACAAACTCATCTGAACATGGGCATCAAAATCAAAGAGGAAGTGCAGAAACAGATTGACGCAGGTTTCCTCGCCACCTTAGAATATCCTCAATGGTTAGCCAACATAGAACCAGTTCCGAAAAAGGACAGAAAAGTCAAAATGTGTGTAGACTACAGGGATCTGAACAAGGCCAGTCCAAAGGATGACTTTCCCTTACCGCACATAGACATGCTGGTAGACAGTACATCAAAGTTCAAAGTATTCTCCTTCATGGATGGATTCTCGGGCTATAATCAAATCAAAATGGCGCTAAAAGACATGAAGAAAACTTCATTCATCACCCTATGGGGCACCTTTTGTTACAAGGTAATGCCATTCGGTTTGAAGAACGCCAGGGCGACCTATCAAAGGGCCATGACTACTCTGTTTCATGACATGATACACAAAGAAATCGAAGTGTATATCGATGATATGATTTCCAAATCTAAAACAGAAAAGGAGCATGTGACCCACCTGTCAAAGTTATTCAAACGTCTAAGAAAGTACAAACTCCGCTTGAATCCCAACAAATACACATTCGGTGTTCGCTCAGGAAAACTGCTAGAGTTCATCGTCAGCCAGAAAGGAATTGAGGTAGATCCTGACAAAGTCAAGGCCATTCAAGAAATGCCTTCTCCAAAGACTGAAAAACAAGTCAGAGGATTCCTGGGACGTTTGAATTACATTTCCAGATTTATATTCCTCATGACCGCGACATGCGCGCCAATCTTCAAATTACTCAAAAAGAATCAGGACTGCGTATGGACAGAAGACTGCCAAACCGCCTTTGATAGTATCAACGAATACCTGTTGAATCCACCTATTATGTCACCTCCAGTGGAGGGAAGACCACTGATCATTTATTTAACAGTTTTGGAAGACCCCATGGGTTGTGTATTTGGTAAACAAGACGAAACAAAAAGAAAAGAGTCTGCCATTTTCTACTTAAGCAAGAAATTTACCGACTGTAAAACTCGGTACACTATGCTTGAGAAAACTTGCTACGCTTTGGCTTGGGCAGCCAAACTTCTTCGCCAGTACATGATTTGCCACACTACTTGGTTAATCTCAGAAATAGATCCGATCAAGTACGACTTTGAAAAACACGCTCTCACGGGAAGGATCGTCCGTTGGTAGATGTTGTTATCAGAATACGACATCGAGTACCATGCTCAGAAAGCCGTCAAAGGAAGTATTTTAGCCGATTATTTGGCTCATCAACCGATTGACGATCAAGGATCAGTTGGGTTTGACTTCCCCGACGAAGATTTCATGTACTTGAAAATGAAATATTGCGATGAACCGCTACTCAGTGAAGAGCCAGAACCAGGTTCCCAATGGGGACTAATCTTTGAAGGAGCTGCCAACAATTACGGAAACGGAATTGGGCAATCATCATAACACCTCAGGGTACCCACATTCCTTTCACCGCCCGACTAACATTCAAGTGTAAAACAACGAGGCCGAATACGAAGCTTGTATCATGGGTCTCGAAGAAGCGATTGACTTAAGAATTAAGAACTTGGATGTGTATGGAGACTCAGCCTTGGTTATCAATCAGATCAAAGCAGATTGGAACACATACCAATCAGGACTGATTCCTTACAAAGACTACACGAGAAGGTTGTTACCATTCTTCAACAGAATCGAGTTTCATCACATCCCTTGTGAAGAGAATCACATGGCTGATGCATTAGCCACTCTTTCCTCCATGATTAGTGTAGGTCAATGGAACAACATACCTAAGATTGACATAATGCGCCTAGAAAGGCCCGCTTACATCTTCACGATTGAAGCAGTCATAGACTACAAACCTTGGTATCATGATATCATATGCTTCCTTCAAAAATAAGAGTACCCACCTGGGGCATCCAGAAAAGACAGAAAGACCCTCAGAAGATTGGCAGGCAGCTTCTTTCTGAGTGGTGATACACTCTATAAGAGAAACTCTGACAATGGAATTCGATTGCTACAAGTACATGAGGAAGTGTCATAAGTGTCAGATATACGCTGACAAAATTAATGTACCGCCAACACATCTCAAAGTTCTCTCTTCCCCATGGCCTTTTTCCGTACGAGGAATCGACATGATTGGCATGATCGAACCCAGAGCTTCGAACGGATATCGCTTCATCCTGGTAGCCATTGACTACTTCACCGAGTGTGTCGAAGCAGTGTCATACACCAATGTAACCAGACAAGTCGTGGTCCGCTTTATCAAGAACAATATCATCTGCCGTTATGGTGTTCCCAGCCAGATCATTACTGATAATGGATCTAACTTGAACAACAAGATAATGAAGGAGTTGTGTGCTGAGTTCAAAATCGAACACCATAACTCATCTCCCTACTGACCCAAGATGAACGGAGTGGTAGAAGCGGCTAACAAGAACATCAAGAAGATTGTTCAAAAGATGGTTGTGACCTACAAAGACTGGCACGATATGCTACCCTTTGCTCTTCACGGTTATCGCACATTTGTCCGCACTTCAACAGGGGCAACCACTTTCTCTCTAGTATATGGCATGGAAGCGGTGCTTCCCACAGAAGTGGAGATCTCATCAATACAGGTATTGATGGAAGCCAAGCTAACAGAGGCTGAATGGTGTCAAAGTCGACACGATGATTTGAATCTGATCGAAGAAAAATGAATAACGGCTCTATGCCACGGTCAGTTGTATCAGCAAAGAATGAAGAAGGCGTTCGACAAAAAGGTTCGACCCCGTGTCTTCAGGAAAGGAGACCTCGTGCTCAAGAAGACACCATCATTTCTCACTGATTCACGAGGCAAATGGACTCCGAAATACGATGGCCCTTATTTGGTCATGAAAGGCTTCTCAGGCGGCGCCTTGAGACTCGCAACCATGGACGGAAAGGAATTTTCCTACCCCACAAATGTTGATGTAGTTAAGAAATACTTCGCCTAAAAAAAACGTCTCGGTGGATTGAAAACCCGAAAGGGCGGTCCAGTAAAAAATTAGAGACATAAGCAAAAATCATCCCGATGGATTGGAAATCTCAAAGTACAATCCAGGAAAAAATTAGGGATTCATGGCAAGTAACTACGTTCGACAAGGTTAAATCCCCAGCGGCAACACCCTTCGTCGAAAAACTTCAAGTCAAGGTCATCTTCGACAGAAGCTCAGGATGTCCAGAATTCAAAGTTGGTAGAAGGATAACGGTCATTTTGTTTCAATGTATCCTTTTTCCCTTAAAAATACCATTTTCTAACTTTGTAAAACTCTATGGGATCATGCGCTTGGCTGATTTCCATCCTATCAATAAAATTTAAGCCCTAGTGCATTTGTTTGCAATTCTTATTTATTTTAGCTTTTATAGATTGACATTTTTAACATGATCAACGATTCTTGAAATAAAATAAAAATGAATTTTACTTGTCAAATTTTTTTGTACTTTTAAAATAAAGATGGCAGTTCTTTTGACTGCTGAACATCGGAAGAACATCGATCGCTTCTCCGAAGGTGGTTGAAGCTCAATGTGTAGAATCAAAGTACTCCTTCAGAACCAATACGCCAGAATGAAGGATCAACTGTGTCAGAGACCATGTTTCATCTGACATCCCCGACAGAGTACGTATCTCTTAAGACCGATTAAACAATTCTTTCTCCGCACAGGGACCGTCTCTCCTAAGCAAGGCAGGATTCCTATCTTGGAACATTGATACTTTTCATCCTCCGCAGTGGTCGGGTATCCAGTCGTGTTCATCTATTACTCTGTATGTCGCGTCTGTTTTGTCAGCATAAACATACATACATCATGCATTATTGATTCATACTCATGTTCATATTGCATCACTATCACTCTAGTCGGTCTAGTTCCCAAGTGATAAAGTCCTCTCAATCAGGTTGTCAGTCATTTCCTAGTTAGGAATTGCAGCGTATAAGCAGTCTCTCCCCCAGTTTATTTCTGGATTGGAGACGGTCCTCGACCACTTTGATAACTTGAACCTCTAAAAGGCAAGAAGACATTCGACAAACGTCACTCTTCACCATTGAAGATGATATTTACGCTTTCCCGGATTAAGGAAAATCCCCAGAGAAAGCCTCGCAACTAAAGACTCTCAGCAACATATTGGTTTTTCTCTTAAGAAAGTCAATGTTAATAAAGTCATCAGCACCTCAAAATTGGATTACATCACATGGCATTTCTTCAAGAAGATCTCAAAGAAAAGTATGATGTAATATCCCCAAGCAGGAAACAGCCTCTCAAGAGACTCGTTTTCCCCAGTAGAGTCAACAAATGGCGTCTCCAACAGAGAAGTTTGAACACCTCTACAACTCATATGAATGGGTTCCCCAGCAAGTCTGACATCAAAACTTTTTCCCATCAAATGGCATCTCCCCAGGAAAATTCGGTGAGAAGTTTTATAAAAACCGCTGCACATAGCGTCCCTTGTCAAGGAAGGGACTTGACAAAAAAAACAAATTGAGACCAGTTCCGTGGTTGAAGACCAGGATCAAGGGGAAGTTTATTGACAAAAAAAACTAAGACCAGTTCCTTGGCTGAAGATCAGGATTGAGGGGAAGTTTATTTCAGATACTGAGACCAGTTCCTTTGCTGAAGACCAGGATCGAGGGGAAGTTTATTTAAGAAACTTAGACCAGTTCCTTGGCTGAAGACCAGGATCGAGGGGAAGTTTCACCCTTTTCTAAGTATCATTACTTAGAAAAACACGATGGATGAGCAAATTGCCATTCATAACCAATGTCAAAATTTCGGGTATTCCGATATTTAATCCTCTTGCACCCTGAATGTCCGAACACCTTCGTCATTCACACCTTCAGGTCCAAGAAGATTAAATAGGGGCATCTGTCATACCCCAAATTTTGACCACCAATATTTCCCATCATTGTGCAAATCATCATCACAATATGGATGTACTTTCATGCCTCATCAATCTCCTCAAAGATGGTTGAGCATTTACCACAATCAAGAATTAGGGTTTCAAGCCCTCTCTGAGCACTTAGGCAAAGGATCAATCAAGAAATGACATGATCTTCAACTTGTATAAACCTCTCAAACACCTATAAAGGATCAAGAGGACTCCCACATCAAGAATCAATCACAAGGTTGCAACATTCCAAGTGGATCAAGCCTCGAGATCGCCAGTGTCACCAAATTAGGGTTTTGGTCGACCAAGGCCTCCAGATGGAATTTTTCCTCTGCGAATGAGCCAATGCTTCAAAGCACAACCCAAGATAATCCAAGGGACCTCATGGACCCATTCATCAAGTCAATTTAACCTCAGGGGATGCATTTACAAAAAATTAGGAATTAGAGTTTCTTGACCTAATTCACCCCTATGTTGACTTTTTGGATAAAGCTTGAGCTAAGACCTCAAGACATGATTTGAGGGACCCAAATACACCACACTGATCCATTTACAACAATGGATTGATCCAAGAAGCTTGATTCACAAGTTTCAAATTCATCTGGACCACAATTAGGGTTTTGAAGAAAAAGTCAACTGTATCTTTGACTTTTGACCAAGACATGCTCCCAAACCTTGGGACATGATTCAATACACCCTATAACACCTATGGAATCCATCCATTAGGTTTGAATTAGGTCAAGAACTTGATTTCACAAAGGATCGCACCGTTTGGATTTCATCCGATAAAAAGTCAACTGTGCACAAAATCAAGTTTGACTTTTTGGAATTTTTCACAAATATGGTTCCCCTAAGTCAAAAATAATGTTAATGTATGGTATTGATCATCATTCATTAAGAAAAATCAAGAAAAGTGAGGTTTCTTGCAAAAGGGGCAACTATGAGAAACCAAAATTTTTCTAAGTTATGGAACAAAAGTGGTTTTGGTACCAACTTCCAAGGACCATAACTTGAGATCCAAGCAACCATTTTGGGTGATCCAAAGCTTGATTTGTAGGTCTTGTTACACGCTACAAAAGCTTCAACTACCTCAGACTCCAATTATTTATGGATTTTGGGTTATGGATTGATCAAAATCACAAAAACATGAAAACAACACTTTTTCCAACACTTAGTGAAAATTTACCTAAGTTACTTGCCTTGAACATCAATGTTCATGGAGTTTTTTCAGTTGGATCCAAATAGTTTCAAAACAAACTATGATCACACATGTTTTGTATCATATGAGGGATTTCTAAAAAGCACAAGAGCCTCCCATAACTCAACCTAAGCAGGGAGATATGAATCCCTCAAAATCACCATTTCCAACCGTCCTAAGCAAGGCAGATTTTGTGCATTTCCTCGATTTGACAAATTTGGACAACTCCAAGCCTTGTCATCCATTTAGAGACATCTGAGGATAAAACAAAAGGAGAATGATTTGATCCCCAAGCCTCCAAAGTCCAAGAATCTACACTTAGCCATAACAAACCTAAAAAGGCTAAAAAGGTGCCAAGACTCCAATTTTGTTTCCAAGCATTCAATGGATGCACCAAGGTGGCATGGAGTGACACATTCCTAACTAAATCAGTCAAGAATCAGCACTGAATCAAAGAACCATAGGCATGTTCCCTAACCTCAAGTCAATGGCTATAGGAGACTAAAGATTCCTTTTGCTCAACATTGGCCAAAGGCCTGCTGCAGCTGCCATTCACTATTGATGCCAAAACAAACTTGACACACTATAAATAGAGCTCAATTGTGATCAGTTTGAGTACACCAAAGCACTACAACTGATGCTTTCCTCAAAATCTCTCTCTTTAGGCCAAAATGCCTTCTTTTGCAAGCCATCTCTGAGTTTTTGAGTTAGAGAGCAATTCCACCACAGCTCATGATCCAAACACATCCAATATGTCATATCTAAGCTGTTCAAACACTCACTTGTGACCTAAAACACCAAAATCAGAAAATCCACTTCCAAAACCTCAAAATTGGACTTTTCTGCATTTTTCAAGCCATGCCTTGATTCAGTCACTTCCAAAACCAAACAAGGCCTCAAACACACTCCAAATATCATCCTCAAACTGTTCCAAATGCTTCCTTTCATCTGGAACACCATTTGAGAGAGTTGCCATATTGGTCACTTTTGCCTCTTTTGCAAGAAAGAGCCAAAACTTGTTCCTGAAGATTCCAGCTGGTTCTAATCATCCCAAAAGCTTCTAAGGGATCAATTGAGTGTGTTCAAAGCATTGGATCACTTCTGGCACAAGGAACTTAAGAGTTAGCACAAGAAGGTCCAAGAGGTAAGTGCATCACAATTTGAACTCTTTGAATTATGCATTCCTTTGAGGTCCACTGATCATAAACATCTCATACATGTTGTATATGTTGTGTTTGAACCAATTTGTCATACAATTCGTGCATGTACCATGAGATAGCATAGAACATGCAAAATTTGGCCTATTTTGAAACCACTACCGGGTTTTAAAATAGGGACACTTTCTAAAAATTCCAAAACCACCATTGGATTCCTTGTGAAATTCTAGGCCAGATGCACCTAAATTTTATCTAAATCCAAGGAGAAATGAGAAAGTTAGAGGTTTCACGTAAATTGCCAAAACTTGCCTTGCCTGGCCTTGGCCAGGCCTAAAAACTTGGCACCCCTTATGTATTAATGAGGTGGTTTTGATACACGGATGTATCACCACCCCAGTGGTAGCGCGCATGTGTGTTTGTGTATGAGGTCGTGGGTTCAAACCCCACCCAGACCTTTTTTGCTACCTCTCTTATTTTTACTATTTTTCATTATTTTCATGTTTTATTAATTAATTCAAAAATTAATTTCTCTCTCAATTCTAATTATTTTTTATTGATTATTTTTTTGAAAATTACCAAAAATATTAAAATATTTCATTCCATGAAAATTTCACAAAAATATTATTTATTTCACATATTTGGTATTTTTGTAAAGAATTATGTTTTATTTGTTTTTAAACATTAAAAATATTTCTTTCTCTTGGTTTTCCAAAATTCAAATGATTTTTAAATCATCCCATGAATGAAACATGATTTTTAAAATATAAATCCAAGATCACAACCTTTTTTTCACATGTTTGACTATTTTAATTGAATTTTTATTCAATTAAAATACATTTTAAAACCAAAAATTAGGGTTTTGATAACTATCACCCTAACAAATCTTTTCAAGCATCTATGAGCCTCTTGATAGAGTGTAAGTCCCACCCCTTTGTAAATATAAACCTTTTTGGGCCTCAGTCATTGTATAAGTCCCACTGCGATTTTAAAATCTCGACGCAGTCGTCGCCTTTTAAACGAAAACCATCTGGGCGTCCCCTTGTGTTGTAATTCCCATTTCTTTTCTTTTTCAAACATTTGGCCCTCTCCTTGAGTTATAAGACCCACCCTTTTGTACAGAAAACCTTTTTGGGCCTCAGTCATTGTATAAGTCCCGATACAATTTTCAAAATAACGGTATGATTACTGTTTTTCATCTGGGCCTCTCCTTAAGTATAAGCCCCAATCTTCTTTTCAAAACAGCTTTCCCCTTTGATTTAGGTTCAAATCCATAGTTGTTATCAAAATTTTCGTTAATTTCTTGAACAACTAACCATACAGCTGTTACAATGGAAGCTTGTTCGCCTGTAAGTTTTATCAGCTTTCATTTACATGCTTACATATATATATATATATATATATATATATATATATATATATATATATATATATATATATTAACTGTATTGCTGGAAGCTTGCTCACCTGTAAGTCCTTCTTTCATATCCTTTTAAATACTTGTCATATATCAACTGTATATATACTTGTATATCTGCTTAGAGTTTTCCCCGACAACTAGGTCTAGAACTAGGTAAAGCCAGTTGGTCACTCTTTCAATACAATCAAAACTAGTTCCCCACAAGAATTTCCAGATACAGTCTTGCCTTCTCTTGGCCTTAAACAATATGGAACAAAGAGAAAGGCATTATTCCTGGTGAAACTTTTCTCAGACTGTCACTATTAGAAATTGTCAAAGAAGTTCATTTCCCCAGAGAGGACTAATTCCCGGTGAAACCACTCTTGAATTTCTTCAAACCCTATAACTGTTCACTAAAAGAAAAGATTATTCCCAGTGAAACTTTTCTTGAACTTTTCTTAAGTTTGGACCCATAGACTTCCTAAAAGCATCTCCGCCTCCTCTTGGGCTTTGTACAAGGACCCTCCGGCTTCTTAGAAGTTCTCATGCCTTCTCTTGGGCTTAATACAAGGACCCTGAAGACCTCTTAAAGGTATAAGACAGAACTTAGTCATCCTTCATTAGAGCAGTCTTTCTAAAGAGTCAAAACCTCATACCAATTTAGAGTTGATTCTCATCCCTTAAAACACCTGCCTCCTCTTTGCCATCATACAAAGATAAACTCTTCCATACCAGTAGACTTGGACAGTCTAATCTCCTCTTGGATTTAAAACACATTCTCAAGTTCCTTACAAACATAGGAAAAACCCTGGTCATTTTAATCAATCTCCAGTAGAGTTAAAACCCATGGGTTCTAAAACCCAGTCTTTCTCCTAAAATTCCCCAACCAGGGTCAGCTTACCATCAGTATAACACTTTCCCAAATCAGAACCTCAAGGCATCTGATACCTCAACTCTTCTGGAACCCTCAGCAAGAGTTGATTCCCCATTTTGGACCTGCCTCTGGATCTCAATAATCCTCAGCAGAAGCCAGCCTCCTCTTAGGCTTTGTATAATGATTTTCCTCAGTAGAATTAGCCCCAACAACACCCTTTTGTTGAGCCCGTCTACTTTCTTAAGGCACTCTCTTGTTGAGTCAACCTTTTTCAGCCTCCTCTTAGGCTTTGTATAAAGATTTTTCCCAACTGAGTTCTCCAAAAGTACTCTCTTATTGAGTCAATCACCTTCCCATACTCTCTTGTTGATTCAATGGTACCAAAAACACCCTCTTGTTGAGTCGGTCATTCTTTTAGCCTCAATCTTGGGCTTTGTACAAGTCATATATAAACCTTCTCCAATAAAGTCAAAAATCTTCATAAATTCCTTTAAAGCTTGAGGAAAATATCTTCCCCAGCAAAGTCAATTCCTCCCAGCCTCCTCTTGGCTTTGTATAATGATTTTCCCAGTAAAGCCATCCTCAATCTTAGGCTTTGTACAAGACACCTAAAAATCCTCAGCTCAGTTAGTTAACTACCTTTCAACCTCAATCTTGGGCTTTGTACAAGACACCAAATAGAACACTCTCTTGTTGAGTCAGTCTCATTTTAGCCTCAATCTTGGGCTTTGTACAAGACAGATAAAGATTTCTTTCCCACAGAGTCAGTTTCTTTTTAGCCTCAATCTTGGGCTTTGTACAAGACACCGTATAAATCTCTCTAACATAGTCAATCTTCTTTTAGCCACAATCTTGGGCTTTGTACAAGACAGATAAAACCTCTCAACCGTAGAGTCAGTTTCCCCTTTTAGCCTAAATCTTGGGCTTTATACAAGATAGACAAAATATTCCCCTAGAAAGTCAACTTTTAGCATTCCTCTTAGGCTTTGTATAATGATATCCCCAAAAGAGTCAATTCTCTTTTAGCCTTAATCTTGGGCTTTGTATAAGACAGATAAACGCTCCCTTGTTGAGTCAGCCTTTTGCAGCCTCCTCTTAGGCTTTATATAAGGACTTCCCCAGTGAAGTCAATCAATCTTTGAGCTTCAACCTTGGGCTTTGATCAAGGCACACAAAAATCAACATCCCTTCAGAGGAAATCAAAAACTCTCTATAGGAATTCATTTCTCTGTATATCACAAAGAAAATCAAAACAAACCTTAATCCCAGATGTTGCGGTGAGAATCATATAACAAGCTATTAATTAACTTGTATCACAAAACTTTTGAAATTCACCACCAACTTTGATTTATCCTAAGGAAAGGTTCAAGATCGAGAAAACCTAAAGGGGGGAGATCTAAGGTTCGGGGGTTGGTTATACCAAGGGAGGGTATTAGCACCCTTAATATCTGTAGTACTCTACGGGAACCTCTTGTTTAGTTTGTGTTATATTATGTTTGCTTTCTAAGGAATCTGCTAAAAGGGTAAAGGTAAAGACCTAGGGGTATGTACACTAAGTTTTCCTGCCAAGACGTCACATCTTGTGCCTACATGAATTAATGGTAAAGGTAATGACATTTAAGAGTAGATTTTAAGAATTCGTAAACCTTAAGTTAACATGGAGAAATATGCAATCATGGGTAAAGTAAATACCTACTAAGGTAATGAAAGAAAACTAAATGTTCATTTCATACAACATACATTCAGACACACTTTCTCAAGCTCACAGCCAAATACAAACAACAATTCATGAAATGAATGTTAAAACACGTTGGAACAAGTTCATATTGATTCAAAAGTAGCAAGAGGAACAAGTATCATCATCAAAGAGAAATATAATTTCTTTAATAACCCTAAACTATTTCACATTTTTCACAAGACAAAAAACTATAAAAATAATTATTTTTAGTGATTTTTTAATATCATGTGAAAATATATCAAAAGTGGTGAAGGATGCAAAAAGAGTGGTCTAAAAATCATGAATTATGAAAAAGTTATGTCCATTTGAAAATGATTAATACAAGTAAAGAAAAGAAAAGAAATCAAGTGCTAAAAAAGGTAGGGGAAGGCCTCCAAGGGTGTTGAACCCGTGTCCTTGTGATTACAGCCCAAAACACTCATCACTCCACCCATTGTGCGCGTCTTAACAAGTCGTGGCTAAAGCACAATATATATAAAAACAATGTGTTTTCAGAAAATAAATACAAAAGGACTGGGGTGAGGGGGATTAGAACCCCAGTCCTAAGGGTCAAATGGGCGCGTGTATGTGCGTGCTTGCCACTGGGGTGGCTGTTACATCCGATAACAAACACGACTCCATATTTACTAAAGTATTGGCAAGCGAGGAAATGAGTGCTAGCATACAAGTTGCCACAACCAGCCATAGCAAGGAGTCCAACAAACTCAACCTGATAACTTATTAAACCAACTATCCAAACAAGAACCCAATCTGGACATAATCAACAATTTCTTCCTCTCAAAATCATGCTTAACTTTAATCAAAATAGCAAAAAGACATGAATTTCTACAAAAAAAAATAGGTACAATGATCTTAGAACCATACACACTAACAGCCAGAGTACTAACATGCCATATGTCTTATGCTAGCAAATCAGGTTAGATAAAAAACAACAGGATGATAAAATGCATTAGATTCCTGCTATGCATAAAGTTAAGGGAGGTAATGCCAGAGTCAACAACAAAGTTGGATGGAAACATCAACCTAAATGCAAGGCTTTTATAACAAATGATGGCATTCTATTGTATTAACTAATAATTGCATGAACTGAAAACTCTAGGAGATAGCTCAGAAAAACTTTGAATCAAATAGCATTGGTACCAAAAGTTTCAAACTAGCAGGTGACAGTATTCCCAAGTCATTCATTCAAAGTGTTGAGAGAAAAATTACATGATGATGTCATTGCAAACACATGGTCGTGTATGATGCAGTAAGCTCAGGTATTACACTTTTAATGTTCAAAAGCAGTTCAGGCATGTTAATCTAAGTTATGAGATAAGAACAAGACAGGACAAACAATAACAGATTCCATGACAACTTCAATCATTAGTGACAAGATTTGGAAAATATCAAATGAGTATTAATAAGATGATGACAGTAGGATAAAGAGCAATAAGTGCCAATGTTGTCAAGTACATCAGGCTTTCAATATCACAATAGCAACAATACAAAACCAAATGAAGTTTTTCATCAAAAAACATAATGAACAAAACAAACCAAAACATGCCAATGCAGGAACAACCTGTCATTTTATAGGGCAGATTACTGTTACTTCTCACATAAGCAATTATTGGGAATGTGTTCATTGCTTTTGAACATAATTGTTTATCCACAAATTTTGCACACATAAATTAATGACATGATAAGGTAACAGTTTGAACAATTTGAATACATGGCAGCAAAACATATCAAATGTTATCATACACATCCAACTTGAATATGAAGAGCTTGCACACATATGGAATACATCAAGTAGGGCATGATAGTAGCAGACAGAAGCTTCAAGAACTTGATAGCTCATACATCAGTCACAAGTACACAATTCATATTAGCTCAAAACCATCAGCATGACATGAGTAGGGATGTATCAGGAATGTGTTCATGTATTGTCATGGTAGGTGGCAGTTCAAGCAATGTAGAAGTGATATCACAAAACAAACTCAAGAGAAAGACTGCAGGGCATGGTAAACATAAGGTCATTGAAAAACAAGCTGTCAAAAAAAGGGTAACTAATGAGTATGTGCACTTTTAAACAAAACAAATGATCTGCAGCATGAAAACAATCTAGACTAAGTTGTGGACATGTGGATCAGCAGAAATGATCATTTATCAATAGATATGACATGGTAGTTCCTAACTTTAATAATTATCAACAATGAAAAAGTTTTGAACAGGCAGGCATACATAACACACATCTTGACAAAGTTTAAGTCAAGTTGGCACACATACTATGAATACATGGTCTGGCAAGCATGTTCATAGCTTGGAAACACATCAAATGACAATTTAAGGTTTGTATACATATCCTAAACACAAAGTCTAGCATGATGGCCTGACATCCAAAACAAAACCTCCAGAAATTATCGGTTTCATGCAACAATTTTGGCATACACAAAGCAACATGTCATGATATAACAAGCCATGAAATGTTGAGAGGCACATGATTAAATATGAGGGCAGAAACTTAATACAAGGGAACATGATCAAATCCTCATTCTCAAATGACCATTTTAATTATGAACATGGCATACACATATTTGGACTAATGTCATACATCATGCTATACACAAGAAATTAAAACTCAAAGTATGGTATCAAGTACATAACTCAAAGAGATTACCAGTTCACAAATCTCAGTCATAAATCACCTAGCTCAAAACAAACATGTCATGACTTGTGTATATGTTGGGATGTAAGTGAGCACATTAGTGGATAAACATAGTACTTGTGACACAATGATCAAGAACCACATTCTCATGTTCAAGGACCAATCTTAACAAGTATCAACACATAAACAAACCCCTAAATACAAAGCATATCATGAGTGTATACTTACAAACTGGATATGAATCCAATATGACTGCAATGATACAACAGCTCAAAAAGAACATTCTCAGGTTATAGAAATACAAGTGTTTCAAATCAACAGGGATGAGCTATATTTATGGATCTTGCTTCTCATTATGATATCATCAGAAATAGTCAAAGGTTTGTTAGCATTTCTTGCACCCAACTGTTTGGAAGATTTACACAACAATAAAGTCACACACATTCAAAAGGTCAGTGAATGATCATTATAAGTTTTTGTGGTATAATAACAAGAACAGAAGGTAGTGTCAATATCCACCTTGCCTTAGCCAACCATAACCAGTCTTCTCTCACCTCAAGATTGCTGGCCATGGACAAAAATTAAGTGGAGTCCCAATACACATTGTTTACATATGATAAATAAATGGAAGAAACATACAAGATCTATGCTACATGGACTTATATGATATAGACATGATGAGAAACATGTATATGAGTATGAACAATGAGCATAGAGAGAGCACTTACCAAGTGGAATATGTCTACTGCAACTTCCAATATGCACGGGTTCCTTTCTTGCTGAAACAACACCAACCTCCAAAGCCAAGCCTCCCCCTCTTCCTTTCTTTGCAAAACTTGAACTCAGATTGTATTTAGAGTATTTTTGTGAAAGGTGTTGGTGAGAAATGCAAGCACAATGGCCTGCTATTTATAGGGGAAGCAAGAGGATGCAAGGTATGGCCACTTTGCCAAAAATGGCAACACTACCCTTGTATTTTCGTGTGAAGCAACAAATGCAGAGAAAGAAATCTTCCAAGAATCTCTGAGCTTCTGAGTATAACTGTTGAGAGCTGATAGGTTCAATTCTCAAGGATTAAATAAATGTTTTTCTACTTTTGGAAAGTTTCTCTCTCCCTCCCACTTGCACAAACAAGACATAAACCATTATTTTAATGCCATACAAGTGAAATTTTGTGGTCAAGGCTTGATTTAATGTTAAATGTATCATTAACACTCTGAAATGATGAAAATTGGTGATTAGGGAAGTGTTTGAGTCAAAACTCAAAAATTGGTTTCTTGAACTTTAAGGAATGAAAACCCCAACTTGGGCCATTTGAAACTCCTAGCTCCCTTGATGGATGGAGGAGTTCTAGTACTCTTTGGAAAGCTCTTAATTCCCTCTACAACTTTCATGTCCAAGGTTTTTTGATTTGAGGTCTGGAACTTTGTGAAAAACTGGGTCAAAGTTGGTTGTTCATTAAGAGAAAACAAGTTGAAATTTCACTAAGTCTTGGGTCAGTTTGGCTTGTAAGCTTCATAACTCAAAAACCATGCATTTTTAGGAGAAAAGTCATATTTAACACTTTGAAGATCTTGGAAAGAGCTTCCATTTGGGCCTTGAGTCACTCCATTTGGATGTGTGGTTTGGAAGTTATGACCATTTCAAGTTAGCACAAGAGAGGGAAATTTCACATATGAAAAGTTTGATGATAAAAAACTTACTTCTTTTGCAAAAAAATCCTTGAAACTTGATCTTGATACTTTGAATCATCAATAAGACATGTTATGATGAGTTGAGGCATTGGAGGTTTCATTTGGTTTAAAATCCCAAAGATCAGGGTTTCAGACAAAACCCTAATTTTGACTGTGAATGCACTGGGCCAAACCTTGGTGATTTTGCTTAATTCTTCACATCTAAAGCCCATAGAAGACCTTTAGGGATGTTTACTAACTCATGGATCCATGATTTAGGGTTTGAAGGCTCCTCTTGATGAAAATCAAATCCAATGATCCATATGTTCTAAAAGAAACCCTAATTCGGAGACAGGGTGAAACTGTGGCTCAAACTAATCATGATGGGAGCCAGAAGACATTGAATTCTTGTTGAGTGAGACCTCTTGGATGTAGGTGAACTCAAATGGTTGATGAACCAAACAAATCTTGATTTGATAGGGCAAAATCCTTTAGTGGTTCCTCAGATTGAAACCCTAATTCCACATTTTGGACTGATGATCTTCTGTTGACTTGACTTGATTCAAAGTCTTGAGATCTTGGTTCCAAACAACTAGTGAGGCTTTGTGATGATTGAATGAAGTTATAGAATGTCTTAGGAGGCCTTGAATCTCTCTGTGCAAACCCTAATTTTAGCACCAGAGAAACAAGTTGCAAGATATAGGTTAGGCTAAACAAATGCATATATGATTGATCTTAAGTGTCTATGCAAGATGTTATGACATCTAAGAGGTAAAATTTGGGGTACAACAGTTGCCCCTATTTAAATAGCTTTACCGGATGGCATGAGGAAATGAAATCCTCAGGACATCAAGGTGTAAAGGTATTTAAATATATCAAACCGAAAATTTTTCCCTTAGATGGAATGCAGATGCTAAGGACAAGCGACGGGCATGCACATGCTGATATGCCATGAATCTCTAATATGATGATATGATGTCATGACGGTGCAAAGATGTAGACATACCGGACACCAAAGATAAAGAGCAAACAAACGCAAGTGAGTAACACTGGGGAAGGATGAAGGTTAGTATCCATGAGGAAAAACTCACTGAGGATACAGGATGACCAACAAAAGAGACTCAATGGGGAGACTCTGAGGAAATACTGGGGATAGAAACGTAAAGGGGAAAACCCTACAGTTCTCTATTGGAGACAGGAGCCAAAGAGGTATTCTCCACTGGGGACAGATCCAGGGAGATAGGCGACAGGTTCATATGTGACCGGACAACACTGGGGTGATAAAGACACATTCTTATTGGGCATGAAACCAGAAAGAAGACTTGATCTCCACTGGTGATCAACTTGAAATAAAAGGATAGACATTCGCTAAAAGATTTTCTGGAATTTTCTTATACTGAAGAGTTCAAACGGGATCTTCAAGAAAAACCAGAAAATACAGAGATAAACTTTTGCGTGATGAAAAAATGACCGGACTTTTAGCTGGGAATAAGGTTAATGACCCATTGATGATGGGACTCGGGTACCAATATGAGTTGGACTCCAATATGAGTTGGAAAGGACAACCAGTTTGGGGTTACAGTTTGGATACCGGTATGAGCTGGACTTTGGATACCAGTATGAGCTAGATTTTGACTACCAGTATGAGCTGGATTTTGACTACCAGTCTGAGCTGGATTTTGACCACCAGTATGAGTTGGATTTTAGGATACCAGTATGAGCTGGATTTTTGGATGCCAGTATGAGCTGGATTTTTGGGTACCAGTATGAGCTGGATTTTTGGGTACCAGTATGAGCTGGATTTTTGAGATACCAGTATGAGCGGGATTTTGGGATACCAGTATGAGATGGATTTTTGGATACCAGTATGAGCTGGATTTTTAGTTACCAGTATGAGCTAGATTTTTCGGATACTAGTATGAGCTGGATTTTTGGTTACCAGTATGAGCTGGATTTTTTTGGATACCAGTATGAGCTAGATTTTTGGATACCAGTATGAGCTGGATTTTTGGTTACCAGTATGAGCTGGATTTTTTTGGATACCAGTATGAGCTAGATTTTTGGATACCAGTATGAGCTGGATTTTTGGTTACCAGTATGAGCTGGATTTTTTGGATACCAGTCTGAGCTGGATTTTTGGTTACCAGTATGAGCTGGATTTTTTGGATACCAGTATGAGCTGGATTTTTTGATACCAGTATGAGCTGGATTTTTGGTTACCAGTATGAGCTAGATTTTTGGTTACTAGTACGAGCTGGATTTTTGGTTACCAATATGAGCTGGATTTTTGGTTACCAATATGAGCTGGATTTTTGGTTACTAGTATGAGCTGGATTTTTGGTTACTAATTTGAGCTGGATTTTTGGTTACCAGTATGAGTTGGATTTTTGGTTACCAGTATGAGCTGGATTTTGGTTACCAGTATGAGATGGATTTTTTGGATACTAGTAAGAGCTGGATTTTTGGAAACTAATATGAGCTGGATTTTTGGGTACCAGTATGAGTTGGATTTTTGGGTACCAGTATGAGCTGGATTTTTGGGATACCAGTATGAGCTAGATTTTTGGATACCAGTATGAGCTGGATTTTTGGATACCAGTATGAGCTAGATTTTTGGATACCATATGAGGAGGTTAAGTATTAGATAGGTCAATACCGGGTTTGCAGGTTAGACTTCCTGGGGGAATAACTGCATAAAGAGTTGGAATCTGGCGCACAAAGGTGAAGACCGGACGCGAGCAAGACACAGACAAAGGTTCGAAGACCAGCAAACAGAGATAAAAAGAGACATAAGGACCTCACGAGCAAAACACCAAAATGCAAAGATGCACAATGCCACGGTATGATGCGAATGCTTACTGATATGCAAAAGACTACTCCAATGAGAGATGACAAACTGGGAAAAGTGAATGGGAAGATGACACCTTCACCACAAGGGATCACACTGAAATCTGAAGATAAACGGTCTCGGAACCAATCCGGGAACGTCCTCATTTCACTGGGGAAATACAAATTCATATTTTACACAAACATCTGTGAGGATACTGGGGAGAAGTCCTTCGTATCAGTGGTCAGTTATTACTGAAATGTCTGATTCAGGAAAGTATTGCCAAATGCTCTTTAACAACAAGTTCGCACCAGATGATTTATCAGTGTTTTCGTCGCAACCAGAGCTTTTGAGGGAGGCAAATGATTTCACAAAATCGTCCCTAATGCCAAAGAAAAATGTATATTTTCATTGTGTTTTCAAAAGATTTCTTTTTCAAAACATTTCCCGCTTTCAAAACCATTATTAATGAATAAATGAAGTTTCGCATAACAAGGAAAATATCAGAGTAATGATAAATTTCAAGCAAAGAATGGCTCAAAATCTGATTTCATTATAATGGTAACTTGCCAATAGCAAAGTTCCATGGAACATTACAATTGAAAAATGGCAATTTGGTAAAAGGTTACATCATATTCAATGACCACTACCATCCTTAATGACTAAGAGTCCTAAAGATCTTCGTTGTTGATGAGGCGACTGAAACTTGAATTTCTTCATGAATCTCTAGATGTAGGTGACAACCCTATCCGATACAGTGAAACGCCTTTGTCCCTAACTTTTGTCTGGACTGCCCTTTCGGGTTTTCAGTCCACCAGGACGCTCTTTTTTGCCTAGGCCGCCCTTTCGGGTTTTCAACCTAGCGAGCTCTTTCTTTTTATTTAATCCCTAACTTTTACCTGAGTCTCCTTCATAGGTTATGACCCACCGGGATACCCTTTTCTTGCATAAGTCGCCATTTCTGGTTTTCGACTTAGCGGGTTTTTTAGACGTAATATTTTCGTACTGAGTTAGCATTCATAGGGTGTGCGAGTTGTTCACCATCCATCGTTGTGAGGAATAAGGAACATCCTGAGAATATAGTTTTTACCACAAACTGACCCTCATAGTTAGGCGCCCATTTTTCATGAACATCCATTTGAGATGGCAGGATCTTCTTGAGTACAAGCTCTCCTTCTCGAAATTCTTGAACACGGACCTTCTTGTCAAATTCCCTCTTCATTCTCTTCTGATACAAATGACCATGACACATAGCAGTCAGACCTTTCTCATCAATGAGGTTCAGTTGGTCATATCTCTCTTTGACCCATTATGCTTCGTCAAGCTTAGTTTCCATCAGGATTCTCAAAGATGGTATTTCAACCTCAATGGGAAGAACAACATCCATTCCATAAACCAGAGAAAAGGGGGTTGCCCCTGTCGAAGTTCGAATCGAAGTTTTGTATCCGCACATAGCATATGGTAACATTTCATGCCAATCCTTATAAGTCTTGACCATCTTTCTGCAAGATCTTTTTGATGTTTTTGTTAGCAGCTTCGACAGCTCCATTCATCTTGGGACGATAGGGTGAAGAATTGTGATGCTCAATCTTGAAATTGTCACACAATTCCTTCATTGTTTTGTTGTTCAAATTTGTTCCATTGTCAGTTATGATTCTGTTAGGGATTCCATAACGACAGATGATATTATTTTTGATGAAACGGGCAACCACTTGCTTGGTCACATTGGCATAAGAAGCAGCCTCAACCCACTTGGTAAAATAGTCAATGGCCACTAGGATGAAACGATGACCATTAGAAGCTTTTGGCTCAATAGCTTTAATCATATCAATGCCCCACATAGAGAAAGGCCAAGGAGACGACAACACATTCAGCAAAGTCGGGGGAACATGCATCTTATCAGCATAGATCTGGCACTTATGACACTTTCTGGCATATTGGATACAGTCAGCCTCCATAGTCAACCAAAAATAACCGGCTCTCAAGATCTTCTTAACCATAACATGCCCACTGGCATGAGTACCAAAGGCTCCTTCGTGAATATCATGAATCAACAGGTCTGCTTCTCGTTTATCAACACATCTTAGAAGGACCATGCCGTGATTCCTTTTGTAAAGTACATTGTTGCTGAGGAAGAACTTGGATGACAACCTTCGCAAAGTTTTCTTATCAAGACTAGAAGTATTAGCAGGATACTCTTGAGTCTTCAGATAATTCATAATATCATGAAACCGCGATTTACCATCTACCTCTTCTTCAACTGACTGACAGTAAGCTGGTTCGGTCTTGCGCTCAATACTGATGAGTGGTGCTTCATTAACAAAGTTAACTCTCCACATTGAAGCTAACATGGCTAAAGAGTCAGCTATGTGATTCTCTGAGTGAGGAACATGACGGAAGGTAATCTCATCAAAGTATTTGATCATTTCTATAATATAAGCACGGTATGGGATTAATTTCTCATCTTTGGTTTCCCATTCGCCTTTGACTTGGTAGATAACCAGGGCCGAGTCACCCATGACTTCTAGAATCTTGATCTTAAGATCAATTGCAGCTTCCAAACCCAAGATACATGCTTTATACTCAGCAACATTGTTTGTGCATCCAAAGTCTAACCTTGCTGTGAAAGGAGTGTAACCGCCATCAGGGTTTATTAACACCACACCCATGCCATGTCCTTTGTAGTTGGAAGAACCATCAAACATCATCTTCCATCTAGAACCGGGTTCAGGACCTTCATCAGGGCCTGACTCTTCACAATCTTTTACTATCATGATATCTTCATCTGGAAAATCAAATTTAAGAGGTTCGTAATTTTCAGCGGGCTGATCTGCGAGGTATTCTGATAAAACACTTCCCTTGATAGCCTTCTGAGCGACATATTGGATATCATATTCTGACAACAACATGTGCCAACGAGCAAGTCTTCCTGTTTGAGCAGGCTTTTCAAAGATGTACTTTATTGGATCCATTTTTGAGATCAACAAAGTAGTGTGACAAATCAAATACTGCCTCAAACGTTTGGCGGCCCATGCTAAAGCACAACAGGTCTTCTCGAGCAGTGAATAACGGCTTTCGCTATCAGCGAACTTTTTACTCAAGTAATAGATGGCATCTTCTTTGTGGCCAGTTTCATCATGTTGGCCCAAGACACAACCCATGGATCCTTCTAACACAGTCATGTACATGAAGAGAGGCCTTCCAGGAACAGGAGGAATCAGAATAGGTGGTTCTTGCAGTTAGTTCTTGAGTTTTTCAAAGGATTACTGGCAATCAGAGTTCCACTCTACGGTTTAATCTTTGTGGAGCAACTTGAAGATTGGTTCAAAAATAGGAGTCATGTTGGAGATGAATCTGGATATATAATTCAAACGACCCAAGAAACCTCTCACTTGAGATTTAGTCTGTGGAGCTGGCATCTCTTGAATAGCTCGTACCTTATCAGGATCTACTTCAATTCCTCTTTGATTGACGATAAAACCAAGTAACTTTCCTGATCTGACACCGAAAGTACATTTAGCAGGATTCAACTTCAGCTGATATTTCCGGAGTCTCTTGAATAACTTTAGAAGATGGTCCAAATGTTCCTCCTCACTCTGGGATTTAACAATCATATCATCCACATACACTTCAATTTCTTTATGGATTATGTCATGGAATAAAGTCACCATGGCTCTTTGATAAGTTGCCCCTGCGTTCTTCAAACCGAAGGGCATGACTTTGTAGCAATAGGTTCCCCATGGGGTAATGAATGTAGTTTAATCCATATCGGCCGGGTCCACTCTGATCTGATTGTAGCCTGAGAAACCATCCATAAATGAGAACACTGCAAATCGAGATGTATTTTCCACAAGAGTGTCGATATGCGGTAGAGGGAAATCGTCCTTAGGACTGGCTTTGTTGAGATCCCTGTAATCTATGCACATCCGCACCTTACCATTCTTCTTCGTTACTGGCACGATGTTGGCTACCCATTCAGGATATTTTGACACTGCAAAGAAACCTGCATCCAGTTGCCTTTTCACCTCATCTCTGATCTTGAGAACCATGTCAGCTCGACTTCTTCGAAGCTTCTATTTTACTGGAGGACATTCAGGTTTGAGCGGTATCTTACGGACTACTATGTATGTATCCAAGCCAGGCATATCTTGATAAGACCATGCGAACACATCCATATATTCTTCAAGAAGCAGTACTAACTGTCGTCGGATTTCTTCCCCAAACATTGCCCCAACCTTGACCTCTTTCTTCTCTTCTTCGGTACCAAGATTAATGGTGTCAACTTGTTCCTCATGCGGTTGAAGATCCGTGTACTGATACTCACACATTTCTGCCAAATCATCAGGAACCTCATAATCCTCCTCATCCTCAGCTTGATAGATAGGTGAATCAAAGTCAATAGTGAGAGCAGGGTCATTGAATACAATGGGTTTGGGATTCATTCTGCATGATGGAGGGATTTATTTTATTCAAATGCACAAACATTAAATGCAAGAAAAAGATAACTTTTTGTAGTTTTGAAAAGATTTGCATTTTTCCTAAAAAGAAAAAACAGTAAAGTAAAGATAAAGAATTTAACAAAACTTCATTTTCATTGATTAATAGGAAATGAAAGCGGTGGCCCATACAAAATAGTCCGCTAGCCTTGGGCAAGGCTAGGGAATTGAAAACAACAACAAATTACTCTGGCATAGGGTACAAGATAGAGATCTCAATAGACTCCTAATTGCTCAAAGCGGTGTCACACTGGAAAACCAAATGGTTGATGTCTTCATCTTCAACATCTTCGATAATGGCATGGACCTGATGTCCTCCACTGACGAACATCTCTTGAATGGTTTTCAGTCTTCCCATTGTTGGGGCAGCTTTTTCCTCAGGAGTTGGTTTGTAACCCAACCCTTGGTACTTCTCTCTTTCTTGGACTTCGACGATTTTTCCCCAGCTTTCGGGTATACCTTTTTGCAGAGCAGATTGAATGCTTTTGAAAGAAGCAAAGGATGGACAGTTGGAGGCCACTGGTTCCTTATCATCGAGCATAACGGCATTTGCTATCTCAAGGGCTTAGAAGGAGGTTTCCTGAGCGTCTTCATCTGCTTCAATATAACGGAAGGAGGATAATTTACTGACCATTAGATCTTCCTCCCCATGGATAATAACTAACTTTTCATCGGCTACGAATTTCATCTTTTGATGCAAAGTCGATGTCACAACACCGGCTCCATGGATCCAGGGTCTACCTAATAGACAACTGTAAGCAGGGTTGATGTCCAAGATTTGGAAAAGTATGTGGAATACTTAAGGACCAATCAAAATAGGCAACTCAATTTCACCCATCACTGATCTTCTCGAGCCATTAAAGGCTTTAATAACAAGTGAAGTGGGTCTCATCACAGCTCCTTGGTAAGACAACTTTTCAAGGGTTCTTTTCGGTAGAACGTTCAAAGATGAACCAGTATCCACAAGAACTCTGGCCAATGTATCTTCTTGACATTTTATTGACACGTGTAGGGCAAGGTTATGGTCTTTACCTGCTCGCGGCAACTCCTCATCACTGAAACTAAGTGTGTTGCAAGTTGTGATGTTAGCAACGACATGGTTGAATTGTCCTGCAGTAATATCCTGGGCCACATGTGCTTGGGCCAGTACCTTCTGTAAAGCAGATCTGTGAACAGGCGAATTGACTAGCAAAGACAAGATTGAAATCTTGGATGGGGTCTGATGGAGTTGATTTACTACCCTGTAATCACTTCTTTTTATAATCCTTAAGAACTCTTCATCTTCTTCTTTAAAAATTACCTCTTTTCCTTTGTCTTTAGGGGGTATGGAAACAACAGTCTCTTTGGGTGCAGTTTCTTTGAAAGAAGGGGTGTAAACTCTGCCGCTTCGGGTTATCTTTCCCGTTCCAACTATGTTTGTCACATCTTCAACAGTGGTTCCCACCTCATTCCTTGGAACCACATCTTCAACAGTGATTCCCACCTCATTCCTTGGAATCACGTCTTCTCGTCCTTTGTTACCCATAACATTCTCATAAATCCATGGTACTGCCTTGGTCCCTCTGAACCTAAATCGAATAGGTTGTCGGACATCATATTGCTTGGAATGATTGGCAGTGGAAACAACAAAAGGCTCAGAGTTGTTAAAAATGGGTACGGGTTTGTTGAATATAGGAATCACAGAACCTGACCTAGGTGTGTTGGACCTAGGCACCTGCTCTCTTGGCTTCGGTATATTAAACACAGGTTCAATTACTGCAATCTTACTCTCCTTTTCCTTGCTAAATACTTGTAGAAAACCTTCGTTGATAAAACACGGAACATCGTCTTGAACCAAAATGCAGCCCTTGAGACTAGTATTACATTCCTTACAATCGTCATGACACACTTTGACCAACCCAACTTTGAACAACTTAGCATGAAAGGCTTTGATAGGAGTTTTGATCTTTGCTGCATCTAAAACCATCACCTCATCATTTTCATCTTCAATGGCATTAGTAGTCCCATGGGTGGGCAAAGGATTGCATTTCACATTCTGCTGATTGTCCGCAAAAGACAAGATTTTCTTTTCTACCAAATATTTTACTACATACTTCAAAGCAAGACAACCCTCCAAATCATGACCAGCTGCCCCTTGATGAAAGGCACAATTTACATTCGGATTGTGGAATCTCATAGATTTCTCTGAGGGTGGACCCATAGGTCTAGTGACAATCAAACCTTGTTGAACCAGAGACGGATACAATTCAGTGTAAGTCATAGGTATGGGTGGCAATGAAGGCTTTTCTCCCTGTCTTCTGTAAGAAGTGTTCTGCTGAGGAGGTTGCTGTCTCTGTTGTTGGTATTGTTGGGTATTTGGCATCTGCTGATAGGCTGGCGGCTGATAGGCCGACGCCTGCTGCGCTGCTTGGTGATTAAAAGTAGGTGTCACAGCCTCTACATAAGGTTGCTGAGCATGCTGCATATGGTAGATCGGTTGTTGGGTAAAGTTTGGAACCGACTGTTGTTGGTACATAGGCTGCTTCCACCTTGGGTTGCTTTTCTTCCCTGCCATGATGGCATTACTCTCTCCCTCCTTCTTCTTGTTGAAGTGGCTAGGAGCTTTCTTGGTACTAGTATTGGTATTGGTTGAACTACTTGAGGAACTGACTACCTTTCCACTTTTCAGCCCTGCTTATACTTTTATGCCAACTGCAACAATATCAACAAAATTAGCACTGACACTGCTGATCATCCTTTCATAAAACTCTGGTTTTACCGTATCTACAAACCAAACCGCCAACTCTTTCTCAGTCAAGGGCAGTTCAACTTGAGATGGCGTTTCTCTCCATCGTTGTGCATATTCTTTGAAGGATTCAGTACTGCTCTAGGTCATACCTAACAACTTCCTGCGGTCAGGAGCTAAATCCATGTTGTACTTGTAGTGTTTCACAAAAGCATCAGTCACATCCTAGAAACAACGGACCTGAGACTGGTCCAGACTTAAATACCATTTAGCAACAACGCCCTTTAAACTGTCTTGAAACAGTGGATCATCAATTTGTCATTACGTACATGTGCAGCTATTCTTCGATAGTACATGATCAAATGAGACCTGGGGCATGTGGCACCTGAGTATAACTCAAAATTTGGTAGTTTGAATTTGGACGGAATCACTAACTCTCAAACCAAGCACATATCCTTAACATCAGTGCTAAACGTATTACTTCCCTCTATCACTTATATCTTTCTCTGGATCGTCTCGACACTTTCTTTCAATTTTTCATTCTGATCATCCCCTCTTCAGACATATCAATGTAATCATATGGAGGAGGGTTTTAGAAAACCGAGTGTACCTGTGTTTGAACCGCTGCTAGAGTGAATGTGGGAACGACTTGCAAAGTTTCATTAATCAAAGGAACCGTTTGCAGAGCAGCAAAGGAACTGTGGCACGAATGAAGTCAAAGGGCATGCCCAAGGTGGGGTTCATGATCGGGATAACAGGAGGTTCCACTGTTGTAGTGAAGATTTCAGAAACCACAATATCCTGGGTATCCATTTTTGCTCTCATGATATTAATAGCCTCTAGGATCTGTCCCATACCTCCTCGTATCTCATTCAATTCGTTGTTGACTCTATCCATTTCTCCGTACTCTTCTGACATCCTTAGTCGAGCTTCGGCTCGAGTGTTGTAGCCGTGTTTGGGATTCAGTGTGACGATTCTGGAGAGAATGATGGTGACATAAGATAAGGACAAAGAGGAAGATGCGTATGTTATGACATGATGCAAATGAGGATGTTGATGCAAATGCAAGCTAAACTATCAAGCAACCAAAGAGATTTTGAAAATAATGTAGACAATGGATCTTCAACAAAATAAACTTCTTCATTTAAGAAATCTGGCGAACATTACATTAGGAGCAGTGTATCTTCATACTCCAAGTACATAAGTGGGATTACACCCACAACAAAAGGGAAATAGCAACAACAACAACAGGAAATAACAACAGAACAAAAAGAGAAATAGCAGCAACACCAAGGAAATTAAAAGTTGGACCCACTAGTTGATGTCCCTTCTCCTTCATTGATCCTCTTCTTGAGTTCACTAATGCGCTCCTTGATCTTCTCTTTCTCAAGAAACAAGTCTGTCAAATCGTCCATTATCCTCTGTTTGGTCTTAGGGGGTGATTCATGGCGAGGGAATGGTTTCCTCATCATACGAGCTATATCATGAGACCATTGTAGGTGAGCCTCGGTGACAGGGCATTCAGCCCTCCCCAGTTGTTTGTTGATTTGGCGCCAGGCGCGCTCAAATCGCAGCTTCATTTCAAATCCTTCTTCTTCCTCATAATACATCATCTGCATGTCATCATTATCTGGAATTCCCTCTTTCAGATGGCCCAGCTGGTGGCAGGCTAGGACAGGGTTGTAATTGATACAATCGTTCCTTCCCATAAGGGGTACATTGGGGCAATCCCCACATCTATGGATCACAACAATTCCTGCATCGGTCGAATCATACCATTCAATGTCGGTATGCTTCAAATCCATTATCTTTTTGGACCAGATTTTGCAGTCCTCAGCCTCCCAGAAGGCTGGAGTATTTGGCAAATAGGAAATAAACCATTTGTAGAAAAGGGCCACACAACATACAATTTACCCACAACCTCTTGTATACTTGGTCTGCACGGCATGGTAGACATCTGCTAGCAGTGTTGGAACTGGATTGTTGAATGTGAATATCTGGATGGCCTGAATATCCACAAAGTGTTTTGCATTTGGAAACAGAAATAAACCATAGATTAGTAGAGCGAAAGTTGATTCAAACAATGCCTCATTCCCTCTGTTCTCGAAATAAAGAGCTTTTTCCAGCAAGAGTTGGGCGGGTAGTCCGTGCCGTCCTCCTTTGATAGTCAGATTAGCCCGGATGTCAGACACTCTGATCCTTGTTGTCCTGGTGATGTCTCTAAGGGAGGGCATTCCCTCAATTCCAGAAAAGATATGAGCTTCCCTGACAGGAATCCCTATCATAACGGAGAATTCTTCCAAAGTTAGCACCAGCTGGAATTCTGGGAACACGAAGCAGCGGTATGCTGGATGATATAGTTGAACCAGAACTTTAAGAGGCCCCTTAGTCACCGAGCGTCTCATAAATGGAATAATACACCCATATCTGTCAGTGAAAGCTGATTGGTCTTCAACCATGTCCCCTAACCACAACAATTGCTTCAGCTCTGGGAGTTCAAAAAAGTAAGGCCAGACTTTTTCTCCTGCAGCATCCATGTCTACAAAATCTGCAAAATAAAGTTAGTATCTTGATAGTTTAGCAAAAAATGCAAAATGCAATGCGAATGCAATTGGTTTTAAGGAACTGGAGAAAGATGATTTCAAAGTAAGCCTCATTTCATTAAATATTGAGAAGAGTTACAAATAGTACATTTCAATAGTTCAGAAAGGCTCAAAATACAAGAAGATGAGAACAACAGCTAAGCCTAGAAAAGCAACCCTATCTAAGAGTGTTCCCCTTCACGCCTCCTCTTCTGTCTTTTCAACTTGTTATTCTCTATGACCAGCTTGTCCACAACTCCTATCCACGCGCCAGATGTTGGAGGAATGTTGGCGTGCTCGTGAGTGCTAGAAGTAGGTTGTACGCTAGAGAAAAATAAATTCTCTTGTGCCAAAGGTTCATCTATCGCACGTTTTTCTAACCACTCGATCAGATCATCTTTCTCCTTCATTTTCTTCTTCGGCTTTTCTTGCTCAGTGCAGACGGTATGATACTTCCATTCCCACGTGTCTCTTTCAAGCTTCATCCTTGCTAGATTTTCCTGGTATTCTTCCACGCGCTCAATGGGAATAATATATGGAGGTACAATAGTTGGCTGATGAAGTATTTTGGGAAGATACGACATTTTGAGGTCATGAGCTCGAGATCGAACCCAATGGAGGAACGACTCCAAAGCTACACAGTTCCTTTTCCCAGATCATTCTTGGTGCTTTCGTGGAATTTGTCCCAAGCACACCAAACTCCACTTTTGGTCTCATTAGTGGCTTTTTCATTAAGGTAGAAGAAACCGGATACATGAATACTCCTAGACTTTTCTTTCATTGCAAATCCAAATTGACGTCTGGCAAGAACAGGTTTATAGTTGATCCCACCATGAATACCAAGAAGCGGTATGTTAGGGAATGGACCACAGCTGTCAATGTATACCTCTTTGTCATAGACAGGATCATACCAAAATATGTTATTGTGGGTAAGAGAAATAATCCTTTGAGACCAACGCAACTTATCTGGGTTATCCCTGAATTCAGACGTTCGAGGCAGATGAGTGATGTACCATTGGTAAAGCAACGGTGCACAACATAAAATAGTACCTCTCCCTTAAAGAGTCCTATGGTGGATGGAATGGTACGCATCACCAAGTAGTGTAGGCACATGATTCTACTGATAAAGATCCTGATGGCGTTGACGTCGACAAAATCTTCCACGTTGGCGAATAGAAACAGACCATAGACCAATAAAGCAAAGGTGGCTTCAAAGGCAGCTATACTGTTTGCATTGAAGAATTGACAAGCTTTTTTAAACAAGAACTTAGACGGTAACCCTTTGATACCATCCTTGGTGGTTATGTGAGGTTTAACTTCTGACATTTCCAGGTGGATACAATCGGCAATCTCTTTTGGTGTAGGAATTTTCTCCTGACCGCTGAAAGGTCTTTGTTTTTTCACAGGTAAGCCAAACCAATGAGAGTATTCTTCCAAGGTTGGAACCAGCTGGTAATCAGGGAAAGTGAAGCAATGATAGAGAGGATCATAAAACTGAACTAAAGTGTCAAGAACACCCTCCTCCATTTCAGTTCTGAGAAGGCCAATCAATCTTCCATACCGCTTTCGAAAACTTTCATGTCCAGACACCAAGGTTGCTAACTTCTTCAGCTTAACCAGATTAGGCCTTTTGAAATTGAACTTTCTAGTGTTCCTCTTCTCAATATCCATGATACCTGTGGTTTTTCAAAGGAAAAATATGACTGAGTTCCTTAAAACCAATCAGGGATGCAATGAGATGTATGCAATGCGCAATCATGGGCAAAAAATACACAGATAAATGTACACAACATAGCATATGAGTCTTAAGTTAGAGGTCACATGAATGGAGCCATGGTCTACCCATCCCAACAAGGTGTGGACTATTGGCTCATCAACTGTAGAACAAGTTTCTAAAAGTTCCCAGAGTCTACGTAAATCCTTCGGATATTATCATCCTGCATGACTACTCACGCGGGTTAATAATATTCTCAAGATAAACTCGTCTGAGTGTAGTATCGCGTAACAACTACTTGGGACTTACTCCCTCATAGCCACCGCACTACATCCTAAAAAGGCCAAGTGGGGTGAAGGTAACTGCGGTCCTCAGAATCCCTGACTCCCAATTGAAAAAGTAATATCAATACAACTGCTCACATCAGACATCAACAATCTCAAAGGGCCTTACCTGAGTATGGTCATCGTATGCCATAGATTGTTAGGACTACTCCCAACAACCAACTATTGATTACACCACGATCCTATCATATATGTGCTCTCAAGTCCGGGTTATGACTTTATCTCACCACTCAATGGTACCATGCCAATAGAAGATCTCAAGCAAAACATATATACAGGTAAACATACAGATATGTACAAATATAGCAAGCAAAACATATATCAAACACAAGTGTAAACAAGGTGGGCTTAACCCTCAAACATTACTTCCCTAGTGAAGTCACCATTTCTGTTGCGGTGAGAATCGGATAACAAGCTATTAATTAACTTGCATCACAAAATTTTTGAAATTCACCACCGACTTTGATTTATCCAAAGGAAAGGTTCAAGATCAAGAAAACCTAAAGGGGGGATATCTAAGGTTCGGGGGTTGGTTATACTAAGGGAAGGTATTAGCACCCTTAATATCTGTAGTACTCTACAGGAACCTCTTGTTTAGTTTGTGTTATATTATGTTTGCTTGCTAAGGAATCTGCTAAAAGGGTAAAGGTAAAGACCTAGGGGTATGTACACTAAGTTTGCTCGCCAAGACGTCGCATCTTGTGCCTATGTATCTGATTAAAGAATCAAAGCAACCGTAGTTCACCTAACTAAGGGTGAAGGAGGAACCATTGACTATGGCCAAAGTTCCAAGGGGAATGAGTATGAGCTCATGTAGAGTTTAAGAAACTCTCTAAGTCTAAGTTGTGGGGGAAGTGAATTCTCACAGTGATTAGGATCACATAGAGGTCAAGAACTCTATCTTAATTCTAAGTTGTAGGAATGAGTGACTGTAAGGCCAAGGGGAAAATGACTATGACTATGAGGTCAAAGCCTACCTATGACTATGAGGTCAAAGGAGGATGTAAATACCTATAACTATCAGGTCAAGGGTTGATTGTGAGATATCTATGACTTTGAGGTCAATAGAAAGACTTTCCTTTGGAAGGAGGAGATTAAAGAGGGTTAAGGAGAAGAGCTAACAAGCTAATCTCACTTGAGGGGGGGGGGGGTAATTTGATAAAGTTGGTGATTGTTTGTGACATGAACAAGGTTCACACATGAGATTAATGATGTTGATAAACATAAAGATATGATACATGAATTGATGGTAAAGGTAATGACATTTAAGAGTAGATTTTAAGAATTGGTAAACATTAAGTTAACATGGAGAAATATACAATCGTGGGTAAAGTAAAGACCTACTAAGGTAATGAAAGAAAACTAAATGTTCATTTCATACAACATACATTCAGACACACTTTCTCAAGCTCACAGCCAAATACAAACAACTATTCATGAAACGAATGTTAAAACACGTTGGAACAAGTTCATATTGATTCAAAAGTAGCAATAGGAACAAGTATCATTATCAAAGAGAAATATAATTTCTTTAATAACCCTAAACTATTTCACATTTTGCACAAGACAAAAATCCATAAAAATAAATATTTTTAGTATTTTTTAATATCATGTGAAAATAGATCAAAAGTGGTGAAGGGTGCAAAAAGAATGGCCTAAAAATTATGAATTATGAAAAAGTTATGTCCATTTGAAAATGATGAATACAAGTAAAGAAAACAAAAGAAATCAAGTGCTAAAAAAGGTAGGGGAAGCCCCCCAAGGGTGTTGAACCCGTGTCTTTGTGATTACAGCCCAAAACACTCACCACTCCACCCATTGCGTGTGTCTTAACAAGTCGTGGCTAAAGCACAATATATATAAAAACAACGTGTTTTCAGAAAATAAATACAAAAGGACTGGGGCGAGGGGGATTCAAACCCCAGTCCAAAGGGTCAAATGGGCGCCTGTATGTGTGTGCTTGCCACTGGGGTGGCTGTTACATCTGGTAACAAACACGACTCAATATTTACTTAAGTATTGGCAAGCGAGGAAATGAGTGCTAGCATACAAGTTGCCACAACCAGCCATAGCAAGGAGTCCAAAAAACTCAACCTGATAACTTATTAAACCAACTATCCAAACAAGAACCCAATCTGGACATAATCAACAATTTCTTCCTCTCAAAATCATGCTTAAGGTTAATCAAAATAGCAAAAAGACATGAATTGCTACAAAGAAATTAGGTACAATGATCTTAGAACCATACACACTAACAACCAGAGTACTAACATGCCCTATGTCTTATGCTAGCAAATCAGGTTAGATAAACAACAGCAGGATGATAAAATGCATTAGATTCCTGCTATGCATAAAGTTAAGGGAGGTAATGCCAGAGTCAACAACAAAGTTGGATGGAAACATCAACCTAAATGCAAGGCTTTTATAACAGATGATGGCATTCTATTGTATTAACCAATAATTGCATGAACTGAAAACTCTAGGAGATAGCTCAGAAAAACTTTGAATCAAATAGCATTGGTACCAAAAGTTTCAAACTAGCAGGTGACAGTATTCCCAGGTCATTCATTCAAAGTGTTGAGAGAAAAATTACATGATGATGTCATTGCAAACACATGGTCGTGTATGATGCAGTAAGCTCAGGTATTACACTTTTAATGTTCAAAAGCAGTTCAGGCATGTTAATCTAAGTTATGAGATAAGAACAAGATAGGACAAACAATAACAGATTCCATGACAACTTCAATCATTAGTGACAAGATTTGGAAAATATCAAATGAGTATTAACAAGATGATGGCAGTAGGATAGAGAGCAAGAAGTGCCAATGTTGTCAAGTACATCCGGCTTTCAATATCACAATAGCAACAATACAAAACCAAATGAAGTTTTTCATCAAAAACATAATGAACAAAACAAACCAAAACATGCCAATGCAGGAACAATCTGTCATTTTATAGGGCAGATTACTGTTACTTCTCACATAAGAAATTATTGGGACTGTGTTCATTGCTTTTGAACATAATAGTTTATCCACAAATTTTGCACACATAACTTAATGACATGATAAGGTAACAGTTTGAGCAATTTGAATACATGGCAGACAAACATATCAAAAGTTAACATACACATCCAACTTGAATATGAAGAGCTTGCACACATATAGAATACATCAAGTAGGGCATGATAGTAGCAGACAGAAGCTTCAAGAACTTGATAGCTCATACATCAGTCACAAGTACACAATTCATATTAGCTCAAAACCGTCAACATGACATGAGCAGGGATGTATCGGGAATGTGTTCATGCATTGTCATGGTAGGTGGGAGTTCAAGCAATGTAGAATTGATATCACAAAACAAATTCAAGAGAAAGACTGTAGGGCATGGTAAACATAAGGTCATTCAAAAACAAACTGTCAAAAAAAGGGTAACTAATGAACATGTGCACTTTTAAACAAAACAAATGATCTACAGCATGAAAACAATCTAGACTAAGGTGTGGACATGTAGATCAGCAGAAATGATCATTTTTCAATAGATATGACATGGTAGTTCCTAACTTTAATAATTATCAACAATGAAAAAGTTTTGAACAGGCAGGCAGACATAACACACATCTAGACAAAGGTTAAGTCAAGTTGGCACACAAACTATGAATACATGGTCTAGCAAGCATGTTCACACCTTGGAAACACATCAAATGACAATGTAAGGTTTGTATACATATCCTAAACACAAAGTCTAGCATGATGGCCTGACATCCAAAACAAAACCTCCAGAAATTATCGGTTTCATGCAACAATTTTGGCATACACAAAGCAACATGTCATGATATAACAAGCCATGAAATGTTGAGAGGTACATGATTAAATATGAGGGCAGAAACTTAACATAAGGGAACATGATCAAATCCTCATTCTCAAATGACCATTTTAGTTATGAACATGGCATACACATATTTAGACTAATGTCATACAGCAGGCTATACACAAGAAATTAAAACTCAAAGTATGGTATCAAGTACATAACTCAAAGAGATTACCAGTTCACAAATCTCAGTCATAAATCACCTAGCTCAAAACAAACATGTCATGACTTATGCATATGTTGGGATGTAAGTGAGCATATGAGTGGATAAACATAGTACTTGTGACACAATGATCTAGAACCACATTCTCATGTTCAAGGACCAAACTTAACAAGTATTAACACATAAACAAACCCCTAAATACAAAACATATCATGAGTGTATACTTACAAACTGGCTATGAATCCAATATGACAGCAATGATACCACAGCTCAAAAAGAACATTCTCAGGTTATAGAAGTAAGTGTTTCAAATCAACAGGGATGAGCTATATTTATGGATCTTGCCTCTCATTATGATATCATCAGAAATAGTCAATGGTTTGTTAGCATTTCTTGCACCCAAGTGTTTGGCAGATTTACACAACAATAAAGTCACACACATTCAAAAGGTTAGTGAATGATCATTATAAGTACTTTGTGGTATAATAACAAGAACAGAAGGTAGTGTCAATATCCACATTGCCTTAGCCAACCATAACCAGTCTTCTCTCACCTCAAGATTGCAGGCCATGGACAAAAATTAAGTGGAGTCCCAATACACATTGTTTACATATGATAAATAAATGGAAGAAACATACAAGATCTATGCTACATGGACTTATATGATATAGACATGATGACAAACATGTATATGAGTATGAACAATGAGTATAGAGAGAGCACTTACCAAGTGGAATATGTCCACTGCAACTTCCAATATGCACGAGTTTCTTTCTTGCTGAAACAACACCAACTTCCAAAGCCAAGCCTCCCCCTCTTCCTTTCTTTGCAAAACTTGAACTCAGATTGTATTTAGAGTATTTTTGTGAAATGTGTTGGTGAGAAATGCAAGCACAATGGCCTGCTAGTTATAGGGGAAGCGAGAGGATGCAAGGTATTGCCACTTTGCCAAAAATGCCAACACTGCCCTTGTATTTTCGTGTGAAGTAACAAATGCAGAGAAAGAAATCTTCCAAGAATCTCTGAGCTTCTGAGTATAACTATTGAGAGCTGATAGGTTCAATGCTCAAGGATTAAACAAATGTTTTTCTGCTTTTGGAAAGTTTCTCTCTCCCTCCCACTTGCACAAACAAGACATAAACCATTATTTTAATGCCATACAAGTGAAATTTCGTGGCCAAGACTTGATTTAATGTTAAATGTATCATTAACATTCAGAAATGATGAAAATTGGTGATTAGGGAAGTGTGTGAGTCAAAACTCAAAAGTTGGTTTCTTGAACTTTAAGGAATGAAAACCCCAACTTTGGCCATTCGAAATACCTAGCTCCCTTGATGGACGAGGGAGTTCTAGTTCTCTTTGGAAAGCTCTTAATGCCCTCTACAACTTTCATGTCCAAGGTTTTTTGAGTTGAGGTCTGGAACTTTGTGAAAAACTGGGTCAAAGTTGGTTGTTCATTAAGAGAAAACAAGCTGAAATTTCACCAAGCCTTGGGTCAGTTTGGCTTGTAAGCTTCATAACTCAAAAACCATGCATTTTTAGGAGAAAAGTCATATTTAACACTTTGAAGATCTTGGAAAGTGCTTCCATTTGGGCTTTGAGTCACTCCATTTGGGTTTGTGGTTTGGAATTTATGACCATTTCAAGTTAGCACAAGATAGGGAAATTTCACATATGAAAAGTTTTATGATAAAAAACTTACTTCCTTTACAAGAAACTCCTTGAAACTTGATCTTGATACTTTGAATCATCAATAAGACATGTTATGATGAGTTGAGGCATTGGAGGTTTCATTTGGTTTAAAATCCCAAAGATCAGGGTTTCAGACAAAATCCTAATTTTGACTGTGAATGCACTGGGCCAAACCTTGGTGATCTTGCTTCTTTCTTCACATCTAAAGCCCATAGAAGACCTCTAGGGATGCTTACTAACTCATGGAGCCATGGTTCAGGGTTTGAAGGCACCTCTTGATGAAAATCAAAACCAATGATCCATATGTTCTAACAGAAACCCTAATTCGGAGACAGGGTGAAACTGTGGCTCAAACTAATGATGATGGGAGCTAGATGACCTTGAATTATTGTTGAGTGAGACCTATTGGATGTAGGTAAACTCAAATGGTTGATGAACCAAACAAATCTTGATTTGATAGGGCAAAATCCTTCAGTGATTCCTCAGATTGAAACCCTAATTCCACATTTTGGACTGATGATCTTCTGTTGACTTGACTTGATTCAAAGTCTTGAGATCTTGGTTCCAAACAACTAGTGAGGCTTTGTGATGATTGAATGAAGCTATAGAATGCCTTAGGAGGCCTTGAATCTCTCTGTGCAAACCCTAATTTCAGCACCAGAGAAACAAGTTGCAAGATATGGGTTAGGCTAAACAAATGCATATATGATTGATCTTAAGTGTCTATGCAAGATGTTATGACATCTAAGAGGTAAAATTTGGGGTACAACACCAGATAACTACTATAAGTGGCACACTTATTGATTCAAATATCCAAGCTGTCCTCCATCTCTTATCCTGGTAAAACTCCTCTCTTTCATCTAATTACTGTAAGTGGCAAGCCTCTGGATTATTTACATCCACGCCACTGTCCCTCTCTTAGCATGAAAGATTCCTAACGAAAAATGGCATTGCTCTACACTGAGTTAAAGTTTTCCCTTCAGGACAAATCCTCTATAAAGGAAATTATGGCATTACTGGTTTCTCATATCCCAGTTAAAGTAACCCTCCTTTATAAACAGTCACCCAACAGTTGTGATAAACAGACAAGATGTCTCCCTTAAGAGATGACAAATTCTCTCTCGGCCAAACCTTTTAGATTCAATCTTGGGCGTTAAACAAGACACAAATACTCCTTTTAGCTTCAATCTTGGGCTTTGAACAAGACACCAAAACATCTTTTTCCTCCCATAGAATAGGAGGAACTACTATTGCTCTGATTTCCCTGTTTCTTTAAACGGGAATACGTAGGCATAAGATTGCAAAATCTTAGCGAGCATACCAATAAAAAACTTTAGGTCCAGTACCTTCACACCAATCAAAACTGAGGTCCACTACCTCACCAAAATCATCAAAAACTCTCTCTCCCTCTCAACATTCCCAAACTTTCCCAACCCATCAACAGAGAAACACCATTAAGTATAGAAGCAGAACCTATTGCTAACAACCTATGGATAACCACATATAGAAATTTCCCATTGTATAACCTGACCCCGAACTCCCCGAATCTCTTTAAGCATTTGTTCAGTTAAACATTCGCTTGCAAGGTTAGTTTTAGATAGCTTCCCTTTCCCTTCCAGCTACATGGGATAAATAAGAAATCAGAAAGTAGCACCCTACTCCTACCATTGCGGTGGAGAAACCCAACGACGATAAGGTGGTCGCATCAGCGACAAAAATCGCACGCTACAGATAAATGGCGACTCTGCTGGGGACTCACTTTGTCTGTTTAAGATTAAGACTAGAATTCCTAAGAGGTCTAGGATGTTAGTTTTAGGAATCATATTATATTATATATATTGCTTTTCCTACTTGATATCCGTGTTTATTTTTCTGTCAATGGGAATGTGAGTGATGTCGCATGTGGAAAGTATGAAAGATACCTAAGATAGGTGATGGCATAGATGGGCGGTCTTATAGGGAGTGAATCCCGAATAAGCTGTCCCGGTAGACCATCAAATCAGTGGAGATACCCTTTGCGGATTCAATGCTTAACAACTCCGTTGTGAAGGCAGATTGTCCCAATGTGGTATCCATGAAACTGAGGATTTAGTAGACAGTAACCATGTGGCCATTTGGTAGTTCGGTAGCTATCGAAAATAGTTGACACGCGATACTACACTGAATTGAGATTACCCTAGGATGCTACAGCTCGCTCGGGTGAACCAGCTTGCTGTTGTTATCCCTAGGGGGGTCAATGATTTTGGGAACTTTTAACCCATTCTACAGGTACAAAAATTCACTAGAATACAACCTTTGGGGATGGGTAGAGCCATGACTCCATGCTCGTGACGTTGAACCCTTGAACCCATGTTTTTTCTATGTTTTGGTGTGCTACATTCATGCATTCATTCATTCATTTAAAAAAAAACTTTTGAATAAAGAAAAAATCTTCTTTTCTCTTCTCTTTTTTTTTTCAAATTAAACTAAAACAATGATTGCAAATATCATAGAGAGAAAGATTGCGTTATGGATTTCGGTAGAAGGAAGACGCACAAGTACACCTTCAAGGCTCCAAAACTAGAGGATTTAAGGGGGTTGGCAAGGATGATCACCAACCCTAATGCTTTCAGAGCTAAGTACAAAGGACTTCTGTCTCTATTAAGGGTCCATGTAGTTGAAGGAATCCTGTCTACGCTGATTCAGTTCTACGATCTGGTTTATCACTGTTTCACATTCCCAGATTATCAACTAGCACCAACACTGGAGGAGTACTCTCACCTGACCGATTTACCCATCACTGACCAAGCTCCCTTTTCTGGTCTGGAAGAAATTCCAAAGAATCAAACTATTGCAAGAGCAACCTATTTGGACGAGTCAGAAGTCAGGACTCACATGACCACTAAGGAAGAAATCCAAGGTTTACCAGCCAAGTTTTTGGTAGAGAAAGCGCTATACTTTTCCAGTATAGGAAACGTTACTGCATTAGAAGATATCTTTGTTCTACTCACATACGGGTTGTCCCTTTTTCCCAACATCGATAACTTTGTCGATACCAATGCCATTAAGATATTTTTGATTGGAAACCCCGTGCCAACTCTATCGCAAACGCTTATCATTCTGTACACTTGAGGAATTTGTACAATAGAGGAATGATCACATGTTGTGTACCCCTGCTATACAAATGGTTCACTTACCATTTACCCAAGTCTACTGCTTTTGGGGATCATAAGAGTACTCTACGTTGGTCACAGAGAATCATGTCTCTTACCAACTCTGACATAGATTGGTGCAATCGAATCTATGACCGGATAATGATCATTGATAAATGTGGAAATTTCCCTAATGTACCCATCATAGGAACTAAAGGAGGAATCAACTATCATCCAATTTTAGTTCGTCATCAACTCGGATACCCGATGAGACATATCCCGCGTAATGTTCATCTGGAAGGTCTTTTCTCCAAGGAAGGAGAAAATGACAGGGCACTAAAGATAGAAATAGTGCATGCCAGGAAACATGTTCACAGGAAAGGAAGAGAGTCTCTAGAAAAACTAGATTGTATCTCTGTGGAACCTTATCTCCACTGGGTACAAACTAGAGCCATCAAGCTAAGGATGCCTTACCCTCGTCAAGAAGTTCTTCTGCTAAAGAAAACTGTCCTTTATTTTATGTCTGATGCGGAAAAACTCCAGGTCACTCTCAACAAAGTTCGACGGGAAAAGAAATCTTGGAAGAACAAGTATCGTATTCTCAATGTGGAGTGTACTAAAATTCAACAACTGTTAAAAGAAAAAGACACTTTGATTAAGATATTAGAGCAAAGGGCCGACAACCCGACAACGGCTCAAGAGCCCCGGTCAAAGAATAGGAAAATACCATAACCAGCACCTGAGCTCTCTTCAGAGAGGACTCAGGATCCATAAGCTTAGACTTTTCCTTTTACAGCACTTTGTAAAATACTGTATTTCTATTTCCGCAATTTTTCAAATTCAATAAAACAGGGTCTCCACCCTTTACTGTATGATATTTGAAATCTAATTGTTGAAGTTTCTTTTTGAAAACAGTAAATATATATAACTTTGCATATCATTCATCATTCTCACATAACGCATTCTTCTTACTTTCGAATCTCACGTATGTGTCACAATTCTAGAGTCAAACTGTCTCATTCGTACAATACTCTGGCCAACCGACAAAATAAAATGGATGATCTCGAGGAAGAGAACAGAGAGCTGAGAGAAGAAATCGACTTCCAACAAAACAGCATTGGCTATTTCAAGCGCCTAGAAAGAAGTTTCCAGCGCATCCTTGTCAGCCTCGATATACCTTAATGAAGACAGATTATTCACCATGAACGATTACCAGCATGTCTTCAACGACGAACTTCATTTTCTGATGTAATATGGAGGTTATTGCGCCAGTAGCATGAATCCACGGCCTCCCCAATAAACAACTGTAGGATGGGTTGATATCCATCACTTGAAATTTGATATCAAAGACATGCGGACCAATTAAAATCGGTAGCTCCACTTCTCCAATTATCGTCCTACGAGAACTATCAAAAGCTTTGATGATCAATGAAGTAGCCTTCATTTCTGCCCCTTTATAAGCAAGTTTGGTAAGTGTTATTTTGGGTAAAACATTTAAAGACAAACCTGTATCAACAAGTACTCGAGCTAGAGCATCCTCCTCACATTTCACGGACACATGCAACACACGGTTGTGATTTTTACCTTATACGGGCAACTTCTTATTATTGAAGCTAAGTTTTTTACAAGCAGTAATGTTCGCAATCACCGAATCAAACTGACCAATTGTAATGCCTTGAGCGACGTGGTCCTGAGCCAAGAACTTCTGTAAAGTAACCCTATGAGCAGGAGAGCTCAACAAGAGAGACAAGATGTATATGTTTGACGGTGTCTGGTGAAGTTGGTCGACAACTTTGTAGTCTCTCTTTCTTATGATTCTCAAGTATTATGCATCTTCGTCGTTCAAAACCACTTCTTTATCCCTAGCAGGCACAACAACAACAGTTTCTTTCGGAGGAACTTCCTTCACTACAGGTTGATAAATACGACCACTCTGGGTCATTTTGCTTGCCCCGTCAATATTTGTCACGTCTTTTTGAATATCTTCCACATCTTTCTTCGGGATAACCTTTCTAGATTCCTGATCAATTACCGTTACATCATACTTCCACGACACAACTGTATTATCTTTGAATTGGAATGGACTAGGTTTCAAAATAATTACCGGTCTAGGGCAACTGACAGGTGGATCAACAGGCTTTGTAATGTTGAACATTGTCTTTGGTGCATTGAAAACCAGAGTTGCAGAGCTTGATTCCGGCAAGTTGAACACCAGTACCTTGTCACCTGGCTTTGGAAAATTAAAGATCGGTTCAATTACTGACACCTCATCCTTTTTCACTTTGCTACCCACCTGTAAGAAACCACTGTCAATCAAATTCTGAATATCTTTCTAAACTAACAAGTAGCCCTTTGGGTTGTCGACACAATCTTCAGATTCTGAATAGCATTCTTCAACCAAACCAGCCTTTACTAACTTAGCATGAAGGTCTCAGAGTGGAGTCTTGATCTCATTAACATCAAGAATCAAAGTCTCTTCAGATGCATCTTCAACAGAATTTACTGCCGCATGGGTGGGCAGATGATTACTCTTAACGTTCGGCTGAGAGTCTCCAAAGGACAAAATTTTCTTCTCCATCAGTTCCCTCACAATATGATTTAATGCAAGGCACCCTTCCAAATCATGGCCGGGAGCACCTTGATGTAACGTACAGTGAGCATTCGAGTTATAGTAAGGTGGAAGCTTCTCTGGAGGCGGGCCAAATGGTCTTGTAGTTATCAAACCTTGTTGTACCAAAGAAGGATATAACTCTGTATATGTCATCGAGATATGCGGAATTGGAGGTTTCACACCCTATCTTCTGTAAGGAGCATTTGGACAAGGAGGTTGGATCCTTTGTTGTTGCTAATATGCTGGAGTGTTGAGCGCTTGTTGATAATTTTGTTGTTGTTGGACTGGTTGGTAGACCGGTGCCTGCTGCACTGGTTGATAAACTGGAACCTGGTTGTTGAATGTGGGCATGACTACTGCCACATATGGTTGTTGGGCATACTGTACAGGATACACTGGTTATTGAACATAACCTTGTTAAGGTTGTTAATGTTGCTGGTAAGGTTGTTTCCAAGACTGGTTTTTCTTCCTTCCTATCATAACAACATTTGTCTCTCCCTCCTTTTTCTTGTGAAAGTTACCAGAAGGTTTCTTGGCATTATTACTGCTTGAGATACCAGAAGCGCTAGACACTTTACCATTTTTCAATCCTGACTCCACCTTTACACCCACGACCACAATATCTGCAAAGTTAGCTAACACACTACTGATCATTCTTTCATAAAATTATGATCTCTACGTGTCCACAAACCAATCGGCCAACTCTTTCTCAGTCAGTGGAGGTTCCACCTGGGAGGCGGTTTCCCTCCAGCGCTGTGCATATCCTTTGAAAGATTCTGAATTATTTTGAGACATGCTGAAGAGTTGCCTTCTCTCTGGAGCCAAATCCATATTGTATTTATAATGCTTAACAAAAGCATCTGATAAATCCTGGAAACTGTGAATGCGGGATTGATCCAGACTTAGGTACCACTTGGCTGAGGCCCCTTTCAGACTGTCCTGGAAGCAGTGGATCACTAACTTACCATTGTCCACATAAGCTACCATTCTCCTGTAATACATAATCAAGTGTGATCGTGTACAAGTTGTACTTGAGTACTGATCGAAACTGGGAGTTTTGAATTTTGGAGGGATCACCAGTCCAGATACTAAGCATATATCTCTGGCATCAACACCAAAGATGTTGTTTCCTTCCATTGCTCTTACCTTTCTCTCAATAGTCTTTACACTCTCCTTCAACCTTTCGTGACGTTCATCCCTTCTTCAGACATATCTGGGATGTTGTACACTTGTTGTGGATTATGAAAATAAGGACGTACTTGAGCTTGTACAGTAGCTGGCGCAAAAGTTGGAATGACTTGAGGGATTTATGATCCCAAGGGAATAGCTTGTTGAGTAGTTGCCACCGTGACAGGTGGAGGCACAAAACCCACAGGTAACCCAAAAGGTGGCACATTTTCAGCATTAACAATTGTTGGTGGCGGTTCCACAATCGCATTGGTAATCTCAGAAACTACGGTTGGCTTGAGTGTCCATTTTTGCTTTGATCACCAGCAGAACTTCCATTATGTACCCCACACTTCCATACAGATCTTCTAATTCATCATTGACTATGTCAAACTCTGTGTTATGTTCAGCCATTCTCTGACGAGCTCTGGCTCGGGTGTTGTATTGATGTTGGAAATTCAGTGTGAATAGCTGGAGACAAGACGACGAGATGAGTAACGACAAAAGGAATGCACATGCAATGATATGAATGTATGGTATGCAACGCAAATGCAAAACAACAATCAAGGAACCCAAAATCATATTTCCAAACACTATAATAATGGAGAGTACAACTTTTGAATAACCAAAAGGCCCATTGCATAATTAAAGACTAAAAGTTTTACAAAACAAATAGTACACCCTTAAGAGTCATTACAACATTGTCAAATACAAAATAGCAGAATAAAGGAAACTAAGAGTCTAATCCTTGCGACGAAGGCCCTTCTCATCCATGTAGCTCTTTCTCAAGCTCGTCAATCTGCTCCTGCATCCTTGCTTTTTCAAGAATAAGCTCCTCCAACGCCATCTTCAACTCCCCTTCTTCACTCGTGACAGTCAAAATGGGGTACCTAGAATCTAAAGACGTGGACTCATGATGAGTATAGGGTATCCTCATCTTGAGAGCTCTTTCTTGTACCCACAACAAGTAAGATTCCAAAATAGTGCAATCAGGGTATCCCAACGCGGCCATCCCCTTCCTATGTACGTGACACCAAGCGTAAATGATTTTGGCCTTGAGCCTAGGGTTTTCTCCAACCTCAAGGAAAAGTCTTTCCAAATTGATAGGGTTGGGCTCCTCCTTCATCGGGTATCCAAGCTGACGACGAGCAAGGATAAGGTTGTAGTTGATACATCCTTTAGTGCCAAAAAGAGGCACGTTAGGGAAATCCCCACAACTATGAATCATGACGACTGTAACACCCCAAATTTATTAGAATGTTTATTTAATTTATTTAAATATAATATTTGTGAATTTTTGGTAAACTTTGGTGGTTTGTGTCGGTGTCGGTATTTTGGTGGAGTTTTGGGTTATTTTAATTTAATAATAGTATATAATATGAATATATTAGTATTATTATTAATTTAAAATAATATTAGAGGAATTGAGGGTAAGATGTTCTTTTGAGGAGGATTAGTGAGGGTAAAGTAGGGAAAGCCCACTGTTGAGGCCCAAGAGTTAAATTAACCAAAAAGGAGGAATTGAGGAGAATTAGGATTCATTTGTGATTAACCGTGAAAAGAAGGAAAGATGGGAGAGCTCTGAGGAAAAAGGGAAACGGCGAGGATTCTTGAAGGTTTCCGAAGAATTGATAGAGAAATCTCCGGAACGACAATCTAAGGTATGGGGAGTATTGCCTTTCATTGTTTTCAATATAGAACGCTGTAACACCCAAAAATTTGCCCTTTTGTTTTGAAGCTAACTGGCTTATGTTTCTTTGCATTTCTTGCATTAGCATTTGTGCATAGCATTGGTTCTTAGCACGGGATCAAGGTACTTGGTTCATCTCAAAGGAGTCTCAAGCCTCAAGGTGTTTTGTGGAGGTCACCATATCTTCATAAGATCAAGAATGGCAAAGGATTTCAAGTGAATCTTTCCCTCCTAACCAGAGGGTCCAAATTAGGGTTCTTGGGTTCAAATAGCTTCTTGAGAAAACTTTGTGGATTCAAGCAAGCTCTCATGGGTTCCATATGCTCACAAACACTCAATGAGGAAGGCTTGACTAGTGGTTCATTGTGGAAGATGTTCAGTGGATCAGTTGCTTGTGAACCAAGAAAAGTCAACTGTAAGGGGGAAAGTCAACCATGGAATTTTGAGGTCCTCTTCATGATTTTTAAGGTCTTATGCCCTCATATGGTCCTCAAAGGCTAGGATTCATACCATTCATCAAGAGTCAAGAGTTTGTGCAAAAGTTACTAAATATGGAAATGACTTATAATTTGAAACTTTCCATTTTTGGCAGTTTTTCCACCACATTCAACTTGACTTTTCATCATCAAAGAAGTTTCAAATGCTCTTGGGGTAAACATGAAAGTTGAAGATCATTCTCTCCCTTTTCCAAAATGTACTAGATCATCTCCATACCATTTGTGAAACTCAAGTTATGGTCAAAAGAAGGAAAAGTGTTTTTAGGGTTTTCTCATGTATCCATTTTTCCACCTTTTGCATTTTGATTCAAAATGACTTGTACTGACTTCTAATGCTTCAAGTCATATTGCAACATCCAAGTACACATCCTAAGGACCATTTTTGACCCTTGAATCAAGTGAATCCGTGCCATGTACCTCATGTATTTTTCAAATGGCCAAATTGCAAGATGGATTGAATCTCATAAATCAAGCCACTACAAAGCCCAAACCCAATTCAGTTGTGATCAGCAAGGAAATGGAGATGAATAATGCTTTTCATATGACCAATGCACGTGTGGATTAAGAGGGACCATCCAACTTGCAAATTTGCAAAACACTTCCATTAGCCTTAACCAAGGGTTTAGAAAAACCCTGATTATGATTAAAGTGTTAACCAAGTGTATATAAGAAGGTTCACACATTCATTCAGACCTCATGCACTCCCATTTGCTCAGATTCATAATTCTTGCTCACACATTCTTCTCTTCAAATCTCTCTTCTCACAAGGGTTCTTGGAATTCTCTTTGCATATTCTTGATCAGTGAGGTGAAAGGAGTAAGAATCCACCATTGATTCAAGCTGAGAGTGAAGTTTTCATCAGATTCGAGTTTGAGTTGCTCTTCATCAAATCTCAAGATCCAGCCTGATTCAAGTTTCTATTTGCATTTATTTTGCAAATAGAGCTCAAAAGAGGAAGATCTGCACTCTTACACTGGGTTTCTAGGAGTATTTTGCTTGTTTCAAGTTTCAGGTTAGTGTGAATTTCATGATCTTATAACTTGTTTTTATGGTGTGCATAATGTTCCTCATGCTTTGATGATCATCCTGATGTGATTTATTTTGATTTTGGACGTGTATCATGGCTGTATTGTGGATCTAAAGTTTTTAGATCCAAACTTTTCTTCTTCGATTTGGTTTATACATGTATGATCTGTTGAAACTAATTGCATATTTGAAATCCTTGTGAAATTCTGAGTTGAATGATGGTGGAGTTTTTGATTTCTAGGAATTTTTGAGTTTGTGTTCGCCGGAGATGGTGACCGGAGCTAGGGCTCCGGCACCTGGTTATTTTTCAGGCAGATCGGTGTTTGGAGGTTGAAGACGTAATCCTGGCCGTTGGTTGTCCAGATCTGATGGCTCTTGTGTTGCCAACACATCCAAATTTTCACGTGTTTTATTTTAATATGTGTGTGCGTATCTCCATGATTGTTACCATGTGCATCAAATCTGAGCCACACATCTTGCATACTTTGTGTTTTGCTGACTGATTCACGTGTGTTGGATTCATCTGAGGGTTACCAATTTTCCAGCGCATTAAAATTCCCACATGCTTCTTACGTGAGTTTTATTTAGTCCAGATCATGATTGTTGTGTGTCTCCCCACATTAATTACCATGCGCGTGTGATTTGAGCCATTGATCATGATTACTTATTGATTTTGTTGACTGAATGTGGCACGTTGGATCAATCCTGTGGCTTGTGTGAGTCAATCATGTTGACTGAGTCCATGTTATTTGTTTGGTATACGCTGACCATTTGTGTGGACTAGGCTTGCTTTTCCCACCCCCTGTTAAGCTCATTTGGCTTTTATAACGTGTGAATTGCTTATGTTGCACCCCCTGGCTTCTTCATTTTCTTTTTATTTTATTTAATTGTTTCATTCTCATTTTTAATTTTTAAAATTAGTTTAATGCATCAGAAAATTATGAAAAAATTCATGGATCATCTTTAGGATTTTATAAAATTATGTCAAATTTTATTTTCCATTTTTATTTTAATTTTGTGCGCCTGAATTAATTGTTTGATGAATTTCTTTGTGAATTTCTTCACTTGTGCACACTTGATCTTGTTGATTTTATTTCTCATTATTGGTACATAGTTTGCATCCCATTCTTTTGTATACTTCAGAGGACACTTTGAGGTTCCTAAAAATATTTTTCTCATATTTTTAAACTCATTTAATATTGCATTTTAGTCCCTCTATTTGTGCATTGTTCTTCTTTGTTCTTATGCAACTTTGAAGCATTGTTTGAGGTACTTAACCTGTGAATTTTTGTGTGATCTTTTGGCATGTTGCTAGCTTATGACTTAGGTCACTTGGGTTTTAATTCCACAATTTTTGAATGTCATTTGATATATGTTTGATTATTTGTGCTTAAGTGAATTATGCATGATCATCTCTTGACATCTCTTAACCCTAATTGTTTTACCATGCCTAATTGTTTGAATTTCTTCTGGATTCTTTGCATGAGTATTTGATATGATGTTTACCCCTGGTTGAGGTCCCTTGTGACCAAATTTTGCAATTTGTGGATCATGTTTGGGTATGCTTTAAGTGCTTGAACTTTGACTTCCTTTTGTGGACTTTCTTTGGTGCATAATGTTTCATGTTTTGATCTTCTCTTGCACATGAGAATTGTTGCTGATGGTATGATCTTGATTCTGACTTGCTTTCATCTTCATCTTATTTTTTCTCATTTCATCTTGATATGATGTTCATTGGTGCTTAATTGTGCATTTCATATAAGTATGCTTGCATTCTTTCATGATTACCTTTGAATGCTTACTTGAGATGTTTTGCATGATCTTTGAGACTTGTTGATGTAAGTTGGATATAATTGATATGATGTGCTTGCTGCCCTATCTTGTTTCTTATCTCATCCTTCTCTTTCTCATTCTTCTCTTTCACTCTCTTTCTCCCATGAATCTCAAGACTTGTTTAAGTCTTGGATTCTCTCCCTTTAGAGCTACCTAGCCCAACTTAATTTTTGATTAAGCTTGGAGTAGGATTAGCATTAGGTTTTAGGTAGTTGTCCCTCCTAAGCCTCACTAACCATAGGTCACCCATGCATGATAACATTAGGACTCTTAGTTTCCCTTTAGAGTTTCCTTTGGGTCTTCTCTCTTCTCATCTCAAAACTTCTTGAAAACACTTAATATAGATAAAGTGTATTGTGCACGAGCCTTAAGCGTGGGGAATGAGAAATGAGGGGCTTCCTCTCATATTTCTAGAGTGCTTAGCGGGCGTCCTGTCTTGGGACGATTCGTTAAGTATTCGTCCTTGTGCCCTAGACTTTGGTGCAATGCAAGTTATGAACTAACTTAAAAAAAACACTTCTGTCTAAAAAACACAAAAAAAAAATTCAAATCTTTTTATCCTTCGGGATTGTTGGGTTTCAAATTTCATGTTCAGAAAAGAACTCGTCGCTCACGTAAAAAACACTTACCCATCCGTGGTCGTACCCACGAACTACTTTAGCTCTGATTCCTCTCTCTCATCCGATTGAGGATATGTAGGCACAAGACAGCGATTGTCTTGGCGAGCAACCTTCCCCCACAGTTCCCGTCCGAACTACATTGACTCTAACTTTCCCATTGCACTGAGGGAGTACGTAGGCCTAGGGCATCGAATATGTCCTACCGAGTCCGTCTTAGTCACCCCTATCCCCGTTTTCTTTTGTTCAGCCATAGATAGTATGACAACTCACCCTCCGTTTAGACAACAAGCGTGGATCCCATCGAGTACGATGGATGCGTGGGGTGCTAACACCTTCCCCTCGCATAACCGACTCCCGAACCTGGACTATGGTTGCAATGACCATGTCTTTCCCCCTTTCTCTTCAGGTTTATGCAGTGTTTCCTTTCCCTCTCTCGGGATAAATACACATTGCTGGCGACTCTGTGTTTTCCGCGCCACTCTCGCATTTGTACCGTTGGATGCGAACCTTTCAGGAGCGACAGCTGGCGACTCTGCTGGGGACCTCTGGTTGACCTCTTGCTGGTCCATCCCCTTTAGCGATTCGATCCTAGCGCTTGTTTGTTTTTTTTTGTTGGGTGTTTATTTGTTGTGCTTTATTATGTTGTATATTACTGTTTTACAGCTTTTATTACATTGCATTTCATTTTATTACTGTCATACTGGATATTGCTGTGTTGTGCTGGCTGGTTTCTGTTTGGCAGGTTGGGTTGTTCTGAGAGATAAGCCCAATACCCAGGCTTTAGTACACCCTAGGACTAGAGTGGAGAGTAGTGGGACCTACGTGCCATCTTGGTGCGTTTGTGTATTCACGAAATTCACAACCAGACGAGGCTATCTTGGGACGCATTCTGACGTGTGTGTCTTGCGCATGTTAGGGTGTTGATCTAGAAAGTTGTCAACTCTGGTGGCCGTTTCTCCGAGGACTCACCAACGCCTCTCCTCCCGACATATGATAATAGCAGACTAGAAATGGCAAACCCATTACACTTGACGATCCGAGGACCTAATGCTGAGGGACTCGCATAGGATGACCTTATTTTTTAGGGGAATCAGTTGAGGCCTCCTCGATTGATGATGATGCCAAACCAAAAATGGTGAACGTATCATCATTTCTCGACCTGAGAGCCCGTGATATTGAAGATCCTCGGTTTCCTAGAACCCACATGTGAGATGGGATGGGTGTTTACAGGCTTGCAGGAAACCGAAACCTTCAACCTACCCGGTTTTCTGGATTTCTCATCAGTGTTTGATTATCTGGGTTTCTGGTTATCTCAGTGGTTCGGTATTCTATAATTCTGGTTTTCTGGGTTTTGGTTCTCGTTCGGTTAACAGCACAACACATCCAGCAGTGATGCCTTGATCCCATGCTTGCATGTGCATATCATTTTTCTTGCATTCTAACATGTTTGACATTTTTCAGGGCTTGCATCTTACTCTTGATTCCGGTTTTCTGAGGTTACCCTAACATGGATGTTCAGAGAAAGAAGACTGTTTCTTATTCGTTCCCAGACCCGACCTTGACGTTGATTCACAAGCTAATTAGTATGGCTGGTCCCGGAGTTCGTACAGAGTTCGGTGGAGAGTATGGGGGACTTCTGAAGTTTATCTACAATATCTCCAAGTATGAGAAGGATGCCATTCATACACTTCTTCAGTTCTATGATCCGTCTTTGTGTTGCTTCACTTTCCCAGACTATATCTTGGCTCCAACGTGGGAGGAGTTCTCATTTATTTTGGGAATCCCCATCAGGCATGACATAGTATTCTTTTCTGAAGAACGCCTCGGGATAGAAGAAATGGCCATTGCTCTTCATATTGGTGAATCCGCTCTGAGCAGTAATATTGTGGAGAAACAAGGAGCTAAGGGTTTCTTATTGAAGTTCTTGTTTGATCAAGCTTGCATACATGTTAAGGAGAGGAATTGACTGCTTTCCAAGCTATTCTGGCTATGTGCATCTATGGGATTGTCCTGTTTCCCAATGTTCCTAATCTGGTGGATATGCATGTTGTCGGAATCTTTATTTCAAAGAATCCTATACCTACCTTGCTAGGTGATGTGTATCACTCAGTCCACTACAAGAATGAAAATAGGTGTGGAAAAACTGTGAGTTGCTGTGCACCACTCTTATCTACTTGGTTTCTGAGTCATCTCCTCGAAGCTGGCGCTTTCGTTGATACGAGAGATTCTCTGAAGTGGTCAAAGAGGTTAATGGGCTTGACTGCTGACAACATTGTTTGGTTCAACCATGACTTGCTAGGGATGGAGATTATTTGCAAGTGCGGAGAGTTCCCTAATGTACCCTTGATAGGGAGAAAAGGTGGAATTAACTATAATCCTTCCCTTGTTATCAGGCAGTTTGGTTATCCTTTGAGAGGTCCACCTGAAGAGCGAGATATCAGAGAGTCCTTATTCTTCAATGGTACTAGGGATCAAGAGGTGATAAGGAAGATTGTGAATGCTTGGAAGCAGGTGACCAAGAAGGGAAAAACTTCATTCGGGAAATGTAATAACCGGGCTTTTCCTTCCTATGAAGAGTGGATTAAGAAAAGAGCAGAAGAGGAGCTTCTTCCCTTCCCGGTGGAACCACCTTTGTATCCTTTGATGATCAAGGCTCCCACGACTGTTGATATAGAGAAGTATGATAAGTTATGGGCTGAGAAGGAGAAACTCTGAGAGGAGAATCGTGAGCTGGGCAGAGAGGTTGGTCAGTTGAAGCACGAAAAAGGCGAAGCTATCCATGTTGCCAGGTTGAAATCAGAACTTTTGGCTGTGAAGGAGAAAGAATTGTCTAAAGAAGCCATATCCAGAGAGAAAGTGGCTCAAGCGTTGAAAAGTGTTAGCAAGGTCCTTTCGTCCAAAAAGAAAGAGTTGGCTTATGCTATGTCAAGAATTCACAGGTTTCGTGACCGTCGGAATACAGCAATTACTGCCAACAGGTTGAAAGAGGACAAGTATCTGGAGCAGATTGAAGGTTTGAAGACAAAGCTTCGGAAAAAGGATAAGGAGATTTTATCAGGGATCTTTGAGAGGAGAGCAATTGAGGAAAAGCTCAAGGAAACCTGGCAGATATGGAACAGCTGAAGATCCAAGCCGAAGTGAAAAGAGCCAGAAGCGAAGGTCCAAGTTCAGGTGGAGCTTCTTGAGAAGATGATTGGGAATTGCATAGTTGTTATTTAACAGGGATCTTGTACAGGAGGGATCTTTTGATTCAGGAGTTGATTCAGAGACCAGAGCATCCTAATACCAAGAAGCTTCTCAAGGAAGTGCAGAATTGGTGCAAAAAGAATGACGAATGGGGAATTCTAGCACGGCTGAATCTTGATGATATGCCTTAGTTTCCTTGCTGCTGTTTTCTTTGTATTTCCAGGATCACCGCCAGGCTTGTTGGTCGGGGTCTTTGTTTATGCTTATTCAGACTTGTGTTGTAACAGATGCTTATTCTCTTTATATGATCAGGAATTCAATTCTCTTCTGTTGTTAAAACTGGAATCAAGGTATAAATCGCCTTGATAATATTCATACATGTTTGCATTTGCATTTGCATAATCATCTCATTTTGCATAGCAGGTTATCTCGGATTCTCTGGATTTCTTATGCTCTCTCTTTTTGACAGTCAGGATTGATCAACCAGCTCATCGGTATTCTACCAGGCTTAATCAAAGTAGAGTGATGGATAAAGTTCAGGCAGACATGGCAGCTATGCAAGCTCGCATCGATCAATTCATGGAGATGATGCAAGGTGTGGTGCAGAGCCAGAATGAATTCAGAACTCTAGTTCAGCCTTTGGTGGCGCAGGTTGATGAAAATGGTATCTTACATGGTGGTCTTCTTAATCGTGTTATTCCTCCGGGCGGAGGTGGTGCTGGTACCAACATTCCTATCCCTGGTGGTGGTGGACAGGGTGGGATCCCTTCAGTGGTTGGAGAAGGAACCACTATTCGAGCTATCCATGGCCATCGTTTTGATGATCAACAGGATGATGTTTTTTCAGTCAGAAGCTTGGATGCTGGCCCTCCTGTGGTCAGTGATGAGAGGATCCATTTAATCGAGGCGCAACTGAAAGGGGTTGTGAAGCAGGATGATCTGGGAATAGATTTGGACGACCTAGGGTTGGTCCCTGATATTGTCATTCTGCACAAGATCCAGATTCCTACACTAAAGAAGTATAATGGTTCTACCTTCCCGAGAACTCAAGTAAAGGCGTATACCAGGAAGATGGCTGCCCATGCCAAGGACGAAAAGCTAATGATGCACTTTTTCCAAGACAGCCTGTCCGGCGCGTCTTTGGAATGGTATATGGTGCTGGAAAGTAGAGATGTTCGTACTTGGAGAGAGTTAGCTGCAGCTTTTATCAAGCATTACCAATAGAACACATACATGGCTCCCAACAGAACTCAGCTGTTGAGCATGTCCCAGAAAAATGATGAAAGTTTCAAAGAATTTGTGCAAAGGTGGCGTGAATTGGCGGCTAGGGTACATCCACCAATGCTGGAGAAGGAGATGTTGGATATGTTTATGGACACACTTCCTAAGCACTATTATGAAAAGCTATTGCCTTGTTCACTAGGCAAGTTTGCAGATGTGATTGCGATCGGACAGAAGGTGGAGGTTGGAATTAAGGCTGGAAAAGTTTCTAGTGGTGACGGATCGTCCTCCGGGCATGGAAAGAAGCCATTTGATGGTTATAAGAAGAAAGGAGAGGCCAATGTTGTATCATCTTACAAGGGAAAAGGGAAACAGCGCCAGAACAATAATCAACAAGTAGCATCGGTAACTATCCCAGCAACGTTACCTCCACCACAACAACAAAGGAATAATGCTAATCAGAACAAGCAGCAGGGCCAGTATCAGAATAGACAAATAAATGCGGAGAGGCATTTTGAGCAACCACCGATGTCGTATGCACAGTTGTTGCAACATTTGCTGCAGTTGCATCTAGTTGAGCTCCGTACCCTGGCTCCACCAACAGGGGAACTCCCACGAGGCTACGATGCTAACGCACACTGCGATTTTCACTCTGGTGCTCCGGGGCATACTGTGGAGAAATGTAGGGTGTTTCATCACAAGGTGCAAGACCTTGTAGACTCCAAGGCTATCAATTTCTCGAATGATGGGCCCAATGTTATTCAAAACCCGATGTCTAATCACAATGGGCCGAGGGTGAATGCGATAATTAAGGAATGTGAAACTTTGAATTTGATCATGGATGTTGAGGAGCTGAAGACTCCGCTGGCTGTGGTTAAAAATAGGTTATTGAAGGGTGGCGTCTATCCGGGTTGTGATGAGAACTGTTCAGATTGTTTGACGAAGGATAATGGTTGTGATTCGTTGAAGATGGGTATCCAGAATCTGATTGATGAGGGTTGCTTACAATTTGATAGAGGTAATCAGCAAGAAGAGGTTGTTAGTGAGAAGGTTGCTACTATCACTATTCCGTTCAAAACAATTAATATTTCTGGTCCGGCAAGGCCACCTCCAGTCGTCATTACAAGGGCTGGACCCATTCCGTATGAGAGCACTAAGGCTATTCCATGGAATTACGGCGCAGAGGTGTTTGTCAATGGACAAAAGCAGGAATTAATGACTACTCCACCAGTGAGTACTAGTTCAGAAGCTAAAGTTGAGACCGATGCTATAACGAGAAGTGGTAGAGTGCTTACTCCTGTTAATGATCAACCCAGTACTTCTAGGCAAGATAGGGGAAAACAGGTAGCTGATGGTTCTGTGCAGCCTCCAGTGATTTTTGATTCTACAGTAAAGCCGGTTGATGATGCTTTTTCTGAAAATGTCGAGGAGTTTATGAGACTCATCCGGAAAAGTGATTACAAAATTATGGACCAGTTACATCAGACCCCGTCCAAGATATCTATTATGTCGTTGTTGTTGTGTTCTGAAGCTCATAGGAACGCTCTTCTGAAAGTTTTGAATGCGGCTTATGTGCCCCAGGAGATTTCTGTTAACCAGCTGGAAGAGGTTGTGGCGCACGTGAATGCGGCTAATGGCTTGGGCTTTACAGATCTTGATTTGACTCCCGCTGGGAGGAATCATAACAATGCCCTACATATTTCGATTGAGTGTCGTGGTTCACTGATGTCACATGTGTTGGTTGATACTGGATCATCGTTGAATGTATTGACAAAGAAAGCATTAATGAAGTTAGATACCAGGGGACTTATTTGTACACCAAGCGACTTAGTGGTGCGAGCTTTTGATGGCTCGAAGAGATCTGTCTTTGGTGAGATTGTGCTTCCGATCAAGGTTGGGCCAGAAATCTTTGATGCAACATTTTATATAATGGATATTCAGCCAACATACAGCTGTTTGTTGGGTCGTCCTTGGATCCATGGTGCAGGCGCTGTAACCTCCATTTTGCATCAAAAGCTGAAATACATGGTAGATGGTCACGTGGTGACAGTGTGCGGAGAGGAGGACATAATGATTAGTCAGTTGTCAACCTTTAAATACGTGGAAGTGGATGGTGAAATCCATGAGACGCTGTGTCAGGGGTTTGAAAAAGTGAAGGTGTCTGAAGAGGTTATTCAGTTTGAGGATCAGTCCGAGACCACATAGCAGCCCGCAGTGGCAGATCAACCTGAGGTTTCTATGTCTTCGTTTAAAGATGCCAAGGCTATAGTCGAAGATGGTAGCTCACAGAAGTGGGGCCAAGTGATTAAAGTTCAGCCGAAAGGGAATACCTATGGATTAGGATACAAGCCACCCAGGAGAGCTAGGGATCCTCCCAAATTCTATGGCCCAGTCCGTTTCACCAGTGCCGGTGTTTTCTTCGACATAGTTAATGCCATTGAGGAAGAAGCGGACAGTGATTGTGATATGGATAGCTGGATCCGCCTTGCATCCCAGGAGAAAGTCTGTGCAACTGGTCTTCTTAAAAAGTCATTCAAGTGACTAGCTTCGAGTAATTGTTTTGTTTTCCTATTATGTTAATCCTGCGTTCTGCCCAAGACGTAGTGATTTTACTTGTAGGGCTTTTAACTGTTGCATGTTTTGCTTTATCATCAATAAAGGACTTTTCACACTCAAATATTTTGATCTCTGTCTTTCTGTATTATTTTTATGCATTAAAAACCCACATCAAAATGGCAATGTGTTTCTTTTGTTGCATACATAATAAAACATACCTCATCAATCATGCATGTCTCTTTGTTCAAATGACACCGATCATGACTCAGCTATAGCTCGGTATGACTTTGACAATCCAATCTATCATGCTGAAGAAGAGACTGACAAAGATTGTGAACTGCCCGAAGAGTTGGCCAGATTGTTAAAGCAAGAGGAGAATGTCATCCTACCTCATCAGGAGGAAATTGAGATTGTGAATCTGGGAACCGAGGACGCCAAAAAGGAAGTAAGGATAGGGGCTGCATTGGAAGACAGTGTCAAGGGAAGATTGATTGAAATGCTCCGTGAGTATGTGGACATCTTCGCATGGTCTTACCAAGACATGCCTGGGCTCGATACTGATATTGTTGTACACCGGCTACCTTTTAAAGAAGGTTGTGCTCCGGTCAAACAAAAGTTGAGAAGAACTAAACCGGAGATGTCTGTCAAAATCAAGGAAGAGGTTCAGAAATAGCTAAATGCCGGTTTTCTTGCCGTAACAAATTATCCTCCATGGGTTGCTAACATCGTGCCTGTACCTAAGAAGGATGGGAAGGTCAGGATGTGTGTTGATTACAGGGATTTGAACAGAGCAAGCCCAAAGGACGATTTCCCGCTCCCTTACATTGACGTGTTAGTTGACAATACTGCTCAGTATTCGGTGTTTTCCTTCATGGATGGCTTCTCTGGGTATAACCAAATCAAGATGGCCCCAGAGGACATAGAGAAAACAACATTCATAACACCGTGGGGAACATTCTACTACAAAGTGATGCCCTTTGGATTGAAGAATGTTGGGGCAACCTATCAGCGGGCGATGGTGACTCTTTTTCATGATATGATTCACAAAGAGATTGATGTCTATGTTGATGACATGATTGCGAAGTCACAGACGGAGGAAGAACATCTGGTGAATCTTCAGAAGCTATTTGAAAGATTGAGAAAATTCAGACTAAGGTTGAATCCAAACAAATGCACCTTCGGGGTGAGATCAGGAAAATTGTTGGGGTTTATTGTTAGTGAAAAAGGTATCGAGGTTGATCCTGCAAAGGTAAAAGCCATAGAAGAAATGCCTGTGCCGAAAACAGAAAAAGAGGTACGTGGTTTCTTGGGGAGATTAAACTACATTGTTAGGTTCATCTCGCATCTCACAGCCACGTGTGAACCAATCTTCAAGTTGCTAAGAAAAGATCAAGCGGTCAGGTGGAATGAAAATTGTCAAAAGGCGTTTGAAAAGATTAAAGAATACTTGCAGGAACCTCCGATCCTTATACCACCAGTGCCAGGACGACCTTTGATTATGTATCTCACGGTTCTTGAGAATTCAATGGGTTGTGTGCTCGGTCAACAAGACGCGTCAGGCAGAAAGGAGCAAGCCATCTACTACTTGAGTAAAAAGTTTACTGATTGCGAGTCAAGGTACTCGATACTGGAGAAAACATGTTGTGCACTCGCTTGGGCCGCTAAACGTCTGAGGCAGTATATGTTAAATCATACAACCCTATTAATTTCAAAGATGGATCCGATCAAATATGTGTTTGAGAAGCAAGCACTTTCTGGTAGAATAGCCCGTTGGCAAATGGTTCTGACGGAATACGATATTCAGTATGTTTCCCAAAAGGCCATTAAGGGAAGTGTTTTGTCAGAATATCTTGCCAAACAGCCAATTGAGGATTATCAACCGATGAAGTTTGAATTTTCGGATGAGAATATCATGTATCTGAAGATGAAGGATTGTGAAGAACCTTTGTCTGATGAAGGACCTGAGATTGGATCTCAGTGGAAGATGGTTTTTGATGGGGCTGTTAATTCATATGGTAACGGAATTGGGGCAATCATTATGACTCCAAAGGGTTCTCATATACCCTTCACTGCCCGATTAGCGTTCGTATGCACCAAAAACGAGGCAGAGTATGAAGCATGCATCATGGGGTTAGAAGAAGCAATTGATTTGAGAATCAAGAACCTCGATGTTTATGGTGATTCTGCGTTGGTGGTTAATCAGATTACAGGTGAATGGGAAACTCGTCAAGCGAATCTTGTGCCTTATAACAACTATGCCAGAAGGTTGTTACCTTTCTTTGACAGAGTAGATTTCCATCATATACCTCGCTTGGAGAATCAGATGGCAGATGCGTTGGCAATGTTATCTTCGATGTATCAAGTGAATCGTTGGAATGAAACTCCTTCAATCAGAATCATGCGCTTGGACATACCTGCTTTTGTATTTGCGGTTGAAGGTGTATCAGATGGCAAGCCTTGGTATCATGATATCAAAGTCTTTTTGAAGAGTCCGGAATACCCAGCTGGGGCATCTTCCAAGGATAAGAAGACATTGAGGAGGTTATCAGGAAACTTCTTTTTGAACAAAGACGATGTGTTATACAAGAGAAACTTTGACATGGTCTTGCTACGTTGTGTTGATGAACACGAGGCAGGCCTGTTAATGGAAGAAGTTCACGAAGGTTCCTTTGGTACTCATGCCAATGGGCATGCTATGGCAAGAAAATTGTTAAGAGCGGGGTATTATTGGATGACTATGGAGTCTGATTGTTTTAAATACGCCCGGAAATGTCATAAATGCCATATTTATGCTGATAAGGTGGACGTACCGCCTACTCTGAATGTTTTGTCGTCACCTTGGCCTTTTGCCATGTGGGGCATTGACATGATTGGGAAGATCGAGCCGACTTCTTCGAATGGACATCATTTTATCCTAGTGGCTATTGATTATTTCACGAAGTGGGTGGAAGCAGCATCGTATGCCAACGTCACTAGACAAGTGGTAGCCCGGTTTATTAAGAAGGACATCATCTGCCGGTATGGAGTCTCGGAGAGGATCATTACTGACAATGGTTCAAATTTGAACCATAAGATGATGAAGGAGTTATGCCAGAGCTTTAAGATTGAACATCACAATTCTTCTCCCTATCGCCCGAAGATGAATTGGGTTGTTGAAGTGGCTAATAAGAACATAAACAAGATTGTGCAGAAGATGGTAGTGACATACAAGGACTGGCATGAGATGTTGCCTTACGCTTTGCATGGATATCGTACTTCGGTACGCACATCAACTGGGGCAACCCCTTTCTCGCTGGTGTATGGTATGGAAGCAGTTCTTCCATTAGAAGTTGAGATTCCTTCTTTGAGAATTCTGACAGACGTGAAGCTTGATGAAGCTGAGTGGGTGCGTTCTCGGCTGAATGAACTGAACCTCATTGAAGAGAAGAGATTGAAAGCCATTGCGCATGGCCGGTTGTATCAGAGCAGGATGAAAAAAGCATTTGATCAGAAAGTACGTCCTCGGTGTTTCCAAACTGGTGAATTAGTCCAGAAAAGGATCACTCCTCCTCAAACAGATCACAGGGGCAAGTAGACTCCGAATTACGAAGGGCCATATGTAGTAAGACAGGTTTTCTCTGGTGGAGCCTTATTACTCTCAACTATGGATGGCGAAGATTTTACGTCCCCTGTGAACACGGATGTAATCAAAAAATACTTTGCATAAAAAAGACCCGCTGGACATAAAAAGAAGGTTCAGACAAAAATGGGGCATCCTGGCGAACCATGAAAAGAAAAGGTTCGAGCAAAAATTAGGGATAAAAAGGAAGAAGAAATAAACCTGCAAGGTTGAAAACCTGAAAAGGCAACTTTGGCAAAAATGGGTATCCCGGTGGATTGAAAACCCGAAAAGGGTGATCCAGGCAAAAGTTAGGGATTTAAAAGCAAAGACTACGATCCGCGTTCGATCTGTGATCACTATTCACACTTGGAACATTCGAAGGAAAGGAATCAGTCCAGTCAGTCATCTTCAAAGGCCAAAGCATCTGCGGATAAACAAGTCATATGGGTTATAACTGAGTCGAGTCAGGGTGAATGTTTGTTCCCCACATTGCCGACATGTGTATTTTCTTTTACTTTTTGTGCAATTACCTCTTTTCAGGAATTGCTTCCAAATGTAAATGCCTATTTACAGGCTGATCATTCAATAAAGTTTGCATTTTAGTCAAAGAGCTTTCCATTTATATTTTGCTGTTTTGTTTGTGAAAATGTCTGATATTTTTGATAAACATTACATGCTAAAATGTTGAGCTTTGTGAAACAAGTTGGAAAAAAGTGGCAATTGCTTAGGCGTCAGTCACTATGATGATAATCAAAGTAATCATTTTGCACATAGACCTTTCTGTTGGTTTTGCAGGATAACAGGTTTGTACCTCCCTAGTAGAGTTGCTCTCCTTAACTTTGAAGTATGATCATCCTCAGCAGTTTGCTGCTCTCCCCAGTCACAATATCGAGGATCGTCTTCCTCAATAGAGTATAAAGAAGTAATTCCCCAAGTGGAGTCGTTGAGGATCGTCCCCCTCAGCAGGATATAAGAGGTTTACCCCCAGCCAGAGTTGTGATTTGGCTCATCTTTCCTCAGCAGGTAGCCAGAAGTTGTTATTTTTACAGCCTCTCCTGCAAGAGTCTGATAGAGTGTCCTCGTTGATTAAAGATAGTGTTTCCCCACTAAGCACGGGGCAATCTATTTTCCTCAAAGTTTATTTCAGTTTATCCCCAAGCAGAGTTTGTTAGTGATTAGTATCCCCAGCAGGTTTTGAATCCAGGTTCTGAAACATTTGGTCATCCCCGGAGGAGGAGTTTCCATCTTCAGTTTTCAGTTCTTCCCCGATAGAGTGGGTTTTCTCTCGGAGATTCATCCATCTCCACCAGAATTGGTGATTGTGATCTTCCCCAGCAGGGTTAAGTTTTCCTCAACATGATTTCTTTGGTTTGATGACAATGTAGTTTGTCGTCCTCAGTGGAGCTGCTTCTGTTCTCAGCATTTATTTCGCTGGGACGGTCTTTTTGCAATGCATAAGCATTTTTTGCATGGCATCCTCCTAAATGCGTAGCATTTCCACTTCATGTGGAGCATTACGGCAAAATTCAAACATATGCATCCGAAGCATAAGCGAGGTTTGAGTTTTCCTTCGTCAGGAAAATCGGATTTCAGGAAAATATCATTCGACTTTACTCCATAAGTGTTGGGTTTAGTCATTTAAAGCAACATTTGACAGTCCCACGGCAGAGTGTTTTGCCAGGATTGTGAACCCATGATCTCTTTTCACCCCTTTCGTCCAAGTGATCTTTTGATTCATCCCTTTAAGGTTTTTACCTTGACACCCGTTCGTGTTTCCTTCGACACCCGTCCGTGTTTGAACCTTTGATTTCAATACCCGTCCGTATTGACCTGGTGATAACGCCCGTCCGTGTTCAGTTCATCATTTTAATCCCCAAAAAGGCCAATCCCCAGTAAATTTAACCATTTTACACCCGTCCGTGTATTTTTCGATACCCATCCGTATTGAACCTATTTACACCCGTCCGTGTATCTTTTCGATACCCGTCCGTATTGAACCCTTTTACACCCGTCCGTGTATCTTTTCAGTACCCATCCGTATTGAACCTCTTTACACCCGTCCGTGTAACTTTTCGATACCCGTCCGTATTGAACCCTTTTACACCCGTCCGTGTATCTTTTCGATACCCGTCCGTATTGAACCCTTTTACACCTGTCCGTGTATCTTTTCGATACCCATCCGTATCTGATATCTTTGATTCCTTGACACCCATCCGTGTTTATCCCCAGCATAGCTAACACTCGTCCGTGTTGTGACAGTGCAGCATTTATTGCTTGTTCCCTAGTGGAGTCGTCCCTCCTTTGAGGATTACAAATTTCAGGTTTCTTTTGGTATTCAATCTCCGTGAATCCTTTGAACGCATGACAGTCGTTGCTATCATACCTTCAGGACCAAGTTGATTGAATAGGGGCAGCTGTAACACCCCAAAATTTTCCCTTTTGTTTTGAAGCTAACTGGCTTATGTTTCTTTGCATTTCTTGCATTAGCATTTGTGCATAGCATTGGTTCTTAGCATGGGATCAAGGTACTTGGTTCTTCTCAAAGAAGTCTCAAGCCTCAAGGTGTTTTGTGGAGGTCATCATATCTTTATAAGATCAAGAATGGCAAAGGATTTCAAGTGAATCTTTCCCTCCTAACCAGAGGCACCAAATTAGGGTACTTGGGTTCAAATAGCTTCTTGAGAAAACTTTGTGGATTCAAGCATGCTCTCATGGGTTCCATATGCTCACAAACACTCATAGAGGAAGGCTTGGCTAGTGGTTCATTGTGGAAGATGTTCAGTGGATCAGTTGCTTGTGAACCAAGAATAGTCAACTATAAGGGGGAAAGTCAACCATGGAATTTTGAGGTCCTCTTCATGATTTTAAAGGTCTTATGCCCTCATATGGTCCTCAAAGGCTAGGATTCATACCATTCATCAAGAGTCAAGAGTTTGTGCAAAAGTTACTACATATGGAAATGACCTTTAATTTGAAACTTTCCATTTTTGGCAGTTTTTCCACCACATTCAACTTGACTTTTCATCATCAAAGAAGTTTCAAATGATCTTGGGGTAAACATGAAAGTTGAAGATCATTCTCTCCCTTTTCCAAAAAGTACTAGATCATATCCATACCATTTGTGAAACTCAAGTTATGATCAAAAGAAGGCAAAGTGTTTTTAGGGTTTTCTCATGTATCCATTTTTCCACCTTTTGCATTTTGATTCAAAATGACTTGTACTGACCTCTTATGCTTCAAGTCATATTGCAACATCCAAGTATACATCCTAAGGACCATTTTTGACCCTTGAATCAAGTGAATCCGTGCCATGTACCTCATGTATTTTTCAAATGGCCAAATTGCAAGATGGATTGAATCTCATAAATCAAGCCACTACAAAGCCCAAATCCAATTCAGTTGTGATCAGCAAGGGAAATGGAGATGAATCATGCTTTTCATATGACCAATGCACGTGTGGATTAAGAGGGACCATCCAACTTGCAAATTTGCAAAACACTTCCATTAGCCTTAACCAAGGGTTTACCAAAACCCTGATTATGATTAAAGTGTTAACCAAGTGTATATAAGAAGGTTCACACATTCATTCAGACCTCATGCACTCCCATTTGCTCAGATTCAAAATTCTTGCTCACACTTTCTTCTCTTCGAATCTCTCTTCTCACCAGGGTTCTTGGAATTCTCTTTGCATATTCTTGATCAGTGAGGTGAAAGGAGTAAGAATCCACCATTGATTCAAGCTGAGAGTGAAGTTTTCATCAGATTCGAGTTTGAGTTGCTCTTCATCAAATCTCAAGATCCAGCCTGATTCAAGCTTCTATTTGCATTTATTTTGCAAATAGAGCTCAAAAGAGGAAGATCTGCACTCTTACACTGGGTTTCTAGGAGTATTTTGCTTGTTTCAAAATTCAGGTTAGTGTGAATTTCATGATCTTATAACTTGTTTTTATGGTGTGCATAATGTTCCTCATGCTTTGATGATCATCCTGATGTGATTTGTTTTGATTTTGGACGTGTATCATGGCTGTATTGTGGATCTAAAGTTTTTAGATCCAAACTTTTCTTTTTCGATTTGGTTTATACATGTATGATCTGTTGAAACTAATTGCATATCTGAAATCCTTGTGAAATTCTGAGTTGAATAATGGTGGAGTTTTTTATTTCTGGGAATTTTTGAGTTTGTGTTCGCCGGAGAAGGTGATCGGAGCTAGGGCTCCAACACCTGGTTATTTTTCAGGCAGATCAGTGTTTAGAGGATGAAGACGTAATCCTGGCTGTTGGTTGTCCAGATCTGATGGCTCTTGTGTTGCCAACACATCTAATTTTCATGTGTTTTATTCTAATATGTGTGTGCGTATCTCCATGATTGTTACCATGTGCATCAAATCTGAGCCACACATCTTGCATACTTTGTGTTTTGTTGACTGATTCATGTGTGTTGGATTCATCTGAGGGTTACCAATTTGTTAGCGCATTAAAATTCCCACATGCTTCTCACGTGAGTTTTATTTAGTCCAGATCATGATTGTTGTGTGTCTCCCAACATTAATTACCATGCGCGTGTGATTTGAGCCATTAATCATGATTACTTATTGATTTTGTTGACTGAATGTGGCACGTTTGATCAATCCTATGGCTTGTGTGAGTCAATCATGTTGACTGAGTCCATGTTACTTGTTTGGTATGCTCTGACCATCTGTGTGGACTGGGCTTGCTTCCCCCCCTGTTAAGCTCATTTGGCTTTTATAACGTGTGAATTGCTTATGTTGCACCCCCTGGCTTCTTCATTTTCTTTTTATTTTATTTAATTGCTTCATTCTCATTTTTAATTTATAAAATTAGTTTAATGCATCAGAAAATTATAAAAAAATTCATGGATCATCTTTAGGATTTTATAAAATTTTGGCAAATTTTATTTTCCATTTTTATTTTATTTTTGTGCACCTGAATTAATTGTTTGATGAATTTCTTTGTGAATGTCTTCACTTGTGCACACTTGATCTTGTTGATTTTATTTCTCATCATTGGTACATAGTTTGCATCCCATTCTTTTGCATACTTCAGAGGACACTTTGAGGTTCCTAAAAATATGTTTCTCATATTTTTAAACTCATTTCATATTGCATTTTAGTCCCTCTATTTGTACATTGTTCTTCTTTGTTCTTATGCAACTTTGAAGCATTGTTTGAGGTACTTAACCTGTGAATTTTTGTGTGATCTTTTGGCATGTTGCTAGCTTCTGACTTAGGTCACTTGGGTTTTAATTCCACAATTTTTTAATGTCATTTGATATATGTTTGATTATTTGTGCTTAAGTGAATTATGCATGATCATCTCTTGACATCTCTTAACCCTAATTGTTTTGCCATGCCTAATTGTTTGAATTTCTTCTGGATTCTTTGCATGAGTATTTGATATGATGTTTACCCCTGGTTGAGGTACCTTGTGACCAAATTTTGCAATTTGTAGATCATGTTTGGGTATGCTTTAGGTGCTTGAACTTTGACTTCCTTTTGTGGACTTTCTTTGGTGCATAATGTTTCATGTTTTGATCTTCTCTTGCACATGAGAATTCTTGATGATGGTATGATCTTGATTCTGACTTGCTTTCATCTTCATCTTATTTTTTCTCATTTCATCTTGATATGAAGTTCATTGGTGCTTAATTGTGCATTTCATATAAGTATACTTGCATTCTTTCATGATTACCTTTGCATGCTTACTTGAGATGTTTTGCATGATCTTTGAGACTTGTTGATGTAAGTTGGATATACTTGATATGATGTGCTTGCTGCCCTATCTTGTTTCTTATCTCATCCTTCTCTTTCTCATTCTTCTCTTTCACTCTCTTTCTCCCATGAATCTCAAGACTTGTTTAAGTCTTGGATTCTCTCCCTTTAGAGCTACCTAGTCCAACTTAATTTTTGATTAAGCTTGGAGTAGCATTAGCATTAGGTTTTAGGTAGTTGTCCCTCCTAAGCCTCACTAATCATAGGTCACCCATGCATGATAACATTAGGACTCTTAGTTTCCCTTTAGAGTTTCCTTTGGGTCTTCTCTCTTCTCATCTCAAAACTTCTTGAAAACAGTTAATATAGATAAAGTGTATTGCGCACGAGCCTTAAGCGTGGGGAATGAGAAATGAGGGTCTTCCTCTCATATTTCTAGAGTGCTTAGCGGGCGTCTTGTCTTAGGACGATTCGTTAAGTATTCATCCCTGTGCCCTAGACTTTGGTGCAATGCAAGTTATGAACTAACTTAAAAAAAAACACTTCTGTCTAAAAAACACAAAAACAAATTTAAATATTTTTATCCTTCGGGATTGTTAGGTTTCAAATTTCATTTTCAGAAAAGAGCTCATCGCTCACGTAAAAAACACTTACCTATCCGTGGTCGTACCCACGAACTACATTAGCTCTGATTCCTCTCTCTCGTCCGATTGAGGATATGTAGGCACAAGACAACGATTGTCTTGGCGAGCAACCTTCCCCCACAGTTCCCGTCCGAACTACGTTGACTCTGACTTTCCCATTACAATGAGGGAGTACGTAGGCCTAGGGCATCGAATATGTCCTATCGAGTCCGTCTTAGTCACCCCCATCCCCGTTTTCTTTTGTTCAGCCATAGATAGTAGGACAGCTCACCCTCCGTTTAGACAACAAGCGTGGATCCCATCGAGTACGATGGATGCGTGGGGTACTAACACCATCCCCTCGCATAACCGACTCCCGAACCTGGACTATGGTTGCAATGACCATGTCTTTCCCCCTTTCTCTTCAGGTTTATGCAGTGTTTCCTTTCCCTCTCTCGGGATAAATACACATTGCTGGCGACTCTGTGTTTTCCGCGCCACTCCCGCGTTTGTACCATTGGATGCGAATCTTTCGGGAGCGACAAATGCGATATGTTGAAAGTGGATTTTGAGGTTTTTGGGGTTGTTGAAGGGTTTAGGAGTTATTGATGATTTAGAGATATTTCTGAGGATCGATGATGGATTATTAAGGGTTGAATTGATTTGGGTAAAAATATGCCTTCGAGGCTAAACCTTTTGATGATATGTGGGATCTTGTATAAAAGGGGATTATTGGGGGTTTATAGGAAACTTGAGAATTTTGAAGGTTTAGGTGAATTGAGGTTTAGGATATGTATGAATCGACCTAATAGTCGTAGGTTTTATGCCTTTGATTACCATGATCCTTATGAATGTTTTGGGGATTAGGGTTTTGCGTGTCGGAAGTTTGATAAGAGGAAAAATGCATCAATTGATCGGTTAAATTGTTGTCTATGTATGATGTTAGGTTCTCTAAAAAGGTGTTGTATGCTGTTATAAATGTTATACAATCATAGGATTTTGAATTACAAAACTGGTACTTTTTACAGAATCGAATTCGGAGGTCCGAAAGGCCTCCAAACTGCAGAAATCGCATTTTTCTGGTTTGCTGTCCAGGAAAGTTCGCATAGCGACCGGTATCGACCAGTAGCGACCGGTAGCGACCGGTAGTGAACATGACAGTGTTGTTTGCTGCTGTTACGGACAGAACTTTTCTAAACTTCAGAAATTCATAACTTTTAATTCGTATGTCCGTTTCAGTTGTCGTTCGAGTCGTTGGAAAGCTGGTTTCAAACACTTTTTGATAAAATTACTTCTAGTACCAGAATTCCAACTATTCGATGAAGTAGTCGGGTTTTCGTGTATGTGTTATGTGTTATGCGTTGAAATGATGAATTTGTTTTGTGTCGCTGTGTTGTTTTGATGTTTTGATGCTGTGATGTTTATGATGATTCACCATGATGATATTGATGAATATGAGATTATGATATTGTGATGTTTTGATGAATAATTGATGATGTGAATTACTATGAGATATGTTGATGATTTTATGACGATGATACATGACTATTTGATGTGAATTATAATGAGTTATATTGATGATTACGAGATGCTGATTAATGATGTTTTGATAATGTATTTGATGATATGATGGATATGTGAGTTTGATGAATGATGATGCACGTAATGACTTTTATTGATGATGATGATTAGGACGTTGTGCATCATGCATTCATACCATTTGGACTTCGGTCTATTGATGATGTTAGGACTTCGGTCCAGTGACGATGTTAGGACTTCAGTCCAGTGGTGGCTTCAATCCCATTGTGTGGATTGAGGTGTTTATGATGTGCTCCCTTGTGGAGGGTTGATGGCCTAGTGTCCATCTTTTGTGACGATTGGTACCACATGCATGAGTCTTGTTGTGCATTGCATTTTATGTGGCATTGACTTGATGTTGTGATATAGTGATTCCTGATGTTTTCCTTTATGATGACCCTGATGATGTTGTATATGATGATGACGCCATTTTGCATTATCCTGTTTTTATATTGATTATAATGAATTGTGATTACTCACCCTGCCTGTTTGAATGTTGCCTCCACGTGGGTAACATGCAGATGATCGGGATTAGCTTTGGCGCATGAAGAGCTTACTTGATGTGCTTTTGGTTATTTTTGGTCTAGTAGAGGGTCTTGCTCTGATATGTAACATCGGGTCGGGAAGTTGAGTCGAACTATGGTGTTCTTGTATTTGATGATATTATGATGTGTTGAGTTGTTTAAAACCTTGACGTTATAAATGATAATGAAGTTTTTATGAAATTTTCCGCTGTGAAGTATTTGAGTTAATTATGAAGTCTTTTGACGAAATGTGACGCCCTTGTCGCATTTTTACTCTGATAAAATTGTGTATTTATTCATGAATATTTATGGGGTAGAAAAGGGTGTTACATTAGTGGTATCAGAGCAGGTCGATCCGTCCGGCCAGGTTGTCTAATGTTGTCTATTCCCTAGTGTGCGACATGTGTGTAAAAACACTGTCGATACTTGTTTTGTTTTCCATTTGCGGGTTGGGAATGAAACAAGTGGGGGAGAAGATGGTGCTTCTCCAAGGTACTTCGAGTGTGGAGCGTTGGCTAAGTGTGGTGTTGGACGCTGCGATAGTTGGTGGAGATAGTTTATATCGCCTCATGATATCGGCTGTTATTGACAAATTGAGGAACTGATCACCCTTAATCTCTTGTTGATAACAGAGGGGATCATGTTGGATGGGATAGACGTGTCTTGCGAGCTTGATTAGTGTGCGCAGTAAATTGTTTAGAGTTAAGCCGGGTGCTTACAAATTGTTTTGATGAGTCGATGCAGACTAATAGACTTGAGGATGAGGTGAATTCGAGTTTCTTGTCTGACGGTCCAGTTGGGATATCTTGAGAAGAACAATTAGGCATTGTTGATGTCTGCTTTTGGGGGATAGAGAACAGGGTGATGGCTAGTGATATGCCGATGATGTGTAATTCCTGACAATCACCTGAATCTAATTTCGATGAAGGTGAAGAGTTGTTTGTTTTGTGAAGCAAGTGGGTGAGTCTGTGAAAGATGGTGCAAAGGTGTTATGATGTTGTATTATCTGAAGGCATAAGGGATGCGGTGGTGTGTGACTATCTGGAGGTGTTCCCATGAAATATCAGTGATTTACCACTGTAGTGTGGAGTATAACTTGCTATCGACCTGGTACTGGATTCAAGCTCGATGTCGGTGTTTGCATACAAAATATATGTTTCTGAATAAGTGAATTGAAGGAATAGTTGGAAGAGTTGTTGGGAGGAAGTTGTTCAACAGAGTGCTTCCCTTTGAGGTGCCCCTCTGATGTCGGTGAAGAAGAAAGATGGTATTATGAGATTGTGTGCGGATTATAAACATGTGAATAGAGTGAAGATCTAGAATAAGTGTCTGCTTCCCGAGAATTGAGGAATTGATGGATTAGTTAGTAGATGCCTGTGTGTTTATCAAGATTAATTTGAGGTCTGGTTATCATCAGATTCGTGTTAAGTCTGATGATATTCCGAAGACGGCTTTCAGGACGAGGTATGGTGACTATGAGTATACTGTGATGTCGTTTGGTGCATCTAATGCACCTGGTATTCATGGAGTATATGAATCGGAATTTTCTTGAGTATTTGGATAAGTTTGTAGTGGGTTTTATTGACGATCTTCTGATCGACTCTAAATCTGACGAAGAGCATGTTGAGCATTGAGGACTGTGTTGCAGGTGTTGAAAGAGAAGAGGTTGTAGGTGAAGCTGTCGAAGTGTGAGTTCTGGTTGAAGGAAGTGAGTTTCTCGGCCATGTGATTGCAAGTGGTGGAATTGTTGTTGATCCTTCTAAGATTGATGTGGTGTGGCAGTGGGAGCCGCCGAGGTGTGCTACTGAGATACGAAGTTTCTGGGATTGGCAGGTTATTACCCCAAGTTTATGGGAGTTTTTCTAAGTTGGCATTACCTTTGACTCAGTTGACTCGAAAGGGTCAAGCTTTTGTGTGGGATGGAGCTGGTGAAGAGATTCGTGTGGAATTAAAGAAGAGGTTAACGACCGCTCAAGTGTTGATTTTGCCTAATTCGAGTGAATCTTTTGTGGTGTACAATGATGCGTCAAAGATAGGTCTTGGTGGAGTATTGATGAAGAATGGACAAGTTGTTGCCTATGCTTCGAGACATTGAGAGTCTGTGAAGGGAATTATCCTAAGCATGACTTAGAATTGGCCGCTGTGGTGTTTGTGTTGGAGACTTGGAGACTTATCTGTTTGGCTCTAAATTTGAAGTGTTCAGTTGTCATAAGAGTCTGAAGTACTTATTTGCTCAGAAGGAATGGAATATGAGGCAGAGAAGGTGGTTAGAACTATTGAAGGATTTCGATTTTGAATTGAGTCATCATCCTGGCAAAGCAAATGTAGTGGCCGATGCATTGAGAGGAAAGTCATTGCATATGTTGATGCTTATAGTGAGAGAATTGGAATTAATCGAATTATTTTGAGATTTGAGTTTGGTGTGTGAAGAAACTCCTGACAGGGTGAAGTTAGGAATGTTGAAGCTGACAAGTGGTATTTTGGAGGAAATCAGAGCGGGTCAGCAAGTGGATTTGAAGTTGGATGACCAATTGACTTTGATTAACCAAGGTAACGGAGGAGAATTCCAGATTGATGAGAATGGTGTGACGAGGTTTCGAGATAGAGTGTGCGTTCCATACGTTATAGAAATCGAGGAAAGTATTCAGTAAGGAAGGATATTGCTGAGTTGACTTGTCAGAAGTCGAAGATTGAGCATCAGAAGCCTTAGGTATGATGCAATCGTTGAGTATTCCCGAATGGAAATGAGATAGTATGGTCGTGGATTTTGTGTCGGAGTGCTAAAAACTGAGAAAGGGAGTGATTCTATTTGGGTGATTATGGATGGATTAATGAAATCAACTCATTCTTACCGATGAAGATTAATCATTCTATGCAAAAGCTAGTTAAGATGTATATTGAGGAAATTGTGACATCATCGAATATTGTGTCGGATAGAGACCCGAGATTTACGTCGAAGTTTTGGAAGAGTTTGCAAGATGCTTTGGGTACTAAGTTGAGGTTGAGTTCTGTCTATCATCCGCAGATAGATGGACGGATATAGAGGACTATCCAATCTTTAGAGGATTTGCCAAGGGCTTGTGTGTTGGATCATGGATGATCGTGGGATAGCTATTTACCATTGTTTGAGTTCACGTACAATAATAGCTTTCATGCTAGTATTGGAATGGCGCCCTATGAAGCTTTGTATGGGAGAAGGTGTAGGACTCCGTTGTGTTGGTATAAATCGGGCGAGAGTGTTGTACTCGGACCTGAAATTGTGCAAGAGACGACTGATAAGATTAAGATGATCCAAGAAAGGATGAAACCTTCGCAGAGTCGTCAGAAGAGCTACCATGATAAGAGGATGAAAGCATTTGAATTCAAAGAGGGAGATCACGTGTTTTTGAGGGTGACACCACTGACTAGTGTAGGTTGAGCTTTGAAGTCTAGGAAGCTCACTCCACGTTTTGTTGGTCCGTATCAAATCTCGCAGAGGATAGGAGAGGTAGCCTATCGAATTGCTTTACCGCAGTCACTTGCGATTTTACGTGATGTGTTCCATGTGTCTCAGTTGAGGAAGTACATTCCGGATCCGTCGCATGTGATTCAGATGAATGATGTACAAGTGAGGGATAATCTAACAGTGGAAGTTGTACCTGTGCGGGTTGACGGTCGAGAGATAAAGCAACTGCGGGGTAAAGACATAACCTTGGTGAAGGTATTGTGGGGTGGACCTGCTGGCGAGAGTTGGACGTGGGAACGCGAAGATCAAATGAGGGAGTCGTATCCGACTCTGTTTCTTTGAGGTAATTTTCGAGGGCGAAAATTCTGTAAGTGGGGGAGAGTTGTAACACCCCAAATTTATTAGAATATTTATTTAATTTATTAAAATATAATATTTGTGAATTTTCGGTAAATTTTGGTGGTTTGTGTCGGTGTCGGTATTTTGGAGGAGTTTTGGGTTATTTTAATTAAATAATAGTATATAATATGAATATATTCGTATTATTATTAATTTAAAATAATATTAGAGGAATTGAGGGTAAGATGGTCTTTTGAGGAGGATTAGTGAGGGTAAAGTGGGGAAAGCCCATTGTTGAGGCCTAAGAGTTAAATTAACCAAAAAGGAGGAATTGAGGAGAATTAGGATTCATTTGTGATTAACCGTGCAAAGAAGGAAAGCAGGGAGAGCTCTGAGGAAAATGGGAAACGGCGAGGATTCTTGAAGGTTTCCGAAGAATTGATAGATAAAGCTTCGGAACGACAATCTAAGGTATGGGGAGTATTGCCTTTCATTGTTTTCAATATAGAACGCGATGTGTTGAAAGTGGATTTTGAGGTTTTTGGGGTTTTTGAAGGGTTTAGGAGTTATTGATGATTTAGAGGTATTTCTGAGGATCGATGATGGATTATTAAGGTTTGAATTGATTTGGGTAAAAATATGCCTTCGAGGCTAATCCTTTTGATGATATGTGGGATCTTGTATAAAAGGGGATTTTTGGGGGTTTATAGGAAACTTGAGAATTTTGAAGGTTTAGGTGAATTGAGGTTTAGGATATGTATGAATCGACCTAATAGTCGTAGGTTTTATGCCATTGATTGCCATGATCCTTATGAATGTTTTGGGGATTGGGGTTTTGCGTGTCGGTAGTTTGATAAGAGGAAAAAGGCATAAATTGATCGGTTAAATCGTGGTATATGTATGATGTTAGGATCTCTAAAAAGGTGTTGTATGCTGTTATAAATGTTATACAATCATAGGATTTTGAATTACGAAACTGGGACTTTTTACGGAATCGAATTTGGAGGTCCGGAAGGCCTCCAAACTACAGAAATCGCATTTTTCTGGTTTACTGTCCAGGAGAGTTCGCATAGCGACTGGTAGCGACCGGTAGCGAACATGACAGTGTTGTTTGCTGCTGTTACGGACAGACCTTTTCTAAACTTCAGAAATTCATAACTTTTAATTCGTATGTCCGTTTCAGTTGTCGTTCGAGTCGTTGGAAAGCTGGTTTCAAACACTTTTTGATAAAATTACTTCTAGTACCAGAATTCCAACTATTCGATGTAGTAGTCGGGTTTTCGTGTATGTGTTATGTGTTATGCGTTGAAATGATGAATTTGTTTTGTGTCGCTGTGTTGTTTTGATGTTTTGATGCTGTGATGTTTATGATGATTCACCATGATGATATTGATGAATATGAGATTATGATATTGTGATGTTTTGATGAATAATTGATGATGTGAATTACTATGAGATATGTTGATGATTTTATGACGATGATACATGACTATTTGATGTGAATTATAATGAGTTATATTGATGATTATGAGATGCTGATTAATGATGTTTTGATAATGTATTTGATGATATGATGGATATGTGAGTTTGATGAATGATGATGCACGTAATGACTTTTATTGATGATGATGATTAGGACGTTGTGCATCATGTATTCATACCATTTGGACTTCGGTCTATTGATGATGTTAGGACTTCGGTCCAGTGACGATGTTAGGACTTCGGTCCAGTGGTGGCTTCAATCCCATTGTGTGGATTGAGGTGTTTATGACGTGCTCCCTTGTGGAGGGTTGATGGCCTAGTGTCCATCTTTTGTGACGATTGGTACCACATGCATGAGTCTTGTTGTGCATTGCATTTTATGTGGCATTGACGTGATGTTGTGATATAGTGATTCCTGATGTTTTCCTTTATGATGACCCTGATGATGTTGTATATGATGATGACGCCATTTTGCATTATCCTGTTTTTATATTGATTATAATGAATTGTGATTACTCACCCTGCCTGTTTGAATGTTGCCTCCACGTGGGTAACATGCAGATGATCGGGATTAGCTTTGGCGCGTGAAGAGCTTACTTGATGTGCTTTTGGTTATTTTTGGTCTAGTAGAGGGTCTTGCTTTGATATGTAACATCGGGTCGGGAAGTTGAGTCGAACTATGGTGTTCTTGTATTTGATGATATTATGATGTGTTGAGTAGTTTAAAACCTTGACGTTATAAATGATAATGAAGTTTTTATGAAATTTTTCGCTGCGAAGTATTTGAGTTAATTATGATGTCTTTTGATGAAATGTGACGCCCTTGTGGCATTTTTACTCTGATAAAATTGTGTATTTATTCATGAATATTTATGGGGTAGAAAAGGGTGTTACAACGACTCCCCCATACATTGGGTCTTACCACTCAATATCAGAATGAATGAGTGACATGATTTTCTTGGACCATGTGAGCCCATCCTTCAAGTTCCAGGAAGTTGCAGACCTCGGTAAGTGCGAAATAAACCACCTATAGAAGAGAGAAATGCAACAAGTTATCTGCCCCCCTCCCTGAAGAGTTCTTGCGTGAATAGAAAAATAGGTACAAGCCAACATAGTAGGGACCAGATTCTTGAGCATGAAGAACTTGATGGCATTAATATCAACGAAATCATCAATATTAGAGAACAGGACTAGCCCATAAACCAACAATGCAAAAGTAGCTTCAAAAATCTCTGTATCCTTCTTGTCAGTGTGATAGTGAGCCTTCTCAAGCAAGAATTTGGACGGCAGTACAAGGAGCCCTCCTGTGATGGTCATATGAGCTTGAATATCGGACAACCTCAGGCGCGTAGCTTTATCAATATCTTTCTCACTTGGCGTGTGAAATTCTGGCTTTTGCAAACAGCAGATGCCCTAACACATGTCAACATATTTTGCTACATAATCATTTAAACTCAGAGGCGCAACAGCAGAATGATACCTTGAATATCAGAACTACAGAATTACAGATGTTACGACATCTGATCCAACATGTTAAGCAAGACTGAACTGAAAAAACAGAATGATAAACAACACAGAATATGATGACCCAGTTAGGTGCAACCCACCTACATCTGGGGGATACCAATCCAGGAATGAATTCACTATTAGTAGTATTAATTTAGAGTTAAACTTCCCCGTTTACAACTCCTCACTAAATCCCTACCCAGTAAAATTCTATCTAGAAATCACCATCTAGATAAGAGAAATCCATCTGAATTCCTAAATCACCTCAGTAATATCTAACAGTTACAATCTCTAACAACTGCATCAATCTGTTTAATTGAAAGACACTTCTTCCAATAACAATATTCAGCCAAGACTCTTGACTAACAACAATACTCAGTTTTGCTTAAAAGCTTCAACCAAGAACAATACTCAACTCTTGCTTCAAACCTTCGAGTGAGAACAATTTACAACAACCTATGAACCCTTATGTTGCACCAACGGCTTGTTGTTTTGTGTGTGTGCTATTTTAGGTCTAGCAAGTCCTTATTTATAGACTCCTACAGTATGGGCTTGGACTCTTCAATCAGATCCAATCTTTATGTTTTAAATCAGCTGCAAGATCTTCTCCACAAAAATAGGAACAAATCTCCAAATAGTTTCATAAAAAGTCTCCAAGATCCTTTTTATGAAATCCAATTAAATCTGTATTTTGTTCCTAATTAATCTCCTTGACCTGCGGATAATGATGAAATATATCCAAAATATTCTCATCAAAACAAAATAAATTTGTCAAGAGATATACAATAACAGCACCTGTTGTACCAGACAAAGATGTCGTGACATCTCCTTCGACATCTTGAATAAACGTCATATGACAGCAAAAAAGCAACACCTGATGTACCATACCAAGATGTCATGACATCTGTCATGACAGTAATACTATCATGACAGTTGATGAAGATGCTTCAACATCTTACTCAACATCTTGCCAAGTATTATAACCATATCTCTAAACATCTTTCCCAACATCTTGCTGTAAACTTGTTTTAGCTAAAATGTAGCCAATCAAAGACCTAACAATTTCCCCCTTTGGCAAATTTTGGCTAAAACAACCTTTGTATAACACATTCAACTCCCTCTTTTGGAAACAACCAAAGAACACTACTACTACTTACTTCTCCCCCTTTTTAGCCATAATATGCCAAACCAAGCAACTATGCATTTAAGGGCAATCAACCAAAAGCAAGCAAGTCAGTAGCAGTACTCCCCCTGTCATACACAATTAGTCTTCCCCCTCAAGGGAAAACCCCCACACATCAAAATACATGCAGCAGAACAACGGAAGCAGCAACACAAGCAGCACAAGCATGACAAACTATCATGCTCCCCCTAAGTAGTTGCATACAGCAAGCAACCACATATACTACTCTCCCTGCATTTAGAACCATTGCTCCTTTGTAAGTAGAACACCTTAAATGAATGGAAAACTTAAGACGCATCTTCATGTCTTCAAGAGCACACCCTCAGTCCAACCTACCTGCTGAACACATTCACCTAATGCTTGACCCTCAAGCAAACAATGTACCACACCAATACATAATCAGAGAGAATTTCTCCCCCTATCTCTCTCAACAGATGCTTCTTCATTAAGAACCACCCAAAACCACTACATGATATCCCATGACAACTTCATGATCATATAGTTTGTGAATACCCAGAACGCATCCGTGTACCATAATTAACAAAGTCTTGGATTGAGATCAAAGCTCCATTGATCCCTCTCGTCTAGAAACCATCCATACACCGCATGAACTCCTTCTGAATTCCCATGTATGAATCTCCTTGTTCCCAGAGATACAACCCAATTGAATCAGAATGCTTCACATTCCTCAAAGAGACGCACAGGGCCCCTTAGTTTGCTAGCTCGCCCAGATATTATTCACACTTGAAGAACGTCAAACACATGCTCCAGAAATCTTCATCCTATTTGCTCCACAAGCACCAACTAATTTTCTTCTAGCATATCCCATTCCCATCAGACTTCCAAGACAATCGTTTACCCATCATTCTCCCGTGTGATAAGATAAATACTTCTTAGACAAGATGTGAGTGTCAAGTTCCACACTCAGAACTTAGTATCCTACTCAAAGGATAACCAACCCAAAAATGTTCTAACATCAGTTAGGACATCCTTCACACATCATAGACACCACACACCATGGTTCTTGATATGCTCCACCACTGGACTTACTTTCAGCATAGTAATCTAAACTGAAGATCTTCAAAAAACATTGCGCCACCAACTTGAAAAAGAGAACTTCAGAAACCCAGAGAGAAATAAAATCCCATCCACCAAAAGAAGGTAATATTCCATAAACTGAGAACTTCTACCACAAGCTCCAATATGAACCAGATACTCCTTACGTTTTCAACCAACTACTCTTCTGCACAAGAGCAATCAGTTTCAAGCATCCTGCTTGAATGCACAGTAAAGATCAACTAAATGCCACTATTTGACTGATCTATTTCTTCTTCAGAATTCCCACAAGATGCACTGATCCACTAATGAAAACAGATCTTCAAGTCACATGAACTACTTGCACCATAGCAAGACATCTTGGATTCACCAAGCCTATTAGTCATGTAACATCTTCCCATCCACAGCTCCCGCAAACTGCATGAGATAGATCTTTTTGATGCATCCATAACTTCCATTATCCTATAGATCACCTTATCTTAAGCTGATGTGCCACATCACTAGCTGAGACTTCTGATGTTAAGCTAGATGTCATAACATTCTGATACGACATCCAACTATTGAATTCAGCTCCTCCTTCTGCCACTTAGTAGAACCTCCTCCGTTTGTAGAACAAGAGTTCCATGCTCTCATAGACTTGATTCAACACCAAGTTTGAGTAGACAACCTCCATCCTGCTTTAAAACTCCAAAGACATCACACCTGCCACGTCTGAGTCTTCAGAAAATAAGTAGTCCAAGACTACACCATAGCCAAACCAAAGAATGCCACTTTCCTTAGTAAAGCAGATTGTAGAAAGTCAGAGATAACTGCCACTTAACTTTGACTTCTAAGAAGAGCAAGATCCATGCTCCAAAGCACCTAGATCAGAAATTAACTGATCCAGGCTGTAACTATCAAGATTATGATGTCTTCATCTTCATCTTCAACAGCATCAAAGTCCAGACTAGTTTCTTGCCAGGAAACTCTCTAGAGAACACATGCTTCTATCACACCCGACTGAAGCCATTCTTAGGTCACCACCTAAGACAAAAACAGATGCTAAAGCGTATGGAGTACCCCTCCCATGATTCTGCACAAACTTTGATGATGAGATGTTCTAACATCTTGTTGAACATCAGCAATCTTGACTTTCAAGGATAATCACTTAAATACTTGTGGACTCCACAAATAGCAATTGATCTTAAACCCTTGTACAATAACCCTTCTTCACTGTTGTAGCTAAGCTCCACCAGATCACTTCATGAACACTTATCAAGTATTCAATCTTTTGCAAGTATCCTCTTTGACAAACAGTGTTGAGATACCAAGGCTGCCACCCTTCACTCAAGTAACTAAGATTCTCTCTGAACAAATCTTATTTACCTCAACAATTCTGAATGCTCCAATCAGATTAGATCCACTGTTAGGGTCAAGAGAGATGAATCCTTCCTTGCTATTTTTGGATGGTGAAAATAAATCACCTCCGTTTTCTTCAGATTGTGTTTTAAAGAAACACCTCCTAGTCAGAAGAATAACTAGAAGACTCCAGATGCACGACTGAGACGCCTTTATGAGTGGACTTGAGAGAATTCTCAAGTATCTTTGACAACCTAGCCGATCAATAATTTATCAAACTCCCAGAGCTAGAACTTGATAAACTTAACTCAACTCCTCTCCTCTTCAACTGACTCCAAACTGCACCAGGAAACCAAGCTTCCAAGTACGAAGTCACTATAACAGATATCTACCAACAGCTCCCTTCACTCCATCGCTCCTGACTTTGGAATAAAATAATGCAGATATCTTCACATATAGAGGCCGACGATTAAGATCTTCCACCAACTATCTTCAGTAACAACTCCAGAATCCCATAATTCTAGAGCTCTTCCATCAGAAACACATGCAGCGGAACCACCAAGGAATAGATCCTGCTGGCCCTAATAAGATGTCAGAACATCTTATAAGACACACCAACAAGAGAACTAGCCACTTCTCCCGTAGTTGATGTAGAACCTCCTCAACAACATGAACAACCTCCGGGTTGCTCCCTTCGATCCAAAACATCTATCTCATCCATTAATACCCTTGAGTATGTCTGAGTTGATTGATCTGATCTTCAAAACTCCTCTTTGTTTAAACTCCAGAAAGTATCTCCCAAAGATCTCATCCAGAACTAGACAGGATGCCTGCTCTGATACCAATTGAAATTCTGGATTATGCAAACAGCAGATGTCCTAACACATGTCAAGAAATTATGCCACAGAATCATTTAAACTCAGAGGCGCAACAACAGACTGATACCTTGAATATCAGAACTGCAGAATCACAGATCTTACGACATCTGATCCAACATGTTAACCAAGACTGAACTGAAAAACAGAATGAGAAACAACACAGAATATGATGACCCAGTTTGGTGCAACTCACCTACATCTGGGGGATACCAATCTAGGAATGAATTCACTATTAGTAGTATTAATTTAGAGCTAAACTCCCCCGTTTACAACTCCTCACTTAATCCCTACCCAGTACAATTCTATCTAGATATCACCATCTAGATAAGAGAAACCCATCTCAATTCCTAAATCACCTCAGTGATATCTAACAGTTACAATCTCCAGCAACTGCATCAATCTGTTCAATTGAAAGACACTCCTTCCAATAACAATATTCAACCAAGACTCTTGACTAACAACAATACTCGATTTTTCTTAAAAGCTTCAACAAAGAACAATAATCAACTATTGCCTCAAAGCTCCGAGTGAGAATAATTTACAGCAACCTATGTCGACCACATAGTATCAAAAGATACATGGGTGACTTACAAACTACACAAGAGACTCTCAAAACTCTGAACCCTTATGTTGCACAGACGGCTTATTGTTGTGTGTGTGTGTGTGTGTTATTTTAGGTCTAGCAAGTCCTTATTTATAGACTCCTACAGTATGGACTTGGACTCTTCAATCAGATGCAATCTTCATGTTTTAAATTAGCTACAAGATCTTCTCCACAAAAATAGGAACAAATCTCCAAATAGTTTCATAAAAATTCTCGAAGATCCTTTTTATGAAATCCAATTAAATCTGTATTTTGTTCCTAATATATCTCCTTGACATGCAGATAATGATGAAACATATCCAATATATTCTCATTAAAACAAAATAAATCTGTCAAGAGATATACAACAGCAGAACTTGCTGTACCAGACAAAGATGTCGTGACATCTCTTTCGACATCTTGAATAAAAATCACATGACAGCTAAACAGCAACACCTACTGTACCAGACTTAGATGTCATGACATCTATCTTCGACATCTTTCATAACAGTAGAACCTGTTGTACCAGACCAAGATGTGATGACATCTATCATGACAGTAATACTATCATGACAGTTGATGAAGATTCTTCAACATCTTACTCAACATCTTGCCAAGTATTATAACCATATCTATAAACATCTTTCCCAACATCTTGCTGTAAACTTGTTTTAGCCAAAATGTAGCCAATCAAAGACCTAACAGTGTGTCTTCCACTCTAGAGAATGGAGGCTGAGGAGTGACACGAAGTTCCATCAAGGAAGAATACTCCTCCAGAGTAGGCATCAATTGGCAGTCTAGGAACGTGAAACAATGGTACACAGGGTTGTAGAACTGGGCGTGTGTAGCTAGCAGTCCCTCAACCATCTAGAGTCTCAACAGTGAGAAAATCTCCCCATACTTGTCTGAAAACGTCAAGGGATCCTCTATTAAACCTCCTTGTTCCTTTAGACTTTCCAATTTAGGCTCTTGAAGGTGTATTGTTGGGTTTCCTTCCTTCCAAGATCCATTTTATAATTGTCTGCAAAACAATTTTTAGTTCCTTGAAATCTTAGAAAAATGCAAAAATGCAATGCAAAAAGTTTCGTGGAACTCGAATATTTGTAAACATCAAGAGATACCAAAAAACTCATTCTCATTAATTATTAAAGTGGATTACAACCATCAGCATTTCTTACAAAAGTCTTAACAGAAAGCTAAATAAAAGCTAACAAAAAACCTAAGGCGATTCTCCTAGCAGCCTTATGTTGAGCTACTTGATCTCTTCTTCCATTTGAGCCTTTTCTAGAATAAGCTTATCTACAATCAGCTTCCACGGAGTTGACTGAGGGCTAGAGGAACAAAGATCCTCTTGCGCTTTCCTCTTTTTACAAGAGAGTACTTCTTCATTCTTCGCATGTAGTTGCCTTTGAAGTTCTGCATTCTCCTCAACAACCACTTGGTACTTATGCTTCCAAGCATCTCCTGTTTGTTGTGCTTTGTTCAAAGTGATTCTCAGCTCCTCTGCTTCAGACATGAAGATTAGGATGGGTTCCTGCTTCAGACATGAAGATTAGGATGGGTTCATCCTTTATTGAGAAAGTGGTACAAGTTTTAAAACAAGAAGGTTTTGAAAAAGAGAGAAGATTTTGAAAATTTGAGAAAGGGGAGGAGATGAAGAGACTACCGTAATGCATAAAGTAAAAGCTAAGGAAGGAAAGATCTAACCAAGAGCAAGCCTCTGACACAAGTCAAGCCAGAACTCCAATCTTTTAGATTAAGTAACAAGCAACCAAATAAGCAGAGAAATAACCAAGCATCAGATAAAGAAGAACTTAAGCCAAAACCAAAGATGAGGTAACAAAGCCAAGCCTTCCAAAAGTCAACTCAAGGTTAAGGTACCAGATGAATTCCAAGGTCTCAGGCAACAACTCCAAAGCATAGGATCAAAAACCTAATTCTAAGTCCACAAGTCCAACATCCAAGCATAGGATAGTAACCAATAGTCCAATGGAAACATTAAGTCTTTTAATGGTTTAGCCTTTATTAATGTCTTAAGAAAAAAGAAAAGAGAAAAGTCCAAATGGACAAAGAAAAAAAGCATAAACATAAACAATAGCAATATGATATGTAGTGATAACAGTAAGAAAGTAAATTGCATAAAAATAAAGGTGCATAAAAGTAAATGGCATAAAAATAAATGTTAGCACAATAATATGGTTAGTATTGATGTTAGAGTTAATAATCATATTTGGGACAAATTTAGTGCTCTGTTAAGCAATTGTAGCACAATCTATATGGATGATCATACTATGGGAAGTCAGCCAATAACAATTTATGTACCATACATGTTAGAGATATGATATAGATCATACTCCTGAAATATGTAGCACAAGTAAAAACCCATGAGGGATCAAACACTAAGGCAAGGAGATTAGTCCATTACATCAATCAACCCTTCATGACACTTAGGACAAACTTATGCATTAATCCAAAGTACCTCCAATGATCAATGATCAATTAAATGGTTGATTTGAAATGATGAAAGTTCATCAAGCATCAAACCAAACCTCATGAACAAGATGGAGAACACATGATCCAATTGATCCAGAGAAAAAAAAAAGAAAAAGAAAGAGACGGAAAGATGAAGAGAGAACCAAATTAAATCAACACTCAAGATCACTTCTTCATCAATTTCAATCACATTTCTTGGTGGATTAAGGCACTAAACCTACCATCAACACAAAGCACCAAAATGAATCAAATGATTCATTTAATGAAAGATTTGTATTGATGAAGGTTCATCCAACCTCATCAACACCTAAAGTCCATTGAAATTGAGGAGAAATTTGATCAACATGTTATGATCCAAGGCTGCAACCAGAAAACCAATCACAATACAATAAAATGCAATAAAAAATGCACAAAATGAATTTTAAAATCAAAATAAAAGGGAAATGAGGAAGGAACCTCTAAACAATAAATCAAAGCTCAATAAAATTACTACAAGTTAGAAACAACTTGAGGATCATATTTAAAATTATTAACAATTTTAAAATGCATAAAAGTAATGTTAAACTAATTAAAATGCATGAAAAATGAAGATAATTATGAAAATGGGAAATTATGAAATAAAAATATGAAAAATAGCTCAGAAAATAGAAAATATTTTTATGAGAATATGAAAAAAATATGGAGCAAAAAATGTTAATAGATCTATTTTTTATGAATTTTAGAAATTAAATGAGAAAAAGAAAATAGAGAAAATAAAATAAAAAGGAGAAAAATACCACAACCATAGATCTAATCAAAAGATGAAAAAAAATGCGTGTGCCCTCAGATCTCACTTAAAGTAGATCCAAAGGCTCAGATCATGATGGACACGGTAGAGTTTAAGTAAAATAACGCATCTGATCCATTTTAAAACAAAACAAACTCAGGCCACCGTGGAGCTTCTTCGGTCGTCTTATCTGGTGAGATGCTCACCATATTTTAGCAAATCGCAAAACTAGATCATGAGACCAGTGCCATTGTGACTGTTTCATTGAAGCAAACTCAACCATATGCATCATTTTCATTGATTGAAAGTTTTTAAGGAGAATTTCAAGGAAATGCAGTGAAATAAGAAAGCACGAAAAAGAAAAATTAAATGATCAATATGAACAATCAACACAAGTTAAGTGATGGGAAACAATCAGGAAGTATCAGACTACATTGTGGTAACTTGTTTGAGTGAAAATGAAGCCTCAAACTACCTTGTCCAAAAGTGATCAAAAGAGCTTGCAAGATGGATTTGGTCAGCAAGATTCAAGGAGTCTTAGAGCTTGATTCTTGTTACAGAAGCTTCAGAGAAGTACGATGGAGCTAATGGAATCAAGAAACAAGGATGAAATAACTCAGAAATTGAAAAAAAAAATCACATAATTTCAGAGTGAAGTGTGAGCTCGAGCAGGGGTTCTGGGGGCTTTCTAAGCTTGGTTTTTAGTGTAAATGATCCTTCTATTTATAGATGAAGAGAATGGAACACATACGTGTCAGAATTAGCTTGAATTCGTGTGAAATCATGAGCAAGCAAAGTGTGACAATCCTTGATCATGAAGTCATCCAAAACGTAGACAATTTTATGCAATTTCAAGTCGTTTTTGCTCCTTGTGCATCACTTAACATCACCGGTCCTAATCACATGCATACATTGACTTAAAAATGAGAATTGAGTGATTTTTCAAATCTGATGATGACCAAAGCTCAGTTTCAGGTAGCCATGGCCGTATTTTGGCTAAAACAAGTTTACAGCAAGATGTTGGGTATGATGTCCTGACATGGTTGCTCAGACATCTGTACATATGTGGTTATAATACTTGGCAAGATGTCGAGCAAGATGTTGAAGCATCTTCATCAACAGTCATGATAGATGTCGTGACATCTTGGTCTGGTACAGCAGGCGCTGCTGTTATGTGATTTTCAGAAAGATGTCGAAGACAATGTCATGACATCTTGGTCTAGTACAACAGATGTTGCTGTTATGTGATTTTCAGACAGATGCCGAAGACAATGTCATGACATCTTTGTCTGGTACAGTAGGCGCTGCTTTTTCATATCTCTTGACATATTTGATTTGATTTGATTTGATTTGATGAGAATCATTTAGATATACCTTATCATTATGCGCTGGTCAAGGAGATTTATTAGGAGCAAGTCCAGATTTAATTGGATTTCATAAAAAGGATCTTTGAGAGTTGTCGAGGAAACTATAAAAGATTTGTTCCTATTTTTATGTGAAGATCTTGCAGCTGATTTAAAACATGAAGATTGGACCTGATTGAAGAGTCCAAACCCATAATGTAAGGGTCTATAAATAAGGACTTGCTAGACCTAAAAGAGATATCACACACAACAACAAGCCCTCGGTGCAACATAAGGGTTTAGGGTTTTGAGAGTCTCTTGTGAAGTTTGTAAGTCACCCATGTATCTTTTGATACTATGTGGTCGACATAGGTTGTTGTAAATTGTTCACTCTTAAGCTTTTAAGCATTGAGTATTTGTTATCATGTGGTGATTGTAAAGGGAATTGAGAGGTGTCTCATATCTAGGAGAGTCTTAGATAGAAGTTGCACGGGTAGTGATTAAGTGAGAAGTTGTAAACGGGAGAGTTTGCCTTTGAATTAATACTATTATAGGGGATTTCATTCCTGGCTTGGTAGCCCCCAGACATAGGTGTTGTAGTACACCAAACTAGGTTAACAATTGTTGTGTGTTCGTTTACTTTCTACAATATGTTTTGTTCTCATTATTGACATTGTGTAAAGCAGAGATCAAGTATCTCGACATGTGTTAGGACATCTGCCATCTGCTTTGCCAGGATTTCAATTGGTATCAGAGCAGGTATTCCATTCTGTTTCTGGGTGAGATCTAGGGAAGATACTTTCTAGTACGATGGACAAGGAGATCAAGAAGAGGAAGATGTTGCTACTGATGATATCTCAATTGGCTAATTCGTGGCTAAAGAGGGTCAGAGGCAAAGTATTTGTGGTTGCTTGTTGTATACAACTACTTAGGGGGGCATGATAGTGTGTCATGCTTGTGCTGCTTGCTGCTCCTTCTGTTGTTCAGCTGCATGTGCTCTGATGTGTGGGGGTTTTCTCTTGAGGGTGAGGAATGACTGTGTATGATAGGGGAAGTACTGTAACATATCAGATTGTACATGTTTCTAAGTTGGATGTGTTTTATTACTGACTTGCTTGCTTTTGGTTGATTCCCTTAATGCATAGTTGCTTGGTTTGACATACTCTGGCTAGAAAGGGAGAAAAGTAAGTAGTAGTAGTGTTCCTTGGTTGTTTCCTTGAGGGGGAGCTAGATGTGTTATTCAAAGGTTGTTTTAACCAGAGTTTGCCAAAGGGGGAGATTGTTAGGTCTTTGATTGGCTGCATTTTGGAAAAAACAAGTTTACATCAAGATGTTGGGTAAGATGTCCTGACATGGTTGCTCAGACATCAGTATATATATGGTTATAATACTTGGCAAGATGTCGAGCAAGATGTTGAAGAATCTTCATCAACTGTCATGACATATGTCATGACATCTTGGTCTGGTACAACAGGCGCTGCTGTTATGTGATTTTCAGAAAGATGTCGAAGACAATGTCATGACATCTTGGTCTGGTATAGCAGGTGCCACTGTTATGTGATTTTCAGACAGATGTCGAAGACAATGTCATGACATCTTTGTCTGGTACAGTAGGCACTGCTGTTTTGTATCTCTTGACATATTTGATTTTATTTGATAAGAATCTCTTAGATATACCTCATCATTATTTGCAGGTCAAGGAGATTTATTAGGAGCAAGTCCAGCTTTAATTGGATTTAAAAAAAAAAGATCTTTGAGAGTTTTTAGGAAACTATAAAATAATTGTTCCTATTTTTATGTGAAGATCTTGCAGCTGATTTAAAACGTGAAGATTGGACCTGATTGAAGAGTCCAAGACCATACTGTAAGAGTCTTTAAATACGGACTTGCTAGACCTAAAAGAGATAGCACACACAACAACAAGTCGTCGGTACAACATAAGGGTTTAGGGTTTTGAGAGTCTCTTGTGTAGTTTGTAAGTCACCTATGTATCTTTTGATACTATGTGGTCGACATAGGTTGTTGTAAATTGTTCACTCTTAAGCTTTTAAGCATTGAGTATTTGTTATCACGTGGTGATTGTAAAGGGAATTAAGAGGGGTCTCATATCTAGGAGAGTCTTAGATAGAAGTTGCGCGGGTAGTGATTAAATGAGAAGTTGTAAATGGGGGAGTTTAGATTTGAATTAATACTATTATAGTGGATTTCATTCCTGGCTTGGTAGCCCCCAGACGTATGTGTTGTAGTACACCGAACTAGGTTAACAATTGCTGTGTGTTCGTTTACTTTCCGCAATCTGTATTGTTCTCCTTATTGACATTGTGTAAAGCAGAGATCAAGTGTCTCGACATGTGTTAGGAAATCTGCCATCTGCTATGCCAGAATTTCAATTTATAGATGAAGAGAATGGAACTCATACGTGTGAGAATTAGTTTGAATTCGTGTAAAATCATGAGCAAGCAAAGTGTGACAATCCTTGATCATGAAGTCATCCAAAACGCATACCATTTTATGCAATTTCAAGTTGTTTTTGCTCCTTGTGCATCACTTAATATCACTGGTCCTAATCACATGCACACAATGACTTAAAAATGAAAATTGAGTGATTTTTCAAATCTGATGATGACCAAAGCTCAGTTTCTGGTAGCCATGTTCATAGTTAGGCCAAATACAATCTACTCGTGCATTTCTTGATTTTCTTTGAGTCAAATGATCTATTCATGGAGTAGAACATAATGCAAAAGGAACGAATCCAAAAGGATACTTAGGATGAAAATTGCAAAAGGTGAAAATTGAGGTCGTGGCCTTGAAAATCAGGTCAGACATTAGGTCAAACAGGTCATGACCTAGTTTTGTGCTCAAATGGCCTTCAATATTTGAGGTCCTTAGAGCATGAATTGATGTTTGACCTCTAAATCTAAGTCGTAGAGGACATCAAGAGGGATATTTGCCAAAAAGAAACTCCCATAAAATTTGAATATTGAAGGAGTTATGATCTTTGGAAGTTGGGCATGCCAAGTTTGATCTTAGTGTAGCACCCCAAAATTTGCTCTCCTTACTTTAGTACTAACTGGCTTATGTTTCATTTCATTTTTGCATTATCATGTATGCATATCATTGGTTCTTAGCATGGGGTCAAGGTGCTTGAGGCAGTTCAAGAGGAGAAGGTGTTCTTCAAAGGGTCAAGCAAAAGTCCATATATTGTCCTAGAGATCAAGAGGAGAAATGGTTATTGATGCCACCATTATTTGAGTCACTAAGGGGCCTTGGGGGCCAATAGATCCTATTTGGTCTATCGCATCATCAAGAGTTCACAATTGGCAGGAGATCTCAAGTGAACCACTCTCTCCTAACCAGTGCAGAAACTAGGGTTTTGAGATTCTTGGGTTTATTGCTCCAATGGGCAAGCCCCTTGGTTTTTTATCATCACCAAATGGCACATCTTATCTTTTTTGGAGAGGATACACATCATATTCAGAGGAATTTGGATTTGGAGACTGTGTTATTTCCTCCTAGACTGAGGGTACCAAAATTAGGGTTTGCTATAAAGTCAGTTTATTTCTGATTTTTTGGGCAAGACTTGATTCCATGGTATTCCTTGGGTCCCCAAGTATCTAGGAATGGAAGATTGTCCATCAGTTTGGTTCATGAGAGGTTCAATTGGCCAATGGATTGCAAATCAGGAGAATTGGAGAAAAGTCAATAGTGAGAGGGGAAGTCAACTATGAGATTTTGAGGTTCTCTTCAAGGTTTTCAAGGTCTCACATCCTCATATGGTCTTCAAGGGTCAAGTTTCATACCATTTATCAAGGATCAAGAGTTTGTGCTAAAGTTACTAAATATGGAAATGACCTATAATTTGAAAGTTTCCATTTTTGGCAAGTTTTTGCACTACATTCAACTTGACTTTTCACAACCAAGGAAGCTTCAAATGAATTTTTCTCAAACATGAAAGTTGAATATCTTTTTCTCCCCTTTCCAACAAGTAGTAGATGGTCTCCATATCATTTGTGAAACTAAAGTTATGATCAAAAGAAGGCAAGGTGGTTTTTAGGGTTTTCTCATGGTTCCATTTTCACAACTTTTGCATTTTGGGACATATGGACCTATAATTGATTCTATTGCTTCAATTCACATTCCAACATCCAAGTGCACCTCATGAGGATCATCTTTGGCCTTGGAATCAAGTGGATCCATGACTTATTTCACATTATACAAAATGGCAAGGTGCATCAAAACTCACAAACCAAGACATTTCAAGGCCCAAATTCCATTCAGGTGTGATTAGCAATTGACAAGTGAGTGATCCATCATAGGAAGCTTGGGTGTACACGCATGGAGGGGGGTGTATGATTCAAAATGCAAATTTCCAAAATCACCCAAAACTCATTAATCAAGGAATTAATAAGACCCAAATGATAATCAGTGGAATGACCTAGAGTATATAAGCTTACTCATGCACTCATTGGAGGGAGGCACGTTATTTTGATCAGATTTCAAGTTCTAACCCTAATTCTTCTCTCCTTCAAATCTCCTCACTCACAAAAGCTTTGCAAAAAATTCCTTCACAATATTAATCCTGGGGATCCATAGAACACAAACCTCCCATCATTTGAAGCTAACAACAAGTGTATGAATTGCGTGATCTCAGGTTAGTGACAATATCATGATCTTAAAACTCAATTTTTTGATGTGAAAAATAATCTATGATACTCACTGATGATTCTGATGTATTTTATTTTGAGTTTGGACGTGTAATATGGTTGTATCGTGAGTTTTAAGGTTTTGAATCCAAACTTGTTTCATTCGATTCTCCTTGTGTGTTGGTTGTTTGTGATTTCTAATGTGATATTCTTAATCCTTGTGAATTTTTTATCAATTTGGTATACTCATATATGATTTCTAGAGATTTTGTTGATGATGTCCACCGGAGGAGACGACCGGAGCCCTATCTCCGGCGTCTGGTTTTGTTTTCCGGCCAGCTAGGGTTTCCAAGGTGAAAGACGAAATCATGACCGTCTGTTGCCTTGATCTAACGGCCTACAGCGTTGCCACGTTTTTTTAAAATTCTGTTTTATTTCATCAATTGCGTATGTGCCATCCCATGTCTATTAGCGTGTACCTTGAAACTGAACCATTCATCTCTTTAATTATTGATAGATCTTGGACGTTGATATGATCTGGTGGATATTACCACGCCAACGCATTAATGTTTCATGTGCTGCTCACGTGCGTCCTTTTTTTTATTGCTGAGTGATTTGGTGTGGGTGCATGCATCATTGTTATGGTGTGCATGTGGATCTGAAACGTTGGTTGTGATTACTTGATAAATTTGTTGACTTGATGCCACGCGTTAGATTGATCAGAGGGTTGATGTTGAGTCTGACCGTTGACTGGGTTGCATTGTGTTTCCTTTTTTATTTTTCACTGATGGACTTTGTGTTTGGGCTTGATATTCACACCCCCCACTTAAGCTCGTTATCATTTCTGAACGTGCACTTGTTGTTGAATACACCCCCATGCTTATTTCAATTATTTTCTTTTTATTTCCATTTAATTGTTTTGTTTCTCATTTTTAATTTTTAAAAATAGATAAATGCATCCAAAAATTACAAAAAAAATCATGAAGCATGTTTAGGGTTTTATAAAATTTTTCCAAATTTTATTTTCTTATTTTATTTTATTTTTAGCATCTGAATTAATTGTTGTGTGAATTTCTTTTTGTTTTGCATCAATTTTGCATACTTAAATTTGTTGATTTTTGTTCTCATAGTCTATAAAAAATTTTGAGTTCATTCTTTTTGCATTGTTTCATTAACATGTCGAATTGCATAAAAATATTTTCTCATATTTTTAAATTCTATTCATATTGCATTTTGGTCCCTTTCTTTTGCATATTAGTTCATAATTCCTATGTGACTTTTGCATGATTGATTGAAGGCCTTATCTTGTGAATTTTTGCATGAAATTTTGACATGATGTTTGCTTCTGGTTGAGGTGTTTGAGATTTAATTTGGTAATTTCTGAAGTTGGTTGGCTAATTATTTGATTGCTCTTTGTTTGAGGTCTTCCTTTATGCACATCTTTGATCATGTCTGAGTACTTGTTTGAGAAGGCACTTGTGCCACCATTTGGGTTTGTTTCTTTGACTTCATAAATCATGTTTGAGTCATTATAGGTCATTTTTTTGCAATTATAGGTCATTGGGGTAAGGTTGTTGCATATTGTGTGCACATGTTCAATGCTTGATTTACATGCCTCTGTTTGACTTATCTTCTCACTTCTTCTCATCTATTCTCATTCATGACTCATGTTTGGTTTATGTATGCCATACCTTATCATTCATTTGCACTTCATTTGATGTATGTTTCTGACCCTGGAGCTTTGCATTCATTCATGTCATATGCTATTCATGCTTCATCTTACATACTTGAACCTGTTTCACTTACATGCTTCCTTCTCCTTCTTCTAATGATTCTTGATGCTTGGATACTAGTTTGCATGCCTCATGTGACACTTGTATAGCATGTTTAGGCACATGTTTAGGTCATCCACATTATGACTTGGATATTATTTGAAGCATTCTTGCATTATCACCTTGCATATCCACTCTTCCTTCTTCTATTCCTTCTTTGATAACTTTCTTGTTTGTTTTGCCACTTGTTTGCATTCTATTTGCTTGATCTTGTTTGGTAAACATTGTGGGTCACCTCTAAGGTGTATATTCTGACTTGGATGAGTTTCATTTGGTTTGTAACCATTTCTCCTTGGGTTGTGATTTGTTTGGGTTTCATTTGTCTCATTATTACTTATGTCTGTTTGTACTGACCTTTCATGCAGGGGCTGAGGTAAGTTATTTGAGGGTGTGGATAGTTATCCATGTTCACCCTCACTCTCTCTTTCTCATCTTCATCTCATTTCTTTTCCTTTAAGTTTTGGATTTCACTTTGTCCGTGATTGAACTGGTGAATGTTTACTTGTGTTTGTTCACATGATCCCCTTAGGATTCCTAGCTCTGCTTAATTTCTGATTAAGCTGGAGGTAGGAGAGACATTAGGCTTTCAATCCTTTGCATGCTAACATTAGGTAGTCTTCCCTCCTAATCCTCCCCTTAGGGCCATCTTTGCATGATAACATTAGGATAGATTTTTCCCCATAGTGTTTTTCTTTTCTTTTGAGTCCCTCTTCTCATCCCATAACCCTTCTAAGATACTTAATAAGGTCAACTTTCCTTGCACACGAGCCTTAAACATAGGAAGTGAAGATTGAGGGGTCCCCCTTCTCTCTTCTAGAGTGTTGAGCATACGTCCCATTGGGGACGACCATGCGATGCATTCGTTCCCGTGTCATAGACTTTGGTTCAAGGTGAGTTATGAACTAACTCAAGTCACTTCTGTCTTAAAAAATACAAACAAACTTCAAACCTTTTTGTCCTGCGGGATTGTCAAACTAAAGGCTATTTTCAAAAAGGGCACGTTACTTTCCGTCTAAGTTGCAAACAGGCATCGACCCTAACTTCCAGACGCGAACTTAACGTCGCTCATAAAAAACACAAAAAGAACTTGGTCCGAACTACGTTGACTCTGAATTCCCTATTGCACAAAGGGAGTACGTAGGCCTAGGAAGACGACGTCCTACCGAGTCTGTCTTTGTTTTCCCCTTCCCCGTGTCAGTACAGCCATAGATTTTAGGATAACTCACCCTTAGAATAGACAACAAGCGTGGATCCCATCGAGTACGATGGACGCGTGGGGTGCTAATACCTTCCCCTCGTGTAACCGACTCCCGAACCTAGGTTATGGTTGCGACGACCATGCCTTTCCTTCTTCCTCAGGTTTATGCGGCGTTTCCTTTCCTTCTCTTGGGATAAATATACATTGCTGGCGACTCTATTTTCCGCGCCACTTTCGCATTTGTACCTGGATGAAAATCCTGGGAGCGACAGTTGGCGACTCTGCTGGGGACTCTGGTTGACCTATGCTGGTCCATCCCCTTTAGTGAGTCTGTCCTAGCCCTTGTTTGTTTTTGTTCTCTTTGGGTGTTTTTGTTTTTGTTTGCTTTATTTGTTGTATTTTATTTTTACCGCATTTTTTGCATTGCATATTATTATCATCTGCTGCACTATTCTTCGGTTTGGAAGGTTGGGGGTTCCGAGAGATAAGCCCAATACCCAGGCTTGAGCGTACACGTAGGATTAGCGTGGAAAGTATTGTGACTTGTGTGGCATTTGGCCAGACGTAGTATACATGAAAATTCCACATCCAGACGAGGTTTTCCTTGGTAATGTTCTATCCTACGCATTGGTGCAGATGATTGAATGTAACTTGGAAAACTGTCGACTCTGGCGGCCATTCCCGAGGACTCAGTAATGACACTCCTCCCGAGACGTGATAATGGCAGACCAGAAATGGAAAACCCATTACACATGTTGATCCGAGGACCCAATGCTGGGAACTTGCTATAGGGTTTCCTTTTGGAAAAGAATCAGTGGAAGTACTCCTCGATTGGCGATAGTATTGTACCCCGAGGGATGAATGTACTATTGCTTCTCGACCTCAGTGCCGAAACTGAGGACTTGCCATAGGATGTTTTCTTTTGAGGGGAATCAGTTGAGGCCTCCTCGATTAGTGATGATGCCAAACCAGAAATGGTGAACGTATCATCATTTCTCGACCTGAGAGCCCGTGATATTGAGGATCCTCGGCTTTTTAGTACCCGCATGTGAGAGGGCAGGGTGTTTATAGGTTTGCAGGTAACCTTGACCTTCAACATACCCGGTTTTCTGGTCAGCAGATTTATCAGTGTGGTATTATGGTTATTCTGGTATTCTGAGTATTTGGGTAGATCTTTGTGGTTATTCAGGTTGTTCAGTGCAGTAGTTGTCAAGTCTGTGTGGCATCCTTGATCCCATGTGTGCATTTGCATCATCATTTTGCATCCTAACATGTTTATTCATTTGCAGGGTTGCATCCTAACTTTGATTCTGGTTTTGAAGACTATTAAGGATGAGTACTGAGAAGAGAAAGAACATCATAGTGTACAAGTTCCCATCACTTATTCTGGATCCTGTTCACAAGATTGTGTCTATGGCAGAGCCTGGGGTATTGGCAGACTTTAGAGGAGAGTATGGAAGAATTCTGAATTTTGTTCGTAACATCACTGAATACGAGTATAGGGCTTTGCACACTCTTGTGCAATTCTAGGACCCTCACCTGCGTTGTTTTCTATTCACTGATTATCTTTTGGCTCCGACATTGGAGGAATTTGCTCTCATTCTGGATGTTTCTATTAAAGAAGCGGCTCCTTTCTATCCTTCTAAAGAACTTCCTGATTTAGAAAGGGTCTCCGAGGCTCTGCATTTGGATCCATCTTTGTTGAAAAATAATGTTTCCAGTAAGGGAGGGTGTAAAGGCTTTCACGTGAAATTTTTGGTAGAACAGGCTGCTGTACATGCTAGGGATAGATGTTGGTCGGTTTTCAATGCCATCTTGGCTATGTGTGTCTATGGAACAGTGTTGTTCCCGAATGTGAAGGATTTTATGGACATGCACGCTGTCCGGATATTTACCATGAAGAATCCGGTACCTACTTTGCTTGGAGATCTGTATTATTCAGTGCATTATAAGAACGAGAAGAGGAGGGGAGGACCCCTTAATTTTTGTGCGCCAGTCTTCTACAAATGGTTTGCTGATCGTCTTCCCAAATCTGGGGCATTTGTAGATACTCAAGGAACATTGGATTGGTCCAAAAGATTGATGGGCTTGAGGGCAGATAATCTAATCTGGGTTAACCGTGACTTGTTGGGCCAAGATATCATGATTAGTTGTGGAGGTCTCCCAAATGTGCCTCTAATAGGAAGGAAAGGGGGAATTAACTACAACCCTATTCTTGCTATTAGGCAATTCGGGTATGCCTTGAAGGAGCCACCAAAAGACGAGGATGTCCAAGAATCTCTATATCTGAGTGGGGAAATCAATCCAGAACTGTTAAGAGAAGCTGCAAATACTTGGGAAGATCGTCATATGAAGGGGAAGATTTCTTTTGGGAAGAGCAATAACAGAACATTTCCTGCGTACGAAGATTGGATTCAGAAAAGGGTAGAGAAGGAGCTTTTGCCATTCTCCAAAGAACCACCATCTTACCCCTTGCTGATTGAGCCTCCTACCACAATTGAGATAGAGAAGTTTAACAAGTTGTGGGCTGAAAAGCAAAAGCTGCGAGAGGAAAACAGTGAGCTACAAAGAGAGATTTACCTGTTGAAACATGAGCGGGGTGAAGCTATTCATATCGCCAAGTTGAAGACAGAGCTTCTCGCTAAGGCAGAAAAGGAGCTAGCTGACAAGGTCACAGCCAGACAAAGGATGAAGCAAGCTCTAGAGGGTATCAGTAAGGTTCTCAAGTCTAAGAAAGAGGAATTGGCCAAGGCTTTGTTGAAAATTCACAAGTTCAATGCTCACCGAGACACTACAATGGCTGATATTAAGCGAAAGGAAGACGATTATCTAGCTCAGATTGATCAATTGAAGTTGAAGCTCAAGAAAAAAGACATTGAGATCCTATCAGGGGTATTCCAGAGACAAGCAGTCGAGGGTCGACTCAATGAAGCCATAGCCTCCATATAGGAACTGAAGATCCAAGCTGAAGTGAAGAGACCTAGAAATGAGGGTCCTAGCATGGATGGTGTTTTTGAAGAAGACGCTTGGGAGTTGCATTGCCGATACTTGGAAGGGATCATGCATAGGAGAGATGTTCTCATTCAAGAGCTAATTCAGAGACCGAAGCATCCCGACACCAAAAAGCTGTTCAAGGAGATTCAAGACTGGAGCAAAGAGCATAATGGATGGGGGGGTTTGGCACTTGTGGACTTAGATGACATGCCGTAGTTTTCGTTTTCTCTTTTATTGTACTTGGATCACCACCAGGCTTGTTGGTTGGGATCTATGGTTATTGTGTTCAGACTTCTTATCTTGGGTTGTGATTGTTGACAATTGGTTATCCTCTGGTTTTCTTAATACATGAGCAGAAGTCCCATTTTATCTTGTTATTAAACTGGAATCAAGGGGTGCATCGCCCTGCGAATATTCAAACATGTTCATGTGCATTTGCATATTCATAATCATTGTGCATAACAGGTGTTCGAGGCTGGTTATTCTTGTCCTAATATGGTTCTCTCCGAAGCACAGGCTCAACTCCTCAAGCCATCCAGAAGTTGATCGTGGAACAAATTCAATCAGAGCCGAGGGAAGTACAGAGCCAAATGGGGCAGTTCATGGGGAAAATGCAGGCTTTGACTCAAGACTAGAAAATGCTGAAAGAGGAAGTCAATCAACTGAAGCCTCCCGAGTAAACACTCAAACTGCGAGTATGTTGTCAGAAATAATAAGTCCAGACAGAGCCAAGTCTCCTCAACGATGGCGATTTCCTGTTTCTTTACTGCATTTTCATATGTAGCTTTCATTTGTTTGTTTAAACATTGTCTGCATGTAGAAACTTGTTTGTTTTTGAATGACAATCATAATACAATAAACATGTTTTTCTTGAAGTAATCCGTTCGTGTTCACTCTTAAATGTTTAGATGCACTACAATACCAATTTTCTTGTCTAGAACTCTTGAGGGAGGATGATGAGATGAAAACGCAAAATCTCTGGTTGTATGTTCAAGGATAGAACCCTGTTGAGGATGTACAGGCATTGTTTCAAATCCCTAAACACTGGAGATATAAGGGAGATAGACCCTCGTTAACCCCTTTGAGCCTTGAAGTAGGAGTTTTTTCGTACGAAAAAACCCTCGTACTTAACCCAGGGGCAGGGTAGGCGTCAGTTAGTTTGACCGAGCGTTCAAATTTCAAGGAGAGTGTGCATCTGAGGATCCATTACCTTCTATCCCACCGTCAAGAGGTCAAGAGATGTGAAACCACAATGGTTATCCATCAACAATCAAGGAGTGAGGCAGTCACAACCCTTTCAAGCAAGTAAGACAACCAGTGTCACACGCTTTGTTCAAAAAAGGGGAATAAAAAAGGAAAGCCCGCTAAGTCGAAACTTGAAAACAAGCGACTTAGGCAAAAGTTAGGGCATCCCGCTGGACTTCAAAATCGAAAAACTCAAAAGAGTCAGTCCAGGCAAAAATTAGGGATAAAAAAAAAGAGGGCAAAAGAAAGAAAAAGCGAAAAGCGAAAAGGATTACAAAAGAAAATCCTCGATAAGAACAAACTCGTGTGATTACAGACACAAAAGATAAAAGGGGTGACTGTCACTCCAAAACCTCCTTAGGTGTCAAACCATTAGTTGCATGGGTTCCTTAAAGATCATGAACCTTTTGAGAGATGAGCGTTTGTGTCAGATTAACTGAACATAGGACTGGAGAACATCACGAAGAGTGGGTGGGCACCGATAAATTTTGAGCCATAAATCCTTTTTCGGAAACCATGAACCAGACCACGTTACAACCCTTAAAAGTCCTAATTGAAACAGGGTTTATTCCGAAAGCGTACTTCAACAGGATAGCATTCCTGACTCCTATGAGTTGTGCTAATAAGATTTGTTGGTATTGCATGTGCGCATTGTTTTGCCATTCAAAAAATCAAGGTCGCATCCCAGCTAGTGATTCGTTCACAAGGCTTGGCGACGCATTTTCAATAAAACTTCAAGGTTAACACGAGTGTTGCATTAGAATTGTCATTCTCATAATAAACATTTTCTGCTTGCATGTGTTTGATATCAAAAGAGGCTTACGCCAAGTTGAGGTGGTGAAAACTCTGAAGGACGATCATGTCAAGGGGTATGTGGCCAAGAGACTGGGCGCAGCCTGGGGGTTCCCGATAAATGGTGATAAGATGCAGCTAATCTGGAGCAGTCACGCTGAAAACTCTCCCTAAAGCAGCCAAACAGGGGAAATCAGGTCGATTTGACAAATCTCTGTAAGATCAGTCAGGGGAAAAGTTCCTTCAAGACTTGGGGAAGGCCACCTCTAGAGCGTGAGAGATTGTCCACTCCTGAAAATGGTTAATTGAAAACACCTCTTAAAAGTTCAGAATACTGGGACAGAGTATTTTCGAGTCATTGCAATTCCTTTCGAGGTAATGTACTTCATGGATTATGAAGTCTGGGGCAGTTATGTCGAGATCTGATAAATCTCTCCAAGAGTTTGAAGACCCTGGGGCAGTGCGAACGCCCGATCCTCTATAAAATCCTCTTGAGATGATTTCTTCCATTAGACCTGGTGGTCTGGGGCAAGTGGAAAGTTCAAAGGGCCGTCTATGACCGTAGAGACAGGTCAGGTTGGATGGCAACAAGATTGTACTTCCCCAGCAGTTTGCTTTCCCCAACATTGAGATTGCACTTTCCTCAGCAGAGCAGACTTTCCCCAGCAGAAGACTCGGGGAACTTGTTCTCTGGATCAGGACATTGTCTCCCCACAGAATCAGGGTGTCCACTTTCCCCAGCCAGTCAGGAAGCGCACTTTCACCGACAACGTTATGTTCTAATCCCCAACAAGGTGAGGATAAAGTCATTCACCCCTTCAGCAGGCTAAGTTCAGCAGTATTCCCCAGGCAGGATGGTATTATGGGCTGGCATCCCCAGCAGGTTCTAAGCCCATTGGTTATTAGCAATCCTCAGCAACTGACTTCTGGTTCTGTCATTGGCATTCATTCTCAACTCCCCCAGCAGAGGAGAAATCTCAGGTTTTGGATGTTACCTTCAGTAGAGGTCACGTGTAATCCCCGGTAGTGCGGATGTTCTTTTGGGATTTCATCCCCAGCAGAAGTCGTTGATCCAAAGAGTCGGTCAGTGTGATCCTTCTCAGCAGAATTCTTGGATTCAGAGGAAAATTTACTTTTGTCATCCCCAGCTGAATTGGTCTCTTCTCTCCAACATTTATTTTGTTGGAGGGGCCCTTTTGTATATCATAAGCATTTGCATTGCACCCTCAAACGCGTAGCATTTCCATTTCGTATGGAGCATTACGCCAAAATTCAAACATTTGCATTCGAAGCATAAGCCAGGTTTGATACTTTCTTTGCCAGTTCTCTTTCTCAGCAGAGATGGCATAACTCAGGAGATTTTAGAGGGACGCGTTCCTCAAACTTGTGCTCCCCGGCAGAGTCTTTTATTTAGATTTCTCCTTTCCCCAGCGGAGTCATCTTTTCTGTGGATTGTGAGTCCGTTAGGAGTTTGCCTTTGTTTGGCCTTTCTCTTTTGTGAAGTCCAGTTCTCCCCTGGTAGTCAGTTCTTGCCTGCTGGGCAGTTCCCTTTATCAGCAGGGATGGCATTTATTTTGCTAATTCTCTTTATCAGCAGAGATAGCAGTCTTTTGAAGATTTTCTTCGTCAGTTCCCTTTATCAGCAGAGATAGCAATCTTTTGAAGATTTTCTTCGTCAGTTCCCTTTATCAGCAGGGATGGCATTTATTTTGCTAGTTCTCTTTATCAGCAGAGATAGCAATCTTTTGAAGGTTTTCTTCGTCAGTTCCCTTTATTAGCAGGGATGGCATTTATTTTGCTAGTTCTCTTTATCAGCAGAGATAGCAATCTTTTGAAGATTTTCTTCGTCAGTTCCCTTTATCAGCAGGGATGGCATATTTCGAGATTCCTTTGTCAGTTCTCTTTATCTGCAGAGATGACATAACCTGGGAGAGTTTGTTTCACTTTATCCCCAGCATAGCTAACACTCGTCCGTGTTTATTTCAAGACATTTCAATACATCGTCTGTATTGGTTTCCAACACTCGTACATGTTGTGATGGTGCAGCATTTTTTGCTTGTTCCCTAGTGGAGTCGTCCCTCCTTTTAGGATTGCAAATTTCAAGTTTCTTTTGGTATTCAATCTCCGTGAATCCTTTGAACGCATGACAGCCGTTGCTATCATACCTTCAGGACCAAGTTGATTGAATAGGGGCAGCTGTAGCACCCCAAAATTTGCTCTCCTTACTTTAGTACTAACTTGCTTATGTTTCATTTAATTTTTGCATTATCATGTGTGCATATCATTGGTTCTTAGCATGGGGTCAAGGTGCTTGAGGCAGTTCAAGAGGAGAAGGTGTTCTTCAAAGGGTCAAGCAAAAGTCCATATATTGTCCTAGAGATGAAGAGGAGAAATGGTTATTGATGCCACCATTATTTGAGTCACTAAGGGGCCTTGGGGGCCAAGAGATCCTATTTGGTCTATCGCATCATCAAGAGTTCACAATTGGTAGGAGATCTCAAGTGAACCACTCTCTCCTAACCAGTGCAGAAACTAGGGTTTTGAGATTCTTGAGTTTATTGCTCCAATGGGCAAGCCCCTTGGTTTTTTATCATCACCAAATGGCACATCTTATCTTTGTTGGAGAGAATACACATCATATTCAGAGAAATTTGGATTTGGAGACTGTGCTATTTCCTCCTAGACTGAGGGTACCAAAATTAGGGTTTGCTATAAAGTCAGTTAATTTCTGATTTTTTAGGCAAGACTTGATTCCATGGTATTCCTTGGGTCCCCAAGTATCTAGGAATGGAAGATTGTCCATCAGTTTGGTTCATGAGAGGTTCAATTGGCCAATGGATTGCAAATCAGGAGAACTGGAGAAAAGTCAACAGTGAGAGGGGAAGTCAACTATGAGATTTTGAGATTCTCTTCAAGGTTTTCAAGGTCTCACGTCCTCATATGGTCTTCAAGGGTCAAGTTTCATACCATTTATCAAGGATCAAGAGTTTGTGCTAAAGTTACTAAATATGGAAATGACCTATAATTTGAAAGTTTCCATTTTTGGCAAGTTTTTGGACTACATTCAACTTGACTTTTCACCACCAAGGAAGCTTCAAATGAATTTTTCTCAAACATGAAAGTTGAAGATCTTTTTCTCCCTTTTCCAACAAGTACTAGATGGTCTCCATATCATTAGTGAAACTCAAGTTATGATCAAAAGAAGGCAAGGTGGTTTTTAGGGTTTTCTCATGGTTCCATTTTCACAACTTTTGTATTTTGGGACATATGGACCTATAATTGATTCTATTGCTTCAAGTCACATTCCAACATCCAAGTTCACCTCATGAGGATCATCTTTGGCCTTGGAATCAAGTGGATCCATGACTTATTCATCACTTATTTCACATTATACAAAATGGCAAGGTGCATCAAAACTCACAAACCAAGACATTTCAAGGCCCAAATTCCATTCAGGTGTGATTAGCAATTGACAAGTGAGTGATCCATCATAGGAGGCTTGGGTGTACACGCATGGAGGGGGGTGTATGAATCAAAATGCAAATTTCCAAAATCACCCAAAACTCATTAATCAAGGAATTAATAAGACCCAAATGATAATCAGTGGAATGACCTAGAGTATATAAGCTTACTCATGCACTCATTGGAGGGAGGCACGTTATTTTGATCAGATTTCAAGTTCTAACCCTAATTCTTCTCTCCTTCGAATCTCCTCACTCACAAATGCTTTGCAAAAAATTCCTTCACAATATTAATCTTGGGGATCCATAGAACACAAACCTCCCATCATTTGAAGCTAACAACAAGTGCACGAATTGCGTGATCTCAGGTTAGTGACAATATCATGATCTTAAAACTCAATTTTTTGATGTGAAAAATAATCTATAATACTCACTGATGATTCTGATGTATTTTATTTTGAGTTTGGACGTATAATATGGTTGTATCGTGAGTTTTAAGGTTTTGAATCCAAACTTGTTTCATTCGATTCTCCTTGTGTGTTGGTTGTTTGTGATTTCTAATGTGATATTATTAATCCTTGTGAATTTATGATCAATTTGGTATACTCATATGTGATTTCTGGAGATTTTGTTGATGATGTCCACCGGAGGAGACGACCGGAGCCCTAGCTCCGGCGTCTGGTTTTGTTTTCCGGCCAGCTAGGGTTTCCAAGGTGGAAGACGTAATCATGATCGTCCGTTGTCTTGATCTAACGGCCCACAGCATTGCCACATTTTTTTTAAAATTCTGTTTTATTTCATCAATTGCGTATGTGTCATCCCATGTCTATTAGTGTGTACCTTGAATCTGAACCATTCAACTCTTTAATTATTGATAGATCTTGGACGTTGATATGATCTGGTGGATATTACCACGCCAACGCATTAATGTTTCATGTGCTGCTCACGTGCGTCCTTTTTTTTTATTGCTGAGTGATTTGGGGTGGGTGCATGCATCATTGTTATGGTGTGTGTGTGGATCTGAAACGTTGGTTGTGATTACTTGATTAATTTGTTGACTTGATGCCACGCGTTAGATTTATCAGAGGGTTGATATTGAGTCTGACCGTTGACTGGGTTGCATTGTCTTTCCTTTTTTATTTTTCGCTGATGGACTTTGTGTTTGGGCTTGATATTCACACCCCCCCACTTAAGCCCGTTATCATTTCTGAACGTGCACTTATTGCTGAATACACCCCTATGCTTATTTCAATTATTTTCTTTTTATTTCCATTTAATTGTTTTGTTTCTCATTTTTAATTTTTAAAAATAGATAAATGCATCCAAAAATTACAAAAAAAAATCATGAATCATGTTTAGGGTTTTATAAAATTTTCCCAAATTTTATTTTATTTTTAGCATCTGAATTAATTGTTGTGTGAATTTCTTTTTGTTTTGCTTCAATTTTGCATACTTAAATTTGTTGATTTTTGTTCTCATAGCCTATAAAACATTTTGAGTTCATTCTTTTTGTATTGTTTCATTAACATGTTGAATTGCATAAAAATATTTTTCTCATATTTTAAAATTCTGTTCATATTGCATTTTGGTCCCTTTCTTTTGCATATTAGTTCATAATTCCTATGTGACTTTTGCATGATTGATTGAAGGCCTTATCTTGTGAATTTTTGTATGAAATTTTGACATGATGTTTGCTTCTGGTTAAGGTGTTTTGAGAATTAATTTGGTAATTTCTGAAGTTGGTTGGATAATTGTTTGATTTCTATTTGTTTGAGGTCTTCCTTTATGCACATCTTTGATCATGTCTGAGTACTTGTTTGAGAAGGCACTTGTGCCACCATTTGGGTTTGTTTCTTTGACTTCATAAATCATGTTTGAGTCATTATAGCTCATTTGTTTGAAATTATAGGTCATTGGGGTAAGATTGTTGCATATTGTGTGCACATGTTCAATGCTTGATTTACATGCCTCTGTTTGACTTATCTTCTCACTTCTTCTCATCTATGCTCATTCATGACTCATGTTTGGTTTATGTATGCCATACCTTATCATTCATTTGCACTTCATTTGATGTATGTTTCTGACCTTGGAGCTTTGCATTCATTCATGTCATATGCTATTCATGCTTCATCTTACATACTTGAACCTGTTTCACTCACATGCTTCCTTCTCCTTCTTCTAATGATTCTTGATGCTTGGATACTAGTTTGCATGCCTCATGTGACACTTGTATAGCATGTTTAGGCACATGTTTAGGTCATCCACATTCTGACTTGGATATTATTTGAAACATTCTTGCATGATCACCTTGCATATCCACTATTCCTTCTTCTATTCCTTCTTTGATAACTTTCTTGTTTGTTTTGCCACTTGTTTGCATTCTATTTGCTTGATCTTGTTTGGTAAGCATTATGGGTCACCTCTAAGGTGTATATTCTGACTTGGATGTGTTTCATTTGGTTTGTAACCATTTCTCCTTGGGTTGTGATTTGTTTGGGTTTCATTTGTCTCATTATTACTTATGTCTGTTTGTACTGACCTTTCATGCAGGGGCTGAGGTAAGTTATTTGAGGGTGTGGATAGTTATCCATGTTCACCCTCACTCTCTCTTTCTCATCTTCATCTCATTTCTATTCCTTTAAGTTTTGGATTTCACTTTGTCCGTGATTGAACTGGTTAATGTTTACTTGTGTTTGTTCACATGATCCCCTTAGGATTCCTAGCTCTGCTTAATTTCTGATTAAGCTGGAGGTAGGAGAGACATTAGGCTTTCAATCCTTTGCATGCTAACATTAGGTAGTCTTCCCTCCTAATCCTCCCCTTAGGGCCATCTTTGCATGATAACATTAGGATAGATTTTTCCCCGTAGTGTTTTTCTTTTCTTTTGAGTCTCTCTTCTCATCCCATAACCCTTCTAAGATACTTAATAAGGTCAACTTGCCTTGCACACGAGCCTTAAACATAGGAAGTGAAGATTGAGGGGTCCCCCTTCTCTCTTCTAGAGTGTTGAGCATACGTCCCATTGGGGACGACCATGCGATGCATTCGTTCCCGTGTCATAGACTTTGGTTCAAGGTGAGTTATGAACTAACTCAAGTCACTTCTGTCTTAAAAAATACATACAAACTTCAAACCTTTTTGTCCTGCGGGATTGTCAAACTAAAGGCTATTTTCAAAAAGGGCACGTTACTTTCCGTCTAAGTCGCAAACAGGCATCGACCCTAACTGCCAGACGCAAACTTAACGTCGCTCATAAAAAACACAAAAAGAACTTGGTCCGAACTACGTTGACTCTGAATTTCCCATTGCACAAAGGGAGTATGTAGGCCTAGGACGACGACATCCTACCGAGTCTGTCTTTGTTTTCCCCTTCCCCGTGTCAGTACAGCCATAGATTTTAGGATAACTCACCCTTAGATTAGACAACAAGCGTGGATCCCATCGAGTACGATGGATGCGTGGGGTGCTAATACCTTTCCCTCGCGTAACCGACTCCCGAACCCAGGTTATGGTTGCGACGACCATGCCTTTCCTTCTTCCTCAGGTTTATGCGGCGTTTCCTTTCCCTCTCTTGGGATAAATATACATTGCTGGCGACTCTATTTTCCGCGCCACATTCGCGTTTGTACCTGGATGAAAATCCTGGGAGCGACACTTAGGCAAAAAATTTATAAGTCAACAAGATAACCTATAATGTCTTCAAAATTTTGATGGTCTTCCAAGCATAATTGGCTCTTGACTTGTGAAGAGAAGTTAGAGAGGATGTCAAGATGAGTCATTTGCCCAAAGAAGCACTCAAAAATGTTGAACTACGAAGGAGTTGTAAAGTCTTGAACTTAGGCTTAAAATGTTGACTTTTTGGTCAAACTTCCTTGAACAAACTTGCAACCTTGGATATATTGTTACACTTCAAAGCACATTGATGATCATATAAGCTCAAAATAATGTACCCTTGATTTTCCTTTGATGAAGCATGCCATGGCTTGATGAAACTTATTGATGAAGGCATGGAAATAAACACATGAACCTTTGAAAATTCCTTGAGGAACAAGCCATCCAACTTGAAATGTCTTTGACCAAAATGGAATTGAATGATGCTTGAAACCTTATTATTTGAGATGAGAGGTCATGCTTTTATGGATAGATTTTTAAGATCAATGATTGACCACACTTTGACTTGAGGAATTTAAACCCTAGCTGAGGATACATTTGTATGATGCTCTTGATTCCAAACCCCTACCTTGCAAAAGAAACAAAAGGGACAAGGCATATTTTTGTATTTTGATTAGAGGTTAGTAAAATATAAAGCAAAAGAAAAATACACAAAGAGGTGCTTGGTGATCTCTACAAAGACAAACCCAAAGGTAGGAGGGTTAGAAGACAACCAAATTTGTGATCTTGATGCATTGTGAAGACGCAAATGAGGTGGGATCTTAGGGGTAAAAATTAGGGTATGACACATAGGTCAAACTCCAAGTCAAGCAAAGGATAGTAGCCATAGTCCAAGAGAGATTCAAGTTTTTTAGAGCTTTTTCCTTTATTATTGTCTTTAAAAGAAAACAAAAGTCTAAATGGACAAAGGAAAAAAGGAAGCATAAACATAAACAATATGAAATTTAAATGCTAAAGGTAAAAGCATAATATAAAGAGAAAGAAATAAAAGACATAAAAGTAAAGGTGCAAGAAAAATAAATGTCATAAAATAAAAGTTAGCACAATAATATTGTTAGTGTTAATGTTAATGAATTGATTCGGGACAAATTTAGCGCTATTTTAAGCAATCGTAGCACAATATATTAGGAAGATCATACTATGGGAGGTTGGTCAATAACACTTTATGTATCATACATGTTAGAGATATGATAGAAATCATACTCCTAAAACATGTAGCACAAGTAAAAACCAAGGAGAGATCAAGCACTAAGGCAAATAGATTAGTTCGTTACATCAATCATCCTTCATGACAACTTAGGACAAACTTATGCATCAATTCAAAATACCTCCAATGAACCATGATCACTTGAATGGTAGATTTGAAATGATGAAAGTTCATCAAGCATCAATCATAACATCATGAACAAGATGGACACCAAATTATCCAATAGATCAAGAGAAAAAAAAAAGAAAAAGAAAGAGAAGGAGAGATGAAGAAAGGAACCAAATTGAATCAAGGCTTGAGATCCATTTATCATCAATTTCAATCACCTTTCTTGGTTGATTAAGGCACTAAACCTATCATCAACCCAAAGCACCAAAAATGAATCAACGATTCATTTAATGATAGATTTGAATTGATGAAGATTCATCCAACCTCGTCAACACCCAAAGTCCATTGAAATTGAGGAAAATTTGATCAAGAAACCATGATTCAAGGCAACAACCAGCAACCAAGATAAAATGCAATATTAAACAATTAATTAGGCATGAAAAAGGTTTTTAAAATGATTTTTAAAATGGAAATAAATGAGAAAATCAAGATGAAGCCCCTAAACAAATATTAAATACTCAAGAAAATTAATACAAGTCAGAAACAAATCAAGGATCACAAAATAATTTTTGGAGAATTTTAAAATGCATAAAGATATTTTTAAACAAATTAAAATGCATGAAAAATTGTGAAAAATAAAGAAAAATATCAAACCATGAAGTAAAAATATGAAAAAATGCACATAAGATAGAAAATATTTTTAGAAAATTATAGAAACAAAATGGAGTGAAAAAGACCGAGGGAGCTATTTTTTATGATTTTTTGAAATAAAATGAAATTAAAAAAACAATAAGATCACACACACACACACACACACACACACACACACACACATGTGACCATCAAATTTTTTTTAAACACATCCAAGGGTCCAGATCTGAAGTCAAACACACGCTCACATTAAGATCACAACACTTTAACACAACGAACAAAACAATTCAAAAAAATGCGTGGCAACACAGGATTGGCCAGGATAATCATGAACTCATTGCGTGGCAACACTTCATCTTCAACCTCGGTCCCTTTGATTTTGCAAAATCATGAACTCATTGTTTTAAGCCAAAACTCCACATGTTTCATCACAAACAAACATCATCGTTCATATCTCCATGCTTCAGAGCAATTGATTTGCTCTGAGCATGGAGAATTTGCTTAGAAAACTCAAGAACCCTAAAACTAGAAAGTAAAATTAAATTCCAAATACAAAATATAAATACAAGGTAAGAGAAGGTTATTGATCAGTGAAGCAAGACGAAGCTACTGGTAACTAATATGAGGTGTAATTTTACAATTATCTACCTTGTCAGTTGAAACTCGAAGGTTCAACAATGGTGAAATGGAAAGCTTTGATTCAAGTTGTTTCAAGTCACGACAATGCTTCAGTTAACTTCAGATAAGGCCGATGATGGATTCTGGGCAAAGAAACAAAGAGAAACGAGCTTGATTTTGAAAAATGAAGATCTGGTTTGAGAGATGTTTCGGGTTCTATGGAAGCAGAGTTTCTTTGGCCATTCAATCTTGCAAATGAAGAGGAATTGATCCTCTATTTATAAGGAAGTGAGTGAGGTCATTGCTTGTGTGAAATTCCCTCTTAATCGTGCCAACCGAATCAAGAAATTTCTAGATTTAGAACGTGTGAAAATAGGCATGAAAAGTGTGATTCTGAGCTAATTCAAGTCATTTCAAGTTGTACCAAATGTGTTTTACCATTTATAATAAGCTTTCACATGTGTTATGGTCCCCAAGTTGAATTTGCACACGCTTTATAAAATTGTAGGTCACGGTGTGAGCAGAGTTCATGTCACCTTGTTATAACTGAGGCCAAATGAAAATTCTTCGTGCATTTTGTGATTTTTCATGAGACAAATATTCCTTTCGTGGCAAGGAAAACAATGCAAAAAGAATCAACTCAATTGGATGCCTGATGAGAAAATGGCAAGCTTGGAAAGTTGTGGAAAAACCATTGAAAATTAGGTCTGGCATTAGGTCAAGCAGGTCATGACCTAGTTTTGTTCACAAATGACCTTCAAGATTTGGGGTCCTTGGAGCATGAATTGATGTTTGACCTCTAAAGCAAAGTTGTAGAGGACATCAAGAAGGATATTTGGCAAAAAGAAGCGCCCATAAAATTTGAAAATTGAAGAATTTATGATCTTTGGAGCATATACATGTCATACTTGAGTTTTAGGCCAAATTTTCTATGTCCACCAAATGACCCCTAATGTCTTCAAACTTTTGATGGTCTTCCAAGCATAATTGGCTCTTGACTTGTAAAGAGAAGTTGGAGGGGATGTCAAGGAGAGCCGTTTGCCCAAAGAAGTACTAAAAAATGTTAAAGTATGAAGAAGTTATGAAGTCTTGAACTTGGACTTGAAATGTTGACGTTTTGGTCAAACCCCCTTGGACAAGCTTGTATCCTTGGGTTTTTTCTTGCATTTCAAGGCACATTTATGATCATATGAACTCAAAATAATGTAATCTTGATTGTCCCTTGATGAAACTTGTTGATGAAGGCATGGATATAAATACATGAACCTTTGAAGTTTCTTGAGGAACAAGCTATCAAATTTTGAAGTATCCTTTATCAAATTAAGTGGAATAATGCTTGAGACTCCATGATTTGAGATTAGAGGTCATGCTTTGATGGATAGCCTTTGAAAATCAATGATTGGCCACACTTTGACTTGAGAAACTCAAACCCTAGCTAAGGAGACAATCACTTGATGCCTTTGAATCCAAACCCTTCCTTGCAAAAGAAACAAATTGGGGCCTGACATATATTTTTGTATTTTGATTAGTGGTTAGTATATTATAAAGCATATAAACAAAAATGTAAAAAGATACACAAAGAGGTGCTTGATGATCTCTACAAAGGCAAACCCAGAGATAAAAGGGTTAGGGAATAACCAAGTTTATGATCTTGATGCATTACAATAATGTAAATGAGGTGGGATTTAGGGGTAAAAATTAGGGTATGACAGGTTGTGATGACGACGAGACCTGAAATGTCTCATGTCAACTAGTTAAGGGATTGGGATCTGGTGAGATGTTGCAGTTGAAGAAGTCACCTGAACGGGAATACACTACAAGAAAAAAGTGTTTTACGACACATAAGTTGCGACAGTTCTATGAGAACCGTCCTCCCTCGTAAGTTACGACGGTTTCCACGGCAGTTTTGGACAACCGCCTTTGATTTTTTTTAAACTAATCTTAAAAATTTGCGACGGTTGTAGGCCTAACCGCCTTAAAGAGAAGCCTGAGACGGTTCTTGAATAGTCGCCCCCCAAATATATTATATTACTGCTCGCGCCATGAGAATTTTTGGGCTACGATGATTGAACAACAGTCGTCCCCTAAATATCCCTAAAACACGCCTTGGAAAAAAGAAATACAGTTAGTGATGAATTTCTTCACATTTTGCTTCCCTAATCTCTCCCTCATTCGTGAAACCAGAAAACTACTGAGATATCTCTGCTCGATACAAATCCACCTCGAATCTCTCTCTCAGTTCACACTGCCGTCAAAGCAACCACCACCACCACAAATCTTAACAGGGTTGTCTTCTCAAACCCTAAGTTTCTTCTCAAACTTCAATAGCTTCTTTATCTTCTTCAACTCTGATTCCTCAGTTTGAAGTTATCACAACGGGCATGGTAAGTGAACACTAGCCTCCCCACTCTTTATTGAAGATTTAATGGCTTTCTCGTTTAATTTCCTTGTTAATTCATGCATCGTAGAATCAATTGGGTCCATTGGAAAATTAGATTTTGCAGAATTTGTTATTCCCAATTTGAAGTTGTAACAATGGTAAAGGTAAGCAAACCCTAGCGTCCCCAATAACTCACAAGTTAAAATTAAACCTAGATAGATTCCCAAAGACAAAATTAATAGTTTTCATTAAAATATGCTAGAAGGTAGTCATTCATTCATGGATATCTTCAAGTTTTAACACTATCACTCATTGCTTATTATATCTTCAAGTTTTAGCATGCAACTAGAGAGAAGAATAATAACATTAAGAAAATCATGCAAGATATGAAGAACCTGCAAAATCAGAAGCAGCATCAGAAGCAGAAGCAGCATGTGAATGAAGAATCTAAGAAGAAGGAGTGTCACATTGTTACGTGGACTCAAGAGGTTCTTCTTCTCTTACCATATATTATAAATTGATAATCTATTTGTATAGATTCTTCTGTTGAATTTATTTTACCCTTCTCTATAGGAGGATGATATATTGAGAGATCAAATTGGAATCCATGGAACTGAAAAGTACTTTAAAATACAAATACCCTTTTGGTTATTCTTCTTTTTGAGTTCTCACTATTTAGTTCCTACTAGTTTTCATTATGATGTAAGACTAAAAGTGATTTTGATTTCAATAACTTAATGCAGTTGGGCAATAATTGCTTCTAAGTTCAAGGATAAAACAACTAGACAGTGCAGAAGAAGGTGAAGTTTTTGAATTTTTTGATCATGATTCATTCAAGATATTTTTATTTTGATTGCTTTTGTTTCATTGTGATTCGCTATCTAATGAATAAGAACTGATATTATTTATCATCAATTAGATGGTACCCTTAATTGAATTCTGATTTCAAAAAAGGAAGTTGGTCACCAGATGAAGATATGCTCTTATGTGAGGTAAAGATTTTGTTCCCTATGTTCCAAAGCTTCACTTTCATACCATGTAGTTGCCGTATGAGTTTTTTTTTTGGTCTTAACCCGCCGGCTTAGTGATTCGATGTTAGACCGAAAGAAAAGTAAAATCTAACTAAAGATTGTTCTGATCAGAGTTCGACTTTGGTTACTCTTAATCGATTCAAACGGAATCTCATCAATCACTTGTCTTTAGAGTTTAACAAGCTTAATGATATAACTTTTAAATATAAACTTCATCTTTTTTTCTTTCTTTCTGTCTTTTCCCTCTATGTGGTTTGGTTTGGTTTCAATCCATATGATGAACTTAATGATATTCAGTGCTAGTACCGGTGAAAACTCGACCATAGTATTTTTAAACACAACTTGTAAATTTTGAATTCTAAGTTTGAATAATAGAAAGGTACTGCAGCTGTATTTCAATTAGAAGCGTAAGTACAATTGGCCGAACACTGATCAAATTCCGTGTGTTCCGTGTTTTCATTTTTCGTATCTGTTTTTTTTAGCCAAACACTCTTCTTTTATAAGAATCGATAAAATAATGTTAAAATTGTTATTGGCTAATATGTTCACTTTTTAATTCTGTTTTGTAGATAAAGCAATATAGATTATGTATATTTGTCATTATTACTGTTGTTCTATCTGAACTGTGTCATTTTAATTGAAGATTACATTGAAAGGTTTTAGGTCTGGGAAATTCATGACATTGGTGGCCACCAATGTAGTGGCCAGGGGTCTTGACATCAATGATGTTCAGTTGATTATCCAGGTACACTTGTTCACATATAATATTATATATATATTACAATATTCCATTTCTTATATATATCCTTTTATCTGATATTCCAAATCAAATTTGTTAGTGTGAACCTCCCCGAGATGTAGAAGCATATATACATCGATCTGGACAGACAGGAAGAGCTGGTATATTTAAAATTTTGCTATTAATAATGGCAATTGTATTTTGATGTTCTTGTAAAAGTTTTGGCTTATATAATTGGTCTTGTTCATGTTAGGCAACACTGGAGTTGCTGTCATGATTTACGATTCCAGAAGGTCAAATATATCTAAAATTGAAAGAGTAGGTATTAAATTTGAACATGTATCTGCACCTCAGCCTGATGAAATTGCCAAAGCTATTAGTGGGGAAGCCGTTGAATTGATTATTGATGTGTCTGATAGGTATGTTTGTGTAATTGTATGTAAATCATCTTTCACTGTCAACACTCTCTTGCTGCTAACACAGGTCATGAATGCAGTGTGATTCCTTCATTCAAAGCTGCTGCTGAGGAACTATTAAACAACTACGAAAAAATTGTCCATCCTCCACATTGTTAGCTAAAGGTGATTTGCGCTTCCGATACATTGCCTTTAAGTTCTGATCTTCACCCTCTAAATTACCTCTAGGTTCCCCTTTTTAGAGCATTTTACTGTTGCGAAATATGAACTCAATTTTTTTTATAAGTTTTTTTGGAATACCAAGCCATCATTCTGTTTAAAAGGGCATGTTTCAACCATGTTTTTTAATGATATCTTAATACTTGCTGATACCTGATTTCTTTTCCTCTTTTGATATCAGCTTAGCTCTCAGATCCCAGCTAGCACTTCTAGTATAGTGTCAAAGACACCTCTTAAAAGACCTCTTGGCCGAAAGAAACCACTTGAAACGCTTGGTTCTTCACCTCCTCCTCCAAGGTGAGTTGTACTATCCCGCTGGTTCATGATTTTCTTTTTTTATGGGTTAGTTATTGATTCTCTTACTAATTTTATCATATGAATACCTGCTTGTTATCCTACAGTAAGAAACAAAAGGTGTTTCGGTCATCTCTGGAACAAAGCATTGAACAACTTAATGATGTTACACATCGAACATCGAAACTTAATGATGTTACACATTGAACATTGAACAACTTTATTATATGCATATCTGCTTGCTAACCTTTTAAGGATTGTTTTCATGTGAAATTACCAGATTACACATCGAACATCAAAACTAGTTAGAGTGAAAAGATAGGAAAATATTTTATTATGAACTTTGGATGTTTGATTGTTTTTTGTTAAATGTTGTTAAATCCTATGCAAACTATCAAGGTCCAAAAGTACTACTGTATATCAGTAAGATATACATTAAGGATTTCAAACAATACCCTCTTTGTAAATTACATTAGACTAAATTCGTAATTTTGACTCAATTCATTTTGCTATTATTTCTATAACTTGTCAATTGTCATGACTATCTTGATATGGGTATTAGCAGGTTCTTAGGAGACATGGAGATATAATCAAGAGAATGGTAGGTGGCTATATCATTGTACAAGAGAGAGTTGATGACACCATGAATCTGGGTGGAATAAAGGTATTACTCTTTCGAGAGAATGCAAAACACAGGGAAAAAATAGAAGTCACACATTAGCAAGAGATTATATGAACTGAATAATGTTATTCATACTTAGAATTTTCTGTTGCTGATATGCACACAAGTTCAGTAGAAATTAAGCGTGTATGTGACAGGGCTGATGAGTGCATTTTGAAGATAGATGCAGTCAGTGTTGCAATTGCAAAAAGGGGGCCAGTTGTTCACTCAAGTTACTATTATGATTGCCATGCTGGTTACAATCCACTACAGGATTCTGCGCAAGATCAGAAGATGTCACTTTCCATAGTTTAACGGATTTCTAACAACAAGTTTAGGAGACCCTTAAGCTATCAGAGCTATGCACACATTTTGTTTTTCCAATTCCTTCTCATGAAATGGAAGAGGCGGTTGAAGCTATTGGTTTGATTGTGTCAAGTTTAGCATCGCTGAGGAAGGAATTTCATTTAGTTCCAATTGAGACTGTTTACTCGTCAGATTCTAGCGATGGAAAGGAGAAGTTAATTTTGATAATGAATGTAGTGAGTGATCCCACTGGTAGGGAGCATGCTGGCTTTGTAAAAGGTTTACTTCTGGATTTTGTGATGCTATCTTGATTTGAAGTCTATAGGCATACATATGTATATGTTTGAAAACAATTTTATTTTGAAATTGTTAACCATTTATTTTAGGTGGCTTATGAATTTGGGTATAACAAGATTGTTATTGGCTCGTGCATTTCAAGGATTGTTGCTTATGTCGTTTCAGCCACTGTGAAGGTTTGTTAGCTATTTTATCGATAAATTTTTGTTGTTACTTGTTAGTATGTTATAAAATGCTCTTTTTTATTCACCACATAAAATGCCACTGTTTTTATTCACATTCTGATACCTCCCCATTAACCTGAATTATCAAAAAAGTATTGATGATGTTCTTATTTTATAGCATCCTTTTTTCTTATAAAATAGTCACATTGTTACAAATCTCTAATTTTATGGGTAGAGAACCATGCTTTGGACTCTCGAGTGTACATCTCAAAATCTTGAGAAATTGCCTTTGAGTTTGATTATGTGTTAATATAACAATCAAATTCTATAATTGGCCAAGGTTGAAAGTTAACGTGTTGAATTTATGTAGGAGTTTTGGGTTGGAAATAAAGAGATTGTTAATTTGTATTAGAAGACTTAAAGATGCTGGTTATGTTAGTTAGACCACATATGTTTCCTATACTGATGAAAGGTGGTAACAACTTGAAATATATAGATTTATTGTGCCTTTATTTTCTTGTACAGGCCTTGCTACAACTGTGAAAGGTTAGTGTTTCTCATTTGCATTGTTACCCAAAGACCGTCGACATATCCTTATATTTGTAGCTTCTGACCTCTTTTGTGTATAGAGTGATACTCCATTATCTTTTCTTTATAATTGAATTTAACTTGTTGCTTTTTTTAAGTATATTACTTTTTATTCCGTTGGGAGACTAGAAAGATTGTCCTTTTGACTTGTTGATTTTTGCATTGTGTCTAGGGTAGGTTCAAATGGTAAATGAATCAAAAGTATGCAATGCTCTTCTGCTCAAGTTACTTTCATTCTTCTAGTGAATATTTTTTATAGAAGTTATAGGGCCTGGGTAGATAAATATATTGATACACTATTGCTTTACAATTTGTGGTGCTGTCTTCTGTAACAGTGTTACGCAGCTTCCAGACCAGTTATATTAGAACCTGTTATGCTTGTTGAGCTGAAAGTACCAACATAATTTCAAGGAGATGTTGCTGGTGACCTCAACAAGTGAGAATTCTTTACCTTTATTGTTTCTTTTGGATATTATTTATTTATGGCAAATTTCAAAATTTTCTGACATACTTATATTACAAATGACATGAGAAAAGGTCTGATTATTGGCAATGATCAGGACGAGGATGATTTTGTCCTTACAGCTCATGTAAGTATCTACCTAACATGTCTATTAAATCATTTTAACTACTACTCTATTAGATTTGATGATTCTACTTCGAACTCAACAAGGATCAAATATATGACAAATGGTTTCGAATTATTTATCTTGTATTAAACAATTGATTTGAGTATTTAGGACTATTTGTTTCTATTACGCAGGAGTTGTTGGTGAAGGAAGGATGAGAAGTTTAGAGAATTCAGGCACTTTCTGCTCCAATTCGCAACATCAAGTGAATCAAAGGAAATATGTGACCATGGCTTCAACCATTCCTGTTGAACAAGTCAATAATGGTCCTCTTCAGGTTACTGGTGACTCCTGTATCAGACATCATAAAATAGCTTTTGTAAGAGGGTTCCGATGGAAGCAAGAATTCTTAGCTTTTGTGTTGAATAAAATTAAGGGAAGCAGGATAATAAGCTCTAAGGTTCAACTAATTTGGCTTGCGAGTATTTGGAACATTTGGAATGCGAGAAACGAAAAGTTATTCAAAAACAAGAAAGTTGATATCGAAAATGTGGTAGAGAAGGTAAAGCTGCAGGTATGGAACTGGCTGAAATTCAGATCGAATGACCCAACCTTAAACATCACATTCTGGTGTCTGAACCCAAGGGCCTCCTTAGGAGCGATAGAACACAGTTGATTGAAGTCAGTTCAGTCGCAGGTGCAGAGTTCTGTTCAGGCGTACAACAGATGGAGTTATAGTCTAAGTCTTAGTCTAAATCTGATAGTTTTTGGAAACATACCAGAGCAAAATTGGGGCCAGATAATCATCAAGAGGAACCTCAGACAGTAGTTGGCAAGGTTATAGTCTTCCAGAGCATAATTTGGTTTTTGATTGCATTTTCAGTTTTGGATTGGGGGCTTTAGCATCCGCATGCACTGTAGTAATTTCATACCAGTTCAGGAGGGATCCTCGTTTCATTTGCAGTCGTTACGTTCATGTCAATCAATTACCGGCAGGAGGAGCTTAGTTAGGTTCGTTGATGCAGTAAAGTGTTAGCTGATGGTTGTCAATTGCTTTAATCCACGGTGTATGTATTAGCCTCAAGCTAGGTGGAGCGCTTCAGAGTGGCGTCATGCCGTGGAGAATCATGTCTGTTGCTACAATTTAATCCTCAACTCTCTCCTGCTATCTAATAGTTAAGAGTCTAGTGTTTTTAGCTATCAGAAGTTATTCATGCACTATGTTTAGGAGCTATCTTCAGGTGCTACTGTTAGTAATGTTTTAGGGTGAATTCCTGTGGCAATATTCTATGTTTCTGGATTGGTGAATTGGCCCCCAATTGGGTGGCTTTTTGTACTTTGTAAATAGCATAGCTTGTGCAATATTAATGCATTTGGCCTTTTAAAAAAATAAGAGGAGGAAAGACAAAATCTATTTAGAAATGAAGTGAGTTGAACACTAAGATCTGTCCATCGAATGTCATCGAAACTAACATCCTATCTTTGTAGCTGAGTTTTTAGATAGAAAAATTGTGTAGGATTTGGTTCAGTTTTACTTCATTCTTTATTATGGATATTGATAATTTTTTTGTTTAATAAAATTATAAATTTTCATGTATTTTGTATTGATTGAATTAAATATTATAATAGTATTGTTATTATACTAACTTGAAGAGAGGAGATAATGTAGCAATTTTTATTTAAATAAATAAATAAATAAAATTAGGCGGTTCTAAACCGTCACTATTTTAAATGAAATATATAATATATAATTATGGCGGTTACAACCGTCGTTAATTACAATGAAATATATATTATATTACTATGGCGGTTAAAACCGTCGTTATTTACACTGTCGTGGAATGCCCCGACAGTTTTACAAACCGTCGTAAAACAGCCTGGCGACACATGTTTCTACGACTTAAGGAAAACCGTCATGACTTGAAATTTGCGTCGGTTGTAACCGCCGTAATCAACCAAAATTAACCGCCGTAATCTACCAAAATTAACCGTCGTAATTAACCGTCGGATGTATATATATGCTTTTGGCAAAGGAAAAGACTTTTCGAACGTGGGGTCGAGGTGAGGTGGAATGGTGTCTTGAAGCGCTAAGAAGGATGAGCATACATCATATGAAGGAATGGTGTTGAGATGAACTATGGTTTTGGTCAATATATAGGATACCACTACTTAAGGTTGTAAAATTTAAAGACAACCAGATAGGTTAATAAAGCGGCTGCAACTGTTTGACAAGAGGGATTAGAGAATTCTGGTGTGTAATTTTTCGAGAATCAAGAGATGGGGTTTCCATAGATAACACCATTATTATCGTGCAGAAAAAAAGATATGTCGTAGAGTGGGGATGTTCATTGCGGAAATATCCTGGTACGTTAATAGACATCTCTGATAGTCGAAAAGAGAGCATATCTGCAACGTTAGCACTCAAACGACCAAATCAGGACAATCAGAAAGGTAAAACTTGCAAATATGTAATGAGTATCACACCTTGGTCTAATGCAACTTGTGTAAGAACAAAGATTATAACTATCTCAGGTAAACGCAACGTCTCGCACGGATGGCCCCGATGATTGAGATGGAGTGATGTTTTGCTTTAGTGCAGACTTCTCAACGAGAACTCACGTGTTCTTCAGCTTTAAAAGGTGCAGTTGTTGAATTAAACCTTCAAATTAAGTCCGTCTTATTGGACCATTTGACCTGGCTCGATTCGGATAACACTTCAAATTTTCATTTTCAATACATCCAATATATTACAATTTTTCATTTTCAATACATCCAATATATTACAAATTTTCGTTTTCAATACATCCAATATATTACAAACCAGTAAATAAATTATCTGGCTATAATATGTAGGGAGATCAATGCATCACCTGTTAACCAAAATTATCTACCATTCTTAATTAGCGTGATATGTTTTTTATTATTTATTTTTCATATTTTGGATTGCAGTGAAAGCCAATTATTTATTGGTCGGGTAACATTGAAATGGTATTTCTATTCTGCCTTATGAACATATATTAGCGTGATGCTATGATTGTGACCAAATGTCTCAAAAATTAAGTCTCCAGAACTAAGAAGAAGTCTTCACTGATTTTAATTTGATTTTGCCAAGAATATTCCAGAATAAAACTACCATTACAAGAACATGTACTAAATCAAATGTCAAGTAGACAAAGTAATGCCTTAAAATTTGCTTGACGTTGGTGAGGTAATTAAACACACATACTAGTTATGAAAGAATGATTCATTATATAATACAAAATTAATTACGGTAAAGATCAATTGCAAACCAATTCAACTTTCATCTTTATTTAAAAACACAACTGGTGATAATTAAATATCCAGAAATAAGACAAAGTCTAAATCTTAATTTGATTTAGCCAAAACTTTCCATTTTAAAATTTGATTGACTTTGGTGGGGAGATTTAGCACGGTAGTTGTTAAAGAATGGTTCATTCTTTAATAGAAAATTAAATACTGTAAAGATCAAATGCAAAGCACTTCAATATTGCAACCTTATAAATAGAGAGCTATACATGCAACAGAAATCAATTCTCACAAGCAAATAATAATTTACATAATAACCAGAATAATTAAAGAGTAGTAGTGAGTTGCAAAATGAAAGTTCTTTACTTCCTTGTTAGCATCTTGGTTTTGGCATCACTTTCCTTTGCTTATGACCCAAGCCCTCTCCAAGACTTTTGTGTTGCAATCAAAGACCCTAAAGATGGTGGTATGTATATATTCCTCCCAAATTTTACTATTGATATTTGAAGTTTTGTCTTGTTTAATTAGCTTGAGTTAAGAATTAATATTATTTACTTCTTTTTAATATATTCCTGTTATGCTTTGACAATTTGTAGTATTTGTGAATGGAAAGTTCTGTAAAGACCCTGCTCTAGTTAAAGCTGAAGATTTCTTCAAACATATTGAACCTGGGAATCCCGTAAATGCATTGGGATCTCAAGTGACTCCAGTATTTGTAGACCAATTGTTTGGATTAAACACACTTGGAATATCTTTGGCTCGTATTGATTTTGCACCTAAAGGTTTAAATCCACCCCACATTCATCCTTGAGGAACTGAGATCCTTACAGTTCTCGAAGGCACTCTTTATGTTGGATTTGTCACTTCCAATCAAGATAAAAATTGTCTTTTCACCAAAGTTCTCAACAAAGGTGATGTGTTTGTGTTCCCTATCGGTCTAATTCACTTTCAACTAAATGTGGGATACGGTAACGCCGTTGCCATTGTTGGACTTAGCAGTCAAAATCCAGGAGTTATCACTATTGCAAATGCTTTGTTTAAATCTGATCCCCTTATTTCTGATGAGGTTCTTACTAAAGCTTTTCAAGTTGATAAAAGCATCATTGACTATCTTCAAGGGCAGACTTGGTATGACAACAACTAATTTGAAAACTTGATAAGTTCTTCAATCACCATCTGCAATCAACCTTATCTACGTACTTGTTAGTTTTATTAATAAATAAAATGTATGGGTTGTTTATTTGAATACATTGAGTTTCATGTGGTTCAATAATAAATTGTTGTTGTGAATTTGGTAATCTATTAATTTTTACCATGTCCTTTTCTCATGCAAATTTCAATTAATCATGAGTGACTTTTAGCTATAAGTTACTCTACATACCAGCAAAGAACAACTTTTAGAATAATAACAATACAAATTAACACCAAAATCAGAAGAATGAGGATCTTGATAATAGAAATAAACCTAAATATATGATAGTCTTGCCTTATTACTATCTTCGAACGAAGATTCCAAAATCAATTGCCCTAGGGAGAAAAGGGTTATTGTTAAGCTTATCGGGCAGCATATTGGCTGAAAAGCTTTGTAGACACATTTGAAATAGATTTTGAAAAAAAGAGACTATTTTCTACTCTATTTTACAAGTGAAGAAGATTACACTAAAGCTATAGAGGATGGATCATGTCTCATTTATGATCACTACCTTATAAAAAGAGTATGGAGTTTGAATTTCAACTCTGTCAGTACAATAATTCACATGTATACAATATGTGTAAAAAATCCTGATCTACCAAAAGAGTAATGTAATAATATATTCATAACGGTCCAGATCCATTTGGCACCTGCTGTCCTTAGACCTTTAGGATTAGAACCTGCTACGCTTCTAGAGATTATTTAAAAGAAAACAGGCGAGCTCAAACCCAACATGGGGAAGGTCAAGCTCAACATGGGTAAGCTCACCGCATACCCAATTCGGTCATTTTATAGCACTGTTGTGTAGAGACATCTTTTAGAGAATTAGGAGAATTCCTTAATCATTGCCACACTCCCCTTATTTAAGGAGCGACTCGCCTCCTTTCCACACTAATAGTTCAAACCTAGTAAATATAAAAGACCAAAGAATCGGTCCCTCTTGAGGAAGGCGTGTGGAATCTTGCTTTGCAGGTGATATGCTTTTAACAAGGACAACAACTTTAGTTTAACATTTGATGATGACAAATTATTGATAATGACTCCAATGTCCTATAACAAGTCAAGCATAAGTGATTAAACGGATAAAGATGCAAACCAAAGTATTATGGTTTGATGGACTTGACTATCAGAAGATGGCAACTAAATGGAATATAAGATCAAGCCTCATCTCGTATAAACTCAAACAAGTGTCTACAAAAGAAAGCATCTGACAAAGTCTTGAAGTGTAAGGAAGCCCTACCTTAGTGTGAGTGAATATTGTGTAAAGCAAAAGGCCATTCTCTTAAAAGTAAATGGCTAAAACACTCATACACCAAACTTATTTTCAAAATGATTTTTATCAATAGAGGGTGAATAGATCCCAAGTTAAAAATTTATTTATAAAATCTGTTTTGAAAATTTAACGGCTAACATAAGTAACCCTGATCGAATCGTCTAACTGAACCGCTATAAAAAAGCTCGAATATGCGTATATGAAAACCATTTGATGATAATAATAAATAAGTCAATCAATATGCTTATAACCACAATCACTTGAAATCTACTCAATAAGTAAATCTACTTCCAACGATAAAATACACAAAAACATAAATGTGGCAAATTATCAAACACCTTGTGGCAATCAATTTCCCTTAGAATTTTGTATGGTTTTGTTGATTTGCAAATCCAACCACAATCTAATAGATTGCGATCAACTCATCAAAACTTTTTTCAAAGGTTATAAAAATGTTTAACCAAACGTATTATTCGAACAATCGAAGAATTCAAAAATTTGCAAATGAAAAATAAAAGAGATAGAGAGAAAGAGAGAGTGCACAAGGATTTGTTTAGACAGTTCCTCAATCGGCCTCGCTATGGGTACGTCTGCCCTCAATTCAAACTCGAATTGAGATAGTGAAATTTAACCTTACTTTGCAAAATTCATTTGCAAGAGAAATGTAGCAATGCAACCATACAAACCTTATGTTTGATGTTGATTTTAACACTTTCTCTTCCCTCAATCTGAGCTTGATCAAGTCACCCAACAATATCAATTTGATTCAATGTCTCATGCTACTCCTTTGCAAGAACCCCCTGTTCTTCAAAGCCTTCACTCGATCGAATCCAAATTACGAATTATTATAAACTAAGATTTACCAAAATTTGATTCACTATCTCACGATACTCCTTTGCAAGAAACCCTCGTTCTTTAAAGCTTTCACTCGATTGAATCCAAATTGTGTAATATTGTCCAAAACCTTCAAATACCCAATTAATCTTGAAGGAAAACCCCACCTTGGTTTTCTTATTTGAAACCCTCAAAGATCTCAACTCAATTTACAATTCACCAACCTAAATTGGACGTTATCAACTCTAATTCTAGATGGCACCCAAACAAAAAATTATTGTGTGTAGTTTGTTTGTGTGTATGCATAGAATGAAGGTTGAATATGAAGAGCACTCTTTGAAATCCCAGTTTCGTTTGTGATTGTCTCAAAATCACTAAAATGAAATGATGCATGTATGAAGTATATATATATATATGTGCAAGTTAGAGGCAAAAGGAATGCAATAGGTTTAGAAAAATGATGCAAATTTTCAAGATTTTTAATGCATGTGTCGACCTATGTAAGTCATAGGTCTGGCTATTCGATGTATGTCCCGACCTGTATAGGTCATGAGTCGACCTGTATATGTCATGTGTCGACTTATGCAGCCAGCACATCAAACAGAGGCTACATGCTTTAAAAATGAGTTACTTGGGTCGACCTATAGCTCGTATGTGTCGACACATAGAAAACTTTTTATAATATGTATCGATCTATAACATGTACGTGTCGACCTATTGACATGTTTTGCACAAAAAAACTTGTTTTTAATTAATGAAGCCTTTTCTAAACCATGACCAAAATGTTTTATGCTCCCTAATGCTAAGATGCACATTAACACTCAGAGGATATCGTCCAATATACATAAACCCTAAAGTATCCTAGTTTTGACGTCATGCAAAATGAAGGTGTGACAAGTACACAAGAAGCGGGGTTGAATTGTGTTTCACGTTTTCTTATTATTTAGCTTCTAATCAGAGTCTCGGAATCAGAACTGATGTTCAGATTCTGAGTTAATTCATTTGACAGCGGATACAACAAAAGTAAATAAAATAATAGCAGAAGACACAAAAGATTTATACTGGTTCCTCCCTTAATTGAGAATAATCAAGTCCCCTTGCCTCGCAAGAGCTTTTCATTATAATCACTTCATGATTACAATCGCTTATGCTTCTGTATAAGACTTTTACAACTGCTCAGATCAACTGTCTGAGACTTCCCTTGCTTAGAGCGCATGTCTAAGACTTTCCCTTTGCTCACACCATCTGACTGAGCCACCTACTCATCTGTCTTCTGGTTGAGACTTTCCTTTGCTTAGAGAACATGTCTAAGACTTCCTTTGCACACACCATCTCACTGAGCCACCTGCTCATCTATCTTCAGGTTGAGACTTTCCATTTCTTAGAGCACATGTCTAAGACTTCCTTTGCTCACACCATCTGACTGAACCGCCTGCTCTTCTGTCTTCTGGTTGAGACTTACCTTTGCTTAGAGCACATGTCAAAGACTTTCTTTTTACTCAATCAGACTAGCTGAATAAAACTTTTACAGCTCAAGCACTTAAGCAATGAGACTTATGTGGCTTAAGCATCTTGGCTCAAGACTTGTTGCTTGAATCCCAATGAGACAAGACATTTTTCTCAAGCACAAAGCAGGAGACTTAATCTAAACTACTGAAGGCTTAGCAAAATAGAGAAAAAGGTGTACATGATGCACGCATCAGAGGTACGAGAGATCACCATAACAAAGACCTAAAGCACTTAAGATTTCTTAAATATATACAGGGGTAAGAAATCTTAAGGCTTTTACAATTACAACCTAAAACAGAAAATCTGCCTATTACATAGAGTTGATAATTGCGTGATCTTGCTACTCCTTCAATAGAAGAATCCTTGTTAAAAATTTAGGCTTGAATCTTCAGCCATATATATAGGCTTTCCAGAAACTAGCCGTTGAGAAGGTTACTTAATCAAGTGTCTTTGCTATTGCTCCAAAGTACAAGAGACGTTAAAGATGGATGCACATCAGATTTCTAAATCCATTATGTAACACGTGTAACTTTGATTCCTTAAGAGGTTCTATACTAATAGAGCCGTTGGGAGTAGACATCCGTAGAACGTACCAGCTTTTCTTGAGCCTTACAATCATGTAGACTCTAGTTAACAGGATGATAAGACAATCCAACTTGCTTTCAGTAGTTCGGATAGTCCACAGCTTTATCACCAACTATGAATGGTACCAAATGCTAATATACAATTACTAAGTGTAAAAACTCGTATGAATTTTGAGTCCTTCAATTCACAGTCTTCGTCAAACCACACTAGAAATTGTTCTTCAGACTCTGTCACCAGAAGCTAGCAGTGAAGCAACTCCAAGTGTATCTTAAATAAAAGAGATTCTGATTATTTATGTACAAGACAAGAACCTGCATAAATAAAACACACATCAAATAAGCCATTATACTTTTAATACTTTTGTTATCATCAAGACTAAAGAGAAAATATCAAGAACAAATCTTGTTCTAACAATCTCCCCCTTTTTGACGATGACAAACACACGTATTTAAAGGACAATGTTGGGCATTTATTTTTCTCTGCAACAACATGGTATGAGGTTTGTAAGCTCCCCCTGAGTCTGATAGCTCACAACTGAGTTTAATTTACTCTAGCATTATGAACCATTTTTCAAGAAAAATAAATTAGTCTTCTTAATAACATCAGGGTCTGAGGTTTGTAAGCTCACCGTGAGTCAAACAGTTCCAAGGTTGAGGTTTGTAAGCTCCCCCTTAGTTCCATATTTAAGAACACCAAGATAACTGCATTTTAACTCCTTTTGGCTATGCCAGAATATGAGGTTTGTAAGCTCCTTCTGAGTCTCATAGGTAAGTCAGAGATTTGTTCTTTCTTAACACTATGTACAAGAGAGTTAAAATATGTTTCCCTTTTTAACTTTCCTTGGCAACACCAGAATATGAGGTTTGTAAGCTCCTTCTGGGTATGATAGGCTAAGTCTGAGGTTTGTAAGCTCTTCCTTAGACCTATGTACGAAAAGTTAAAAATACGCCCTGGGCAAGTAACAGAAAATAAATGACCAATATGTATTCAATGGGTTCAGTTTCCACTTAAATACTTACTATTATTTCTTCCCCTTTTGTCACATAAAAAAGAATAAAAGGAAAAGAAGGAAAGAGAAATAAAATATCACTAATAAGTGTAACTTAGATTATCATTACCGGATCAGTTTCCAAAAAGGAAGAATAATCAAGTAATAAGAGTCATTAAGGTTTGTAAAGTGTACGCTTTGAAGTCTTAGTGGTTGTTAACGTTCCAAGAATTAAACAAGGATTAATTTTAGATACTTGGTATCCATAGAAGTCATTATAAAAACATCCCAGTCCTAAGTCATTTTCATCAATCACCCATCCTAAGAATATGGAGTCAGCATCTGAGAGTCATAAGGCATCTGTCATAACAGACACAACTGAGAGCTCTACAAGCTTGCCAATCCAATCCCCTCAGAGGCGAACTGCTTCTGAGTCCTCTACAACTGTATTTGAGCTCTCAACACAACTTGCTTATGAAGAAGCTACTTCAGCAACTCCTAGACGACCTTCAGAAGGTGGTTCAACAGTAGCTGCCTTCAAGCCTCAGAGAAGAAGCATGAAGAGATCAAGGAAGAAGAAAAGGAGGGTCAACAAGAAGTTCTACCACTCTCTTCCAAATATAGAAGAGGGAGAAGTGATTGATTTAGAAGATAAGGAGGTAGACTATAACAACAGTGGACGTCGTTGGGCACGCGATGTAATAGCTAGAGATCAAATCTAGAGATCATCTTGTACCCCTTTTTTTGTTAAAAAAATGTAATCCTTATGTTCAATTAATGAAAAAGTTTTTAGACCAATACTTCGTTGACATGCATTTACATTCGAGAAATTTTTTTTAGATTTTCTGAAGGTACACTATCAAAGTGAAACTGGCACATAAATGACAGTTAGAACATATCAGACATAAATTCATAATTATTCAGAGAATCTTAATAGGTTATACGTTTAGATTACATCACCAAGAGTTATCATTAAAATACAGATAAAATTTAATCAGTACTTAAATAATATTAAACTCAAGACATAAAATGCAATACGTCTATAAAAGGACTCTAGTAAGCTTTCTTCTATCATCACTTAATCCCTAAAACACCAAGATGTATAAGCAAAAGCAAATCTGGGTTCCAAAGAGAGATTTTAGGAAGGCAACACTAATGAATGCAGCAACTCAAGTAAATCAAAGCAAAGCAGCAGTTGAAGAACCTGTAAGCAAGCAGATAGCTTTAGAAGTGCTCCCCTCTTCAGTATCCTTTGTGAAGACACACAGAAGAAAGAAGTCTTATGGATCTAGACGCAGAAACAAACTGAGGAAGGAGGCTTTGGAGTTTGCTAAGGAAGAATGGCAAGATATCTTAGACAATCTAGACCTTTCAGATGATCATAGGGAGTTCCTTAAGACACATCCATTAGACTAGAAAAATCTAATTGTCTTGTAATAGCTTCCTTTTTATTAATAAAATAAGTTGCAAACATTTGAGTTCTTTTATACGTTTCAGATTCTCAGTGAATAACATGAATAAATATTAATCAGTTAAAACTGAACACAAGCATGAACAAACTCAAAATTTATTAATAAGATGCTTAATACAAAGATTTCAACAATAATACAAAGCATAACTATGCAGAAAATCTAACATCAGAATCTTTCGTAAATAGCTTCAAACTTTCCTCTCCAAATCTTGGAAGAACTAGTCTCAGAACTTATGTTAACCCCTTAATGAACAAGTAATTCAGAAATAACTAGTCCAAAGGGTGTGAAGAAGGTATTTCCCTTTTCAAAAGAAGAAAGAGGCCTCTTTAGATGGTCAAACATAACTTGAGGAAGATCAATCTTCAAATTTGAATTGAGAAGTAGAAGCAGATCTTTTTCAATAGGGTCCACTTGGTCTAAATCTTGATCCTTTGGAAGTAAGTTTGAATTCAGAATCTGACTCCAAATAACAGCATCAGGAAGAAAATTAGAAACCATTGATGCATTAGATGGATCTACAAAGATACGCCAAGTAGGAAGATAGTGTTCCCAAACAAGAGTTCCTAGAATTTCTCTAATCTCCTCATAATTGATCACATTTGCAATTTCTTTAGAGGTTACTGCAATAGAAACACCAGTTACTCTAGACCGAATAGCATACTTAGAATTCAGCTCATCAATGGAGGCATTAATCCAAAACTCTTTGACAAGACTTAGATAAGTGAAACCACAGACATCTCAAGGTAGCCATTCCACCTTTGTTTAGACACAGTCTCCCAGAAGTTGAAACCAATCTTAAGCAACTCATCAAAATCCACAAACTTTTCATTGATGATAATTAGTTAATTGAAAGGAAAATAAACTGAAGGACTCATCTCAAGTTTGGTTTGGTCAGCACACACACAAGAGGAAAAAAAGAATGAGAAGAAGAAGAAGAAGAAGAAAGAAAAGAAACTGAACAAGAATCGTACAGAAATAAGAATCTTGTCAGAAAAAGGACACAATGATGTTTCACATGACAGAGAATAGTAACAGCAAGTACTAAAAGAGAAAACATCATTACCCAAAGGTTCTTTATTCAGCGGATATTTCAATTCCACCAGATGAGTTTCACCTTTATGAAAGGTTAAGTATTAAAAAAAGCTTTCAGAAAACTTTTTACTTAAACTGCTTAAGACAGTAAAAAAGAATCTTCTTCTGAACCTCAGAAACTAACAACTTTCAGAAGCTATCAACCATCAGAGTCTAGTGAGTCTAGACTTAGACAGAGATATCATCTGTCAGTTACAAGTCTCTAAGATTCTATTTAGAACTAGCACTTTATCTTGAAACAAGAGTCATGAGTGTAGATGAATATTGAATTGTCTTCTTTAAAAGTGGGAAAACTGTTGTATAAGTCTCTAAGATAGATATCATCTGTCAGTTCCAAGTCTCTAAGATTCTATTTAGAACTATTACTTTATCTTGAAACAGCTAACAAGCAACAATATCAACACAAAAGTGAGAAAACTGTTTTCATAAATGTGATCATCATTTGGCTTGATAAGACATTCAGTATACACAAACACAACATAGTTTCCTTTTAAAGACTTCTGAAGTTCTCTTTTTCAAAAGAACTTCTCTAGAGATCTAATAGAAACTTTGTATTTAAATCTAAACAAATGTTTCATTGAATAAAAAGAAAAGCAAGAAAAGAACAAACATACCACATTTTTTTTGTCAGACTCGATTCAATATTCAGACTTGACCAATAGAGTCTGAACATAACTTTGAGTGGATTCTGAGTCAATGGTTGTCTAACCACTGATTCCACTACTCTCACCAAATTCAGTATCACCAATACTTGAATCTGGGCTGTTGGCTCTTCTTCCAATCAATGTTGTAAGCAACCTTATGGAAGATGCCTCTGCTTCTTTCCTTGATATATGTAGCAGATACATTATGACACTCATATTTCTATAAGACCATACATGTAAGTACAAACAGACTCCTCTGTGCCTTACATCTCAATCTAACAACAGATCATAAGTCACTCCAGAGTATGAGTCTAGAATGACATATGATAGGAACAAAATCTTGTTATAAGAAATGTCAATAATCTCATTAGCTTGGATAAAATCTTTTGACTTTGAAATCATTGACAAGCTCAAAACCAGATGGCATTAGCTATCGGAGATTGACATAAAGCAGATCAGATTACTGTCTCAGTACAGCTAACAGAACTCAAAGAGAAGTTGAAGACTTCTTATAGAAATGTCTTTTAAAACAACTTCCATAATGGTCCTCAACCAAGAAGCAATGGCGTTTATTAAGATATCACCTTGAAGAACAAACTCTATATAATCAAATACTTTGAAACAAGATAGCTTTAACAACACCTCTTGCTTTTCAATATTTGATTTTTATTTTAGAACACAGATGCTTCTTTTCATCTGCATCCTGCACTAATATCAGCTTCAAACAATTAAACATTGACGAGCATCTGATATTAGGTTCTGGTAGAAATTATTTCTTGCTTTCAGATTTGGGAAATCAGTTGAAATACAAATATTTCAAAAGATCTTGAAGTTACTCTTCTATAAACAGATATCACAATCCATTCAGCCAATATGGAAGTCCTTCTGACAAGAAGCCTGGGTTTCTTACCAGTAGTCATTCCAAAGAACTTAAGCTAAAAAGAGAAAGTGATCTGTCGAATAGTTTTTCATCATCCAACTTCATTTCTTATCTTTAAAGACTGCAAGACAAACCTTCAGGACACAGCAGATTCAAGATGTAAACATAAAAAAACTGTGACTTTAGATTTAAGTCAAGAAACATTCCTCTCAGAATTTGCTTGAAAAGATTAGATGAAGTGTAACTAATTCAAGCTTCAAAAACTGATTCCACAAACCCAAGCACAAGACTTCAAAGATAGTCCAAGCATCAGACATATCAATGATGTTGATATACTCAGAAGTGAGATAGTGCATCTACCAGAATGCAACTAAATCTGAAGATATTCAATATGCATTTTCTGAGTTGGTGAACGAGATTTTCAAAAAGATCATCTATAACACCATCAACTTCTATACTAATACCTTTTTCAAGGATATTCTATAGACCTTCAGTAACCCTTTATCAAGTCCAATGAGTTAAAAATATGTTTAGCTTTTCCATCATTTAAATTCAATGGAATCACCCATTTGAATATAGTAGGAAAAGCCGTATAATATTTTTCATGTGGCACTTGATTCCTTCTTGAAGAAGAAATATACTTTTCTTATTGGATCAATATCTGCACCACTGTTAAGTGTTAAGCATAGACCATGCTCTGATACCAATTGAAGGTGTGAAAAGTACACAAGAAGGGGGTTGAATTATGTTTCGCATTTTCTTATTATTTAGCTTCTGATCAGAGTCTCAGAATCATAACTGATGTTCAGATTCTGAGTTAATTCATTTGGCAGCGGATACAACAGAAGTAAATAAAATAACAGCAGAAGACACAGAAGATTTATATTGGTTCCTCCCCTAATTGAGAGTAGTCCAATCCCCTTGCCTCGCAAGAGCTTTTCATTATAAACACTTCATGATTACAATTACTTATGCTTCTTCATAAGACTTTTACAGCTGCTCAGACCAACTGTCTGACACTTCCCTTGCTTAGAGCGCATGTCTAAGACTTACCTTTTGCATGTACCATCTGACTGAGCCACCTGCTCAACTGTCTTCTGGTTGAGACTTTCCTTTGCTTAAAGCACATGTCTAAGACTTCCTTTGCTCACAGCATCTCATGGAGCCACCTTATCATCTGTCTTCTGGTTGAGACTTTCCATTGTTTAGAGCACATGTCTAAGACTTCCTTTGCTCACACCATCTGACTGAGCCGCCTGATCATCTATCTTCTAGTTGAGACTTACCTTTGCTTAGAGCACATGTCTAAGACTTTCTTTTTGCTCAATCAAACTAGCTGAATAATACTTTCACAGCTTAATCCCTTAAGCAATGAGATTTATGTGGCTTAAGCATCTTGGCTCAAGACTTGTTGCTTGAATCCCAATGAGACAAGACTTTTGTCTCAAGCACATAACAGGAGACTTAATCTAAACTACTGAAGGCTCAATAGAATAGAGAACAAGGTGTACATGATGCACGCATCAGAGGTACGGAAGATCACCATAACAAAGTCCTAAAGCACTTAAGATTTCTTAAATATATACAGGGGTAAGAAATCATAAGGCTTTTAGAATTACAACCTACAACAAAAAATCTGCCTATTACATAGAATTTATAATTGCTTGATCTTGCTACTCTTTCAACAGAAGAATCCTTGATAAAAATTCAGGATTGAATCTTCAACCATATATATAGGCTTTTCAGAAACTATCCATTGAGAAGGTTACTTGATCAAGTGTCTTTGCTTTTGCTCCAAAGTACAAGAGACATTGAAGATGGATGCACAACAGATTTCTAAATCTATTGTGTAACACGTTTAACCTTTGAGTCTTCAAGAGGTTCTGTACTAATAGAGTCGTTGGGAGTATACATCCATAGAACGTACCAGCTTTTCTTGAGCCTTGTTATCCTATAGACTCGAGCTGACGGGCTGATAAGACAATACAACTTGCTTTCAGTAGTACGGATAGCCCACAACTTTATCACCAACTCTGAATGGTACCAGATGCTGATATACAATTACTAAGTGTAGAAACTCGTCTGAATGCTGATGCCTTCAGTTTAGAGTCTTCTTCAAACCACACTAGAAATTGTTCTTCAGACTCTGCCACCAGAAGCTAGCAATGAAGTAACTCCAAGTGTATCTTAAATAAAATAAATTCTGATTATTTATGTTCAAGACAAGAACTTGCGTATATAAAACACACATCAAATAAACCATTATACTTTTAATACTTTTGATATCATCAAAATTAAAGAGAAAATATCAAGAACAAATCTTGTTCTAACACAAAATACATATAACGGAAAGTTGCACTCACATACTCCCCCTTTTTTATAGTGGAAAAACATGAGACGATGCGTTTCGTTTCATCATGAAGGCTCCCCCTGAATGTATGCATCCTAACTTCATCTTGTAAATGCTTCTCCCTCTTTGACGTTATCAAAAAGAGACAAAGAAATCCATGAAAAGTATCTTATATCACACATATACTAATATTACACACAGAGGAGTTGCAAAGATAAGATCATCAATAAAACATCACTCACATAGAATGATGTAAATATTGAAAATTGCCTAAACATAAATAAAGGCACTTAAGCAACAATATAACATGGTTGCCACAAATCATTCCAAATAACATAAACACTAAACATGAAAGATGAATGATAGAATGCAATTAAAAACTCTTGAGTTACTTCAAAAGTGACACATTTACGTGACATATACTTTTGATGCTCCCGAATACTGCACACACATGTGCTCTAGCAAGGTGATTATTTAGATTTATCACAACTCAAACCAAAAACAGAAATGTCATCATAACAATGATACACAAAAAGAATTTTGTTGACATTATAACATATTCAAACATATTTCATGCTAGAATAGATAAAACAACAACCTTACATGCTTATACACAAAGAACATATTTCAAGTATGGAAGAAAAATAACATGAAGTCACTATAAGCATATAAATTGAAAGACATCAATTTGAGATTTTTGGAAGTAAACATCATTACATATTTCATACATCAAGCATATCAATAATTTGGACATAGATAACATGCAAAAGATGGTTCAGTCACAAGAGGTTTGGTAAAAATATCTGCAAGTTGATGTTTGCTATCAACTTGCTCAAACACGACATTTCTCTTTTCAACATGGTCATGTATGAAGTGATGACGTATCTCAATGTGTTGTGAGAGTCTACCACCAGATTTTTTAGTTAGATTAATATCACTAGTGTTGTCGCACATAATAGAAATACTTTGTAGTTTAATATCAAAATCAAGTAGTTGCTATTTGAGCCACAATATTTGAGAAGAATAACTACCAGATGCGATGTATTCTGCCTCGGAAGTTGAAAAATTAATGGAAACCTATTTCTTGCTATGCCAACTCACTAAGGAGTTTGAAAACATGTGGTAAGTTCCACTGGTACTTTTCCTATCCGATTTGCAATCAGAAAAATCGAAACCGGTATAACCAACCAAATTACAACCTCTACCCTTGGAATACCAAATCCCATACTTAGATGTACCATGAAGGTATCTAAGGATGCACTTTACGACTTTTAAATGTGATTCCTTAGGAACCGATTGATAACTAACGCACATACACACACTAAACATAATGTTCGGCCTAGATACAGTAAAATATATAGGAGAGAACCAATCATACCTCTATACTTCTTGACATAAACATCTTTACCATTTTCATTTTTTTTCCAAGTTTCCATTTGTATGCATTGAAGTATCAATTGATTTTGCATCCTTCATATTGAATTACTTTAGAAATTCCTTGCAATATTTTGTTTGACACATAAACGTCCCTTCGTTGAGTTGCTTGATTTGAAGACTGAGAAAGTAGTTCAACTCCCTCATGAGACTCATCTCAAAATCACACTGCTTAGCTTAGAAAACTCATTGACTAATTGCATGTTAGTGGAACCAAACATGATATCATCAACATAAACTTGAACTAGAAGATTGTGTTTTCCTTGATGTTTAATGAAAAATGTAGTATCTTCCTTCCTTCTAGAGTATCCTTGATCGATTAAGAACTTACTAAGTCGCTCATACCAAGCCCTAGGGGCTTGTTTGAGACCATACAAAGCTCGTTTAAGTTTATAAACATGAATAGGATACTAATGATTTTCAAACCCAGGAGGTTGTGAAACATTCACTTCTTCATTAATGTATCCATTAAGGAAAGCACTTTTCAAGTCCATTTGAAATTACTTGAAATCTTTAGAGCAAGTATAAGCTAGTAAAAGGTGTATAACCTCGAGGCGGGCAACCTGAGCATAAGTTTCCTCATAATCAATGCCCTCATCTTGGTTATAACCTTGAGACACTAGTCAGGCTTTGTTCCTAGTTATCACTCTGTTTTCGTCAAGTTTATTTCTAAAAACCCATATAGCGCCAATAAATTGATGATCTCGCAAATGAAGGACAAGGTCCCAGACATCATTCCTTTTAAACTGGTTTAATTCATCTTGCATGGCCATAAGTCAATGCTCATCAAGTAAGGCATCTTTTACGTTTTTAGGTTCATCTTGTGAAACGAACGCAAAGTGATAACAAAAATTACTGATCTTGGAGCGTGTTGTCACGCCTTTGGTGATGTCACCAAGTATGTTGTACATTGTATGGTCTTTGGAGGTTCTGCAAGCCAAAGGAAGATCATCCACTATAGCTGGACTTTCAACCTTCTCCTTTTCCCAATCGTCATCTTCTTCTTTCTCAAGTTCCACCGTTTTAGGTTGATCAATTCCTTCTTCGGGATCTTTGAGAGTGTCTTGTGAAGATACACTTACATCATGAAAAGAAACACATTTCTCGACATTTCTCAGATAAGATTCAACAAAATTGACATGTATTGACTCTTCAACAATAAGTAATCTTTTTTTATAAACCATATAAGCTTTTCTAGATTGAGAGTATCATAGGAAGATACCTTCATCGACTTTTGCATCAAAATTCCAAGATTATCCTTTCCATTGTTTGAGACAAAACATTTGCATCCGAAAACATGAAGATACGATAAATTTGGTTTTCTACCCTTTAGTAGTTCATAAGGAGTCTTGTGCATGACTTATGATGTTATGGATTGTTTCACATTATTATTAAGGATTGTTATGCATGTTTACCATGAATAATTGGTTGATATATATGATGATAAAATATGTGAAAAGTGAAGAAGAAAACTTGGTGTTGTGGTGACCACCATGTGAATGGTTTGATATTTGGTGAGGGACCTTTGTTCCAAAAGTCCTATTTGGTGAGGGGCTTGGCTCTGAAAGACCTATCTATGTTGATTCAATGTCTTATGTGCATTAATTATGCTTGACTAAACTGTGTTATTATATGTACCTTATGTGTAATGTATGATGTATACATGGGTATTTTGATTGTGTGATAACATGCTTAAAACACTATGAAGATGAGTGAGGAAACCTAGGATATAACTAGGTAAATGAATTAGAAAGATAATTAGGTTATGGAATTGACTTAGGGACACAAGGGTGCCTTGGTGTGTACCATGGACAAGTAGCCGCTAGAACGTAGTTTAGTTATAAACTAATAAGCTTTGTATGGAACATGTGGAATAACATGTGATGGGTGGATATGATCACCTGGTAATTGATGATAACTGTAACTTTGTTAAGCGTATTCCACACAATGGAGGTCTGGACTCCGTGGACAATATCTATTGGCTGATGAGATCTATATAGTGGAAGTCCGGTATCCATTGACAATATCTGGTGGAAAGGGCTTGGTGCATTCCTTTAGTGGAGGTTTGTTATCCATTGACCATATCTGATGGCGAGTTTAGTCCATGCAGTGGAGGTCTGGTGTTTATTGACCATATCTAATTAGGGGAATGTGTTATACGCAATGGAAGTCTAGATTCCATGGACAATATCTGATGATGGATTCCATGCAGTGGATGTCTGGTATCTATTGTCCATATCTGGTAGATAGTTAGTCCGTCCAGTGGAGGTCTGGTTTTTCCATTGACCATATCTGACGGACGATTGTTTAGATCCTCATGATAGGTTTGGGCTAATCACCATTATGTTACAGTTTGTATTTCCCCGAATAACAATTGTTTGAGTAGATGAACTCAATAGACATGTTTCCACACATTGCAAGCTTTGTGAACTCAAGTCATATTCCCTTTCCCCCTTGACTTGAGTTAGTATTTGATGAGAACCTTGTAGAGCCGAGCGAACCCATATGATAGGGGAACTCACTGAGATTATTATCTCACCCCATTATTGTTGTTGTTTTCAGGTATTGTTTGCAGGTTTAGTTTACAAGTGGAGCTATGCATGGATGTTTCAAGGGAAGCCTAGATTAATTTTTTTTCGCCGTGTATTGTGTATCTTGTACAATGAAGGATATTGTACTTAGATCTTAGTTTTTATTGTTTTGGCATTTTCCATATCTTGTACCATAGGTTGTTTCATTGTTTTAGAAATGGTCAAGTATGTAAATGTTGCCAATAGGCACTTATGATGGTGTCAGTACCAAATAACAACACTTGTATGATGTTATTCTAGATATATATTATACAGGGCGTTACACATAGAAAGTATATTGCATTCAACATTTGATCTTCCTCAAGATCAATGAGACGAGTATCCCCAACATTTTCTCTTTTCCAAGATATCCAACATTTGTTCTTCACCGACAACGATGACGATGAAGAACAACATTTTTACTTTAATATTTTGTGTAAACAATATAATATTATGTGTAAAAAATATAGTTTGTAAACAAACTACTTTATTAATATTCTGTTTAACAATGTAATGAGTATATATATAAATATATATATATATATATATATATATCGTTCCCCTCGGTTTTATTATTAAACCGAGAGGTGTATGGTACTATTTTGGAAAATATAAAAAAAAACTATCGATGTGATTCGAACCCATGACCATTTAAATTAACCCCTCGGTTTATAAATAACCGAGGAGTAAAGTTCCCACTTTTCATGTCACCTTTCGTTACATCGGCATTGTAACCGAGGTGAAATCCATTTCGCGTCTGAAATGACATGTGTTATTTGTAGTAGTGAGGTAGTCCTTTTTAATTCAATTTAATTCGAAAGGAAAGAATCATTTGAATTTTTTTAGAGGAAGACAAGTATTTGGACTTGCAAGCTATTACGGTTGGGTCTAATACTCAGGACTAGGATTGAACATAACACCCAACTAGCCTTTTTAATCCATTATTGTTGAAAGTAGTCAAAGTATTTAAGTTAGTCGTTTTTGAATTTTTTTGAGAAAAGAGCTTGATGTTGGATCAAGCGTTTCAATTTGCGTTGCAAAGAAAATAATGAAAATGGTTTGTTTTTTGTTTTGAAAATGATTTGAAATTGTGGAATTGAATGAAATGTTAGCGAGATGTTTTAACATTGTGGTAAGCAAATGAAAATGCGGCGAAATTGAAATCGCGTGAAATATCACGTGTAATTATTTACATATGCGAGGATATGAACATGGATTACCTAATTAATTGACTTAACACAATGAGATCAATTAAACAATTAATCAAATAAATCCATTTAGCAACAAAAAACAATTAATTAATTAAAATATAATCAACTAATCAATTAAATAAATAAATAATTAATTAATTACTAATTTAAATTAATCAAGAAAATAAATAATTAAATTAAATTATAAGAATAAAAATAAAATAAAAAAGAACATAAGGGGCGTGTATGCATAAACATGGGGTGCTAATGAAGAACTAAGTTCAAAAGGCCTCAAGGCTCAATTTCAACACTAACCCTAAAAAATAAAAACCAACAACCTGATGAAGACAGAGACTAACGCCTCCCACATCTTCCTTTCATTTTCTAACTATATGTTTTATTATTTGACTTTTTTTTTCAAATTTCAAAGAAGAACTAACAACAAGGGGACACATGGCATTCTTATAATAAAATACTTAAAAATAAAGGTGAACACTCAGATACCCTTAGATTTAGTTGGGTATCGGTACCCTCATCCAATGAAATAATTACATTCAATGTCATGTCATCTTTTATATATATTTTATTTAAAAATAAATTAATATTTTAAATCATTTTGCACTAAAGGTACCAATACCCAACTACTTATCATGGGTATCTAAGAACTTGCCAAAGACAAACAAGGAAAATATGCCCCTCTTCTTCTCTTTCATCACACGTAAGAAAGAATACAGAAAAACATGAAAACTTCATCTTTATCGCTCTCACGTTCTCTCTCTCTCTCTCTCTCTCTCTCTCTGTGTGTGTGTGTGTGTGTGTGTGAGTGTGAGTGACAAAAACTTATTCACACAACAAAAACACAAACAAACTCTCTTCCCTCTCAGAGTGATAATGCAGTACACACAACATATATTCACACACAACTCATTATATTCCAAATGAAATCAAAATCACAACAAAATCAAGAGTGAAGTCTGACTCATCGATCAGAAAGTGGCGAGGACTTTAAGACACACGACGGCCAAAATATGGGCAATTTCATGCAGGGTAGTGACGTTGTTTCCCGACGGATGGGTGATTTCATGGCTGAGTGGCGGTGTGGCTCGTTTGTGGTTTCTCGTGACTGTTAGCGCAAAGCCGGCAGAAATTGTGGTTTTTTGACAAGCAGTTAAACATTTTGGTGGTGGTGGATATTGAGCTTGTGTAGGCGGCATGGGCGGATCCACGTTTGGGTAGACTGTGGCTAAAGCCACACCAAAAAATTTTCTTTTTACCTTTACACATACACACACACTGGTCCCTCATTTTTTCTCTCTTCCTAATGTTTTAAAAAGCAGACCAATCAACAAATCGACGAGGGTAGATCATTGGTTTATTCGTCCAATTACTAGTTTACTGGTCTAACCGCATGATTAAATTAGATTTAATCGGATAACTCAGTTGAATAAACTTGATTATTCAATTAAATAACATATAACAAAAATATATAGTTATTAAACTGATCGAACCAAATGACCGGGTCTTTAAAAAACTCACGACACCTACCAAATTTTCAAATATCATAATTTTACAAGTTCATTCTTAAAAATCAAGTTATAAACAAAAACATCACACACAACAAAATAATAAAAAATACAAATTAAAATAAAATTTGAACAAAATCTAATTGTAACATAAATTGAATAACAAAATAAGTGTCGTTTCTATTAAATTTAATTCAAAATAGGGAAAGTTGTTTCAAATAAGTTTTGAACAAAATCTATTTATATTTTTTTTTAATTTATCAACACAATGTTGTTTTATTTGAGGAAGAAAATAAGCATTTAATCTGTCGATTTTCCAAAATCGTCGGTTCGCTAATTTTACCGATTTTTGTCGGTTCTGGCTGACTTTCACTTGTTTAATAGCTTTACCCGATCCAACAATCAAATCAGACCAATGACCCTTCTAGTTTTCGATTCAACTGAGCAGTTAAAAATCTGGTTTTTATAACACTGTAACCATCACTCAAGTTTTTCTCTCATTTTTATATTTGCTAATCCTCATAAATTCCTATTTTGAATATAATTTAATTTATAATTCTTTTAGCTACACCAATATATAATGTCTGGATCCATACCTAGTAGGCGGAGCAAGGTTTGATGAGGTGAGAGGAACGACTATGTTATTGGAGGTTACATAGTTTGTGTTTTGTAGTATTTTTTAAAAGAAGTTAAGAGTTGTGTTTGAGTGGTGAGACTTAAGCTTTTTATGGTATTGTGTGGTTTTTGTTGGTTACCGTTATAACGTGAAAACATGAAGCGTGAGGAGGGAGATGTGGACGTTGTATGCAATGAGTGTACGGTGGCGATCACCGACGATTTATGGAGTGGAGATGGAATATGGTGTTGTTGATGGTACATTTTTTCTATGTGATGGTTGGGTGATGAAGATGGCGAGTAGTGAGAAATGATGTGGAGATAAGATGATGGTGAATGATAGGTAGTTATGATTGAATAAAATTATGAGTTTTGTGTGGTTTATGATTGAGTTTGTGTAGAGAACAAAGATATGAAGGATTGTTGTGTGAGTTTCTGAGAGTATCAGTGAGAGTTTTACACAGTGAATGGTCATGTTACTATCTGAAAAACATGGAGTCTTATTTTGGTTGGTAGGAGTTTGAGATACGAAGAAGATGATATAGAGTCTTCAAAATAATGGAGGACAGATAGTATGAAAATGCATGTTATTTTTGAGAAGGGTGGAATGGGCACGTTTTGTTTCAGCGAAGAAAAGGATATAAGTTTCATAATTTTTGCTTTTGAAAGATTGAATCTGATTGGGGTGGGCAGCATGTATTAAATCATCTATGTCCCTTTCATTAGCCAATTAATGCCAGTTGAACAACCATTTGGGGATACAAAATTAAATGCAATGCCACAAAATCCCCTGTATCTTTTATGGGGATCAAAATGAGTTTTTTTTTTAATTAAATAGAAATAAAATTCAATATTTTTTAAGGAAGACAAATAAAAATCAAATGATCACATATTTGTCTCTATTTATTTTTGCTTGCTATTTTGACTATAAAACAAAAAATAAAAGGAATAAAAATCGGGTGCAAAAAAGCACGAAAAAATAAAATGAACGCATTAAAATAATCTTCGCGAAATAAAGTTTTGTAAAACAAACAGATGCAGATCAAGTCTCGCAATAAAAGGTACCCGGTTGAAAAGGCTCAGACTGATCAAAATGCAACCGCAAATAGAATAAAAAAAAATTAAACGAGCATGGTGGGTTAAACCACGCGAACTGTAAATCAATTAAACTTATAGTTGCGGGCCCGATCTCGAAGTTTTTTTGCCCGCTAATTTTACGCGCGTTTGAAAATTGATTCAATCGGTCTGTTTGTAGAATCGAAACTTTATTTTGAATGACTTTCTAAGCATTATGCTGGAAAAAATGCATGCCATGATATGCAGATGATGTAAGTGCCATGTGAATGCATTGATTTATTGATTTAGGGGAAGAATTGTGGTATGAAAAGTAGGTCACTTCATTAGAACAAACCTCTAAACTTTTGGTGCCTTTGTCTCATCCCTTAACTATTTACATTCCACTCATTTAGCCTTCAAAATATGTAAATTTGTTTTGAACAATGGTAATAGAGATTTCTTCAAAAGTAAAAATAATTCTCTATTTCAACATGACATAGATATTGTCACAAAAGATGAGAATATCCACTACACTAGTTCTGAAGTTTCTTAAGTTAATTTCTTCCAAGATATCTGAGCATGAAGATTACTTATGCTGAAACATCTTGTACAGAAAGTTACACTTGAAGTTATGAATAATAAAACTTACCTGGATGACATTTCTGATTCTGGATCTGCAATCCGTTTTGAAGTATTTCTGACTTATTCACGAGTCAGCATCTTGAACTATCTACTTCCCATTGAGAAGAAGACAAGTTTCCTTCAGTAGATTCCTTAATCTGGTAGCCACCCTTCTTTTCATACTGAAATGAAAATATACTTTCCTCACAAGATCTTTGTTTGTACCACTGTAAAGTGTTATGCACATACTAAGGCTCTGGTGCCAATTGAAGGTGAGGAAAATACACAAAAGGGGGGGGATTGAATTGTGTTCGCCAAAATAAAAAATTTATGCTTCTAAACAGAGTTCAGATTCTAAACGTTTGTTCAGAATATGATTATACGTGCAGCAGAACAATATATCAGAAGTAGAGTAAACTGAACACAGAACACAACAGATTAATCCTGGTTCCTCTCCTAACTGAGAGTACTCCAGTCCCCTTGCCTCGCAAGAGATTTTCCATTATAATCAATCACATGATTACAACTGATTATGCATTCAAGCATAAGGCTTTCACTGGTCAGACCTACAATCTAAGACTTCCCTGCTCAATTAGCACCTGATCAAGACTTCCTGCTTAGATCCTCAGATCCTAAGACTTTCCTTGCTCAAACCACCTGGTTCAAGGCTTTCCTGCTTAGACACATTGCCTAAGACTTCCCTTGCTCAGATCCTCAATCCAAGACTTTCCGTCTTAGAGGCACCATCTAAGATTTCTCTTCTCATACCTTTTGTCCAAGACTTCCTTTGCTCACATTCACAATCCAAGACTTTCCTTCTTAATCAACATAGATCAAGACTTTCAATACGCAAGCACCAAACAAGAGACTTACTTGGCTCAAACTTTTCAACTGGAGACCTGATGCTCAAACACATAGTATGAGACTTTTAATCTTATCTGCTGAACAATATATTCAGCAGAAAAGAGAACAAGGTGTACTTGATCTTGAATCAGAGGTACATGGTAATAACCTTAACAAAGATAGCTTCAGCTTCGCTACATCTTCTAAACAGTCAACAGAAGCCAATATAATTACCAAGTGTAGAAACAATGTGTTGCTTCTTCTGATGCTGAGGCCTTCAGCTTCAGAGTCTCCACTAGACACCATTTAGCAAGTGTTCTTTCAGATTCTGTATCATCAGGACCACGTAGCTCAGCTTCACTCAAGTGTGCCTTCATATCAGATTCTCATTATATCTTTTAAGTAAAAGAACCTGCATACTTGAACACACATTAGATAACACCATTGTTCTTTTAATACTTATGTTATCATCAAAGCTAAGGATATATATCATGAACAGATGTTGTTCTAATAGTTTAAAGATGCATCTTTGAAGAGTTTCATCTGTAATGTCCCAGATGAAGTGTATCCAACATAGTTCATTATATTTTACTCTAACCACAGATATGTTGGAGGAATCATCACTAGCGAAGTAAAAAAGTACTATATTAATCTGACCTTTCAAGAACTCATTGAGATATACAATCTCCCTTGCTCAGAACCAAAAGTTGAAGGTATCAAATATTCTTATTTTCCTGCTGCTATTTATTTCCTTCTTGATCTTAATTTTGTTATTTGTACCCCTTTCAACGTGATGACAGTGTTTCCTAATATTAACCTCACACGTCATGTGGTCTAACATATCCTTGCTCTAAAGAAACATAATTTTAGGAAATTATATAAGACTGAGGTTACCGCAATCTAGAATATTACCAATAGAGTGGAAAAAAATTAGGATAGAATTCTAAAATCTCACATAGTTGACATCAAGGCTATGGATATGAGGTGACCATATAGTTGGTTAGTAACAAAAATTTTGGAACACGTTGAATTCAACTTTGAGGGTGAGGATGCTAACCAAAAGTAAACTAGGATAGGAAGTAGCAAGCTAAACCAAATGGGAATAAATATCAAAGAATATTTTGATTTTGAAATTCCTACAACTAATCCATCTGAAGCACTTCTAAACAAGATGATGAAGAGCCATAAAATTTCTAATAAAAATGAATGCTCTGGCCTAAATGCTCACTAAAATTGAATCTCACACACCGTTTGGGGTGTTAAGAAATGATGATGATGATGATTCAGAGTAGCTTACTTAGTTGTGTTTATGTCTTCCTTTGTTTTGAAATTCTTAGTTATTTCCTTTGTACTTAAATTCTTGTATTCAATTAATGAAGCATGCTTATCTTTAATTAATTGGGTATGCTTTGACATATGTGCATGTATACTTTATATATGATTCTATCTATTTATTTTCTTGCCTTTTTATAATACCAAAGGAGGGAGTATACTCTTAAGGAGAGTAGAGTATATTCTCTATCTTTGTTAGGGGGAGTTTAACCATTCAAATTTTTTCAGTTTTTATTTATTCATATTTTTTTTGGGTTATTCTACCTCCTGTGTTTAATTTGAGAGCGGGCATTGTTCCATGTTTACTTATGTAGTATTTGCCTTTGAGGGTTATCGCTTTGTTCCTAAGGTTAGATTCCTCTGTCTTTGGCATCTACCATGAGGCAGTGCTGAAAGTCTATATTGGACATCTCTGAGGAGCGAGCTTGGTCAATGTTTATCTCCTTTTCATTGCCCGCAAGTTATGTCTTGGTTCCGAGACAGACGTGATAGAGCTATACCTCTTGCACTTTGGAGTGACTAGCTTCTAAGATAGGGGTGAGCCCATATCACCTACTTTGCTTTCGAGGTTTGGTGTACTTTATCAAGTGACTTTTTTGTGGATCTATTTGGTCGCGGGTATCAAGCTAATGATCCTCCTAAGAACCTTCTTGGCATTCTGATGACGATAACACCAATGACTGCTGAAGTCGATGGTGATGACTTTCCAAATCTCTGATGATAGTGACAAAAATTGAAAGCAACTCAAGCCTCATCAAGTAGAAGAGTCAAAATTCAATTGAAGTGATTTTATGATCGATGTATCTGGCAAAGAATATTGGAAGCCTCAGAGTTGTTAAAGAGAGGAAGTGTGAAAGCTCACCTGGTGTTGCATATCCGAGTGACCATTGTTTTCTGAAAATATGGGAGTAACTTATATAATACTAAGGCAACTCTCACACATACTTAAAATCCCTTTTGAACATCTTTTTTAACCATCAAATCTCTTTAAAAGGCTTTCACTCCCAAGCCAACTGATTAAGAAACTGTCAGCTTCTTTTTGAAGCATTTTTGAACTACCCAATCGATTGGGCCCTCAAGGCAATCGATTGGAAGAAGTCCAATCGATTGTTTGTGATAGTGTCTTAATGATTGGCAACAACTCTCTATCTAAACTTTCCAAAATGGACCAAAATAATCGATTATATTTCTGATTCAATCGATTAGGTTTTGGAGCCAATCGATTGGGTCATTAAAATTGCCTAGGCATCATTTCCTTTTTTAGCTTTCCAACTCCTATATAAAGGAGGGTATTATCCTCCTAATTTCACACCAAATCTCCAAAGTTCTCTATTTTCTATGGAGCTTATCTCTTTCTATCTCTAAAAAAATTGATCTCTCACTTAAATTTCCATAGTGTCTTTGAGTGAAACGTTACTTGTGAGGAAAAAATTTGTATTGGTGGTGTGTTGTTTTTACAATTCTCAAGAATGAGATATTCTTGAAGAAATCAAGTTTGGTTCTTGAGATAAACCATGCTTAAAATCTCTGTTTGGTTTTTAGAAATGTTTTGAAAAAAGGTTTTATTTTGTTCTTGAGATTAGCCTATAAAATCTTTAATCGGTTCGTTAGCTCACCCTAGATAAAAGTTTTGATTTTAGTTGGGGAAATTCCTTTATAAAATACGAAGATCGGCTTGTATTCGGTTTCGTGGGCATAACCTATAAAAGATAAAAGTGATAGTCAAAATCTCAAGAATATGCTTGGTGTAACACCCCCAATCTATACCCCCAAGCTATTAAAGCGATAAATAGAATCCAAAACTTCATCAGAGTAAATTCAAAACATTCACGGCATAGACCGAGGGGTCACATCAATTGGAACAAATACACATACACCTGCTCATATAGATATGCAACAATTCAGGTAGCACATAACAAAGGAACTGAGTTCCTAACACCCACAATTCCAATACAGAATAAAAGCAGAAAATCTGTACCGAAACTCATATATATATATATATATATATATATATATCACATAAAGAGTTTGTAAGTCATATACATCATCATACATGTACAACCCCAAAAGATACATGTATACATAATACTAATAATCGCACTCGATCTCCCCGACTACCCGGTGCTTCATATCAGAGCCGACCGACAAAAGAATGAAGACCTAAGCTTCACAAAAAGACCTCCAGCATCTAGTCTACAATGCCTCGTAGAGCATTTAAAAACATCAGAAGGGTGAGAAACACAATCATAATATAATTGCATATAATTATATAATAACACGAAAATACACATATAAAGATTCTCACCACCACTTATACCAGAATTCAAACATAAACAACACAAAATATATTTCATGCATTCATCACCAAGGTATATCATCCATGCACAATACAAATATCACCAAATTATATACATATATCACTCATCAATTTCATCCACAATTCCACACACAATCCATTCATGATCTATGCAAATGCAAAGAGATCGACACAACGACTCTATGCAAATGCACATGCGGTATCATCCATCCATCATTTCTCAACATCAGTTCACTCAGGAACTATTGGAACCATCGCTTGTTACTCAACGTAACTCCCCGTCGGGCAAATGATGTTCCCCGTTGCTTTAAGTCCTCTTGGTATAAGGCGCACGACGTTTATGAATCGCTTTAAGTCCTCTTTGTATAAGGCGCACGATCCGATCGCTTTAAGTCCTCTTTGTATAAGGCGCACGATCGTCTATAATCATCGCTTTAAGTCCTCTTTGTATAAGGCGCACGATGTTATAGCGAATTCCCTCTGGAACCGTTTTGTCGCTCACACCCACTAGGGCACACGACATCACCCACATGCATATCATGATGCTTGGCATACAATGACTCATGACATTCAAATGCACACATATACACATTCCATACATATGCATATATCATCAAATACCACACATCGCATTTTCTCGCCCTTAGGCTACAAATCATCATCACAACATTTATCACAGGCATTTCCATCACCCAACAGCATACAAGTCATACAATATCCATATCAACAACACATTGCACAATACACATCAACTACACACACTTACCATAGTACAAGTTAACAAAACAACACCATTCCAATTCCCGACATAATGAAATCGACCACTAGTCTCAAAACCAATAAGATAAGAAAGAACATGTCAAAAGCTTCCCAACGCATCAAACCACGGCTCAAACCGACTCACGGATCAAAAGTTATAAAGAAAACAAATTGGGAAAAACTGTCACATTCGCATTGCGAAGCTCCTAGCGAGTCCTTCGCTTCTTCATTCGCAGTGCGAATGTCCCAGCGAACCAAGTCAGAACTGAAAATAGTCTAAAATTTCCTAACATTCGCAGTGCGAACCATCCAGCGAATCTTCGCTTCCCCATTCGCAGAGTGAGTTCCCCAGCGAACAGTGGCAGCAAGAAAACCACACAAAATATACCAAAGTTCGCAGTGCGAACCTCTGGTGAATGCTCGCCCACACCTTCGCAGTGCGAATTGCCAGCGAATGCTCGCTTTCCCCCTTCGCTGGGGGATTCGTAGTACGAACCTGCGAAAACCAGAAAACCCAACAACGCTGTTACATAACCCAAACCTATATTTTCACCACCAAAACACTACCAAATCAACATATAACAATCAGAACCTAATCTAATCATGGTAACAAGTATTCTACCGCGTTTACATCGATTTCCAACCGCGAAAACATCGATTTCTACCATTCCGACCTAGAATTGAAAACCATATAACACCACAAACACCCACACACATACATACCTAATCATACACAAGCATAGTATAATCGAGTTTCGCACCCTTGCCCGATTAAATCGCGTTTGAAAAGTCGGTTGAATCGGTTCCTAGATTTCCAAGTTTTCTCTCTTTTCTCCTTTTCTTTCTTCCTCTTTTTCTTCTCTTCTTTTTCTTTCCTTTCTATTTTCTCTCTTTCTATTTCTTTTATATGTAAAATATAATATCTACCCAAACAAAAGACCAAAATACCCCTACACTCAAATATCTCGCAAACGTCCCAAAACGCGATGAAATATAATCTCGATGAAAAATAACATATTTTCACATAAAAGTCAGAAATAAAATAATATAATAATAAAATAATCAAAACGACTCAATTAAATAAAAATAACCAAAACTGAGGCGTTACAACTCTCCCCCACTTAGAAATTTTCGTCCTCGAAAATAGTACCTGAGACGAACAACTCTGGATACGACTCCCGCATCCGACTCTCCAACTCCCAAGTCAAATTGCCCTCAGCAGCGCCTCCCCACGCTACTTTCACGAGTGCAATATCCTTGCCTCTCAACCGCTTCAACTCGCGATCCAAAATCCTAACTGGTAAAGCCTCAACCGTAAGGTTCTCCCTTACCTCAACCTCATCCATCGGAATCACACGCGACGGATCCGCAACATAATTTCGAAGTGTTGAAACATGGAACACATCATGCAAATTCGACAGACTCGGCGGCAACGCCACCCGATAAGCCACATCACCAACTCTCGCGGATATCTGGTAAGGACCAATAAACCGAGAAGTAAGCTTCTTCGACTTCAATGCATGACCAACACCCGTTACCGGCGTAACTCTCAAAAATACATGATCGCCCTCTCGAAACTCAAGATCTTTCCTCCTTCGACCATGATAACTCTTTTGCCTACTCTGAGAAGCCTTCATTTTCTCACGAATAAGTTTCACCTTGTCCGTAGTCTGTTGAATCAATTTCGGTCCAACCACCGAACTCTCACCAGATTCATGCCAACACAAAGGTGTTCGACATCTTCGTCCATACAACGCTTCAAACGGTGCCATTCCAATACTTGAAAGGAAACTGTTATTATACACTGATATAAATCTCTGCCAACCTCTCCAAAGAAAAACTGATATCAATCGGAATAAAATGTGCCGATTTAGTTAGCCTATCCACAACCACCCAAATCGCATTATGTCCCCTCTGTGTATTCGGCAACCCCGTCACAAAGTCCATAGAAATGCTATCCCATTTCCACTCAGGAATATCCAACGGTTCCAACAAACCACTAGGCTTCAGATGTTTCTACCTTCGACTTTTGACACGTCAAACATGAATACACAAACTGAGCCACATCTCTCTTTAATCCAGACCACCAGAAAATCTTCTTCAAATCTTGATACATCTTATTAGCTCCCAGATGTATACTCAAATTACTTCGGTGCCCTTCCTCCAAAATCATCTTTTTCAACTCCGCATCATCAGGAATACAAATTCTACCTCGGAACCTCAAAACACCATTACTATCCACTTTAAAGTCCTCATTTCCACTTTTATCCCCAACCGTCATCAAATCCACAAATTTCACATCCAATTTCCGTTTCTCACTAACGGTCAACAGAAAATCATTAGTAACCTTCAACATACCAAGCCTCACACTAACCGACGTCAATTCACATACCAAACTCAAATCCCTAAACGATTCCAAAAGTTCCCACTCCTTAACCATCAAAGCAAACATATGCAACGATTTCCGACTCAAAGCATCGGCTACCACATTAGCTTTACCAGGATGGTAATTCAAGCTAAAGTCGTAGTCCTTCAAAAATTACAACCATCTACTTTGCCTTATATTCAACTCTTTCTGATCAAACAAATATTTCAAGCTCTTATGATCACTAAAGACTTCGAATCTTGCACCGTAGAGATAATGCCTCCAAATCTTCAACACAAAAACCACGGCCGCTAATTCAAGATCATGAGTAGGATAATTTTTCTCATGCACCCTCAATTGCCTCGAAGCATAAGCCACGACCTTACCTTCTTGCATCAACACACCACCTATCCCAATCAAAGATGCATCACAATACACCACACACGGTTCATTAGGATTCGGCAATATCAAAATCGGAGCTGTCGTCAATCTTCTCTTCAGCTCACTAAAACTTTCCTCACACCGAATATCCCAAATGAACACTTGACCTTTACAAGTCAACTGGGTCAAAGGAAGTGCTAGCTTAGAAAAACCTTCAATGAACCTTCGATAATATCCGTTTAATCCCAAAAAGCTTCTAATTTCAGTCACAGATCTCGGAACCTCCCATTGTAGAACTGCTTCTACTTTAGATGGATCCACAGCAATACCATTACCTGAAATCACATGACCAAGAAAACTCACTTCCGACAACCAGAATTCACACTTGGACAACTTGGCAAAAAATTTCCTTTCCTTCAAAACCTGCAACACAATGCGCAAATGCTCCGCATGCTCCTCCCGAGACTTAGAATAAATCAAGATATCATCAATAAACACAACAACAAAACGATCCAAATGCTCGTGGAAAATACAATTCATGTACTCCATAAACACACCTGGCGCATTAGAAACCCCGAACGGCATCATAGAATATTCGTAATGACCGTACCATGTCCTAAAAGCCGTCTTCTGAATATCTTCCTCTTTCACCCTTATCTGATGATACCCCGACCTCAAGTCAATCTTACTAAACACACACGCACCTACCAACTGATCCATCAGATCATCAATTCTCGAAAGAGGATACTTATTCTTAATCGTCACCTTATTCAACTGGCGATAATCAATACACAATCGCATACTTCCATCTTTCTTTTTCATCAACAAAACTGGAGCACCCCAAGGTGACACACTTGGCCTCACAAACCTCCTTTCCAACAATTCATTCAATTGCTTCTTTAACTCGACCAACTCAGATCCCGACATTCGATGTGGTGCCATCGACACAGGTCTAGTACCAGGAACTAGATCAATAGAAAACTCCACCTCTCTCTCTAGCGGCATGTCCGAAATATCCTCAGGAAACACATCCGAAAATTCACACACCACAGGAAACACATCAAGTGAAACTTGACTATCCACAGTCAACGACGCAAACAACCCGAACAACTGAGCTTGATCCGCCAAAAGTTTCTTCAACTCTTTGGTAGATAAGAAACTCGAGTCTTCGTCTTCCTCAAGAGAAGGAAACCTTACTAGCTTATGATAACAATCAATATGAACCCAATTGAACTGCAACCAATTCATTCCCAGAACCACATCTAAACCCTCCAACGGCAAACACACTAAATCCATCTCAAAATCTTTACCATAAATGGTCAACGGACAACTTAAACAAACCAAAGAAGTAGTTACTGACCCCATTGTTGGAGTATAAATAACCATCTCTCCATCCATCAAAGACAACACAAGATTCAAACGTTTCGCGCACTCAGACGAAATAAACGAATGAGTCGCTCCGGTATCAATAATAGCAACTAAAGGCGTACTATTAATAAAACAAGTACCTCTGATCAGACGGTCTACACTTGTAGTCTGAGTTCCCGCCAAGGCAAAAACTTTCCCACCAGTTGGAGCTTGCTTCGGTTTAGGACACTTTGTACTAATATGACCAGGTTCACCACAGTTGAAACACGTCACCACATTCTTCCTCTTGCACTCAGCTGCGACATATCCTAAACCTCCACAATTAGAACACTTCCTCAAACCCTTCCTACATTCGAACTGACGATGTCCTAATTCACCACACCCAAAACATCTTGGAGAATTAGACATACCTCCTCCACTTAGCCTCCTCTCAAAATTACCCCTTTGTTTACCCTTATCAGCTGGCGTCACATACGGACCACCACGAAACTGTTGCTTCCCTTTTCTCTCGATCACACTCTTATAGTGAGTAGAACGAGCCTTACTATCCTCCTCATAAATCCTACAACAATCCACCAAGTCTGAAAACCTCCTTATCCGTTGATAACCGATTGCCTATTTAATCTCAGGACACAATCCATTCTTAAACTTCACGCACTTAGAAAACTCCGCAGTCGCTTCCGCATAATGAGGATAAAACTGCACAAGCTCCACAAACTTAGCAGTATAATCAACAATAGACATACTACCTTGTTTCAACTCCAAGAACTCAATTTCCTTCTTTCCTCTTACATCTTCAGGAAAATACCTCCTCAGAAACTCAATGCTAAACATAGCCCAAGTGATCTCCTCCTCTGTAGCTTCCAACACATGACGTGTACTAACCTACCAATCATCAGCTTCTTCCAGCAACATGTGAGTACTCAGTCTCACCTTCTGATCCTCAGCACAATCCATCACTCGGAAGATCCTTTCAATCTCTTTAAGCCAAACCTGTGCACCATCAGGATCATATCTTCCTTTGAAGACAGACAGTTTGTTCTTCCTGAACTCATCATTACCCGCAGCATTAGGTGCACCCTGCACAGCCCGAGCCATAGCTTGCATAGCAGCAGCCAAAGCAGCGTCATTCCTACCAGCCATATTCTGTTCATTTCCAATAACAGCAACTATGGTTAAACAAACAGCTCACCGAACCACAAAGACCAACAAGGACTGACACAACTGACACGGACTGGCTCTGATACCACTTAATGTAACACCCCCAATATATACCCCCAAGCTATTAAAGCGATAAATAGAATCCAAAATTTCATCAGAGTAAATTTAAAACATTCACGGCATAGACCGAGGGGTCACATCAATTGAAACAAATACACATACACCTGCTCATATAGATATGCAACAATTCAGGTAGCACATAACAAAGGAACTGAGTTCCTAACACCCACAATTCCAATACAGAATAAAAGCGGAAAATCTGTACCGAAACTCATATATATATATATATATATATATATATATATATATATATATATATATATATATATATATATATATATATATATCACATAAAGAGTTTGTAAGTCATATACATCATCATACATGTACAATCCCAAAATATACATGTATACATAATACTAATAATCACACTCAATCTCCCTGACTACCCGGTGCTACATATCAGAGCCGACCGACAAAAGAATGAAGATCTAAGCTTCACAAAAAGACCTCCAGCATCTAGTCTGCAATGCCTCGTAGAGCATTTAAAAACAACAAAAGGGTGAGAAACACAATCATAATATAATTGCATATAATTATATAATAACACGAAAATACACATATAAAGATTCTCACCACCACTTATACCAGAATTCAAACATAAACAACACAAAATATATTTCATGCATTCATCACCAAGGTATATCATCCATGCACAGTACAAATATCACCAAATTATATACATATATCACTCATCAATTTCATCCACAATACCACACACAATCCATTCATGATCTATGCAAATGCAAAGAGACCGACACAACGACTCTATGCAAATCCACATGCGGTACCATCCATCCATCATTTCTCAACATCAGTTCACTCAGGAACTATTGGAACCATCGCTTGTTACTCAATGTAACTCCCCGTCGGGCAAACGATGTTCCCCGTCGCTTTAAGTCCTCTTGGTATAAGGCACACGACGTTTATAGATCGCTTTAAGTCCTTTTTGTACAAGGCGCACAATCCGATCGCTTTAAGTCCTCTTTGTATAAGGCGCACGATCGTCTATAATCATCGCTTTAAGTCCTCTTTGTATAAGGCGCACGATGTTATAGAGGATTCCCTCTGGAACCGTTTCGTCGCTCACACCCACTAGGGCACACGGCATCACCCACATGCATATCATGATGCTTGGCATACAATGACTCATGACATTCAAATGCACACATATACACATTCCATACACATGCATATATCATCAAATACCACACATCACATTTTCTCGCCCTTAGGCCACAAATCATCATCACAACATTTATCACAGGCATTTCCATCACCCAACAGCACACAAGTCATACAATATCCATATCAACAACACATTGCATAATACACATCAACTACACACACTTACCATAGTACAAGTTAACAAAACAACACCATTCTAATTCCCGACATAATGAAATTGACCACTAGTCTCAAAACCAATAACATAAGAAAGAACATGTCAAAAGCTTCCCAAGCATCAAACCACACCTTAAACCGACTCACAGATCAAAAGTTATAAAGAAAACAAATTGGGAAAAACTGTCACATTCACATTGCGAAGCTCCTAGCGAGTCCTTCCCTTCTTCATTCGCAGTGCGAATGTCCCAGCGAACCAAGTCAGAACTAAAATAGCCTAAAAATTTCCTAACGTTCGCAGTGCGAACCATCCAGCGAATCTTCGGTTCCCCATTCGCAGTGCGAGTTCCCCAGCGAACAGTGGCAGCAAGAAAACCACACAAAATATACCAAAGTTCGCAGTGCGAACCTCTGGCGAATACTCGCCCACACCTTCGCAGTGTGAATTGCAAGCGAATGCTCGCTTTCCCCCTTCGCTAGGGGATTCGCAGTGCGAACCTGCGAAAACCAGAAAACCCAGCAACGCTGTTACATAACCCAAACCTATATTTTCACCACCAAAACACTACCAAATCAACATATAGCAATCAGAACCTAATCTAATCATGGTAACAAGTATTCTACCGCGTTTACATCGATTTCCAACCGCGAAAACATCGATTTCTACCATTCCGACCTAGAATTGAAAACCATATAACACCACAAACACCCACACACATACATACATAATCATACACAAGCATAGTATAATCGAGTTTCGCACCCTTACCCGATTAAATTGCGTTTGAAAAGTTGGTTGAATCAGTTCCTAGATGTAGCGAGTGATTTTTGGATGTGGTTGCGAAGCACGATCGCTCTAGTAATACAGTTCGATTGATTTTTTATCCTATTAAAGCTGATGAAGGAAGGGAAATAGATGTCTCCAATTAACCCTGCTTGCATACTGAGATTAAACAGTCGAAACTGTTGGTTTACAGATGCTACAAAGATTCGGGGTTTGTCCTAGGTTATTTTGTTGACGAGGGGTGCTTTAGGCTATTGGTTGAGATGTTAGGACAGATATATATGAAAGTATGGGATTTTGGGTTTTTGTTTAGTGTGCTCGCTAAGATTTTTCTTTCAATCTTATGCCTACGTATTCCCGTTTACCGAAACAAGGAAATCAAAGCGTTCGTAGTTCCTCCTATTCTATGGGAGGAAATGGTTGTTTTGGTGTCTTGTTCAAAGCCCAAGACGTGAAGCGAAAGGTGGTTTGTATCTTGTTCAAAGCCCAAGATGTGAAGCTGAAGGGTTTATTTGTATCTTGTTCGAAGCCCAAGATGTGAAGCTAAAAGTGTTGACCTTAGAGAGAATTTGTCATCTCTAAAGAGGGGTTTGTCTGTTACGACTGTTTATAAAGGAGAATTACTTTAACCGGGATTTGTGAATTCGGCAATGCCATAATTTCCTTTATAGGGGATTCCAACCTGAAGGAGAAGACTTTAACTCAGTTTAGAACAATGCCATCTTTCCTTAGGAATTTCTCATGCTAAAAGAGGGACAGTGGCATGGATGTAGATGATCCAGAGGCTTGCCGCTTACAGCGATTAGATGAAGGGGAAAGAGTTGTTGATGTTTGTGTACTGTGAACGAGGCACAGTTTTGATGCTAAAAGGTTGATTGGATCAACCAGTGGTTTTCTTATACAAAGCCTAAGAGGAGGCTAATATGTGTCTCGTACAAAGCCCGAGAGAGAGGCTAAAAGGTTTTGACTCAACGAGGGAATCTTTTGGTATCTCGTATAAAGCCCGAGATGGAGGCTAATTGACTCAACAAGAGAGTTTTTGTATCTCGTACGAAGCCCGAGATGGGGGTTGAAGGTTTGTTTGGCTCAATAAGAACATTTTTGTATCTCGTATAAAGCCCGAGATGGAGGCGAAAGAGGTGATTGACTTGACGAGGGAGTCTCTTATGTGTCTCGTTCAAAGCCCGAGAGAGAGGCTAAACGACTTTTGACTCCGCTGGGGAGAATCATTGTACAAAGCCCAAGAGGGCGGCTAGTATCACTGGAGAAGGATCATTATACAAAGTCTAAGAGGAGGCTATGGTTACTGTTTTAGTTGAGTGACAGGTTCAGTGGACTGATTTTTAAAGAGAAAATCAGTTCTTATATGAGCAATGATGTACTCGAGGATTTGATTCGAGGATCAGGGTTATTTCCTGTTCTTTAAGGAAGTGGGAAATCTGAAGGGTATTGAGACTGTCCGAGTCTACGGGTTTTCTTCCTATTTAACGAAGGGGTCACTTGAGAATGTCTTTGAGACTCAAGGAGATTAGACTGTCCAAGTCTAGAGTGTCATCTTTTGTACTGTGCTTTGAGAAACAGTAGTAGACTCTATGAAAGGACTGTTCTATGCAGATGACTAATTTCTGTTCCTATACCTCTAGGAGGTCATTGGGACAATTTGTATGAAGCCCAAGAGGAGGCTGGAAACTTTTAAGAAGCCGACGGGTCCTTGTACGATGCCCAAGAGGAGGCTATCATTCCCGGAGGAAGAGATCATTATACGAAGCCTAAGAGGAGGCTGTGAATACTTCTAAGAAGTCGGCGGGTCCTTGTACTAAGCCCAAGGGGAGGCGGGGTTGCTTTTAGGTAGCCTGTGGGTCCTTGTACGATGCCCAAGAGGAGGCCGATGCTTTTAAGAAGCCCGTGGGTCCCCAAACCCCGAGAAATTCAAGGCAAGTTATTCACAAGGAATATATCAAGTCAGGAAAGTTCGAGAATTTGGAAGAAACTCAAATATGCCATTCACGGAGAATACATTCATCTCTGGAATAGAGTTTCTTGACAATTCCTAATGAGGACAGCCGAAGAGAAGACTGTATCTGGTGATCCTATTGGGGATCTAGTTGTCTATTTCTACGAATAAACGAAACGGCGTCACCTAGTTCTAGACGTAGTGGCCGGGAAAACTCTAAATATCTATACTATTATTACACAGTTTATATGAGTTTATGACAGAAGACTTACACTGAAACAGCCCCACAATACAGTTATATGTATATGAAAGCGGTAAATGAAAGCGTATAAACACTTACCCGGTTGTAGAGCTTCCGTGTTGTTTGGTTTGTTGTTCAACAAAGAAAGATTGAAAACAATAGTATATTCAAAATCAAAGGAGAAAGTGCTTTGAAAAAGAAAGATTTGGGGCTTACAGCTCAAGGAGAGGCCTAGGATTTTATCAGTGAGCGCACTGTTTGAATTTGTACAGAGGGACTTATACAAGTGACTGTGGCCCAAAAATTGTTTTCTGTACAAAGGGATGGGTCTTACACTCTCTCAAGAGGCCCAAAAAGTTTTAAAGAAAAATAGTGGGGCTTATAACATGAGGGTAGGCCCAGATGATTTTTCCGTTTGAAATGGTGATCGCGCCGTTTGTTTTCTTTTAACGCAGAGGGACTTATACAATAAGTGAGGCCAAAAATGTTTTGGTTAAAAGGGGATTGGGTCTTACACTCTAATAGAGGCCCAAAAAGTTTTAAATGGGTCTTATAGCTCGAGGAGAGACCCATAAGGTTATTTCTCAAAAGGCGACGATCGCGCCGCTTGTTTTTGACGGTATCGGGACTTACACAATACACTGAGGCCCAAAAATGATTTGGTCAAAAAAAGGATTGGGTCTTACACTCTATTAGAGGCCCATGAGTGTTTGACAATGATTTGTTTGAGTGAAAATCAAAGAAACCCTAATTTTATTCTTTAAAAGTAAATATTTAAAGAAAATCAATGAAAAATACCAAATAGGTTTGAATAAACCACTTGTGATTTTTCTTTAAGGTTTGAAAAATGAGGTATAAATCACATGAGATATTAAAACTCATTTGGTCTTGATTTTTCAAGATGAATATTCATTTTAAAATGTTTAAAAACAAATAAAAGTGAATTTATTCACAAAAATACTAATTATATTAAATAAATAATATAAATTCAATTTTTTGTGGAATAAAATATTTCAGCATTTTTGTGAATTTTTACAAAAAGAACCAATAAAAAATAATTAAAATTAAAAGAGTTATTAATTTTCCAATTAATTAATAAACCATGAAAATATTGGAAAAAATGGCAAAATATGAAAAAACACAAAATGGCATGGGTGGGGTTTGAACCCAAGACCTCAAGGTTACAAGGCGCGCGCCTTACTTCTGGGGTGGTGATACATCCATTGTTTGAAACAAAACAACAAATATACAAGGCATGACTTGGTTTTAGGCCTGGCCCAAGGCAAGTTTTGGCAAGTTTTGGCTCAGAAACGTGAAGGTCATAACTTTCTCAATTCTTAATGGTTTGAGACAAAATTTATATGCATCTGGACCAGAATTTCATAAGGAATCCAATGGTGGTGGTAGTTTTTTCAGATCACACTCCCTCCTCAAAACCCGATAGTGGTTTTGAAAATGACCTATAAATGCATTTTCTATGCTACAACTTGGTACAAGCATGGATTACATGGTGAATTAGCTCAAACACAACATATACAACATGTATGAGATGTTTATGATCAATGGACTTCAAAGCATTGCATGTTTGAAAGATTCCAAGTTGTGAGGCTTACCTCTTTTTTTGAGATTTTGGAGCTTTTGTGCAATCTGTCAAACCTCTTGTTCCAGAAATGATTTGATGCTTTAGACACACTCAAATGATCCCTTAGAAGCTTTTAGGATTATTGGAATTGACTGGTACCTGCAAAAACACAAACCATCCCTTTCTTGCAAAAGGGGTTAAAAGTGACCAAAATAGCAACTCTCTCAAATGGTGTTCCAGATGAGGGGAACCATTTGGGACAGTTCAAGGATGATATTTGGAGTGTGTTTGAGGTTTTATCTGGTTTGGAAAGTGACTGAATCAAGACATGGCTTGAAAAATGCAAAAAAAGTCTATTTTGAGGTTTTGAGAGGTGACTTTGTGATTTTGTGATTACAGGTCACTTGTGATAGTTTGCACAGCTTACATATGATATATATGAGGTGTGTGTGTGATTGATTGTGATGAAAAAGCTCTCAAGCTCAAAAACTCAAAGTTGCCTTGCTAAAGAAGGCATTTTTGCCAAGAGAAAGAGGTTTTGAGGAAAGCATCTATTTGATGGCTTTGGTGTACTCAAACTGATCACAATTGAGCTCTATTTATAGTAGAGCAAGTTTGTTTTGGGATCCACAGTGAATGGCAACTGCAGCAGGTGTTTGTTCAATGTTGGCCAATGGAAATTCAAGTCTCCTCTAGCCATTGACTAGAGGTTAGGGCACAAGGTTGTGGTTCCCTTGGTCTTGGATAAGTCTTGACTGAATTCAGTTGCAAATGGCTCAGTCTATGCCACCTTGATGCTTCCATTGAATGCTCCAATCCAAAATTGGAGTCTTGTTCCTATTTTGGCCATTCTAGGTTCAACATGCTATTTCTTGTTCCAAAGACTTTGGAGGCTTGGCTCAGTGGTTGTCCCCTTTATATTCAATCCTCTGAGCTGTCCAAGTGGATAGGAGCATTTGGATATGGCTGATTTTGGCAAATCGAGCAAAAATGCAAATTTTGCCTTGCCTTGGCAAATTTCAGCAAGGCAACTTTCCAATGTCATATCTCATGACTCAAATTGAATTTGGTAATGTTCTTGGTCATTTTGGAAAGCCCTTACATGATACAACAACTGTTTGAACAATTTTGGTTTTGATCTCTTTTGAATCCAAGTGAAAAATCCCCCTACATTTGGCAAAAAGTAGGGTAAAATCTGACTTAGTGAAATTTTCACTAAGTGTTGGAACAAAGTGACTTTTCTTGATTTTGATCACTCCATAACTCAAAATCCATGAGGAGTTGGAATTAGGTCTAGTTGAAGTTTTTGTAGAGGGCAATGAGATCTACAAATCAAGTCTTGGATGGGAGAAAATGGCTTTGTGGTTTAGGAGTTATGACCCTCCAAAGTTAGTACCCTAGCCATTTTATTTTTAACTTAGAAAATTTTCTAAGTTTTTTATGGTTACCCCTTTTACAAGTTACCCAACTTTTCTTGATTTTTCTTGATGAATGATGATTTAAATCATACATTAACATCATTTTAGGGTTAAAAATCCATTTTGGTGAAAAATCTCAAAAAGTCAAAGTTGACTTTTTATCAAATGAATTCCAAACTGTGCAATTCTTCAGGAAATCATGTCCTTGACCTAAATCAAACTTGATGGACATGTTCCATGGGTGTCATAGGGTATATTTATGCATGTCATAGGGCTTGGGAGCATGTCCTGGTCAAAAGTCAAAGTTACAATTGACTTTTTCCTTAAAACCCTAACTGTGGTACAGATGAAATTGAGACTTGTTGCTCAAGCTTCTTGGATTAATGCATTGTTGCAAATGGATCAATATAGTTCATTAGAGACCCTAAAACCCTCTCTTGAGGTCTTGGCTCATGATTTGCCCTAAAAGTCAACTTAGGGGTGAATTAGGTCAAGAAACCCTAATTCCTGATTTTTGATGAATGCATCCCCTGAGGCAAAATTGACTTGATGATTGGGTCCATGAGGTTCCATGGAGTATATTAGGTTAAGTTTTGGATCATTGGCTTGTGCCCAGATGAAAAATTTCCATCTGGAGGCCCTGGTCGACCAAAACCCTAATTTGGTGACACTGACGATCTTGAGACTTAATCCACCTAGAAGGGAGCAGCCTTGTGCTTAATCCTTGAAGTGGGAGTCCTTTTGATCCATTGTGGATGTTTTAGAGGTTAGAAAAGTTAAAGATCATGTCATTCCTTGATTGATCCTTTGTCTAAGAACTCTGAGAGGGCTTGAAACCCTAATTCTTGATTGTAGTGGATGCTCACCCATCTTTGGGGAGACTGATGAAGTATGATGGTTCCTCCATATTGTGATGACGATTTTCACAATGATGGGAAATCTTAGTTGTCAAAATTTGGGGTATGACAGATGCCCCTATTTAATCTTCTTGGACACGAAGGTGTGAATGACGAAGGTATTCGGGCAATCAGGGTGCAAGAGGATTAAATATCATAATACCTGAAATTTTGATGGTGGTTATGAATGGTAGCTTACGCATTCATCTTCTTTAGCTAAGCAATGATGCTTAGAAAAGGTAAACTTCCCCTCGATCCTTGTCTTCAGCCAAGGAACTGGTCTCAGTTTCTAAAATAAACTTCCCCTCGATCCTGGTTTCCTACCAAGGAATTGGTCTTAGTTTCTGATGTAAACTTCCCCTCGATCCTGGTTTCCTACCGAGGAACTGGTCTTAGTTTCTTTCGTCAATAAACTTTACTGACAAGGGACGCTATTCGTAGCGGCTTTCCTTCAAACTTCTCGCCGAATTTTCTTGGGGAGATGCCATTTGAGTGGAAAAAGTTTCGATGTCAGACTTGCTGGGGAACCCAATCGTCTGAGTTGTAGAGGTATACAAACTTCTTTGTTGGAGATGCCATTTGTTGACTCTACTTGGGGAATGCGAGTCCCTTGAGAGACTGCATTCGCTTGGGGTCTTTACATCATACTTTTCTCGGAGATCTTCTCGGAGAAATGCCATATGATGTGATCCAATTTTGAGGTGCCGATGACCTTTTCATCAGTGGGTTTTTCGGAGAAAAAATGCCGTACTGCCGAATCTCTGATTTAGGAGGCTTTCTCTCGGGATTTTCTTTAATCCGGGAAAATAAGGATATCATCTTCAATGGCGAAAAGTGATGTTAACTGAGGGCTCTCTGGTCTTTCAGAGGTTCAAGTTATCAAAGTGGTCAAGGACCTAACTTCAATCCAGAAATAAAACTGGAGGAGAGAGAATGTTCTGACGTAACACTTCCTGACGAGGAAAGGGTTGACAACTCGATTGAGATGACTTTTATCACTAGGGGACAAGGCCGACTAGAGTGATAGTGCTGCAATATGAATGCGAATGCAAGTAAAATGCATGATGTATGTATGTATATGCTGACAAAACTTGACACAACACACAGACTGACGGATGAACACGACTGGATACTCGGCCACTGCTGGAGATGAAAGGTATCACTTGGTTCAAGATAGCAATTCTGCCTTGCTTAGGAAAGATAATCCCTGCGGGGAATACCGTTGGTCGGGCTTAGGAGATGAGAACTCGGCCGAAGAGGTCAGACGGAATAGTCGCATCTGACACTGTTGATCCTTCATTCAAGCGCACTGGGGGAGAAGGATTACTTTGATTCTGCACTTTGAGGTTCGCTTACTTCTGGAGAAGCGGTTGATGTTCTTTTGATGTTCAACAGTCAAAAGAAATTGCCATCTTTATTTTAAAGCAGAAAAAGTTTTACAATTAAATTCATTTTTTTGTTTTATTTCAAGAATCGTTAATCATGTTAAAATGTCGTTCTGTAAAGCTAAAACAAATATGAATTACAAACAAAAGCACAAGGGCTCAAATTTTATTGATAAGATGGAGATCAGCCAAACGCGTGATTCCAAAGAGTATTTACAAAGTTAGAAAATGGTAATTTACAGGGAAAAGGGCTACGTTGAAACATAACGACCACTATCCTTCTACCAACTTTGAATTCGGGACATCCTGAGCTTCTGTCGAAGATGACCTTGACTGGAGTTTTCTGGCGGATGATGTAACTGCTGCTGTTGAGGGACTTGCCTCTGTTGAACATAGTTACTTGCCATTATCCCTAATTTTTGCCTGGATTGTACTGTGATGTTTCCAATCCACAGGGATGATTTTTTTCTTTTTATGTCTCTAACATTTTCCTGGACCGCCCTTTCGGGTTCTCAATCCACCGAGACATTTTTTTTTTAGTTTAGGCGAAGTATTTCTTGACTACATCAACATTCGTGGGGTAGGCAAATTCCTCTCCGTCCATGGTTGCAAGTCTCAAGGGGCCGCCTGAGAAAGCTTTCGTGACCACATAGGGGCCGTCATAATTCGGAGTCCATTTACCCCGAGAGTCAGTGAGAAATGACTGGATCTTCTTGAGCACAAGGTCTCCTTTCCTGAAGATGCGAGGTCGAACCTTTTTGTCGAACGCCCTCTTCATTCTCTGTTGATACAACTGACAGTAGCATAGTGCCGTTATTCTCTTTTCTTCGATCAGATTCAGTTTGTCGTGTCGACTTTGACACCATTCAGCTTCGGTGAGCTTAGCTTCCATCAATACTCGGATTGACGGGATCTCTACTTCTATGGGGAGCACTGCTTCCATGCCATACACTAGAGAGAAAGGGGTTGCCCCTGTTGAAGTGCGGACGGATGTGCGATAACCGTGAAGAGCAAAGGGTAGTATCTCTGCCAATCTTTGTAGGTTACAACCATCTTTTGAACGATCTTCTTGATGTTCTTGTTAGCCGCTTCTACCGCTCCGTTCATCTTAGGTCGGTAGGGAGATGAGTTATGGTGTTCGATCTTGAACTCAGCGCACAACTCCTTCATCATCTTGTTGTTCAAGTTAGATCCATTATCAGTAATGATCTGGCTCGGAACACCATAATGGCAGATGATATTGTTTTTGATAAATCGGACCACCACTTGTCAGGTTACATTGGCGAATGACGCTGCTTCGACCCACTTGGTGAAGTAGTCAATGGCTACTAGGATGAACCGATGTCCGTTTGAAGCCTTAGGTTCAATCATGCCAATGATGTCGATTCCCCATATCGAGAATGGCCATGGAGAAGAGAGAACTTTGAGATGTGATGGCGGTACATGAATTTTGTCGGAGTATATCTGATACTTGTGACACCTCCTCATGTACTTGTAGCAGTCGGATTCCATGGTCAACCAATAGTACCCTGCTCTTAGAATTTTTCTCACCATTGCGTGTCCATTGGCATGAGTGCCAAAGGATCCTTCATGAATTTCTTTCATAAGCATGTCTGTTTCTGGTCTATCTACGCATCGGAGCAAGACCATGTCAACATTTCTCTTATAGAGAGTATCACCGCTCAAGAAGAAACTACCTGCTAGTCTTCTGAGGGTCTTCCTATCTTTCCTGGATGCCCCAGGTGGGTACTCTTGTTTCTGAAGGAAGCATTTGATATCGTGATACCAAGGTTTATCGTCTATGACTGCTTCAATCGTGAAGATGTAAGCGGGCCTTTCAAGGCGCATTATGTCGATCTTAGGTAGGTCGTTCCATTGACCTACACTAATCATGGAAGAGAGAGTGGCTAATGCATCAGCCATGTGATTCTCCTCACGAGGGATGTGATGAAACTCGACTCTGTTGAAGAAGGGTAGTAACCTTATCACGTAATCTTTGTAAGGAATCAGTCCTGATTGGTATGTGTTCCAATCTCCTTTTATCTGATTGATAACCAGAGCTGAGTCGCCATATACGTCCAAGTTTTTTATCCTTAAATCAATTGCTTCCTCGAGACCCATAATACAAGCTTCATATTCGGCCTCGTTGTTCGTGCATTTGAACATAAGTCTGGCGGTGAAAGGAATATGGGTACCCTGAGGGGTAACAATTATTGCCCCAATTCCGATTCCATAATGATTAACTGCTCCGTCAAAGATTAGTCCCCATTGGGAACCTGGTTCTGGCCCTTCACTGGGTAACAGTTCATCGCAGTCTTTCCTCTTTAGATACATGACATCTTCGTCTGGGAAGTCAAACCCGACTGATTCCTGATCGTCAATCGGTTGATGAGCCAAATGGTCGGCTAAAATACTTCATTTAACGGCTTTCTGAGCGTGGTACTCTATGTCATATTCTGATAACAGCATCTGCCAACGGGCAATCCTTCCCGTGAGAGCAGGTTTTTCAAAAACATACTTGATTGGATCCATTTCAGAGACCAACCAAGTAGTATGACGAATCATGTACTGGCGAAGACGTTTGGCTGCCCAAGCCAAAGCACAACAAGTTTTCTCGAGCATCGTGTACCGAGTTTCGCAGTCTGTGAACTTCTTGCTTAGATAGTAAATGGCAGACTCTTTCCTTTTAGTTTCGTCTTGTTGGCCAAGTACACATCCCATTGAGTCCTCTAGAACTGTGAGGTAAATGATCAGTGGTCTTCCTTCCACTGGAGGTGATAGAATCGGTGGTTTCAACAGGTATTCCTTGATACTGTTGAAGGCGGTTTGGCAGTCCTCTGTCCAAATGCAATCCTGGTTCTTTTTGAGTAATTTGAAAATCGGCGCACACGTGGTAGTCATAAGGAATATGAACCTGGAGATGTAGTTCAAACATCCCAGGAATCCTCCGACTTGTTTTTCAGTTTTCGGAGAAGGCATTTCTTGAATGGCCTTGACCTTGTCAGGATCAACCTCAATTCCTTTCTGGCTGACGATGAACCCTAGTAGTTTCCCTGAACGGACACCGAAGGTGCACTTGTTGGGATTCAAGCGGAGCTTGAATTTTCTTAGACGTTCGAACAATTTTGACAGATGTTCAACGTGCTCACTCTCTGTTTTAGAATTTTCAATCATATCATCGACATATACTTCGATTTCTTTGTGTATCATGTCATGAAAAAGAGTAGTCATGGCCCTTTGATAGGTTGCCTCGGCGTTCTTCAAACCGAACGGCATTACCTTGTAACAAAAGGTGCCCCATGGGGTAATGAACGAAGTTTTCTCCATGTCTTTCGGCGCCATTTTGATCTGGTTATAGCCCGAGAATCCATCCATGAAGGAGAAAATTTTGAACTTTACTGTGCTGTCTACCAGCATGTCAATGTGTGGTAAAGGAAAGTCGTCCTTTGGACTAGCCTTGTTTAGATCCCTGTAATCAGCACACATTCTGACCTTTCCATCCTTTTTGGGGACGGGTACAATGTTGGCTAACCATTGAGGATATTCAGATGTGGCGAGGAAACCCGCGCCAATCTGTTTCTGCACCTCCTCTTTGATTTTGATGGCCATGTCCGGGTGAGTGCGTCTCAACCTTTGCTTTACTGGGGGACATTCCGATCTCAAAGATAAGTGATGTTCCACGATGCTGGTATCCAACCCTGGCATATCCTGATAGGACCAAGCGAATACATCGGGAAATTCTTTGAGAAGCTTTATCAAACTCTCTTTGGCAGTTGGACTGAGCAATGCCCCCAATCCTGATTTCATTTCTCTCTTTTTCTGAACCCAAGTTTACCATTTCCAACGGCTCTTTGTGAGGTTCAATGGACCTTTCCTCTTGTCTGAGTAGTCGAGAGATCTCTTCTGGAATTTTGTCGTCATTTTCTTCTTCAGCCTCGAATACCGGGAGCTCAAAGTTGGGAGAAGGCATCGGATCATATGTTTCAACGGGGTTTAAAGCAAGCAATCTGAATGACGTGATGATTCGTGTTTAGAAGAGATAGAGAAAATGCAAGTGTGTGCAGTGTATATATTTTACTGCTTGTTTTTTGAATTGTTTTTTAGGATTACCATTTTCTGAAAAAGAAAAAAGAGAAAACAGCAATTAATGCGGAAATTACAGAACGACGCTATTTTATTAATGAATAAGTCGATTCTTGAAACTACAGCCCTATAAAACAAAACTCTGTCGCTTTGGGCGAAGCGAAGAGGGAAAAATTACAGAAAGCGAGCCCTATCAAAACATCTGTTTCACCTGGGCAGGGTGAAAGGTTAAAGATGGCAATTACTTTGACTGATGAACGATCTTCGGAACCTCGACGACAACCCATTGGTGGCGAACTCCTTGGTGAATCACAAAGTCTGGCACCTTCCTTGATTTGTCTTAAAAAATAACGCTGATTTCTGGTGGAGAAAGATCATTGGAATTTGTCTCCCAGGCAGAATTGTCGTAGGAGAATTCCTCAGTTGTATTTTGCATAGTATTTGTGCTCTCAGCTGTGTCTCCCCATCCAGTAGGCTGGATATCTTCGAGCCTAACACGAGAGCTTTCGGGAGCGGTGTACTTGACCATATAGTCGTATTTCCCACTCGGTTGTCCCAAGGTGTCCCACACTTCTCTGGAACTGGAGGAGTCATCTCTCTCGATGACGTTAACCTCAGGAAAAGCATAGTTGATGAATTCAAGTCCTGCAAACGTTGCAAATTCATCTTCATGTTGAGTAGTTTCTGAATGACCTGAGTGTTGATCCCATGACATGGTGGGGACACAGGTATTCTGTTCAAAAATGGTCAGCTGATTTTTATTGTTCGGCTGACTCTCTTGCCCCAAGTTTCCTGGGTAAGGCTGCCACATTGGCAGACCATCCATTGGGCCATAGTAATTGTATTCAAAGTTGTCTTTCATCAGAGTGTCCTCCTCTAATGAATTTGGCAGAGCACGACATCCTTCCGGATCACAATCTCCATAGATCATTTCGACGTCTGACCTTGGTATAAATCTCGGACTCTGTGTAGGAAAGCAAAATGGTGTAGTCACCTCTTCCTGAGACATATAACCATCCTCATTAAGATAGGACTTCCATTCTTCATCTGTGTCAGAGGGATCTTCCTCATTAATAGCATGTACTGCCTGAGACACTGGGTGAAGAAAACCTCCACTGTGGAAGAAGTTTTGAAGGGGATGAAGACTTTCATCGTTGGCAGCTGTCTGGGTACAGGTTACAGAAAAACCAAGACCCTTCTTTGTTTTATTGTCAATAGGAATGACAAGTTGTCCCCATCCTGTTGTATCGGTACTCTCGACCGCTTTGATAGCATCTTTGTATGAGAAAATCGAGGTTCCTCCTTTGGACTGATTGTTCTTGCTTACCGACAGTGCTTGGAACTGAGTTCCAATAACCTCCTCGGGTTCTATACCAGTAGACGATGATAAGTTGCTTATAAACAAGGCTTGTTCCCCGCAGACTGGGACAAGTTGATCGTTCTTGACGAACTTTAGCTTTTGGTGGAGGGTCGAAGTGACCGCTCCAGCCTGATGTATCCAAGGTCTTCCTAATAAACAACTGTACGTTTCCCGGATGTCATGACCTGGAAAGTGACTTGGAAAGTGTGACGACCAATAGTTATGGGAAGATCAAGTTCGCCGATAATTGTTTTTCTGGATCCGTCGAACGCTTTGACGACGACCTCGCTGATTCTCATCGGAGGGCCTTTGAATGATAATTGCATCAAAGTGGACTTCGGCATAACATTAAGGGCTGGCCCTGTGTCTACCAGTACACTGGCTAAAGCATCGTCCTGGTAGTTAACTGTAATGTTGAGCGCCATGTTATGACGGCGACCCTCTTCGGGTAATTCCTCATCACTAAATCCCAAATTATTGCAGGAAGTGATGTTAGAGACAATGCTATCAAATTGTCTGATTGTTACATCCTGTTCCACAAAGGCTTGCTCCAAGACTTTCTGTAGAGCCTCCCTGTGGGCTTCGGAACTGAGTAATAGTGATAGCACCGAGATCTTTGAAGGAGTTTGTAACAGTTGATCGACAATGTTATATTCACTCCTTTGGATGAGCTTCAACATCTCATCATTATTTTTCGAAAGGTCGGGATTACTGGATTGACCGACTGGTGTATCAGGAGATTCCGTATAAAGTTCCTTTTCCTTGTTAAGTTCCCCAACCCCTCGGTTGAAGATTCTACCACTCCGTGTTACACGACTGATGTCTACAATATTCACGACGGAGGGTAATGGAATTTCCTTTCCATTTTCAACTGTCGTTGCACCGTATTTGTAAGGGATAACCTTAGTTGATTCATACGGTAGTGGTCATGGCAGATAGATGACTATGGGAACCTTCTGATTTTTCTGACCATCATAAATAATCTCGATCCGTTCCCGGTTGGGAACTTTAGATTCGTCAAGTAGAGGGATAATGGCAAAAACATCCCTGGTCCTGTGATGACCAGATATCGTGACAACATCCTCAACTTGCTCGGCAAGGTAGTTCAGCGTCCAGTTGATGGGTCTAGAAACCGGATATGGGCGAATCTCTCCACGATCTACCTGACCCTGAAGAGCTGCTCTCACAAGGTAACACCCTTGGTTACTTTCCGAACAGACACCGCAACGTTCATAGTTGTGTAGTGGCACCTGGTCACCCCCACTTTGAATACAATGTAACCTCACTAGGTTAGCTTCCATAGATCGGACATCCTGACTCTGACGCCGAGTAGGATTACTGTTATTGATACTAATCAGCTGAGTATCTTCATCCATATAAATTGGCATCCACCAGTGATTTAACAAGTGCTGAAGTGCCTCCTGGACAAGGGTACAACCTCGATCATTTTCGCAACCTGCCTTACAGCTTTGATAGTCATGTGATGTTAAGAATTCGAGTAGGACCTGCTAAGCATGTAACTCTACCAGGTTGGTATTCATCATGCGAATATCGAAGATCTGAACCATGTTGATTTGATAGGAGTTCCTATCATGGTAGTCTTGGATCCATCCAAGATCCATCTGACGCTGGAGGGTCTCCTGTGTGAAAGAGCATCCCTGTTTGTTTACCGAGCAAATCAGACAGGAACTGTAATCGTAAGAACATTAGGATTTGTATCCATGAAGGATAAGACCCCGCTCCTAACAAGTTTTTACACGTCGGACTTGAAATTGAGACAAGTCTCTATGTTATGCCCTGGACCTCCTTGATGATAAGGGCAAGTTTGATCCACCTTAAACCAAAAAGGCGGATTTTTCGGTACTGTAAGAGGAGATTTAGTCTGAATATGCCCCTTAGCCAATAGTAATGGAAACAACTCTGCGTACGACACGGGTATAGGATCAAATCCTGGTGGCCGTGTTGCACGGTTGTTATTGTATGGAGGACGAGCCTGCTGAAGAGGCTGTTGTGTCCTTTGATGATCAGGTTGGCTCTGCACAACCTGAGGTTGATACGTAGGAATAGACGCAGGGTTGATAGCAGGAGTCACAGCTGCTACCGGTTGATAACGTCGCCTTTGCTTTCCGAGATAGATATTCCCAATATCTTGCTCTTTTTTCTTAGGGAGAGCACTATCGTATTTTTTAGTACCGCTCGATGATCCAGCGTCTTTTACCAAACGTCCTTCTCGGACGGCTTCCTCAAGACGTACGCCCATGCCAACCATTTCGGTGAAATCACTGGGCGCACTGGCAACCATTCGGTCATAATAAAATGAGCTTAAGGTCGTTAAGAAGATCTTTGTCATCTCTTTTTCCTCCAGAGGTGGACAAATTTGAGCGGCAATCTCACGCCACCTTTGAGCGTACTCCTTAAAGGTATCCTTGTCCTTTTGCAACATCGATCTGAGTTAATCTCTGTCGGGTGCCATGTCCAAATTGTATTTGTATTGTTGGACGAAGGGAGTGCCAAGATCTCTGAATGTGCTAATCGTGGCACGGTTTAAACCCATGTACCATTTGAGTGCGGCACCGGTTAAACTATCCTAAAAGTAGTGAATCAGTAGGTCCTGATTTTCCGTCTGAGCTGACATCCGTCAGGCGTACATCACCAGATGGCTTTGAGGGCAAGAGTTACCCTTGTACTTTTCAAAGTCGGGCACTTGAAATTTGTGCGGGACTTTCACATTTGGGACCAATCAGAGATCTGCGGCGTCCTTTCCAAATAGATCCTGACCGCGAATGGCTTGCAGTTCCTTCTGCATTTCCAAGAACTGCTCTTGGAATTCCTCCATTCTGTCAAACATAGTTTCCTTCTTACCAGAAGGTGTCTGTGGAATCTGTCCTTCCGAGACAGTGTGCACCACAGGGGGTGGTACCGTGACTATGGTAGTGATTCTTGGCGTCTCCCGAAGTTTGTAACCTTCAGGAGTCTTCAGTATGCCTCTGGCATCTTCACTTTCCCGAAGTTTGTAACCTTCAGGCCCAGCGGCTTCTGTTGTGATTCCCTGATCTTCAGTGATCGGCGGAACATATCCTTCCGGGATATAGTTAACAGCATGCCCCAGGGACGATCTTTCGGCATTTGATACCTAGGATCATACTTCTCCACTATGGGCGTTGAGGTGATCTCTGAGATCACAGTTCTTTGTAGCTGAGCTTCTACCATGGCTTGCATGTCGTTACGAAGCTTCCTCATATCCTCTCTCAGAGCGTCGATCTCTTCTTTCAACTCTCTGTTTTCTTCCTTAAGATCATCCATCTTTTTCTGACGATTGGCCCGAGTATTATACGAATGAGACAGTTTGACTCTAGAACCGAGACACAAACGTGAGATTCATAGGTAAGAAGAATACGCGATGTGAGAATGATGAATGCAATGATTATATTAATTGTTTTTTGTTTAATCAAAATAAACTTCGACAATTATATTGCAAATATCAAACGGTGGGGAAACCCCTTTTTATTGAAATTCAAAGGATTGCGGAAACGAAAATACACTAGATTACAAAATGCAGAAACAGAAACCTAAGCTAATGGGTCCCGAGAGAACTCGAGTGCTGATTCTGGTATCTTCCTTTTCTTTGACCGGGGCTCTTGAGCCGTTGTCGGGTTGTCATTCCTTTGCCAGTGAAAGGAGCGAGTAAATTCCTTTGGTCATCCTGATTTTCTACAGCATGTTTCTCCAAAATCTCAATTAGAGCATCTTTATCTTTTAATAATTGTTGTATTTTGATGCACTCCACGTCAAGGGTGCGGTACTTGTTCTTCCAAGACCTTCTCTCCCGTTGAACTTTGTTGAGAGTAACTTGAAGCTTTTCAGTTTCAGTCATGAAGTACATGACAGACTCCCTCGGCGGAAGAATTCTGTAACGAGGATAAGGCATCTTTAGCCTGAGAGCTCTAGTTTATAGCCAGTGGAGATAAGGCTCCACCGAGACACAGTTCGGTTTTCCAAGAGACTCTCGTCCTTTCTTATGAACATGCTTCCAAGCATGCACTATTTCCATCTTTAGTGCTCTGTCATTTTTTCCTTCCTTGAAGAAAAGACCTTCCAGATGAACACCCCGTGGGATGTGTCTCATCGGGTATCCAAATTGACGGCGAACCAACACCGGATGATAGTTGATTCCTCCCTTAGTTCCTATAAGGGGTACGTTGGGGAAGTTTCCATAATGGTCAATCATCCTAATTCCATCATAGATCCTATTACACCAATCTATATCAGAGTTGGTAAGGGACATGATCTTCTGCGACCAACATAAGGCACTCTTACAATCCCAAAAAGCAGCAGACTTGGGCAAGTGAGAGATAAACCATTTGTAAAGCAGAGGTACACAGCATGTGATCTCCCCTCCGCTGTAGAAATTTCCCAAGTGTACAGAATGATACGCATCTGCGAGCAAAGTCGGCACAGGGTTTCCAATGAGAAAAACCTTAATGGAGTTAATATCGACGAAGTTATTGATGTTGGGAAACAAAAATAACCCGTAGGTGAGCAAGACAAAGATGCTTTCAAAAGCAGTCACGTTTCCTATACTGGCAAAATACAGGGCCTTCTTTGTCAAGAACTGGGCTGGCAAACCTTGGATGCCACCCTTGGTAGTTAAGTGAGTCCTGACCTCAGACTCGTCCAAATGAATTGCTCTTGCAATGGTCTGATTCTTTGGAATTTCTTTTAGTCCAAAAAATGGAGCTCGATCAGTAATGTGTAGATCAATCAGATGAGAATACTCCTCCAGCGTTGATGCGAGCTGGTAATTCGGGAATGTGAAACAGTGATAATCTGGATCATAAAACTGAATGAGCGCATCCATGATTCCCTCAATCACATGGACTCTTAACAGTGGTAGCAAACCTCCGTGCTTGGCTCTGAAAGCCTCTGGGTTTGTGATCATCCTTGCTAACCTTCTTAAATCCTCTAGCTTTGGAACCTTGAAGGTATAACTATGAGTTCTCCTTCTACCGAAATCCATTAGTGCAATCCTTTTCTCTGATATTTGGAATCACAGTCTCAGTTTAATTTGAAAAACAGAGAGACTAGAAGAGAAATTTTTAGAATGTTTTTAATGTTTTTTAAATGAATGCATGAATGCAGCACACAAAAACATAGAAAAAACATGGGGTCAAAGGGTCGTTGTCATGAAGTCAAGGCTCTACCCATCCCCGAAGGTTTATACTAAGGTGATTTTTGTACCTGTACTCATTATCATCAGCTCCTCCCAGGAAAGTAAAACAATAAGCGGATCGCCAGCGAGTTGTAGAGCAATCTTAGAGTAAGTGCCATTCACCGAGAATAGATCACCAGCCTTAAATGAGGGTAGTATCGCGTAACAACTATTCCTAATAGTTTCCGCACTACAAAAGGGTTTGGCTCCTCAGCTTCTCAGACATCACAATCGGCCCATTGTCTAGGTGAGAGAATGGGTTGCATTGGTCAGCCTCCACTGAGGTTGATGGTTGACCTCGTCGCCATCACTTATCTTAAGTGTATACTCGATTTTTCCACATGCGGCATCACACGGAATTGGATTCAGTGACTTTCAAGTCTCATACCTTTGGTAACTTTAGTTACTTTGAAAGAGAGAGAAAGTAAAAAAATGGAGGGAAAAAAGAAGAGTGAGAGATATTTTAGTGAGAGATAGACACAAAGGTACATACCTTTTCCGCCTCAAAGGCACCCAATCCCAGCCCGGCATCACACGCATTCCCATTAGCAGAAAAATAAAGACGTATAGCAATTAGGAAAATCAGTATATATATTTGTCCTAATCATCCTAGACTTTTAAAAGCTAAGAATCTTAAGTTCCTGACAGAAAATGGTTTCCCGGCGGAGTCACCAATCTGTGGTTTCATTCCAAATTAACGGCGTTTTGACCTAAGATCCTAGTGACGTCAAGGTTTCCACCTAGGGGACAAAAAAGAACAAGATCCCTAAAGAGACCTGCGCATTCCCCAGCAGAGTCGCCATTTTTCTGTAGCGAGTGATTTTTGGATGTGGTTGCGAAGCACGATCGCTCTAGTACTACAGTTCGATTCATTTTTTATCCTATTAAAGCTGATGAAGGAAGAGAAATAGATGTCTCCAATTAACCTTGCTTGCATACTGAGATTAAACAGTCGAAACTGTTGGTTTACAGATGCTACAAAGATTCGGGGTTTGTCCTAGGTTATTTTGTTGACGAGGGGTGCTTTAGGCTATTGGTTGAGATGTTAGGACGGATATATATGAAAGTATGGGATTTTGGGTTTTTGTTTAGTGTGCTCGCTAAGATTTTTCTTTCAATCTTATGCCTACGTATTCCCGTTTACCGAAACAGGGAAATCAGAGCGTTCGTAGTTCCTCCTATAGAAATGGTTGTTTTGGTGTCTTGTTCAAAGCCCAAGACGTGAAGCGAAAGGTGGTTTGTATCTTGTTCAAAGCCCAAGATGTGAAGCTGAAGGGTTTATTTGTATCTTGTTCGAAGCCCAAGATGTGAAGCTAAAAGTGTTGACCTTAGAGAGAATTTATCATCTCTAAAGAGGGGTTTGTCTGTTACGACTGTTTATAAAGGAGAATTACTTTAACTGGGATTTGTGAATCCGGCAATGCCATAATTTCCTTTATAGGGGATTCCAACCTGAAGGAGAAGACTTTAACTCAGTTTAGAGCAATGCCATCTTTCCTTAGGAATTTCTCATGCTAAAAGAGGGACAGTGGCATGGATGTAGATGATCCAGAGGCTTGCCGCTTACAGTGGTTAGATGAAGCGGAAAGAGTTGTTGATGTTTGTGTATTGTGAACGAGGCACAGTTTTGATGCTAAAAGGTTGATTGGATCAACCAGTGGTTTTCTTATACAAAGCCTAAGAGGAGGCTAATATGTGTCTCGTACAAAGCCCGAGAGAGAGGCTAAAAGGTTTTGACTCAACGAGGGAATCTTTTGGTATCTCGTATAAAGCCCGAGATGGAGGCTATTGACTCAACAAGAGAGTTTTTGTATCTCGTACGAAGCCCGAGATGGAGGCTGAAGGTTTGTTTGGCTCAATAAGAACCTTTTTGTATCTCGTATAAAGCCCGAGATGGAGGCGAAAGAGGTGATTGACTCGACGAGGGAGTCTCTTATGTGTCTCGTACAAAGCCCGAGAGAGAGGCTAAATGACTTTTGACTTCGCTGGGGAGAATCATTGTACAAAGCCCAAGAGGGAGGCTAGTATCACTGGAGAAGGATCATTATACAAAGCCTAAGAGGAAGCTATAGTTACTGTTTCAGTTGAGTGACAGGTTCAGTAGACTGATTTTTAAAGAGAAAATCAGTTCTTATATGAGCAATGATGTACTCGAGGATTTGATTCGAGGATCCGGGTTATTCCTGTTCTTTAGGGAAGTGGGAAATCCGAAGGGTATTAAGACTCTCCGAGTCTACGGGTTTTCTTCCTATTTAACGAATGGGTCACTTGAGAATGTCTTTGAGACTCAAGGAGATTAGACTGTCCAAGTCTAGAGTGTCATCTTTTGTACTGTGCTTTGAGAAACAGTAGTAGACTCTATGAAAGGACTGTTCTATGCAGATGACTAATTTCTGTTCCTATACCTCTAGGAGGTCGTCGGGACAATTTGTATGAAGCCCAAGAGGAGGCTGGAAACTTTTAAGAAGCCGACGGGTCCTTGTACGATGCCCAAGAGGAGGCTATCATTCCCAGAGGAAGAGATCATTATACGAAGCCTAAGAGGAGGCTGTGAATACTTCTAAGAGCCGGCGGGTCCTTGTACTAAGCCCAAGAGGAGGCGGGGTTGCTTTTAGGAAGCCTGTGGGTCTTTGTACGATGCCCAAGAGGAGACCGATGCTTTTAAGAAGCCCGTGGGTCCCTAAACCCCGAGAAATTCAAGGCATGCTATTCACAAGGAATAGATCAAGTCATGAAAGTTCGAGAATTTGGAAGACACTCAAAGATGCCATTCACGGAGAATACATTCATCTCTGGAATAGAGTTTCTTGACAATTCCTAATGAGGACAGCCGAAGAGAAGACTGTATCTGGTGATCCTATTGGGGATCTAGTTGTCTATTTCTACGAATAAACGAAACGGCGTCACCTAGTTCTAGACGTAGTGGCCGGGAAAACTCTAAATATCTATACTATTATTACACAGTTTATATGAGTTTATGAAAGAAGACTTACAGTGAAACAACCCCACAATACAGTTATATGTATATGAAAGCGGTAAATGAAAGCGTATAAACACTTACCCGGTTGTAGAGCTTCCGTGTTGTTTGGTTTGTTGTTCAACAAAGAAAATTGAAAACAATAGTATATTCAAAATCAAAGGAGAAAGTGCTTTGAAAAAGAAAGATTTGGGGCTTACAGCTCAAGGAGAGGCCCAGGGTTTTATCAGTGAGCGCACTGTTTGAATTTGTACAGAGGGACTTATACAAGTGACTGTGGCCCAAAAATTGTTTTCTGTTCAAAGGGATGGGTCTTACACTCTCTCAAGAGGCCCAAAAAGTTTTAAAGAAAAAGAGTGGGGCTTATAACACGAGGGTAGGCCCAGATGATTTTTTCGTTTGAAATGGCGATCGCGCCGTTTGTTTTCTTTTAACGCAGATGGACTTATACAATAAGTGAGGCCCAAAATGTTTTGGTTAAAAGGGGATTGGGTCTTACACTCTAATAGAGGTCCAAAAAGTTTTAAATGGGTCTTATAGCTCGAGGAGAGGCCCATAAGGTTATTTCTCAAAAGGCGACGATCGCGCCGTTTGTTTTTTACGGTATCGGGACTTACACAATACACTGAGGCCCAAAAATGATTTGGTCAAAAAAAGGATTGGGTCTTACACTCTATTAGAGGCCCATGAGTGTTTGACAATGATTTGTTTGAGTGAAAATCAAAGAAACCCTAATTTTATTCTTTAAAAGTAAATATTTAAAGAAAATCAATGAAAAATACCAAATAGGTTTGAATAAACCACTTGTGATTTTTCTTTAAAGTTTGAAAAATGAGGTATAAATCACAAGAGATATTAAAACTCATTTGGTCTTGATTTTTCAAGATGAATATTCATTTTAAAATGTTTAAAAACAAATAAAAGTGAATTTATTCACAAAAATACTAATTATATTAAATAAATAATATAAATTCAATTTTTTTGTGGAATAAAATATTTCAACATTTTTGTGATTTTTTGCAAAAAGAACCAATAAAAAATAATTAAAATTGAAAGAGTTATTAATTTTCCAATTAATTAATAAACCATGAAAATATTGGAAAAAATGGCAAAATGTGAAAAAACACAAAATGGCATGGGTGGGGTTTGAACCCAAGACCTCAAGGTTACAAGGCGCGCGCCTTACCATTGGGGTGGTGATATATCCATTGTTTGAAACAAAACAACAAATATACAAGGCATGACTTGGTTTTAGGCCTGGCCCAAGCCAAGTTTTTGCAAGTTTTGGCTCAGAAACGTGAAGGTCATAACTTTCTCAATTCTTAATGGTTTGAGACAAAATTTATATGCATCTGGACAAGAATTTCATAAGGAATCCAATGGTGGTGGTAGTTTTTTCAGATCACACTCCCTCCTCAAAACCCGATAGTGGTTTTGAAAATGACCTATAAATGCATTTTCTATGCTACAACTTGGTACAGGCATGGATTACTTGGTGAATTAGCTCAAACACAACATATACAACATGTATGAGATGTTTATGATCAATGGACTTCAAAGCATTGCATGTTTGAAAGATTCCAAGTTGTGAGGCTTACCTCTTTTTTTGAGATTTTAGAGCTTTTGTGCAATCTGTCAAACCTCTTGTTCCAAAAATGATTTGATGCTTCAGACACACTCAAATGATCCCTTAGAAGCTTTTAGGATGATTGGAATTGACTGGTGCCTGCAAAAACACAAACAGTCCCTTTCTTGCAAAAGGGGTTAAAAGTGACCAAAATAGCAACTCTCTCAAATGGTGTTCCAGATGAGGGGAACCATTTGGGACAGTTCAAGGATGATATTTGGAGTGTGTTTGAGGTTTTATCTGGTTTGGAAAGTGACTGAATCAAGACATGGCTTGAAAAATGCAAAAAAAAGTATACTTTGAGGTTTTGAGAGGTGACTTTGTGATTTTGTGATTACAGGTCACTTGTGATAGTTTGCACAGCTTACATATGATATATATGAGGTGTGTGTGCGATTGATTGTGATGAAAAAGCTCTCAAGCTCAAAAACTCAAAGTTGCCTTGCTAAAGAAGGCATTTTTGCCAAGAGAAAGAGGTTTTGAGGAAAACATCTGTTTGATGGCTTTGGTGTACTCAAACTGATCACAATTGAGCTCTATTTATAGTAGAGCAAGTTTGTTTTAGGATCCACAGTGAATGGCAACTGCAGCAGGTGTTTGTTCAATGTTGACCAATGGAAATCCAAGTCTCCTCTAGCCATTGACTAGAGGTTAGGGCACAGGGCTGTGGTTCCCTTGGTCTTGGATAAGTCTTGACTGAATTCAGTTGCAAATGGCTCAGTCCATGCCACCTTGATGCTTCCATTGAATGCTCCAATCCAAAATTGGAGTCTTGTCCCTATTTTGGCCATTCTAGGTTCAACATGCTATTTCTTGTTCCAAAGACTTTGGAGGCTTGGCTCAGTGGTTGTCACCTTTAGATTCAATCCTCAGAGGTGTCCAAGTGGATAGGAGCATTTGGATTTAGCTGATTTTGGCAAATCGAGCAAAAATGCAAATTCTGCCTTGCCTTGGCAGATTTCAGCAAGGCAACTTTCCAATGTCATATCTCATGACTCAAATTGAATTTGGTAATGTTCTTGGTCATTTTGGAAAGCCCTTACATGATACAACAACTGTTTGAACAGTTTTGGTTTTGATCTCTTTTGAATCCATGTGAAAAATCCCCCTACATTTGGCAAAAAGTAGTGTAAAATCTGACTTAGTGAAATTTTCACTAAGTGTTGGAACAAAGTGACTTTTCTTGATTTTGATCACTCCATAACTCAAAATCCATGAGGAGTTGGAATTAGGTCTAGTTGAAGTTTTTGTAGAGGGCAATGAGATCTACAAATCAAGCCTTGGATGGGAGAAAATGGCTTTGTGGTTTAGGAGTTATGACCCTCCAAAGTTAGTACCCTAGCCACTTTATTTTTAACTTAGAAAATTTTCTAAGTTTTTTATGGTTACCCCCTTTTACAAGTTACCCAACTTTTCTTGATTTTTATTGATGAATGATGATTCAAATCATACATTAACATCATTTTAGGGTTAAAAATCCATTTTGGTGAAAAATCTCAAAAAGTCAAAGTTGACTTTTTATCAAATGAATTCCAAACTGTGCAATTCTTCAGGAAATCATGTCCTTGACCTAAATCAAACTTGATGGACATGTTCCATGGGTGTCATAGGGTATATTGATGCATGTCATAGGGCTTGGGAGCATGTCCTGGTCAAAAGTCAAAGTTACAGTTGACTTTTTCCTTAAAACCCTAACTGTGGTACAGATGAAATTGAGACTTGTTGCTCAAGCTTCTTGGATTAATGCATTGTTGTAAATGGATAAATATAGTTCATTAGAGACCCTCAAACCCTCTCTTGAGGTCTTGGCTCATGATTTGCCCTAAAAGTCAACTTAGGGGTGAATTAGGTCAAGAAACCCTAATTCCTGATTTTTGATGAATGCATCCCCTGAGGCAAAATTGACTTGATGATTGGGTCCATGAGGTCCCATGGAGTATATTAGGTTAGGTTTTGGATCATTGGCTTGTGCCCAGATGAAAAATTTCCATCTGGAGGCCCTGGTCGACCAAAACCCTAATTTGGTGACACTGTCGATCTTGAGACTTAATCCACCTAGAAGGGAGCAGCCTTGTGCTTAATCCTTGAAGTGTGAGTCCTTTTGATCCATTGTGGATGTTTTAGAGGTTAGACAAATTGAAGATCATGTCATTCCTTGATTGATCCTTTGTCTAAGAACTCTGAGAGGGCTTGAAACCCTAATTCTTGATTGTAGTGGATGCTCACCCATCTTTGGGGAGACTGATGAAGTATGATGGTTCCTCCATATTGTGATGACGATTTGCACAATGATGGGAAATCTTAGTGGTCAAAATTTGGGGTATGACACTAGATTTCCAAGTTTTCTCTCTTTTCTCCTTTTCTTTCTCTTTTCTTTCTTCCTCTTTTTCTTTTCTTCTTTTTCTTTCCTTTCTATTTTCTCTCTTTCTATTTCTATTATATGTAAAATATAATATCTACCCAAACAAAATTTATATGAACTCGCATGCAGTCTTTCCAGTAGCCATAATTTTCCCCGTTGAAAACAGGTGCTCTATTGTACGCCCCCTTTGGTTCAGAATCCATATCGTTACAAGCAGCCACAAAGCACCAGCGAACCGGTGCTCTGATACCACTTGTTAGACGGTGTGGCTAGTGATCGAGAGGGGGGGGGGTGAATAGATCACCTCCTTGAAACTCAAGGATTTAAAAATACTTATCAGAGTTTTTGAAAGTTAGCGGAAAATTACGATCCCGAATCGACTTCCATCTATTCTGAACCAGCTACTAGAAAACCGGACACACGAATTAATGCTGGATTTATATTAGGATGACAAAGATTTATTAACACCAGATTAGGATCGAATCAAATGCACTTATCATACAAATACTATTTCCAATGAACAAAAACTCAGCTGACAGTTTTGTCAAACACTTGGCGTGTGAGCGTTCAATGATTAACAATAATGGTGATTTGATAAAAGTTTTCTTACCACTATTGTATCATAAAACGTTAAGACACAATACACCAAATGAATCACAAAATTGTTGAAAACGTAAAGAGAGATAAGGACAGAATACAATACGCAGAGATTTGGTAAGGAAGTTCCCCACTTTCGTCCTCGCGTGTGGGTACGTCTCCCTCTCAATTTCAAACTGAAATTGAGACCTGTTATATCAATAATGCTGAATTCGTTGTTTACAAGATTACAATACAAAGACAGAAATCTAAGCCCCAAGATCTTCTTCTTGTAAGAACCTTCACTTGATCTGAGCTTAATCAAGAATTTCCCCTGCAAGAATTACAAACAATTCACCGGTACCACGACCTATTTGCAAAATTACCAAATTTCCAAACCCTACGTTGCGGCTGAATATGTTCTGCAAACGTGACTAACAAACCCTCAAGAACACACCAGTTCTTGAAGGACAAACCAGATGGTTTTTCCTCGAAACCCCCTTTGAATCTTCAACTCAGCTAGATCCTTGATCGTACCACTGAACGTTATCTCGATGATCCTTTAATCCGATGAACAAGAATGATTATGTGTTGATGTTCTTAAATTAAAGTGATTGAGAAGATGATGAAGATAAAGTATCTTTCAGGTCTCTAAAACTGCTCACAAAATTGATGACACCAAGCTTGCTTTTGCTGTGATTACACAATTTTTACTCTAACGAATTCCTCCCCAAACTGAATTGTCATGACTGCTTATATATGAAAACAGAAATGGTTAAAAGTAAAACAACTTTATGTATCGATACGAACATCGTATGAGTCGATACATGGTAGGTATATCACATACATGAGTCGACACATGGTTATATGCATCGATGCATACTGTAACTTTGTTAAATTCCAGAATGTAAATTTAATCATGCATCGATACAGGATGCGAATGAGTCGATACATAGCACAATTCTAAAGGAGCATGTATCGATACAAGATGCGTATGAATCGATACATACATAAGCAAATCCGTTTTTGTGATTTTAACAAAGGAATTGTTTTTATGACTAGGTATGAAATCACATGTATGTACCAACTAATCATGCATACTAATCTTATATCATACATATCAAACACATAGGCATTTAATTATGCATTTATCACACAATTTGCTATCATACAAAAACTTAAAAGCTTGCTCACAAACTCCCCCTTTTTGATGATGGCAAATTTGCAAGATGTGTGATAGAACACTCCCCCTGAGTTTATGCATGGCTGTCAACATCTTGTTGTCTTTCTTCTCCCCCTTTGTCAACATCAAAAAGGAGAAAAAAAACAATCTGTTGAAATAGTCCCAAAGCTAGACAGCAAAATTGATGTAGCAATAAACAGCAAAATTGATATAGAAGCTCACAATCACCAAGAAAGAAGCTGAACATAAAACACTCATTCACAAAGACTGACAAAGAAAGGGCAAAACTAACACAAGTAAACAGAACTAAAATAAATAAGCATTAAACTGTGAAGAAAGTACTTAGAGTTACATAAGCAGTACCAAAACATACAAAGTTTGAACAATTTAACAAAGAAACTTGAGCAACATGATGATGAAATAAAATGCAATGAAATGACATAATGATGTCTTAAAAAGGGTTATGGCCTCCACAGGACTCCTCATCATTTCTATCAGGATCTCTGAAGCTTTGTGGAGGCGGCGGAGGAGGCATCTCATCAGGATTATGGCCCATGAAACTATATCGCCTGAACCGGTTCTGAACTTCAACACTTATGAACCTGTCCATGATACCAGGATTGGCACGGAAATCGTCCATAAAACCAGACATTTCATTGTAAAAAAACTTGATGCCATTTAACCAAGTCCGTGTGCCAAGCATGCTGATTATGATACATCCGTGTGTGCTCATCATGCCACTCACGATGCTCTTTATGCCACTCATTTTGTTGGTTATGCCAAGCAAGCGCCTGTTCATGACGGGCTTGATTAGCAAGCTCCATTTGCTTAAACATTTGAGTCAAATACGCAGGAGCAGTTGAAGAAGAAGCAGCACCAGAGAACGGAGGAACAGTTGGACCTGGTTCATAATTTGTTAGAGACCACCTTTGTGGGACCCAATCACCCCAACCAGCATTAGCATTTGCTTCAGGCTGATTATCTTCATTTGCATCATTCATTTCTTCATCCATTTGTTCTTCAGTCACAAACACTTGTTCAGAAGGCACATCAAAATTATACACCCGTGTTTTGGATCCTCTTTCCAGAAAATAAAAACATTGACGCTCCTTATCCCACTGGTATCCCATATGAGATAAAGTGGCAGTGTTGAACTCTTGAGCAGAAGAGGGAGATATAAGAGGTACTAAAGGTATGGTTATATTCCAATATTTGATGATTCTCATAATCTGGGCAGCATATCCAAGTGTAATATTCTTCGCACTGTTACGCATAAGAAACATGCGTTTCACAAAGTAGTTTGGCCAATTCAATGAAACCCTATTTTGAAGAAGGTACACAAGATGAATATCTGATCTATCCAACCTAGAATGACCACCGGACTATGGACGCAAGATGTGCGAGACAATCCAGTGAAGTATTCTAGGTATGCTTGTAATCATACCAGATGTGAGTGATTCATCCTCACCCAGAGGTCTATCCAATTTTGAAATGGATGCAACATATTCCCTTATTTTAAAGTTGGTATCAAAACTTTGGTCATGCCAGTTCTTCAATCCAGGCAACCCAAAAGGGATTTGAAACACTTTGTCCCAATCAGTAGCTTCAAAGGTATAAGTTTTGGTCCCAATAGAACATTTGAACATATAGCCTCTACCAGATTGCAGACCAGCATAAAATATACGAATAAAGTCCTCATGATAATCATCATTTATGGTCAAAAATGTACCAAGGTTTTGTGCATTCAACAGATCAACAACATCGTTAAGATGTAGGGCAGATGCATCAGTTTTATTAAAGACATGGGGTTTCATAACTAACCTTGTCTTGAAAGAGGCCTCAAACTCCTCAGCGATGGCAGGATGAAGGAGAGTTATCGCACTAGGAGGGATTTCTGGAGGTTGTGGAAACTGACGAGAAGTCCCAATGGGTTCCTTTCCTTTTCCTCTTCCTCTTTGTCAAGCCGGGATGATTCTTGGAGGCATGGTGATGAATTGTAGAGGAGTTAAGATGAATGAAGGATAGGAAGTGAATTAGGGTTTAGGAGATGAAGATGATTGAAGAAATTAGGGTTAGCCGTGTGGGTATGAGAGGAGGAAAGAGTTTAGAGTGAATGAACCCTTTGAATTTGACTGATGTGTCGATCCACAACTGAATTTAACATGCATTTATTGTAAAAGAATCAGTATGCATCGATACAAAGGGTTATGGATCGATTCATTTCACGAGTTAATTGTTTTGAAAATGTCCTATGTGTCGACACAAAATACGGATGCATCGACACATACTGAAACAAGTTTGAAAAATGTGAAATAAAAAGACATGAATCGACTCATAGCACGAATGCATCGACCGGAAACTAGAATGTATCGACACATGCACTTGTTGCATCGATACATACTGATGCTAAACTAAGTTTTAACTAATTGTTGAATACCAGTTGAGTATAGAAACCTGCTAGCAGTTCTAAGTCAATACAATATGAATTATGTCATGATGATTATGCTCAAGTATAATCCACAAAGCAAACATTAATGTTCAAACAACATATGCAAAGGAATACATATAAATGATTTTAAAGAATTTGTTCAAACATACACAAATCACATAGTTCCAAAGAGATATAGAAAGGAATGATATTACCTCTGTTGATGTAACCTGATGAAGTACGAATGAGTTCTAAAGACAAATCTCAACAAACAAAGTGAGACATATATAAATAAGAACCAACATGCTTAAGACATCAATGAAGAGAGATCTAAAATCCCTAATTCACGACGAATGTTGAAGAACGGTTCCGTTGCTAATGGTTTAGTAAAAATGTCAGCAAGTTAGTTTTTAGTATCAACATGCTCAAATACAACATCCTCTTTTTCAACATGATCGCGAAGAAAGTGATGCCTAATCTCGATGTGTTTAGTGCGTGAGTGTAAAACAAGATTCTTAGTAAGATTTATAGCACTTGTGTTATCACATTTTATTGGAATACGTTTGAGTTGAATATCGAAATCTTGTAGTTGTTGCTTCAGCCACAAAATCTGAGCGCAACAACTACCGGCTGCAACTATTCAGCCTCAGCAGTTGGCAATGCTACAGACACCTGCTTTTTGCTATGCCAGCTTACCAAAGAATTTGAAAATAAGTGACATGTACCACTAGTGCTTTTCCTATCTGATTTGCAGCCAGCAAAATCAGAATCGGAGTAACCTACTAAGCTACAATCACTTCCTTTGGAATACCAGAGCCCATATTTAGATGTTCCATGAAGATATCTAAATATACGCTTAACAGCTTTCAAGTGTGATTCCTTAGGATTTGATTGATATCGTGCACACATACAAACACTGAACATGATGTCAGGTCTAGATGCAGTAAGATATAAGAGAGACCCTATCATACCTCTATACCTTTTGACATCTACACTCTTACCGTGTTCATCTTTATCTAGATTCCCGTTGGTAGGCATAGGGGTGTCGATTGATTTTGAATCGTTCATTCCAAAGCGCTTGAGCAGCTCTCTGCAGTATTTCGTTTGACACACAGCTGTACCCTCATCAAGCTGCTTTATTTGGAGACTGAGAAAGTAATTTAGCTCCCCCATAAGACTCATTTCAAATTCCCCCTGCATAACCTTTGAAAACTCTTCGACCAAGTGTATGTTAGTTGAACCAAAAATTATATCGTCTACATAAACTTGAACTAAAAGAATGTGTTTTCCCTTGTGTTTAATGAAGAGAGTGGTATCCACTTTACCTCTTGAATATCCATGATCAAGTAGAAATTTGCTAAGTCTTTCATACCAAACCTGAGGGGCTTGCTTAAGACCGTACAAAGCTCATTTTAATTTGTAAACATAATCTGGATATTCAGCATTCTCAAAACCAGGAGGTTGTGAGACGTATACCTCTTCATTTAGGACACCGTTTAGAAATGCACTCTTTACGTCCATTTGGTAAAGCTTAAAATTCTTAGAACACGCATAAGCAAGCAAGAGGCGTATAGCTTCAAGGCGAGCAACTGGAGCATAAGTTTCCTCATAATCTATGCCCTCCTCTTGGTTATACCCTTGTGCCACTAAACGTACTTTGTTCCTAGTTATCACTCCGTTTTCATCAAGCTTATTTCTAAAAACCCATTTAGTACCTATGATATGATGATCTCGCGGACGAGGAACAAGTTCCCAAACGTCATTTCTTTGAAATTGATTAAGCTCTTCTTGCATGGCCATTAGCCAAAATTCATCAATCAAGGCCTCTTTGGCATTTTTAGGTTCTACTTGAGAAACAAAAGCGAAGTGAGAACAGAAATTACTTATCCTAGAACGAGTCATTACTCCCTTCGAGATATCTCCCAAAATGTTGTCAATGGGATGGTCTTTCGAAGATCTCCAAGCTGGTGGAAGGTCATTCACTTCAGCTTGCCCTTCTTCCTTATCTTTTACATGACTGGTATCTTCCTCCTCCTCATTGTCGTCTGTTTTGGACTGATCAATTTCCGAAACAGCTTCTTTGAGTATGTCTTCTGTAGATACACATGCGTCATCAAAAGAAATACCTTTTCCGACATTTTTCGGATAAGACTCATCAAAAGAAACATGGACAGATTCTTCAACAGAAAGTAAACGCTTATTATACACTCTATATGCTTTACTTGATTGTGAGTATCCAAGAAAGATACCTTCATCCGCTTTTGCATCATACTTCCCAAGTTTTTCTTTACCATTATTCAAAACAAAACACTTACAACCGAATACGTGAAGATGTGACAAGTTTGGCTTTCTTCCTTTTAGAAGCTCATAAGGGGTTTTATTTAAAATAGGACGAATTAAAATCCTGTTTAAAACATAACAGGCTGTACTAATTGCATCAGCCCAAAAATATTTTGGTAATCCACCCTCATTTAGCATTGTTCTTGCCAACTCCTCTAAAACGCGATTTTTGCGCTCCACAACGCCATTCTGTTGTGGAGTTCGAGGAGCTGAAAAGTTATGCTCAATACCATACTTATCACAGTACTTATCAAAGAGGTGGTTTTGAAATTCACCTCCATGATCGCTTCGAATTGTAACTATTTTGGAGTTCATTTTATTTTGGGACAGTTTTGCAAAACTCTTAAAAGCGGAAAAAGTTTCATCTTTGCTATGAAGGAATATAGTCCAAGTAAATCTAGAATAGTCATCAACGATTACGAAACCATAATAATTTCCACCTAGACTCTTTGTCCTAGAAGGTCCAAAGAGATCCATATGGAGAAGCTCAAGGGGTCGTGAAGTTGAAATTACATTTTTGGACTTAAAAGAGATCCTTGTTTGCTTTCCCATTTGGCACGCGTCACATAGGTGGTCTTTTGAAAATTTTATTTTTGGAAGACCGACTACTAGATCCTTAGATACAACCTTATTAAGCAAATCGAAATTAACATGCGCTAAACGTCTGTGCCAAAGCCAAGAATCATCATTCAAGGCAACTAGACACTTAGTGCTTGTTAAAGATACATCAAAAAGATCAAGCATATAGATATTTTTTACTCTTACACCCTTAAACACAATATTCTGTTCAGTATGTTCAATTATGCAGCAAGTTTTTGTGAAAGAAACCTTGTAACCCTTGTCGCACAATTGACTAATACTTAACAAATTGTGTTTAAGTCCCTCTACTAGATGGACATCAGAAATAGTAGTGGTAGAGGGATTACCTACACTACCTTTGCCAAGTATAGCTCCTTTGTTATTGTCTCCATAAGTAACATATCCCTTCTTCTTTGCTTTGAAGTCTATAAAAAGCGATATATCACCCGTCATGTGCCTTGAGCACCCGCTGTCTAGAAACCATCTTCTATCTACGGATGCAAGACACTCATCCTACAATATCAAAAGAGAGAAATAGGTACCCAATTTTCATTGGGTCCATGTGGGTAAGTGGTAACATGGTTGCCTTTAGGCTTCCATTGATAAATGCCTTTAGGAACAAGAAATCTCCTAAACTTGCATTTTTCAATGGTATGACCAGCACGACAACAATAATGACATAAGCCATGATGATGTATTTGTTTATGTTTGTTCATTAAATCCTTTGGAATAAAAGAGTATTTTGCATATGGTGGATTTAATGACTTCTTAAACAACTTAGAATCAACGGCATAAGTAACCTTGGGTTGTAAAGCTTTTTCCAATTTAACTTTAAGAGTGTTAACCTCTTGTTGCCAAATATGACAAGCTTCACAATACCTAATTTTACTACATCCGTTAATATTGATATCTTTTGAATTTTCTACAATACTAGCTTTCAAACTTTCTAAATCTTTTTCAGCTTTGTATACTTTACCTTCCAAGAATGAAAAAATTTGTTTATCGGAAGATAATCGTTTAAAAGCATCTAAAGCTTCGTTATGCAGTTTTTCAAAAGCTATTTTCAGTTCAGAAAAAGACATAGAAGAAAAATTACTATAGTAGGCTTGTCTTACTTTCTTATCGTTGATCTTCTTCTTGTGGTGGGACTGATTTTTGGTTTGAGCCATAAGACACAGATTTGTTGTCTCATCACTATCATTTGAACTTTGTGAGCTTGATGAATCACTATCACTTTCCCACGCAATATAAGCTCTTCTTTGTTTATTGAACCTTTTTGGTGAAGCTTTTCCTTTATCCTTTTTCCTCATAGGACATTCTGTCTTATAATGTCCAGATTTACCACAATTAAAGCAAGATCCTTTTACTCTATGCTTCTTATTCTCTTCCTGTTTTGACTCTGTAGATTGTCTTCGGAACTTAATGAGATTTTTGTCGGAATGCTTGATTCCATTCTTTCGAATGAATCTATTATATCTCTTAACAAAAAGTCCCATTTCCTCATCACCCGAATCTTCGTCACTACTTGAATCATTGTCACTTTGCTCTTTTTGTGAGGACTTTGAGCTAGAGGCCACAAGAGCTATTGGCTTCTTCTCACTCTCTTTGTTTTTATTCTTTTCCTTTTTACTCTTGTTCTCAAATATTTCAAGACTTTCCAGTTCTTGCTGATGTTCTTCCATCTTTCCAAATAAAGTTGTAATCGTAAGCGTCGTGAGGTCGTTGGCTTCCTTAATAGCTGTTACTTTAGGTTGCCATTCCCTGCTAAGACATCTCAGAATTTTATTAGTGGCTATTTCATTGGAGACAGATTTTCCAAGTGCATTCAAACGATTGATGAGATGAACGAATCTCTTTTGCATGTCAGAGATAGATTCTCCTTGTTTCATGCGAAAGAGCTCGAACTCTTGATTAAGTGTGTTAATACGGGACTGTTTAACTTCAGTAGTACCCTCATGGGCAATTTCTAAAGCATCCCACATTTCTTTAGCTGTCGTGCAATGGGATACCCGATAATACTCATCAGCACCAAGTGCTGAAATTAGCATATTTTGAGCTCTCCAATCACACGACCACTTTTTCTCATCTTTCTCATCGTAATCCTCTTCTGGTTTAGGAACTATGGCTCCAGCTTCATTTCTCATAGTAATTTGAAAAGGACCATTTTGAATGGCAGCCCACACATTCCTATCCACAAAATTTATATGAACTCGCATGCAGTCTTTCTAGTAGCCATAATTTTCCCCGTTGAAAACAGGCGCTCTATTGTACGCCCCCTTTGGTTCAGAATCCATATCGTTACAAGCAGCCACAAAGCACCAGTGAACCGGTGCTCTGATACCACTTGTTAGACGGCGTGGCTAGTGATCGAGAAGGGGGTGAATAGATCACCTCCTTGAAACTCAAGGATTTAAAAATACTTATCAGAGTTTTTGAAAGTTAGCGGAAAATTACGATCCCGAATCGACCTCCGTCTATTCTGAACCAGCTACTAGAAAACTAGACACACGAATTAAAGCTGGATTTATATTAGGATGACAAAGATTTATTAACACCAGATTAGGATCGAATCAAATGCACTTATCATACAAATACTATTTCCAATGAACAAAAACTCAGCTGACAGTTTTGTCAAACACTTGGCATGTGAGCGTTCAATGATTAACAATAATGGTGATTTGATAAAAGTTTTCTTACCACTATTGTATCATAAAACGTTAAGACACAATACACCAAATGAATCACAAAATTGTTGAAAACGTAAAGAGAGATAAGGACAGAATACAATACGCAGAGATTTGGTAAGGAAGTTCCCCACTTTCGTCCTCGCGTGTGGGTACGTCTCCCTCTCAATTTCAAACTGAAATTGATACCTGTTATATCAATAATGTTGAATTCGTTGTTTACAAGATTACAATACAAAGACAGAAATCTAAACCCCAAGATCTTCTTCTTGTAAGAACCTTCACTTGATCTGAGCTTAATCAAGAATTTCCCCTGCAAGAATTACAAACAATTCACCGGTACCACGACCTGTTTGCGAAATTACCAAATTGCCAAACCCTACGATGCGGCTGAATATGTTCTACAAACGTGACTAACAAACCCTCAAGAACACACCAGTTCTTGAAGGACAAACCAGATGGTTTTTCCTCGAAACCCCTTTTGAATCTTCAACTTAGCTAGATCCTTGATCGTACCACTGAACGTTATCTCGATGATCCTTTAATCCGATGAACAAGAATGATTATGTGTTGATGTTCTTGAATTAAAGTGATTGAGAAGATGATGAAGATAAAGTATCTTTCAGGTCTCTAAAACTGCTCACAAAATTGATGCACACCAAGCTTGCTTTTGCTGTGATTACACAATTTTTATTCTAACGAATTCCTCCCCAAACTGAACTGTCATAACTGCTTATATATGAAAACAGAAATGGTTAAAAGTAAAACAGCTTTATGTATCGATACGAACATCGTATGAGTCGATACATGGTAGGTATATCACATACATGAGTCGACACATGGTTATATGCATCGATGCATACTGTAACTTTGTTAAATTCTAGAATGTAAAATTAATCATGCATCGATACAGGATGCGAATGAGTCGATACATAGCACAATTCCAAAGGAGCATGTATCGATACAAGATGCGTATAAATCGATACATACATAAGCAAATCCGTTTTTGTGATTTTAACAAAGGAATTATTTTTATGACTAGGTATGAAATCACATGTATGTACCAACTAATCATGCATACTAATCTTATATCATGCATATCAAACACATAGGCATTTAATTATGCATTTATCACACAATTTGCTATCATACAAAAACTTAAAAGCTTGCTCACATCTAAACCCTTATCTCATATTTGTTGTAATTTACTTTACTATTTTTATCTTCCACTTGTTCATTTTTCTCTGATCTCCAAGAATAATAATACAATTCATTTTCTAAGTAACAAAACCTAAATTAATCCCAAATCTTGAATACCACAATTCACCCCTCTCTTATGCGTGAAGTCACTTGTCCAATATTTTCTCCATTGGGCACTGATTGCTTAAGTCATACACTTATGGTGTTAATGAATCCACCCATTTGTCACCTTTAACTTAAGCTTTATAATGATCAAGGGCGAACCAGTTTTTCTACATAATGATAAAGGAAAGAATTTTGGTGAATAATTAACTTATTTTCTTAGTTAAAAGGATTACATATTAAGATTTGACATAGATTGATAAAAGTATGTAATGAAAACGACCTAGATTTTGATTTATTAGCTTATACGTATCTTTTTTTTTTGCGATGAATTTATCTACATTAGAGTCCCTTGGCGCTTGGTTGGCTGTTGTGGTGGGGATTTATGTTCTCATATATCTTCGTTAACTTCAAGCTTTATGTCCCACCCAATGTTCGGGATAATCGTGTTGTGGTGCCCCTAGTTGAGTCACAATCTAGTTTAATAGATAACCATAAAAAGTTCATACACCTCGCATCTTGAGTGCATTCTAGAGTCGTTGGAAATTCGGAGACACATTTGGCCCTGACAATTGCAATTTCGGAGGAGATGAAGGTTACATTAATATGTAACATGAGAATTATTGTTGAAACGGTTGTGTTAATGAAAAGACCATAAATGTCCCATGTCAACTGGTTTAGGGATCGGGATCTTGTGAGATGTTGTGGCTAAAGAAGTCACAAGAACGTGAATACCTCCTATTCGCAAAAGAAGTGACTTTTCAAACGTGGGGGTGAGTACTGGTGAAGAATGGTGTTTAGATGAAATGTGGTTTAGGTCAATTTGTAGACTACCATTACTTATAGTTGTAAAATTTTAAGACAGGCAAATAGGTTAATAAAGTGGTTGCGATTGTGCAACAAGAGGGATTAGAGAAATCTAGTGTGTAAATGAGAACCAAGAGACAAGATTCTCATAGATAGCATAACTATTATGGTGCAGAACAAAAGTTATGTAATAATGTAGGGATGTCCATTGTGAAAAGATTTTGGTACAATAATTGACGTCTCTAGTTGTTGAAAAAGGGATGTATCTGCAAGGTTAGCATTCAAACAGTCAAATGAGAAAAATCAGAGAAGTGAAACTTGTAAGTATGTAATGAATATCACACCTCAGTGTGATTTGACTTGTATAAGAACAAAGATTATAGTTGTCTCCGATAAACGCGATGTCTCACACGGGGTTGTTGGATGGCCCCAATGGCTGAGATGTAGTAATGTTTTGCTTCAATGGAGGTTTCTCGGCAAGAGGAGACATGTTCTCTAGCTTTTTTCAGAAGGCAATGAGATAATATTAAACCTGCTGCACAAGGGGTGCAACAACCCTTACAAAACATACTGTCTCCTTTTTAGACAAACTAAAGGAATAGTGAACCACTCATAAAACGAAAAACTAACACGAGGATTAACAATAGATAACCATTTCCAACTGTAAAACTTAATTGAATTCAAAAGATCCAGCACAGTCTTTGACTTGTTGTAAAAAACAACACAATTCCTGCAATACCAAAGGAACCACATAGTCGCAGCCCACACAATTAAACCCTTTGTGTTACCTGTGGCTTTTTTGATGACTCCTTCGAAATCCAACATGGAAGTGATGCAATTAACTTTGACGTTACTAACAATCCCTAACCACTGCTCCCCCTTTCCAAACAGCACATGCAATTGACCACTCCATGAACACATGCGTTATAGTTTCCTCTTGGAGCCTACACACATTGCAGCCAATATCTCCATTTGGTATACCAATATTCCTTGTAACCAGATGGTCTTTAGTTGCTAACCTATTTCTCACCACGCTCCATACGAAAACCTGTACTTTCGAAGGAAGCTTCATCTGCCATGTTTTCTTCAAACAGTCCAAACCATCTTCATCTATTCTACTGTCAACTCTTTCTTGAGTAAGACTATGGTAACAAGATCTAACAGAAAAACCCTCAGAAGAAGAAGATAATAAATTCTGACCTGGTTCCCACTTGAAATTGTCTGACTCCCCCTGATAGCTTTGACATCCTCCACCAACTCCATTAGGTCTTCTCTTTCCCTAGCCATCACAGAATCAGGAGAAAAGTAACTAAAGCGAAGTTTCCATGTCCACTCCTCCCCATTCCACTCGCCTAGAGCTGCAACTGAACTGTATGAATTGTTTGCAAAAAGAAAAATATTAGAAAAAATTTTCTTCAGAGGAACATCAAGGATCCAATGGTTGTGCCAGAATGAAGTTTTATCCCCATTCCCCAACTTACATCTCAGGTTCTCCACAAATATATTCCTCTTGGAAGCATGATCATAATCCACACCCAGCATGTCCCTCCATCAAATTTAATATGTCCTTTTTCCTTTCTCCCTTTCATAACTATTAATAACCAAATAAAGATCTCTACCATATCTACTTTCCATTAATACCTTCCACACACTGTCTTCGGCTTTCAACATTCTCCATTTCCACTTCAATAGCAGAGCCAAGTTGAAACAGGATATATCCTTTATGCCCAGACAACCCTTCTCTTTAGGAAGACATATAGACTTCCATTCTACCCAATGAATCCTCTTTCTAGCTTCACAGCCACCCCACAAAAACCTACTCTGAATACTCTGAAGAGTCTTGATAACTCCTGCAGGAACCTTATAAAAAGAAAACACATACAAAGGCAATGCATTTATAATAGAGTTTATAAGAACAAGTCTCCCACCTATTGACAGTTGTCTCCCTTTCCAATCTGCTAATCTACTCCTGACTTTATCTATGATACTCTTCCAAAGGTGCTTTCTCCTAGGGTTGTCTCCTATGAAAACTCCAAGAAAGGAGCAAGGTAAATTAAGAATATCGCAATGCAGAAAATTTGAAGCAGTTACCAGAAAATCAGGACTAAGATTTACTCCACCTATCCTACTCTTATAGAAGTTCACTTTAAGGCCTGATAACATCTCAAATCCATGCAAAACTGCCTTGATACACCATAAATTTCTCCAATTTGCCTCACCCATCAACAAAGTATCATCTGCAAACAGAGAAATACTGAGTTGAACCTCTGAGTAAACTTTGTATCCTTCATACAAACCTTCTAACTCTGCCTTCTTCACCATTTGAGTTAACACCTCCATAATGAGAATGAAAACGAATGGGGGAAAATGGTCCCGTTGACGCAAACCTTTCCCAAAGACAAAGTCCCTAGAAGAACTTCCATTCACTAGCACTGACATTGAACCATTACACACTAATGTCTGAATCCAGGACAACCATTTTAAACCAAATATCATCTTAAAAAGTAAGCTTTTAAGAAATGTCCACGACACACAGTCATATGCCCTCTCAAAATCAATCTTAATCAACATACAACTTTTTTACTCCTTTTATCTAGATCTAGAACCTCATTGGCCACTAAGACTCCATCAAAGATACATCTACCAGGAACAAAAGTTGTTTGATCAGCAGACACTAGAGAATTAACCACTTTCCTTAACCTACCTGCTAACAACTTAGAAAGAATTTTCTAATAGCAATTCACTAGACAAATAGGTCTATATTCCCCTAGAGATTGAGGATTTTTAGATTTAGCAACAAGAGCAATAAAGGAGGTTGAAGCAGCCTTAGTTAACACAGGCTTATCATAGAAATCTAGCACAAACCGGATAACATCCTCTTTAACAATCTCCCAACACTCTTGGAAAAATGCAAATGTGAAGCCGTTAGGACCCGGGCTCTTTCCACCATTGCACCCCAAACCGCTTCCTTAATTTCTTCTTTTGTAAATTTAGCTTCCAACCCACTTTTGTCTTAATCAGATAACCTTTTCAGACCCAAGTCTTCAACCGTTGGACGATTAAAACAAGATTCCCTAAAATTTTCCTCAAAGAACTTGCTTATTTCGAACTTAACTCCTGAAACATCTTCAATCTTACATCTGTCCGTTTTGACATACCAAATACTATTCCTCCTTCTTCTTCTTCTAACTGCTAATTGGAAAAACCTCGAGTTACAGTCCGTTTCCTTTAACCAAAGTACTCTAGCATTCAATCTTAAAAAATCCTCTTTCAAATTCAAATTACGCCACACATCTTCTGATGCTTTTGACCTTTTTCTAACCATTTCTTCCAAGCTAATAAAACCTAACCTGCTAACTTCCTTATCAAGATCATTGAGATCATTGATTGCTTCCTCAACTTTTACATCTATCCACACAAACACTTCACGACTCCACTTTTTGAGACTATCCTTCTAACTACCCAATTTCTACTTGAGAACGAAGTCTCCTCTCCCCGTTACCTCCTCAGACTCCCAGCTAAACTTCACAAAAGAAATGAAATCAGGATGCTTTAACCAATTATTGTTGAAACGAAAAGGTTTTGGCCCCCAGTCAAGGGCATTGGCCATCAACCACACAGGGCAGTGATCAGACACTTCTCTTCTTCCTATGGATTGACCTCTTATCTTCTAGTCCTCAACCAACTTGTCAGAAAGCAAGAATCAATCTAGTCTGCTCATCGAGTTACCTGACATGTTAAACCAAGTGAAAGTACCTCCCTCACACAGAACATCAACACAATCTATATCAAAGATAAAACTTCTGAAGTCCTCCATCTCTTTGTTACTACTATTACTCCCTATTCCTTTCCTTTCTTCTTTGTACGCTACATAGTTGAAATCTCCTCCAACCACCCAATCACCTCTCCCAAACCTCTTTTTAACCCTAATAAGACTTGACCACAAACATCTCTTTTTGGGTAGGTTACACGACGAATACACATTTACGAAGAAGATTTCTCTATCTTTCCAATACACGTTTAGACCAGCATAACCTTCTTTCCTAAAGCTACAAATAAGATCCAAGATGCCTTTTCTCCACAGGATGACCATTCCACCAGCGTTACCTATCAAACCTGAATATGACCATTTCACATGTTCTCTAGCTTAAATAGACGCATAATTAAACCTTCAAATTAGATCCGTCTTATTGGATCATTTACCCAAGCCAGATTCGGTAGCATAATATTACAAATCAGTAAATAAAATATCCGGCTATAATATAAAGCGAGATCAATGCATCACCTTTAAAACAAAATTATCCACTAATCTTAAATAGCATGAGATGTTTTTTAATATTTATTTTTCATATTTTGGATTGCAGTGAAAGCCAAGTTAATTATGAGAGTTTCTTATCACACCACTCTTGTTTCTTAGACACCACCTGAATTTCCGTTTTGCCCCAATTTCCGGATGTGCACATCCGGACGCACCCTTTCTCTAAAATTTTTCAGTTTTTTCCGGATGTGCACATCCGGAAGAATTTTCGATCTGCAAGTCCGGAAAAATTTCATAAAATCATTTACTTCTAAATATAATTAAATCCAATATAATTAAAATCCAACATAATTAAACTTAATATGATTTTTTCAATATAATTAAATCCAATTTAATTAAATCCAATTTAATTAAATCCAATATAATTAAAATTAATATGATTAAAATTAATATGATTTTTTCAATATAATTAAATTCAATATAATTAAATTAATTTTAGAAATAAATACTATATAATTTTAATTATAATTTAGAAGTAAATACCATATAATTTAGAAGTAAATACCATATAATTTTAAATACCAATATAATTAAATCCAATTTTAGAAATAAATACCATATGATTTTAAATCCAATATAATTAAATTAATTTTTTCAATATAAAAAAATCATTTAAAATTAAATACCATATTAATCATATTAATTATATTGAAAAAAATTAATCATATTAAATATCATATTAATTTTAATTAATATAGATTTTAATTATATTGGATTTAATTATATTGAAAAACTGATATTAATTTTAATTATATTGGATTTAATTATATTTAGAAGTAAATGATTTTATAGAATTCTTTTGATTTTTTTCGGATTTGCAAATCAGGAATTTTTCCGGATGTGCACATCCGGAACATATTAGGGTTTTTTAAAAATTTGGTGCGTTCGGATGTGCAAATCTGGAATCTAGGAACAAAAATGAAATTTTACGTGGTGCCTAAAAAACTTGGGTGGAGTATTAAGAAATTCTCTTAATTATTTATTGGCTGGGTAACTTTGAAATGGTATTTCTATTCTCCCTTGTGAACATATATTAGTGTGATGCGATGATTGTGACCAAATAACTCAAAAATTAAGTCTCCAGAACTAAGACGAAGTTTATAATGATTTTAATTTGATTTCCCCAAGAATATTTCTAAATTAAATTACCATTACAAGAACATGTACTAAATCAAATGTCAAGTGGAACAAGTAATGCCTTCAAATTTGTTTGACTTTGGTGAGGCAATTAAGCACATATACTAGTTATTATGAAAGAATGATTCACTATCTAATACAATATTGATTTCGGTAAAGATCAATTGCAAACCAATTCAATTTCCATCTTTATTAAAAAACAACTGGTTATAATTAAATATCCAGAAATAAGACAAAGTCTAAATCTTAATTTGATTTAGCCCAAAACTTTCCATTTCAAAATTTGATTGACTTTGGTGGGGAGATTTAGCACGGTAGTTGTTAAAGAATGGTTCATTGTTTAATAGAAAATTAATTACTGTAAAGATCAAATGCAAAGCACTTCAATATTGCAACCTTATAAATAGAGAGCTATACATGAAACATAAATCAATTCTCACAAGCAAATAATAATTTACATAATAACAAGAATAATTAAAGAGGAGTAGTGTGTTGCAAAATGAAAGTTCTTTACTTCCTTGTTAGCATCTTGGCTTTGGCATCAGTTTCCTTTGCTTATGACCCAAGCCCTCTCCAAGACTTTTGTGTTGCAATCAAAGACCCTAAAGATGGTGGTATGTATATATTCCTCCCAAATCTTACTATTTAAATTTTAAATTTTTTTCTTGTTTAATTAGATTAAGATAAAAATTATATTATTTACATCTTTTTAATATATTACTGTTATGTTTTGATAATTTGTAGTATTTGTGAATGGAAAGTTCTGTAAAGACCCTGCGCTAGTTAAAGCTGAAGATTTTTTCAAACATATTGAACCTGGGAATCCCGTAAATGCACTGGGCTCTCAAGTGACTCCAATATTTGTAGACCAACTGTTTGGATTAAATACACTTGGAATATCTTTGGCTCGTATTGATTTTGCACCTAAAGGTTTAAATCCACCCCATATTCATCCTCGAGGGACTGAGATCCTTACAGTTCTCGAAGGCACTCTTTATGTTGGATTTGTCACTTCCAATCAAGATAAAAATCGTCTTTTCACCAAAGTTCTCAACAAAGGCGATGTGTTTGTGTTCCCGATCGGTCTAATTCACTTTCAACTAAATGTGGGATATGGTAACGCTGTTGCCATCGCTGGACTTAGCAGTCAAAATCCAGGAGTTATCACTATTGCAAATGCTTTGTTTAAATCTGATCCCCTTATTTCTGATGAGGTTCTTACTAAAGCTTTTCAAGTTGATAAGAGCATCATTGACTATCTTCAAGGACAGACTTGGTATGACAACAACTAATTTGAAAACTTGATAAGTTCTTCAATCACCATCTGCAATCAACCTTATCTACTTAATTGTTAGTTTTATTAATAAATAAAATGTATGGGTTGTTTATTTGAATACATAGTTGTTTTATTTTGAGTTTCATGTGGTTCAATAATAAATTGTTGTTGTGAATTTGGTAATATATTAATTTTTACCATGTCCTCTTCTCATGCAAATTTCAATTATTCATGAGTGACTTTTAGCTATAAGTTACTCTACATACCAGCAAGGAACAACTTTTAAAATAATAAAAATACAAATTAACACCAAAATCAGAAGAATGAGGATCTTGATAATAGAAATAAACCTAAATATATGATAGTCTTTCCTTATTACTATCTTCGAACGAAGATTCCAAAATCAATTGCCCTAGGGAAAAAAGGGTTATTGTTAAGCTTATCAGGCAGTGTATTGGCTGAAAAGCTTTGTAGACACACTTGAAATAGATTTGGAAAAAAAAGACTATTTTCTACTCAATTTTACATGTAAAGAAGATTACACTAAAGCTATAGAGGATGAATCATGTCTCATTTATGATCATTACCTTATAAAAAGAGTTTGGAGTTTGAATTTCAACTCTGTCAGTACAATAATTCACATGTATACAATATGTGTAAAAAATCCTGATCTACCAAATGAGTAATGTAATAATATATTCATAAGGGGCCAGATCCATTTGGCACCTGCTGTCCTTGGGCCTTTAGGATTAGAACCTGTTACGCTTCTAGAGATTATTTAAAAGAAAATGGGCGAGCTCAAACCCAACACGGGGAAGGTCAAGCTCAACATGGGTAAGCTCACCGCATACCCAATTCCGTCATTTTATAGCAGTGATGTGTAGAGACATCTTTTAGAGAATTAGGAGAATTCCTTAATCATTGTCACACTCCCCTTATTTAAGGAGCGACTCACCTCCTTTCCACACTAATAGTTCAAACCTAATAAATATAAAAGACCAAAGAATCGGTCCCTCTTGAGGAAGGCGTGTGGAATCTTGCTTTGCATGTGATATGCTTTTAACAAGGACAACAACTTTAGTTTAACATTTGATGATGACAACTTATTGATAATGACTCCAATGTCCTATAACAAGTCAAGCATAAGTGATTAAACGAATAAAGATGCAAACCAAAGTATTATGGTTTGATGGACTTGACTATCAGAAGATGGCAACTAAATGGAATATAAGATCAAGCCTCATCTTATATAAACTCAAACAAGTGTCTACAAAAGAAAGCATCTGACAAAGTCTTGAAGTGTAAGGAAGCCCTACCTTAGTGTGAGTGAATATTGTGTAAAGCAAAAGGTCATTCTCTTAAAAGTAAATGGCTAAAACCCTCATACACCAAACTTATTTTCAAAATGATTTTTGTCAAGAATTTTTTTTCCGAAATATCTTGAAGTTGTGCCAGATGAATTGAGAGCAGTTAGAATAGTTAAGGGCATAGTTTTTCCATTTCTAATCAATTAGGACACTTGTCTAATTGGTTAGACATGTTCAAAATTAAGCTCTAAGTGATTATGACATCATCTTAATGAGGTACAACAACTAGATATCTTTTCCTTCCTATTTTGAACTGGTAATTGGTTATCTTTGGAGTTTCTTATCGATTAGCATTACGTTCTAATTGATTAGATTGTCTTAAAAGTTTTTAAAATTAATTTCCTTTTTGAGCCAACCTCTAGCTTATAAATAGAAGTCCCTTCTCTCATTTCAAACCAATCCAGAATTATGGTTTAACGACTCTCTCTCTCTCTCTATATATATATATATATATATATCTCGTTAGATGAAGGCGACTTATCTAGAGGGGGTGAATAGATCCCAAGTTAAAAATTTATTTATAAAATCTGTTTTGAAAATTTAACGGCTAACATAAGTAACCCTGATCGAATCGTCTAACCGAACCGCTATCAAAAAGCTCGAATATGCGTATATGAAAACCAATTGATGATAATACTAAACAAGTCAATCAATATGCTTATAACCACAATCACTTGAAATCTACTCAATAAGTAAATCTATTTCCAACGATAAAATACACAAAAAAGTAAATGTGGCCAATTATCAAACACCTTGTGGCAATCAATTTCGTTTAGAATTTTGTATGGTTTTGTTGATTTGCAAATCCAACCACAATCAAATAGATTGTGATCAACTCAACAAAACTTTTTTCAAAGGTTATCAAAATGTTTAACCAAACGTATTATTCGCACAATCGAAGAATTCAAAAATTTGCAAATGAAAAATAAAAGAGATAGCGAGAAAGAGAGAGTACACAAGGATTTGTTTAGCAGTTCCCCAATTGGCCTCGCTATGGGTATGTCTGCCCTCAATTCGAACTCGAATTGAGATAGTGAAATTTAACCTTACTTTGCAAACTTCATTTACAAGAGAAATGTAGCAATGCAACCATACAAACCCTATGTTTGATGTTGATTTTAACACTTTCTCTTCCCTCGATCTGAGCTTGATCAAGTCACCCAACAATATAAATTTGATTCAATGTCTCATGCTACTCCTTTGCAAGAACCCCCTGTTCTTCAAAGCCTTCACTCGATCGAATCCAAATTACGAATTATAATAAACTAAGATTTACCAAAATTTGATTCACTGTCTCACAATACTCCTTTGCAAGAAACCCTCGTTCTTTAAAGCTTTCACTCGATTGAATCCAAATTGTGTAATATTGTCCAAAACCTTCAAATACCCAATTGATCTTGAAGGAAAACCCCACCTTGGTTTTCTTATTTGAAACCCTCAAAGATCTCAACTCAATTTACAATTCACCAACCTAAATTGGACGTTATCAACTCTAATTTTAGATGGAACCCAAACAAAAAATTATTATGTGTAGTTTATTTGTGTGTATGCATAGAATGAAGGTTGAATATGAACAGCACTCTTTGAAATCCCGGTTTCGTTTGCGATTGTCTCAAAATCACTAAAATGAAATGATGTATGTATGAAGTATATATATATATATGTGTGCAAGTTAGAGGCAAAAGGAATGCAATAGGTTTAGAAAAATGATGCAAATTTTCAAGATATTTAATGCATGTGTCAAACTATGTAAGTCATAGGTCTGGCTATTCGATGTATGTCCCGACCTGTATAGGTCATGAGTCGACCTGTATATGTCATGTGTCGACTTATGCAGCCAGCACATCAAACAGAGGCTACATGCTTTAAAAATGAGTTACTTGGGTAGACCTATAGCTCGTATGTGTCGACACATAGAAAATTTTTTCTGCTATGTGTCGATCTATAGCATGTACGTGTCGACCTATTAACATGTTTTGCACAAAAAACTTGTTTTTAATGTATGAAGCCTTTTCTAAACCATGACCAAAATGTTTTATGCTCCCTAATGCTAAGATGCGCATTAAGACTCAGAGGATATCGTCCAATATACATAAACCCTAAAGTATCCTAGTTTTGACATCATGCAAAATGAAGGTGTGAAAAGTACACAAGAATGGGGGGGTTGAATTGTGTTTCACGTTTTCTTATTATTTAGCTTCTAATCAGAGTCTCGGAATCAGAACTGATGTTCAGATTCTGAGTTAATTCATTTGACAGCGGATACAACAGAAGTAAATAAAATAATAGCAGAAGACACAAAAGATTTATACTGGTTCCTCCCTTAACTGAGAATAGTCAAGTCCCCTTGCCTCGCAAGAGCTTTTCATTATAATCACTTCATGATTACAATTGCTTATGCTTCTGCATAAGACTTTTACAACTGCTCAGATCAACTATCTGAGACTTCCCTTGCTTAGAGCGCATGTTTAAGACTTACCCTTTGCTCACACCATCTGACTGAGCCACCTGTTCATCTGTCTTCTGGTTGAGACTTTCCTTTGCTTAGAGAACATGTCTAAGACTTTCTTTGCTCACACCATCTGACTGAGCCGTCTGCTCTTCTGTCTTCTGGTTGAGACTTACCTTTGCTTAGAGCACATGTCAAAGACTTTCTTTTTACTCAATCAGACTAGCTGAATAAGACATTCGTAGCTCAAGCACTTAAGCAATGAGACTTACGTGGCTTAAGCATCTTGGCTCAAGACTTGTTGCTTGAATCCCAATGAGACAAGACTTTTTTCTCAAGCACGTAGCAGGAGACTTAATCTAAACTACTGAAGGCTTAGCAAAATAGAGAAAAAGGTGTACATGATGCACGCATCAGAGGTATGGGAGATCCCCATAACAAAGACCTAAAGCACTTAAGATTTCTTAAATATATATAGGGGTAAGAAGTCTTAAGGCTTTTACAATTACAACCAAAAACATAAAATCTGTCTATTACATAGAGTGTATAATTGCTTGATCTTGCTACTCCTTCAATAGAAGAATCCTTGTTAAAAATTTAGGCTTGAATCTTCAGCCATATATATAGGCTTTCCAGAAAATAGCCGTTGAGAAGGTTACTTGATCAAGTGTCTTTGCTTTTGCTCCAAAGTACTAGAGACGTTGAAGATGGATGCACATTAGATTTCTGAATGCACTATGTAACACGTGTAACCTTTGAGTCTTCAAAAGGTTATGTACTAATTGAGCCGTTAGGAGTAGACATCCGTAGAACGTACCAGCTTTTCTTGAGCCTTGCAATCATGTAGACTCTAGCTGACAGGATTATAAGACAATCCAACTTGCTTTCAGTAGTACGGATAGTCCATAGCTTTATCACCAACTATGAATGGTATCAAATGCTGATATACAATTATTAAGTGTAGAAACTCTTCTGAATGTTGAGTCCTTCAGTTCATAGTCTTCGTCAAACCACACTAGAAATTGTTCTTCACACTCTGTCACCAGAAGCTAGCAATGAAGCAACTCCAAGTGTATCTTAAGTAAGAGAGATTCTGATTATTTATGTACAAGACAAGAACCTGCATAAATAAAACAGACATCAAATAAACCATTATACTTTTAATATTTTTGTTATCATCAAGACTAAAGAGAAAATATCAAGAACAATGTTGGGCATTTATTTTTCTCTGCAACAACAGGGTATGAGGTTTGTAAGCTCCCCGTGAGTCTGATAGCTCACAACTGAGTTTAATTTACTCTAGCATTATGAACCATTTTTCAAGAAAAATGAATTAGTCTTCTTAATAACATCAGGGTCTGAGGTTTGTAAGCTCACCCTGAGTCAAACAGTTCCAAGGTTGAGGTTTGTAAGCTCTCTCTTAGTTCCATATTTAAGAACACCAAGATAACTGCATTTTAACTCCTTTTGGCTACACCAGAATAGTTTGTAAGCTCCTTCTGAGTCTCATACGTAAGTCAGAGATTTGTTCTTTCTTAACACTATGTACAAGAGAGTTAAAATATGTCCCCCTTTTTAACTTTCCTTGGCAATACCTAAATATGAGGTTTGTAAGCTCCTTCTGGGTATGATAGACTAAGTCTGAGGTTCGTAAGCTCTTCCTTAGACCTATGTACGAAAAGTTAAAAATACGCCCTGGGCAAGTAACAGAAAATAAATGACCAATATGTATTCAATGGGTTCAGTTTCCACTTAAATACTTACTATTATTTCTTCCTTTTTTGTCACATAAAAAGAATAAAAGGAAAAAAGAAAAGAGAAATAAAATATCACTAATAAATGTAACTCAGATCATCATTACAGGATCTGTTTCAAACAAGGAAGAATAATCAAGTAATAAGAGTCATTAAGGTTTGTAAAGTGTACGCTTTGAAGTCTTAGTGGTTGTTAACGTTCCAAGAATTAAACAAGGATTAACTTTAGACGCTTGGTATCCATAGAAGTCATTATAAAAACATCCCAGTCCTAAGTCATTTTCATTAATCACCCATCCTAAGAATATGGAGTCAGCATCTGAGAGTCATAAGGCATCTGTCGTAACAAACACAACTGAGAGCTCTACAAGCTTTCCAGTCCAATCCCCTCAGAGGCGAGCTGCTTTTGAGTCCTCTACAACTGTATTTGTGCTCTCAACATAACTTGCTTATGAAGAACCTACTTCAGCAACACCTAGACGACCTTCAGAAGGCGGTTCAACAGTAGTTGCCTTGAAGCCTCAAAGAAGAAGCATGAAGAGATAAAGGAAGAAGAAAAGGAGGGTCAACAAGAAGTTCTACCACTCTCTTCCAGATATAGAAGAGGAAGAAGTGATTGATTTAGAAGATAAGGAGGTAGATTATAACAATAGTGGACGTCGTTGGGCACGCGATGTAATAGCTAGAGATCAAATCTAGAGATCATCTTGTACCCCTTTTTTTGTTAAAAAAATGTAATCCTTCTGTTCAATTAATGAAAAGGTTTTTAGACCAATACTTCGTTCACATGCATTTACATTCGAGAAATTTTCTTTAGATTTTCTGAAGGTACACTATCAAAGTGAAACTGACACACAAACAACAGTTAGAACAGATCTGACATAAATTCATAATAATTCAGAGAATCTTAATAGATTATACGTTTAGATTACATCACCAAGAGTTATCATTAAAATACTGATAAAATTTAATCAGTACTTAAATAATATTAAACTCAAGACATTAAATGCAATATGTCTATAAAAGGACTCTAGTAGGCTTTCTTCCATCATCACTTAATCCCTAAAACACCAAGATGTATAAGCAAAAGCAAATCTGGGTTCCAAAGAGATATTTCAGGAAGGCAACATTAATGAATGCAGCAACTCAAGTAAATCAAACCAAAGTAGCAGTTGAAGAACTTGCAAGCAAGCAGATAGCTTCAGAAGTGCTCCCCTCTTCAGCATCCTTTGTGAAGACACATAGAAGAAAGAAGTCTTATGGATCTAGACGCAGAAACAAACTGAGGAAGGAGGCTTTGGAGTTTTCTAAGGAAGAATGGCAAGATTTCTTAAACAATCTAGACCTTTCAAATGATCCTAGGGAGTTTGTAACACCCCATTTCTACCCGGCAATTATACTGAAAATCAGAGTAGTAAAAAATTCAATCAACAAGTACATAAATAGGATGCCACATTTTTCAACTTTAAAAACTTATTTATTTAATCAAATGGTACATTGATACATAACACTTTTGATTCGGATGAAACTATAACAACAACTTTTACAACCACGCAGCGGATTCTCAAACATTCAACTTTGACATGATATAAGATTTGTTCAACTTAAACAACTTAGTAACAACATATTTTTAGGGAAACAATTTAAAACAACTTTAAAATAAGCCACAAAGTATTCTTCGGCAATTCTACTTAAAAATTCAGCATGTAAACAAATAAGCAAATAAGACACGCGTCATCCCCCCGAGTGCTACGTATCAGAGCGACAACCACCGACTCGAACTAAGGTAACCGGATATTCATTTTGATTACCTGCAGGATGGCGTATAAACCATCACAATACACAGAAGGGGTGAGATATCGAAAAATATAAACAAGAATATGATAATCAATCCGTTAGAAAGAATCATACAATTTTCATTACTATCCAACAACAACATCTTACAAATCACCCACAACTTACCAACATACTTTATCAACCTATTACACATATCAACATTTACGACATAATCACTAAAATCAACCTAATCAACATAACCAACTTCAACTCTAAAATCAACGTAAACACCTTCATCAACTTCAACAAATATACCCAACATATTCGACTTCTTCAACATCAACATAATCGACTTCATTAACTTAAACAACGCAAACCACTTTATCAACTTAAGCAACATGAACAACATTTATCAACTTGGACAACATAAACAACTTACTCAACTTCAACAAAGCACAATCAACACAAACAACATAAATAATGCGACACGGGATGCGACTCGACTATGCATATGCATGTGGTACCATCGGAGTAAAACTCCCAACTTAAAATATACCAGGTTATCGAGGTATCTGCAAGGCATAAGCCTTCAACTTAATAATCTTGCCAATCCAGGCCAACGTGGTGAGCATCCGCTCCAACTTAGAAAACAATGTATGCCATGATGCAACGACTCAACACATAACAACAACCAACTCCGAACAACATATAACAAACCACATAACAACTTTAATTCAACACGATTCAACTTTGTCCAAAGGCCTACAACTTATATACATCAACGTTGGTCATACGACCTACAACTTTAACATCAACATTGGTCCTTCGACCTACGACTTAAAAATGCCCACAAACCGGGACAAAACCACATAAGCAACTGTACAAGAAATCCACACATACAACACGAATTCAAAAAAATAAACTGACTAAAATCACCTACTAATTATTACTAACTACCTCGACAATTTTTGTTAAATTCCGAGCAACTAATTTTTCCGCTTAAATCGGCTAAGTCGGCTAAAACTGTATTGTTTTAACTTCTGCGATTGATAAGAACTTATTGTAAAATTCTATTTTCTGTTACTACTACTATTACAATAATTTCCAACCTGCTGTCATGAATTTTTTTCAGTTCAGTTTCTGTCAAGAACTGCTACTACTATATTTCCCATTTTCTGTCAAAAACATGTTTCTACTACTTGTTCTCATTTTCTGTCAAAACTGCTAATTCAAATTCTGTTGTTCTGTATTGATTCTATTAATTTGCTTCCACACACATACGTATTTCATCTGGACTTATAATAATCGGTCACCCAGAAAATAGTAATTTTTAAAATGAACACACCTCTTAATAAATATTTTTATTTTACGTAGAACAGAAAAGTACACACCACAGAAATACGGGTGGCTTGTGCCACCCTTGATTCCTAAGGGTACAGGTGGTTGGCGCCACCAAATACCTTGTTTTTCATGGTGGCTTGCGCCACCCTTCAATGGGAACAACATGTGGCTTGCGCCACCATCTCAATTGAGGATTCAGGGGTGGCTTGCGCCACCCATTAATTGCCATACAAGGGTGGCCTGCGCCACCCTCCCTTATTATAATTTTTTTTATTTATTTTTTTTAAACTACTAAACCCAATTCCCAGAAATTCTTTTCCTTCATGATCAATACCAATATCAGATCACAAAATCAACCATTAAAAACATTTCCCCAAACAATCAATTTCCACAACACTAGAATAATTCATCCCAAAATCAACGCATTCACAGTAGAAAATTATACAATCCCAATCCCACATATCAATTAGCATATACCCGATTATAAGATTTGAACCCCACCCTTACCTTGGATTGTAGGCGGCCCAAATTTCCGATCGACTTTTCCGACTTGGCTCCGACGGCAATTCTCCCGTATCCCTCTTTCTCCAACTTTTCCTCGTTCTTCTTTCTCACGTTCCTGCTCTTCTTTCCTCTACTGATACCAAAAGCTAACTTCCTCTCCTTATTTTTCTTTTTATTATAATTATTATTATAATTATAAATCTTAATTTGGGCCTACTATTCAACACCTCACCAATTACTACCACCGACGCAACGACTAAGCCCACTTAAATAAAATACGCTTATATTCCATAATATTAATTTTAAGATTATTTCTCTCGACTAAATCGACTAATTACCGACTATCAAATAAATCGTCCAAACCACCAAATCAACATATTTAACGATAGACGGAAAATATTCAATATTATTTCCACAACTTAAATCAACTTATTAAATCAATTCAACTCGAACCAACTTAGAAACATCAACATAATATTCCGATATTCCGGAATCAACTTAAATCGACACAAATACTCAAATCAACGCGAATCAACACAACATACCACAATTATATTTAATTAAATACTTAATTAAATAAACGGGCGTTACAACTCTCCCCCACTTAGAACATTTTCGTCCTCGAAAATTCATCCGATACAACTACTCCAACTATGTGATTCCATCCGACTAATCAACTGTCATCTCCGAAGGCAACCTACGTATAATACAAACAATTCATAACATCAACGGCAAAAACAACCCGAATACTACTCTTGCGACACACTTGACAACTTAACATCACAACATAAAGAGTAACCAACTTAAGAATTCGCCGGTTTAAGAACTAGAACACAACAACATACGAACACACAACTTAAACACGACATCAACGCAACCAACTACCAATATCGTTGTTGCTCACGCATGAACAGCTGTACAACACCACGTGTTCGCTGCGCACTCTGATTACTTGCAAAGTATCAAGTCTACCCATTTTATTCCCAACTTCTTAATCGCCAAAACCGACATAACAAAAGACTTTCGACTTAACTCTTCGAAAATTCCATCCCAACGGGTATTCTACACTTTTGTAGTTACCGAATACTTCGAACTTAGATCCGTAAGACAACACCTCTGAACGTTCAACATAATTACAACGGCGACTACTTCCCAATTATCATAAAACATAACTACAACTTTACCATCTCCTATTTACACGTTCCTCGAAAATCATCTTAAACACGCAACATCATTACAACAACATAGGGTACCTGTGTACAATTAACTTCAACCAGATAAATCATCTTTTCCTTTCCAACTAATCCAACAAACCAAATTATCGACTTTTACTCATACTGACACAATTCTTCATAAATTTTTATCCGAATTAACACAACCAAGTAACTCATCTTTACCAACCAAAAGTTCCACTTTTACAATTCAACTTATAACTTCACTTCTTTTTCTACTTGCAACTCAATTCTCAAATTACCCAGAACTCAACTGCGAATTTCCATACTACTCATCAATTAAATCGCAACCTCATGTCATCATCCTTAAATTCAACTAATATGCTCATATATGAATCTACATCGACAAAATAAACAATCCACAAGCACTTGGCTTGACTTCAACCAATTCAACGTACGTACTATACTAGTTGGCACGACACATCTATCCATCAATTATGATTCCGTCTACTATCAACAAGAGATTAAGAGTGATCAGTTCCTCAATTTGTCAATAGACAGCCGGCAACCATAACAGTGACATAAATCATCATTACCCAACACAATAGCGTACTACAACTTGTGCCCAAAGTCCGTAAACACAATGCTCCGCCAACTCTCTAAGGCTTATCAACGTCTTCTTAGTTTCCTTAATTTCAACTTCGTCAATTATACCAAAACATCCAAAATCCAATACATAATCTCTTATACATGCTCGTAGCACAACACAATTATTAAATATCTTTCCAACACCGGAATCGCTACTACTTCAAGTACTATCCAACTCGGCTCGCTCCAATTACAACTCTTATCCAAGTTAAAATTTTTAACGTTGCAAATCAACCATCCGTTTTTTTCTCAACCTTACTATCACATGACATCATCACTTATTTCTCCTTATTCAACATAAATTGCATCTCGATGCTTTCTCAGATACCGTCACATCCTTATAATTACCAACATATTATTCTTATCAAAATTTCACACTCGGCTTCATCTTTCCAAATTTTTCAGCAGTAGTCGCTCAACTTCAACCACAGATATCTCTTTTGATACAGACCTCTCAATCACAAAATCATATTCTAAAATGAAGAGAATTTCGTAAAGATTCCAGAACTTCAAGAATCGCTTGAATCCGAGTTACGAGTAAAAAGTTATCATCCTTACAACAGGACTGGTTCAGAATTTCCATATGCAGAATTTTCCAAAAATCAGCATCAGACCCAAATATTAAAACGAACTTTTCTCCCTCTTCACAAACTTCCTCGTATATGCAAACTGTAGGGAATTTTGTAAGCTTTCCAAAAAGTCCAGAACCGCTTCAATCGGAATCACGAGTAAAAAGTTATGCCTCTTTTACCGACAGCTGCTCCAAAATTACAAAAATCAGAATTTGAGATTGATGAACATAAGTTCCATCTCTCTCTCGCTTGCTCCAAAATCTACCAACAATCCTTTCGTTTCATCCAACTCTAAAATTACTCGACTTTAATCCGAATATACTCAAGGCATATTAATCTACCGACTTGATCCATCAACTTATCATTTCCATTGGAATACTTCCTTATTCTCAATCAATTCCTCATCCATATTCCACACACTTCTCAAACTCGACCGATACGAATTCATGAGTCTAAACTCTCGCCGGTCCGCAACAACATCGCTTCAACAACATTTGCACTCTTGCAATCAACATCAACTTGAACCAACTTCTACATACCAACAACACGTCCGGGAGACAAGCTTCTCCCCCACTTAATCCAAACCAACACCTGCAGCCAACGACCAGAAACTAACAAACAAGCACTGACAGTGTTTCCCACACATGTCAAAAACATGTTTCTACTACTTGTTCTCATTTTCTGTCAAAACTGCTAATTCAAATTCTGCTGTTCTGTATTGATTCTATTAATTTGCTTCCACTCACATACGTATTTCATCTGGACTTATAATAATCGGTCACCCAGAAAATAGTAATTTTTAAAATGAACACACCTCTTAATAAATATTTTTATTTTACGTAGAACAGAAAAGTACACACCACAGAAATACGGGTGGCTTGCGCCACCCTTGATTCCTAAGGGTACAGGTGGCTGGCGCCACCAAATACCTTGTTTTTCATGGTGGCTTGCGCCACCCTTCAATGGGAACAACATGTGGCTTGCGCCACCATCTCAATTGAGGAATCAGGGGTGGCCTGCGCCATCCATTAATTGCCATACAGGGGTGGCCTGCACCACCCTCCCCTATTTTATTATTTTTTTTTAAACTACTAAACCCAATTCCCAAAAATTATCTTCCTCCGTGATCAATACCAATATCAGATCACAAAATCAACCATTAAAAACATTTCCCCAAACAATCAATTTCCACAACACTAGAATAATTCATCCCAAAATCAACGCATTCACAGTAGAAAATTATACAATCCCAATCCCACGTATCAATTAGCATATACCCGGTTATAAGATTCGAACCTCACCCTTACCTTGGATTGTAGGCGGCCCGAATTTCCGATCGACTTTTCCGACTTGGCTCCGACGGCAATTCTCCTGTATCCCTCTTTCTCCAACTTTTCCTCGTTCTTCTTTCTCACGTTCCTGCTCTTCTTTCCTCTACTGATACCAAAACCTAACTTCCTCTCCTTATTTTTCTTTTTATTATAATTATTATTATAATTATAAATCTCAATTTGAGCCTACTAATCAACACCTCACCAATTACTACCACTAACGCAACGACTAAGCCCACTTAAGTAAAATACGCTTATATTCCATAATATTAATTCTAATATTATTTCTCTCGACTAAATCGACTAATTACCGACTATCAAATAAATCGTCCAAACCACCAAATCAACATATTTAACCATAGACGGAAAATATTCAATATTATTTCCACAACTTAAATCAACTTATTAAATCAATTCAACTCGAACCAACTTAGAAACATCAACATAATATTCCAATATTCCGGAATCAACTTAAATTGACACAAATACTCAAATCAACGCGAATCAACACAACATAATACAATTATATTTAATTAAATACCTAATTAAATAAATGGGCGTTACAGAGTTCCTTAGGACACATCCATTAGACTAGAAAAATCTAATTGTCTTGTAATAGCTTCCTTTTTATTAATAAAATAAGTTGCAAACATTTGAGTTCTTTTATCCGTTTCAGATTCTCAGTGAGTAACATGAATAAATACTAATCAGTTAAAACTGAACACAAGCATGAACAAACTCAGAATTTATTAATAAGATGCTTAATACAAAGATTTCAACAACAATACAAAGCATAACTATGCAGAAAATCTAACATCAGAATCTTTCGTAAATAGCTTCAAACTTTTCTCTCCAAATCTTGGAAGAACTAGCCTCAGAACTTATGTTACCCCTTGATGAACAAGTAATTCAGAAATAACTCATCCAAAAGGTGTGAAGAAGGTCTTTCCCTTTTTAAAAGAAGGAAGAGGCCTCTTTAGATGGTCAAACATAACTTGAGGAAGATCAATCTTCAAATCTGAATTGAGAAGTAGAAGTCGATCTTTTTCAATAGGGTCCACTTGGTCTAAATCTTGATCCTTTGGTAGTAAGTTTGAATTCAGAATCTGACTCCAAACAACAGCATCAGGAAGAAGATTAGAAACCATTGATGTATTAGATGGATCTACAGAGATACGCCAACTAGGAAGATAGTGTTCCCAAACAAGAGTTCCTATAATTTCTCCAATCTCCTCACAATTGATCACATTTGCAATTTCTTTTACTATAATAGAAACACCAGTTACTCTAGACCGAATAGCATACTCAGAATTCAGCTCAACAATGGAGGCATTAATCCAAAACTCTTTGACAAGACTTGGATAAGTGAAACCACAGACATCTCAAGGTAGCCATTACACCTTTGTTTAGACATAGTCTCCCAGAAGTTGAAACCAATCTTAAGCAACTCATCAAAATCCACAAACTTTTCATTGATGATAATCAGTTGATTGAAAGGAGAATAAACTGAAGAACTCATCTCAAGTTTGGTTTGGTCAGCACAAACACAAGAGGAAAAAAAGAAAGAGAAGAAGAAGAAGAAAAAGAAAGAAAGAAAAGAAACTGAACAAGAATCGTACAGAAATAAGAATCTTGTTAGAAAAAGGACACAATGATGTTTCACAGGACAAAGAATAGTAACAGTAAGTGCTAAAAGAGAAAACATCATTACCCAAAGGTTCTTTATCCAGCGGATATTTCAATTCCACCAGATGAGTTTCACCTTTATGAAAGGTTAAGTATTAAAAAAAGCTTTCAAAAAACTCTTTACTTAAACTGCTTAAGACAGTAAAAAAGAATCTTCTTCTGAAATTCAGAAACTGACAACTTTCAGAAGCTATCAACCATCAGAGTCTAGTGAGTCTAGACTTAAACAGAGATATCATTTATCAGTTACAAGTCTCTAAGATTCTATTTAGAACTAGCACTTTATCTTGAAACAAGAGTCATGAGTGATAGATGAATATTTAATTGTCTTCTTTAGACAGCTTACAAGCAACAATATCAACACAAAAGTGAGAAAACTATTTTCATAAATGTGATCATCATCTGGCTTGATAAGACATTCAGCATAGACAGACACAACAGAGTTTCCTCTTAAAGACTTCTGAAGTTCTATTTTTCAATAGAACTTCTCTAGAGATCTAATAGAAACTTTGTATTTAAATCTAAACAAATGTTTCATTGAATAAAAAGATAAGCAAGAAAAGAACAAACATACCACATTTTTTTTGTCAGACTCGATTCAATATTCAGACTTGACCAATAGAGTCTGAACACAACTTTGAGTGGATTCTGAGTCAATGGCTGTCTAACCACTGATTCCACTACTCTCACCAAATTCAGTACCACCAATACTTGAATATGGGTTGTTGGCTCTTCTTCCAATCAATGTTGTAAGCAACCTTATGGAAGATGCCTCTGCTTCTTTCCTTGATATATGTAGCAGATACATTATGACACTCATATTTCTATAAGACCATACATGTAAGTACAAACAGACTCCTCTGTGCCTTACATCTCAATCTAACAACAGATCATAAGTCACTCCAGAGTATGAGTCTAGAATGAGATATGATAGGAACATAATCTTGTTCTAAGAAATGTCAATAATCTCTTTTATCTTGGATTAAATCTTTTGACTTTGAAATCATTAACAAGCTCAGAACCAGATGGCATTAGCTATTAGAGATTGACATAAAGCAGATCAGAGTACTGTCTCAGTACAGCTAACAGAACTCAAAGAGAAGTTGAAGACTTCTCATAGAAATGTCTTTTAAAACAACTTCCATAATGGTCCTCAACCAAGAAGAAATGGAGTTTCTTAAGATATCACCTTGAAGAACAAACTCCATATAATCAAATATTTTGAAACAAGATAGCTTTTATTTTAGAACACAGATGCTTTTTTTCATCTGCATCCTGCACTAATATCAGCTTCAAACAATTAAACATTGACGAGCATCTGATATTAGGTTCTGGTAGAAATTATTTATTGCTTTCAGATTTGGGAAATCAGTTGAAATACAAATATTTCAAAAGCTCTTGAAGTTACTCTTCTATCAACAGATATCACAATCCATTCAGCCAATATGGAAGTCCTTCTGACAAAAAGCCTTGGTTTCTTATCAGTAGTCATTCCAAAGAACTTAAGCTAAAAAGAAAAAGTGATATATCGAATAGTTTTTCATCATCCAACTTCATTTCTTTTCTTTAAAGACTGCAAGACAAATCTTCAAGACACAGCAGATTCAAGATGTGAACATAAAAAAACGGTGACTTTAGATTTAAGTCAAGAAACATTCCTCTCAGAATTTGCTTGAAAAGATTAGATGAAGTGTAACTACTTCAAGCTTCAAAAACTGATTCCACAAACCCAAGCACAAGACTTCAAAGATAGTCCAAGCATCAGACATATCAATGATGTTGATATACTCAAAAGTGAGATAGTGCATCTACCAGAATGCAACTACATCTGAAGATATTCAATATGCATCTTCTGAGTTGGTGAAAGAGATTTTCCAAAAGATCATCTATAACACCATCAACTTCTATAGTAATACCTTTTTCAAGGATATTCTATAGACCTTCAGCAACCCTTTATCAAGTCCAATGAGTTAAAAATATGTTTAGCTTTTCCATCATTTAAATTCAATGGAATCACCCATTTGAATATAGTAGGAAAAACCGTATGATATTTTTCATGTGGCACTTGATTCCTTCTTGAAAAAGAAATATACTTTTCTTATTGGATCAATATCTGCACCACTGTTAAGTGTTAAGCACAGACCATGCTCTGATACCAATTGAAGGTGTGAAAGGTACACAAGAAGGGGGGTTGAATTATATTTCCCAGTTTCTGTCAAAAACATGTTTCTGCTACTTGTTCTCATTTTCTGTCAAAACTGCTAATTCAAATTCTGCTGTTCTGTATTGATTCTATTAATTTGCTTCCACACACATACGTATTTCATCTGGACTTATAATAATCGGTCACCCAGAAAATAGTAATTTTTAAAATGAACACACCTCTTAATAAATATTTTTATTTTACGTAGAACAGAAAAGTACACACCACAAAAATACGGGTGGCTTGTGCCACCCTTGATTCCTAAGGGTACAGGTGGCTGGCGGCACCAAATACCTTGTTTTTCATGGTGGCTTGCGCCACCCTTCAATGGGAACAACATGTGGCTTGCGCCACCATCTCAATTGAGGATTCAGGGGTGGCTTGCGCCACCCATTAATTTCCATACAAGGGTGGCCTGCGCCACCCTCCCTTATTATAATTTTTTTTATTTATTTCTTTTAAACTACTAAACCCAATTCCCAGAAATTCTTTTCCTCCATGATCAATACCAATATCAGATCACAAAATCAACCATTAAAAACATTTCCCCAAACAATCAATTTCCACAACACTAGAATAATTCATCCCAAAATCAACGCATTCACAGTAGAAAATTATACAATCCCAATCCCACATATCAATTAGCATATACCCGATTATAAGATTCGAACCCCACCCTTACCTTGGATTGTAGGCGGCCCGAATTTCCGATCGACTTTTCCGACTTGGCTCCGACGGCAATTCTCCCGTATCCCTCTTTCTCCAACTTTTCCTCGTTCTTCTTTCTCACGTTCCTGCTCTTCTTTCCTCTACTGATACCAAAAGCTAACTTCCTCTCCTTATTTTTCTTTTTATTATAATTATTATTATAATTATAAATCTTAATTTGGGCCTACTAATCAACACCTCACCAATTACTACCACCAACGCAACGACTAAGCCCACTTAAATAAAATACGCTTATATTCCATAATATTAATTTTAATATTATTTCTCTCGACTAAATCGACTAATTACCGACTATCAAATAAATCGTCCAAACCACCAAATCAACATATTTAACCATAGACGGGAAATATTCAATATTATTTCCACAACTTAAATCAACTTATTAAATCAATTCAATTCGAACCAACTTAGAAACATCAACATAATATTCCGATATTCCGGAATCAACTTAAATCGACACAAATACTCAAATCAACGCGAATCAACACAACATACTACAATTATATTTAATTAAATAAACGGGCATTACAACTCTCCCCCACTTAGAACATTTTCGTCCTCGAAAATTCATCCAATACAACTACTCCAACTATGTGATTCCATCCGACTAATCAACTGTCATCTCCGAAGGCAACCTACGTATAATACAAACAAGTCATAACATCAACGGCAAAAACAACCCGAATACTACTCTTGCGACACACTTGACAACTTAACATCACAACATAAAGAGTAACCAACTTAAGAATTCGCCGGTTTAAGAACTAGAACACAACAACATACGAACACACAACTTAAACACGACATCAACGCAACCAACTACCAATATCGTTGTTGCTCACGCATGAACAGCTGTACAATACCACGCGTTCGCTGCGCACTTTGATTACTTGCAAAGTATCAAGTCTACCCATTTTATTCCCAACTTCTTAATCGCCAAAACCGACATAACAAAAGACTTTCGACTTAACTCTTCGGAAATTCCATCCCAACAGGTATTCTACACTTTTGTAGTTACCGAATACTTCGAACTTAGATCCGTAAGACAACACCTCTGAACGTTCAACATAATTACAACGGCGACTACTTCCCAATTATCATAAAACATAACTACAACTTTACCATCTCCTATTTACACGTTCCTCGAAAATCATCTTAAACACGCAACATCATTACAACAACATAGGGTACCTGTGTACAATTAACTTCAACCAGATAAATCATCTTTTCCTTTCCAACTAATCCAACAAACCAAATTATCGACTTTTACTCATACTGACACAATTCTTCATAAATTTTTATCCGAATTAACACAATCCAGTAACTCATCTTTACCAACCAAAAGTTCCACTTTTACAATTCAACTTATAACTTCACTTCTTTTTCTACTTGCAACTCAATTCTCAAATTACCCAGAACTCAACTGCGAATTTCCATACTACTCATCAATTAAATCGCAACCTCATGTCATCATCCTTAAATTCAACTAATATGCTCATATATGAATCTACATCGACAAAATAAACAATCCACAAGCACTTGGCTTGACTTCAACCAATTCAACGTACGTACTATACTAGTTGGCACGACACATCTATCCATCAATTATGATTCCGTCTACTATCAACAAGAGATTAAGAGTAATCAGTTCCTCAATTTGTCAATAGACAGCCGGCAACCATAACAGTGACATAAATCATCATTACCCAACACAATAGCGTACTATAACTTATGCCCAAAGTCCGTAAACACAATGCTCCGCCAACTCTCTAAGGCTTATCAACGTCTTCTTAGTTTCCTTAATTTCAACTTCGTCAATTATACCAAAACATCCAAAATCCAATACATAATCTCTTATACATGCTCGTAGCACAACACAATTATTAAATATCTTTCCAACACCGGAATCGCTACTACTTCAAGTACTATCCAACTCGGCTCGCTCCAATTACAACTCTTATCCAAGTTAAAATTTTTAACGTTGCAAATCAACCATCCGTCTTTTTCTCAACCTTACTATCACATGACATCATCACTTATTTCTCCTTATTCAACATAAATTGCATCTCGATGTTTTCTCAGATACCGTCACATCCTTATAATTACCAACATATTATTCTTATCAAAATTTCACACTCGACTTCATCTTTCCAAAATTTTCAGCAGTAGTCGCTCAACTTCAACCACAGATATCTCTTTTGATACAGACCTCTCAATCACAAAATCATATTCTAAAATGAAGAGAATTTCGTAAAGATTCCAGAACTTCAAGAATCGCTTAAATCCGAGTTACGAGTAAAAAGTTATCATCCTTACAACAGGACTGGTTCAGAATTTCCATATGCAGAATTTTCCAAAAATCAGCATCAGACCCAAATATTAAAACGAACTTTTCTCCCTATTCACAAACTTCCTGAAGACAAATCGTATATGCAAACTGTAGGGAATTTTGTAAGCTTTCCAAAAAGTCCAGAACCGCTTCAATCGGAATCACGAGTAAAAAGTTATGCCTCTTTTACCGACAGCTGCTCCGAAATTACAAAAATCAGAATTTGAGATTGATGAACATAAGTTCCATCTCTCTCTCGCTTGCTCCAAAATCTACCAACAATCCTTTCATTTCATCCAACTCTAAAATTACTCGACTTTAATCCGACTATACTCAAGGCATATTAATCTACCGACTTGATCCATCAACTTATCATTTCCATTGGAATACTTCCTTATTCTCAATCAATTCCTCATCCATATTCCACACACTTCTCAAACTCGACCGATACGAATTCATGAGTCTAAACTCTCGCCGGTCTGCAACAACATCGCTTCAACAACATTTGCACTCTTGCAATCAACATCACCTTGAACCAACTTCTACATACCAACAACACGTCCGGGAGACAAGCTTCTCCCCCACTTAATCCAAACCAACACCTGCAGCCAACGACCAGAAACTAACAAACAAGCACTGACAGTGTTTCCCACACATGTCGAGTACTAAAGAATAAACGACATTAGACAACATTGGCCGGACGGACCGACCTGCTCTGATACCACTAATTTAACACCCCATTTCTACCCGGCAATTATACTGAAAATCAGAGTAGTAAAAAATTCAATCAACAAGTACACAAATAGGATGCCACATTTTTCAACTTTAAAAACTTATTCATTTAATCAAATGGTACATTGATACATAACACTTTTGATTCGGATGAAACTATAACAACAACCTTTACAACCACGCAGTGGATTCTCAAACATTCAACTTTTACATGATATAACATTTGTTCAACTTAAACAACTTAGTAACAACATATTTTCATGGAAACAATTTAAAACAACTTTAAAATAAGCCACAAAGTATTCTTCGGCAATTCTACTTAAAAATTCAGCATGTAAACAAGTAAGCAAATAAGACACGCGTCATCCCCCCGAGTGTTACGTATCAGAGCGATAACCACTGACTCGAACTAAGGTAACCGGATATTCATCTTGATTACCTGCAGGATGGCGTATAAACAGTCACCATACACAGAAGGGGTGAGATATCGAAAAATATAAACAAGAATATGATAATCAATCCGTTAGAAAGAATCATACAATTTTCATTACTATCCAACAACAACATCTTACAAATCACCCACAACTTACCAACATACCTTATCAACCTATTACACATATCAACATTTACGACATAATCACTAAAATCAACCTAATCAACATAACCAACTTCAACTCTAAAATCAACGTAAACACCTTCATCAACTTCAACAAATATACCCAACATATTCGACTTCTTCAACATCAACATAATCGACTTTATTAACTTAAACAACGCAAACCACTTTATCAACTTAAGCAACATGAACAACTTTATCAACTTGGACAACCTAAACAACTTACTCAACTTCAACAAAACATAATCAACACAAACAACATAAATAATGCGACACGGGATGCGACTCGACTATGCATATACATGTGGTACCATCGGAGTAAAACTCCCAACTTAAAATATACCAAGTTATCAAGGTATCTGCAAGGCATAAGCCTTCAACTTAATAATCTTGCCAATCCAGGCCAACGTGGTGAGCATCCGCTCCAACTTAGAAAACAATGTATGCCATGATGCAACGACTCAACAAATAACAACAACCAACTCCGAAAAACATATAACAAACCACATAACAACTTTAATTCAACACGATTCAACTTTGGCCAAAAGCCTACAACTTATATACATCAACGTTGGTCATACGACCTACAACTTTAACATCAACATTGGTCCTTCGACCTACGACTTAAAAATGCCCACAAACCGGGACAAAACCACATAAGCAACTGTACAAGAAATCCACACATACAACACGAATTCAACAAAATAAACCGACTAAAATCACCTACTAATTATTACTAACTGCCTCGACAATTTTCGTTAAATTCCGAGCAAATAATTTTTCAGCTTAAATCGGCTAAGTCGGCTAAAACTGTACTATTTTAACTTCTGTGATTGATACGAACTTATTGTAAAATTCTGTTTTCTGTTATTACTACTATTACAATAATTTCCAACCGACTTTAATGAATTTTTTTCAGTTCAGTTTCTGTCAAGAACTGCTACTACTATATTTCCCATTTTCTGTCAAAAACATGTTTCTACTACTTGTTCTCATTTTCTGTCAAAACTGCTAATTCAAATTCTGCTGTTCTGTATTGATTCTATTAATTTGCTTCCACTCACATACGTATTTCATCTGGACTTATAATAATCGGTCACCCAGAAAATAGTAATTTTTAAAATGAACACACCTCTTAATAAATATTTTTATTTTACATAGAACAGAAAAGTACACACCACAGAAATACGGGTGGCTTGCGCCACCCTTGATTCCTAAGGGTACAGGTGGCTGGCGCCACCAAATACCTTGTTTTTCATGGTGGCTTGTGCCACCCTTCAATGGGAACAACATGTGGCTTGCGCCACCATCTCAATTGAGGAATCAGGGGTGGCCTGCGCCATCCATTAATTGCCATACAGGGGTGGCCTGCACCACCCTCCCCTATTTTATTATTTTTTTTTAAACTACTATACCCAATTCCCAAAAATTATCTTCCTCCGTGATCAATACCAATATCAGATCACAAAATCAACCATTAAAAACATTTCCCCAAACAATCAATTTCCACAACACTAGAATAATTCATCCCAAAATCAACGCATTCACAGTAGAAAATTATACAATCCCAATCCCACGTATCAATTAGCATATACCCGGTTATAAGATTCGAACCCCACCCTTACCTTGGATTGTAGGCGGCCCGAATTTCCGATCGACTTTTCCGACTTGGCTCCGACGGCAATTCTCCTGTATCCCTCTTTCTCCAACTTTTCCTCGTTCTTCTTTCTCACGTTCCTGCTCTTCTTTCCTCTACTGATACCAAAACCTAACTTCCTCTCCTTATTTTTCTTTTTATTATAATTATTATTATAATTATAAATCTCAATTTGGGCCAACTAATCAACACCTCAACAATTACTACCACCAACGCAACGACTAAGCCCACTTAAATAAAATACGCTTATATTCCATAATATTAATTCTAATATTATTTCTCTCGACTAAATCGACTAATTACCGACTATCAAATAAATCGTCCAAACCACCAAATCAACATATTTAACCATAGACGGAAAATATTCAATATTATTTCCACAACTTAAATCAACTTATTAAATCAATTCAACTCGAACCAACTTAGAAACATCAACATAATATTCCAATATTCCGGAATCAACTTAAATTGACACAAATACTCAAATCAACGCGAATCAACACAACATAATACAATTATATTTAATTAAATACCTAATTAAATAAATGGGCGTTACAGAGTTCCTTAGGACACATCCATTAGACTAGAAAAATCTAATTGTCTTGTAATAGCTTCCTTTTTATTAATAAAATAAGTTGCAAACATTTGAGTTCTTTTATTCGTTTCAGATTCTCAGTGAGTAACATGAATAAATACTAATCAGTTAAAACTGAACACAAGCATGAACAAACTCAGAATTTATTAATAAGATGCTTAATACAAAGATTTCAACAACAATACAAAGCATAACTATGCAGAAAATCTAACATCAGAATCTTTCGTAAATAGCTTCAAACTTTTCTCTCCAAATCTTGGAAGAACTAGCCTCAGAACTTATGTTACCCCTTGATGAACAAGTAATTCAGAAATAACTCGTTCAAAAGGTGTGAAGAAGGTCTTTCCCTTTTTAAAAGAAGGAAGAGGCCTCTTTAGATGGTCAAACATAACTTGAGGAAGATCAATATTCAAATCTGAATTGAGAAGTAGAAGTCGATCTTTTTCAATAGGGTCCACTTGGTCTAAATCTTGATCCTTTGGTAGTAAGTTTGAATTCAGAATCTGACTCCAAACAACAGCATCAGGAAGAAGATTAGAAACCATTGATGTATTAGATGGATCTACAGAGATACGCCAACTAGGAAGATAGTGTTCCCAAACAAGAGTTCCTATAATTTCTCCAATCTCCTCACAATTGATCACATTGGCAATTTCTTTTACTATAATAGAAACACCAGTTACTCTAGACCGAATAGCATACTCAGAATTCAGCTCAACAATGGAGGCATTAATCCAAAACTCTTTGACAAGACTTGGATAAGTGAAACCACAGACATCTCAAGGTAGCCATTCCACCTTTGTTTAGACATAGTCTCCCAGAAGTTGAAACCAATCTTAAGCAACTCATCAAAATCCACAAACTTTTCATTGATGATAATCAGTTGATTGAAAGGAGAATAAACTGAAGAACTCGTCTCAAGTTTGGTTTGGTCAGCACAAACACAAGAGGAAAAAAAGAAAGAGAAGAAGAAGAAGAAAAAGAAAGAAAGAAAAGAAACTGAACAAGAATCGTACAGAAATAAGAATCTTGTTAGAAAAAGGACACAATGATGTTTCACAGGACAAAGAATAGTAACAGTAAGTGCTAAAAGAGAAAACATCATTACCCAAAGGTTCTTTATCCAGCGGATATTTCAATTTCACCAGATGAGTTTCACCTTTATGAAAGGTTAAGTATTAAAAAAAGCTTTCAGAAAACTCTTTACTTAAACTGCTTAAGACAGTAAAAAAGAATCTTCTTCTGAACTTCAGAAACTGACAACTTTCAGAAGCTATCAACCATCAGAGTCTAGTGAGTCTAGACTTAAACAGAGATATCATTTATCAGTTACAAGTCTCTAAGATTCTATTTAGAACTAGCACTTTATCTTGAAACAAGAGTCATGAGTGATAGATGAATATTTAATTGTCTTCTTTAGACAGCTAACAAGCAACAATATCAACACAAAAGTGAGAAAACTATTTTCATAAATGTGATCATCATCTGGCTTGATAAGACATTCAGCATAGACAGACACAACAGAGTTTCCTCTTAAAGACTTCTGAAGTTCTCTTTTTCAAAAGAACTTCTCTAGAGATCTAATAGAAACTTTGTATTTAAATCTAAACAAATGTTTCATTGAATAAAAAGATAAGCAAGAAAAGAACAAACATACCACATTTTTTTTGTCAGACTCGATTCAATATTCAGACTTGACCAATAGAGTCTGAACACAACTTTGAGTGGATTCTGAGTCAATGGCTGTCTAACCACTGATTCCACTACTCTCACCAAATTCAGTACCACCAATACTTGAATCTGGGTTGTTGGCTCTTCTTCCAATCAATGTTGTAAGCAACCTTTTGGAAGATGCCTCTGCTTCTTTCCTTGATATATGTAGCAGATACATTATGACACTCATATTTCTATAAGACCATACATGTAAGTACAAACAGACTCCTCTGTGTCTTACATCTCAATCTAACAACAGATCATAAGTCACTCCAGAGTATGAGTCTAGAATGAGATATGATAGGAACAGAATCTTGTTCTAAGAAATGTCAATAATCTCATTATCTTGGATTAAATCTTTTGACTTTGAAATCATTAACAAGCTCAGAACCAGATGGCATTAGCTATCAGAGATTGACATAAAGCAGATCAGAGTACTGTCTCAGTACAGCTAACAGAACTCAAAGAGAAGTTGAAGACTTCTCATAGAAATGTCTTTTAAAACAACTTCCATAATGGTCCTCAACCAAGAAGCAATGGAGTTTCTTAAGATATCACCTTGAAGAACAAACTCCATATAATCAAATATTTTGAAACAAGATAGCTTTTATTTCAGAACACAGATGCTTCTTTTCATCTGCATCCTTCACTAATATCAGCTTCAAACAATTAAACATTGACGAGCATCTGATATTAGGTTCTGGTAGAAATTATTTATTGCTTTCAGATTTGGGAAATCAGTTGAAATACAAATATTTCAAAAGCTCTTGAAGTTACTCTTCTATCAACAGATACCACAATCCATTCAGCCAATATGGAAGTCCTTCTGACAAAAAGCCTTGGTTTCTTATCAGTAGTCATTCCAAAGAACTTAAGCTAAAAAGAAAAAGTGATATGTCGAATAGTTTTTCATCATCCAACTTCATTTCTTTTCTTTAAAGACTGCAAGACAAATCTTCAAGACACAGCAGATTCAAGATGTGAACATAAAAAAACGGTGACTTTAGATTTAAGTCAAGAAACATTCCTCTCAGAATTTGCTTGAAAAGATTAGATGAAGTGTAACTACTTCAAGCTTCAAAAACTGATTCCACAAACCCAAGCACAAGACTTCAAAGATAGTCCAAGCATCAGACATATCAATGATGTTGATATACTCAAAAGTGAGATAGTGCATCTACCAGAATGCAACTACATCTGAAGATATTCAATATGCATCTTCTGAGTTGGTGAAAGAGATTTTCCAAAAGATCATCTATAACACCATCAACTTCTATAGTAGTACCTTTTTCAAGGATATTCTATAGACCTTCAGCAACCCTTTATCAAGTCCAATGAGTTAAAAATATGTTTAGCTTTTCCATCATTTAAATTCAATGGAATCACCCATTTGAATATAGTAGGAAAAACCGTATGATATTTTTCATGTGGCACTTGATTCCTTCTTGAAAAAGAAATATACTTTTCTTATTGGATCAATATCTGCACCACTGTTAAGTGTTAAGCACAGACCATGCTCCGATACCAATTGAAGGTGTGAAAGGTACACAAGAAGGGGGGTTGAATTATGTTTCATGTTTTTTTATTATTTAACTTCTGATCAGAGTCTCAGAATCAGAACTGATGTTCAGATTCTGAGTTAATTCATTTGGCTGCGGATACAACAGAAGTAAATCAAATAACAACAGAAGACACAAAAGATTTCTATTGGTTCCTCCCCTAATTGAGAGTAGTCCAATCCCCTTGCCTCGCAAGAGCTTTTCATTATAACCACTTCATGATCACAATCGCTTATGCTTTTGCATAAGACTTTTACAACTGCTCAGACCAACTGTCTGAGACTTCCCTTGCTTAGAGCCCATGTCTAAGACTTACCCTTTGCCCGTACCATCTGACTGAGCCACCAACTCATCTGTCTTCTAGTTGAGACTTTCCTTTTCTTAGAGCACATGTCTAAGACCTCCTTTGCTCACACCATCTCATTGAGCAACCTTCTCATCTGTCTTCTGGTTGAGAGTTTCCATTGTTTAGATCACATGTCTAAGACTTCCTTTGCTCACACCATCTGACTGAGCCGCCTGCTCATCTGTCTTCTAGTTGAGACTTACCATTTCTTAGAGCACATGTCTAAGACTTTCTTTTTGCTCAATCAGACTAGCTTAATAATACTTTCACGGCTTAATCACTTAAGCAATGAGACTTATGTGGCTTAAGCATCTTGGCTCAAGACTTGTTGCTTGAATCCCAATGAGACAAGACTTTTTTCTCAAGCACATAATAGGAGACTTAATCTAAACTACTGAAGGCTCAATAGAATAGAGAATAGGGTGTACATGATGCACGCATCAGAGGTACGGGAGATCACCATAACAAAGTCCTAAAGCACTTAAGATTCTTAAATATATACAGGGGTAAGAAATCATAAGGCTTTTAGAATTACAGCCTAAAACAAAAAATCTGCATATTACATAGAGTTTATAATTGCTTGATCTTGCTACTCTTTCAACAGAAGAATCCTTGTTAAAAATTCAGGATTGAATCTTCAGCCATATATATAGGCTTTCCAGAAACTATCCGTTAAGAAGGTTACTTGATCAAGTGTCTTTGCGTTTGCTCCAAAGTACAAGAGACGTTGAAGATGGATGCACAGCAGATTTCTGAATCCATTGTGTAACACGTTTAACCTTTGATTCTTCCAGAGGTTCTATACTAATAGAGTTGTTGGGAGTAGACATCCATAGAACGTACCAGCTTTTCTTGAGCCTTATAATCCTGTAGAATCGAGCTGACAGGCTGATAAGACAATACAACTTGCTTTCAGTAGTACGGATAGCCCACAACTTTATCACCAACTCTGAATGGTACCAGATGCTGATATATAATTACTAAGTGTAGAAACTCGTCTGAATGCTGATGCCTTCAGTTCACAGTCTTCTTCAAACCACACTAGAAATTGTTCTTCAGACTCTGCCACCAGAAGCTAGCAATGAAGCAACTCCATGAGAAATCCATGAGAAGTATCTTATATCACACATATACTAATATAACACACAGAGGAGTTGCAAAGATAAGATCATCAATAAAACATCACTCACATAGAATGATGTAGATTTTGAAAATTGCCTAAACATAAATAAAGGAACTTAAGCAACAATATAACATGGTTGCCACAAATCATTCCAAATAACATAAACACTAAACATAAAAGATGAATGATAGAATGCAATTAAAAACTCTTGAGTTGCTTTAAAAGCGATATATTTACGTGACATATACTTTTGGTGCTCCCGAATACTGCACACACATGTGCTCTAGCAAGGTGATTATTTAGATTTATCACAACTCAAACCAAAAACAGAAATATCATCATAACAATGACACACAAAAAGAATTTTGTTGACATTATAACATATTCAAACATATTTCATGCTAGAATAGATAAAACAACAACCTCACATGCTTATACATAAAGAACATATTTCAAGTATGGAAGAAAAATAACATGAAGTCACTATAAGCATATAAATTGAAAGACATCAATTTGAGATTTTTGGAAGTGAACACTCATTACATATTTCATACAACAAGCATATCAAGCATTTGGACATAGATAACATGCAAAAGTAAGAGGCTTACTTTCAAGGAAAGAAAATGGAATAATATTACCTTGCGTATGAAATGATGAAGGATGCACTTGTATGTGATTGAACTTCCAAGAAAAGTTATAGCAAAATTATATAAAGTGTATGCAATAAATCATATTTAGGAAAGATTTGAGATATCAAGCATGCCCAATTCCCTTCGAATGTTGAAAGACGGTTCAGTCGCAAGAGGTTTGGTAAAAATATCTGCAAGTTGATGTTTGCTATCAACTTGCTCAAACACGAAATTTCCTTTTTCAACATGGTCATGTATGAAGTGGTGACGTATCTCAATATGTTGTGAGAGTCTACCACCAGATTTTTAGTTAGATTAATATCACTAGTGTTGTCGCACATAATAGAAATACGTTGTAGTTTAATATGAAAATCAAGTTGTTGTTTGAGCCACAATATTTGAGCAGAACAACTACCAGATGCGATGTATTCTGCCTCGAAAGTTGAAAAATTAACGGAAACCTATTTCTTGCTATGCCAACTCACTAAGGAGTTTGAAAACATGTGGTAAGTTCCACTGGTACTTTTCCTATCCGATTTGCAATCAGAAAAATCGAAACCGGTATAACCAACCAAATTACAACCTCTTCCCTTGGAATACCAAAGCCCATACTTAGATGTACCATGAAGGTATCTAAGGATGCACTTTACGACTTTTAAATGTTATTCCTTAGGAACCGATTGATAACTAACGCACATACACACGCTAAACATAATGTCCGGCCTAGATGCAGTAAAATATATAGGAGAGAACCAATCATACCTCTATACTTCTTGACATCAACATCCTTACCATTTTCATTTTTTTTCCAAGTTTCCATTTGTAGGCATTGAAGTATCAATTGATTTTGCATTCTCCATACTGAATTACTTTAGCAATTCCTTGCAATATTTTGTTTGACACATAAACGCCCCTTCGTTGAGTTGCTTGATTTGAAGACCGAGAAAGTAGTTCAACTCCCCCATGAGACTCATCTCAAACTCACCCTGCTTAGCTTAGAAAACTCATTGACAAATTGCATGTTAGTGGAACCAAACATGATCATCAACATAAACTTGAACTAGAAGATTGTGTTTTCCTTGATGTTTAATGAAAAACGTAGTATCTTCCTTCCTTCTAGAGTATCCTTGATTGATTAAGAACTTACTAAGTCGCTAATACCAAGCCCTAGGGGCTTGTTTGAGACCATATAAAGCTCGTTTTAGTTTATAAACATGATTAGGATACTAATGATTTTCAAAACTAGGAGGTTGTGAAACATTCACTTCTTCATTAATGTATCCGTTAAGGAAAGCACTTTTCAAGTCCATTTGAAATTACTTGAAATCTTTAGAGCAAGTATAAGCTAGTAAAATGCGTATAGTCTTGAGGTGAGCAACCTGGGCATAAGTTTCCTCATAATCAATGCCCTCCTCTTGGTTATAACATTGAGACACTAGTCGGGCTTTGTTCCTAGTTATCACTCAGTTTTCGTCAAGTTTATTTCTAAAAACCCATATAGTGCCAATAAATTGATGATCTTACAGATGATGGACAAGGTCCCATACATAATTCCTTTTAAACTGGTTTAATTCATCTTGCATGGCCATAAGTCAATGCTCATCAAGTAAGGCATCTTTTGCGTTTTTAGGTTCATCTTGTGAAACGAACGTAAAGTGATAACAAAAATTACTGATCATGGAGCGTGTTGTCACGCCTTTAGTGATGTCTCCAAGTATGTTGTACATTGGATGGTCCTTGGAGGTTCTGCAAGCCAAAGGAAGATCATCCACTATAGCTGGACTTTCAACCTTCTCCTTTTCCCAATCGCCAGCTTCTTCTTTCTTAAGTTCCACCGCTTTAGGCTGACCAATTCCTTCTTCGGGATCTTTGAGAGTGTCTTGTGAAGATACACCTACATCATGAAAAGAAACACATTTCTCGACATATCTCGGATAAGATTCAACAAAAGTGACATGTACTGACTCTTCAACAATAAGTAATCTTTTGTTATAAACCATATCAGCTTTGCTAGATTGAGAGTATCATAGGAAGATACCTTCATCGACTTTTGCATCAAAATTTACAAGATTATCCTTTCCATTGTTTGAGACATAACATTTGCATCTGAAAACATGAAGATACGATAAATTTGGTTATCTACCCTTTAGTAGTTCATAAGGAGTCTTGTGCATGACTTATGATGTTATGGATTGTTTCATATTATTATTAAGGATTGTTATGCATGTTTACCATGAATAATTGGTTGATATATATGATGACAAAATATATGAAAAGTGAAGAAGAACACTTGGTGTTGTGGTGACCACCATGTGAATGGTTTGATATTTGGTGAGGGACCTTTGTTCCAAAAGTCCTATTTGGTGAGGGGCTTGGCTCCGAAAGACCTATTTATGTTGATTCTATGTCTTATGTGCATTAATTATGCTTGACTAAATTGTGTTATTATATGTACCTTATGTGTAATGTATGATGTATACATGGGTATTTTGATTGTGTGATAACACGCTTAAAACACTATGAAGATGAGTGAGGAAACCTAGGATATAACTAGGTAAATGAATTAGAAAGATAATTAGGTTATGGAATTGACTTAGAATGTGATGCTTGGACACAAGGGTGCCTTGGTGTATACCGTGGACAAGTAGCCGCTAGAACGTAGTTTAGTTATAAACTAATAAGCTTTGTATGGAACATGTGGAATAACATTTGATGGGTGGATATGATCACCTGGTAATTGATGATAACTGTAACTTTGTTAAGCATATTCTACACAATGGAGGTCTGGACTCTGTGGACAATATCTATTGGATGATGAGATCTATATAGTGGAAGTCCGATATCCATTGGCAATATCTGGTGGAAAGGGCTTGGTGCATTCCTTTAGTGGAGGTCTGTTATCCATTGACCATATCTGATGGCGAGTTTAGTCCATGCAGTGGAGGTCTGGTGTCCATTGACCATATCTAATTAGGGGAGTGTGTTATACGCAGTGGAGGTCTAGATTCCATGGACAATATCTGATGGTGGATTCCATGCAGTGGATGTCTAGTATCTATTGTCCATATCTGGTAGATAGTTAGTTCGTCCAGTGGAGGTCTGGTTTTTCCATTGACCATATCTGACGGACGGTTGTTTGGATCCTCATGAACTGTTTGGGCTAATCACCATTATGTTACAGTTTGTATTTCCCCAAATAATGATTGTTTGAGTTGATGAACTCAATAGACATGTTTCCATACATTGCAAGCTTTGTGAACTCAAATCTTATTCCCTTTCCCCTTTGACTTGAGTTAGTATTTGATGAGAACCTTGCAGAGCCGAGTGAACCCATATGATAGGGGAACTCACTGAGATTATTATCTCACCCCATTATTGTTGTTGTTTTTCAGGTATTGTTTGCAGGTTTAGTTTACAAGTGGAGCTATGCATGGATGTTTCAAGGGATGCCTAGATTATGTTTTTTCCGCCGTGTATTGTGTATCTTGTACAATGAAGGATATTGTACTTAGATCATAGTTTTTATTATTTTGACACTTTCCATATCTTGTACCATAGGTTGTTTCATTGTTTTAGAAATGGTCAAGTATGTAAATGTTACCAATAAGCACTTATGATGGTGTCAGTACCAAATAACAACACTTGTATGATATTATTCTAGATATATATTATACAGGGAGTTACACATAGAAAGTATATTGCATTCAATATTTGATCTTCCTCAAGATCAATGAAACGAGTATCCCCGACATTTTCTCTTCTCCAAGATATCTAACATTTGTTCTTCACCTACAGCGATGACGATGAAGAACAACATTTTTACTTTAATATTTTGTGTAAACAATATAATATTATGTGTAAAAAATATAGTTTGTAAACAAACTATTTTATTAATATTCTGTTTACCAATGTAATGAGTATATATATATATATATATATATATCGTTCCCCTCGATTTTGTTATTAAACCGAGAGGTATATGGTACTATTTTGGAAAATATAAAAAAAAAACTATCGATGTGATTCGAACCCATGACCATTTAAATTAACCCCTCGATTATTTATAAACCGAGGAGTAAAGTTCCCACTTTTCATGTCACCCTTCGATACATCGGCATTGTAACCGAGGTGAAATTCATTTCGCACATGTCGCAATTCTGAGCAATATGAATCTGGAAATATAGTTCAAACGTCCCAGGAATCCTCTGACTTGTTTTTCAGTTTTCGGAGAAGGCATTTCTTGAATGGCCTTGACCTTGTCAGGATCAACCTCAATTCCTTTCTGGCTGACGATGAACCCTAAGAGTTTCCCTGAACGGACACCGAAGGTACACTTGTTGGGATTCAAGCGGAGTTTGTACTTTCTCAACCGCTCGAATAGCTTTGACAGGTGGGGCACATGCTCCTCTTCTGTCTTAGACTTGGCAATCATATCATCGACATATACCTCGATTTCTTTATGTATCATGTCATGAAATAGAGTAATCATGGCCCTTTGATAGGTTGCCTCGGCGTTCTTCAAACCGAACAGCATTACCTTGTAACCAAAGGTATCCCATGGGGTGATGAAGGAAGTTTTCTCCATGTCTTTCGGCGCCATTTTTATCTGATTATAGCCCGAGAATCCATCCATGAAGGAGAAAACTTTGAACTTTGCTGTACTGTCTACCAGCATGTCAATGTGTGGTAAGGGAAAGTCGTCCTTTGGACTTACCTTGTTCAGATCTCTGTAATCCACACACATTCTGACCTTTCTGTCCTTCTTCGGAACTGGTACAATGTTGGCTAACCATTGAGGATATTCTGACATAGCGAGGAAACCCGCGTCAATCTATTTCTGTACTTCCTCCTTGATTTTGATGGCCATGTCTGGATGAGTCCGTCTCAACCTTTGTTTTACCGGCGAACATTCTGATCTCAACGGTAGATGATGTTCCACGATGCTGGTATCCAACCCTGGCATATCCTGATAAGACTAAGCAAACACTTCGGGAAACTCTTTGAGAAGTTTCGTCAAACTTTCTTTGACAATTGGACTGAGCAGTGCCCCAATCTTGACTTCTTTTCTCTCTTCTTCTGAGCCCAAGTTGACTATTTCCAGCAACTCTTTGTGATGATCAATGGACCTTTCCTCTTGTCTGAGTAGTCGGGAGATCTCTTCTGGAATTTCATCGTCAACTTCTTCTTCAGCCCCAAATACCGGGAATCAAAGTCGGGAGAAGGCATCGGATCGTATGTTTCAACGGGGTTTAAAACAAGCAATCTGCATGACGTGATGATTTGTGTTTAGAAGAGATAGAGGGAAAATGCAAAAGTGTGTGCAGTGTATTTCTTTTACTGCTTGTTTTTATTATTGAGTTGTTTTTTAGGATTACCATTTTCTGAAAAACGAAAAGAGAAAACAGCAATTAATGCAGAAATTACAGAACGACGTTATTTTATTAATGAATAAGTCGATTCTTGAAACTACATCCCTATAAAACAAAACTCTGTCGCTTTGGGCAAAACGAAGAGGGATATTTACAGAAAGTTAGCCCTATCAAAACATCTGTTTCACCTGGGCAGGGTGAAAGGTTAAAGTAAAGATGGCAATTACTTAGACTTATGAACAATCTTCGGAACATCGACAGCGGCCCATTGGCGGCGAAATCCTCGGTGAATCACAAAATCTGGTACCTTCCTTGATTTGTCTTCATAAATGACGCTGATTTCTGGCGGAGCAGGATCATTGGAATCTGTCTCCCAGGCAGAGTTGTCATAGGAGGATTCCTCAGTTGTATTTTGCATAGTATTTGTACTCTCAGCTGTATCTCCCCATCCAGTTGGCTGGATGTCTTCGAGCTTGATACGAGAGCTTTTAGGAGCTGTGTACTTGACCTTGAAGTCGTATTTTCCACTCAGTTGCCCCAAGGTGTCCCACATTTCTTTGGAACTGGAGGAGTCATCCCTCTCGATGACGTTGACCTCGGGAAAAGCATAGTTGATGAATTCTAGTCCGACAAACGTTGTGAATTCATCGTCGAGCTGGGTATTTTCAGGATAACCTGGGTGTTGATCCTATGACAGGGTGGGGACGCAGGTATTATTTTCAATGATGCTCAGTTGATTTTCATTGTTCGGCTGACTTTCTTGCCCCAAGTCTCCTGGGTAAGGCTGCCACATTGGCAGGCCATCCATCGGGCCATAGTAGTCGTAGTCAAAGTTGTATTTCATCAGAGTGTCTTCTTCTAATGAATTTGGCGGAGCCCGACATCCTTCAGGATCACACTCTCCGTATATCATTTCGACATCTGACCTCGGTATAAATCTCGGACTCTGTGCGGGATAGCAAAAGGGAGTCTGTGTTTCTCCCTGAGACGTATAACCGTCCTCGTTGAGATAGGACTTCCATTCTTCCTCCGTATCGGAGGAATCATCTTTATTGATGGTATGCATGTCTTGAGTCGCTGGTTGAAGGAAGCCTCCACTGTGGAAGAAGTTCTGATGGGATGAAGACTTTCATCGTTACCCGCTGTCTGGGTGCAAGTTGCAGAAAAACCAAGACCCTTCTTTGTTTTGTTATCAGTAGTGAAATTCTGGTATCAGGCGTGTGATGTTAAGGTGTGATGTCACAACTACACACTCTGCACAATGGACAACAATAACAGTAAAATAACACCAAGAATTGTTGACCCAGTTCAGTTACAACCAACCTACTCTGGGGGCTACCAAGCCAGGGATGGAATTCACTACTTGTAGATATAATTTACAGACTCAACGACCCGTTGACAATCTCCTAAACTTATACTCTACTAATGACTTCCTACCTAAGAAACCACTTAGGTATGAGAACACCACTCAATCCCTTACAAACACTCAAAGAAACCACTTTGAGTACCCTTGATCTTACTTCACAGCTTCGATCAAATCACACAACTCTCTTTGCTTCACAGCTTTAGAGAGGACAGAAACTCAACACCTATTCAAACCCTAGAATAGTGTAAATACAAGCACTTTAAACAAACTCTAGACACTAAGCCTTCTGTTCTTGATCTTCTGAATGTTTTCTGTACTTTTTCCTTTGGTCTTGTGCGCTTTATATAGCTCCTGAATTGGGCTTGGACTTGTCACAATATTTGATCAGATTTGTTAATTAAAACTGAATCTTCAAAACAGATTTTATCCCCAAAATCTTTTTAAATCTTCAACCTTTTAATTCTCCAACAGACCTGCAATCAAATCTCCCATGTAACAGAAAATATCTATCCCAAGATATTCTCATCCAATGAGTCAACCACTCTCCACAATTCCAGCTAATACGCGTGCCCTAATAACATGTCCTGCTGTTGTTACTTCTGCAGGTCTGATGTTACAACATCACCTGTGTGACATCAGACATCCAACTTCAGCACTTAACTACTTAACACAGCCCAGTGTTAAGACTTCAATGTTACAACATCAGCACCTTGACATCAACATTGAATATCCTTTGTTTTACCAAAATTCCAGCCAATCCAGGAACTATCAATCTCCCCATTTGGAAAATTTTGGCTAAAACAATCTCTGCACTCTGCAAATAACTTCTGCACTCTGCACCTTCAGAGATTTTAGCAGCGGAATAATCTTCAGAAATTTGAAACTCATTAGCAGCAGTTTGAAAATCTTCATGGTCTTCATTACTTGATCTGCTGCAGCACCATCTTCATTATTGACAGCAACCAATTGGTGCTCCCCCCTTGAAAACATGAACCAGTATCACAGCTGTTCAGTAGCTCATAATGTGCAGCAATTTACTCCCCCTAGATGTCTGCTTGGCTGTACTCTTCAAATGTCAAAACTCCCCCTTTATGCAACTACACACCTTTTAGCAGCATCAATCTAACTCCCCCTTAATCTCTGCATCACATCAGCAGCATATGGCAATAATCCTCTTGACTATCTTGGCTATGTTGGCTATGTTCTCCCCCTTTTTAGCCATAATTAGACAAACTTCAGTTGGCAGTTGACTACACATTTTCAGAACCACCCCAACTGCCCACAACCCCTCTAGCAGATTCAGTCTTCATAAATGCAGATTCCCAATTTTCTTCTTAACCTTTCAAATTGGATTGCATCCAAGGCTTTAGTGACTATGTCAGCCAGCTGGTTCTTTGTGGCTACATGTTCCAAGGTAACAACTTTTTCTTCTACCAGATCCCTTATGAAATGATGCCTTATGTCTATGTGCTTTGTCCTACTGTGCTGTATAGGATTTTTAGATATATTAATTGCACTCAGATTATCGCAATACAAAGTCATAACATCTTGTTTAACATTGTATTCACTCAACATCTGCTTCATCCATACCAGCTGAGAGCAACTACTTCCTGCTGCTATATACTCCGCTTCAGCAGTTGAGAGAGATACACAATTCTGCTTCTTGCTGAACCAGGAAATCAAATTGTTCCCTAGAAAGAAACACCCTCCTGAAGTGCTTTTTCTATCATCTGCACTTCCAGCCCAATCAGCATCACAGTATCCTTTTAAAACTGTCCCAGAATCACGACTATATAGCATTCCATAGTCACATGTGCCATTTACATATTTCAGAATCCTCTTCACTTGATTCAAGTGACTTACCTTAGGATCAGACTGATATCTAGTACACACTCCAACAGCAAAGGAAATATCAGGTCTGCTTGCTGTGAGATATAGTAAACTCCCAATCATACTTCTGTACAAACTGTGGATCCACACTTACTCCATTTTCATCCTTGGATAGCTTCAAATGGGTGGGAGCAGGTTTCCTTTTGTGATTGGCTTTATCTAGGCCAAACTTCTTTACTATGCTCTTAGCATATTTGCTTTGAGAAATAAAGATAGAATCTTCCATTTGTCTGACTTGCAACCCAAGGAAGTAGCTAAGTTCTCCAACCAAACTCATTTCAAATTTTGATTGCATTTGTTGGACAAACTGTTTTACCATGGCATCTGACATTCCCCCAAATACAATGTCATCCACATAAATTTGGGCTACCATTAATTTTCCTCCTTCTTCCTTGACAAACAAGGTTTTGTCAATGCCTCCTTTTCTATACCCATTTGCTACTAAGAATTCTGTCAACCGCTCATACCAGGCCCTTGGAGCTTGTTTTAAGCCATACAGTGCCTTCCTCAGTTTGAACACATGATTAGGGAAGTTTGAGTCAGTGAATCCTTTAGGTTGATCTACATAGACTTCTTCATTCAGATAGCCATTTAGAAAGGCACTCTTCACATCCATTTGGAACAGCTTGAATCTTAGGTTACAAGCCATACCCAAAAGTAGTTTGATGGATTCTAGTCTCGCCACTGGAGCAAACGTCTCATCAAAGTCGATTCCCTCCACTTGAGTATAGCCTTGTGCAACAAGTCTCGCTTTGTTTCTTGTAACCACTCCAAGCTCGTCTGACTTGTTTTTGTAGATCCACTTTGTTCCAATAACATTCACCCCTTCTGGTCTTGGCACAAGATCCCAGACTTCATTTCTCTTGAACTGCTCCAGTTCTTCTTGCATAGCATTTATCCAAAATTCATCTGTCAGAGCTTCCTTGACATTTTTTGGCTCAATTTTGGATACGAAGCACGAGCTAGCTATGATATCTCTGGACCTAGTTCTTACTCCAGAATTTGGATCACCTGTGATCAGCTCCTTAGGATGATCCTTCTGAATCCTGATAGAAGGATCCTTATGAGGTTGCTCAGGCTCAGTGTCAGTAGTACTTGGGGATGGATTTCTTTCTTCAACTTCAATAGCTACCTCATTAGTTAATGTTCCAACATCTTCTATGACATCCTCAACTTCATGCTTTTCTTCATCATCAATCACAACATTGATTGACTCCATCATCACTTTGGTCCTGGAGTTGAAGACTCGATAAGCTCTGTTGTTGATGGAGTACCCCAAAAATATCCCTTCATCGCTTTTGGAATCTAATTTCCTTCTCTGCTCTCTATCAGCTAGAATGTAACATTTACTACCAAACACATGGAAGTACTTAACATTAGGTTTTCTTCCCTTCCATAGTTCATATAGAGTGGATGAAGTGCCTCTTCTTAGGGTGACTCTATTGTGAATGTAGCAGGCAGTGTTCATGGCTTCAGCCCAGAAGTGATAAGGTAGTTTCTTGGCATGAATCATTGCTCTAGCCGACTCTTGTATAGTTCTGTTCTTTCTCTCAACAACTCCATTTTGCTGAAGGGTGATAGGAGATGAAAACTCATGACTTATACCTTCAGACGAGCAAAATTCTTCAAACTTACTATTTTCAAACTCTCTTCCATGATCACTTCTAATTCTGATGACTTTACTCTCCTTTTCTCTTTGGAGTTTATGACAGAGCTCTTTAAAGACATCAAACACCTCAGATTTGTCTTTGATGAAATTCACCCAGGTGTATCTTGAGTAGTCATCCACAACTACATAAGCATATTTCTTTCCACCCAGACTCTCGACCTGCATAGGTCCCATCAAATCCATATGAAGGAGTTCCAATACTTTGGAGGTGGTGTCATGTTGAAGCTTCGGATGAGACATCTTTGTCTGCTTTCCTTTTTGACAGTCTCCACACACCTTTCCTTCCTCAATACTGAGTTTGGGAATCCCTCTGACTGCTTCTGAGGAGATAATTCTCTTCATTCCCTTTAGGTGAAGATGTCCCAGCTTCTGATGCCAGATTTTGACATCATCTTCTTTAGCAAGCACACACGTGGAGGAATTTGAATTTTGCGGCACCCAAAGATAACAATTGTCCTTAGATCTGGCTCCCTTCATAATGACTTCTCCTTTGTCATCTTTCACATTACATTCGGACTTTGTGAAGTCTACTTTGAATCCTTGATCACAAAGTTGACTAATACTAATCAAATTAGCTGCTAGTCCTTTAACAAGAAGAACATTCTCCAGCTTGGGAGTACTGTCACAGTTCAGTCTTCCAATTCCCTTTATCTCTCCTTTGATCCCATCACCAAATGTAACATAGCCAAAAGACTGAGGTTTTACATCAACAAGCAGATTCTTTACTCCAGTCATGTGTCTTGAACACCCACTGTCAAAATACCAGTCATCTTTGGTAGAAACCCTCAAGGACGTGTGAGCTATCAAGCTGGTAACTTTAGGTATCCATTTCTTCATCACCTTAGGCCTAACCTCTTGCTGTTTGGGTTGATGAGCAGAATTAGGATATCCGTGAAGCTTGAAGCACGAGGACTGCATATGACCAATCCTGCCACAATAGAAGCATCTGACTCTGCCGTTTCTAAAGTGGTTAAATCTTCTCCCACTTTGATAATTCTGTGGCTGCCACCCATACTGTTGTCTCCTTATTCCATAGTTGAATTGTCTTCTGCTGTATAGATGATGCTGTCTCTTAGGCTGTCTTCTATGGTGATGAGGTTTCCGTCTTCCATAAGTCACAGCATTGTTGTAAGTATAACCATACCATTTTTCCTGATGTTGATACCTCTGCTGAGACATGTTCTGCTTGAACATGACAGCTTGCATATTCTGGTGATATTGGGGAGGCATATACTGACTAGCTCCTTGGGGCTGTATCTTCCTTTGATGAGGGCCATTCTTCTTCTCAGCATTCTGGGGCTGAACAACCTTCGTAGGTTGATGTTGAGACAACGGTTAAGACATCTCCCTTTTTGTCCCTGAAGTGCTAGCCACATATCCTATGCCTGATTTATCTCCAGCAGATTTTTCTAACTGAAGAATTTTATCAAGATCAGCAGTACCACTGTTCATCATCCTAATGAATTTAGTCATCTGATCCAGTTGGGACTTAACTAGCACAACTTCGTCTTCCCGATCAGCTTTTTCATTTTCAAGCTGAGCAATCTGTTGCTTATGATACTTGTTTTCTTGACAAATCTCAGCACTTTTTAAACACAGCTCTCGATAAGTAGAAGCTAGCTCCTCATAAGTTATTTCTTCATCACTACCATCATCAGACACAACAGTTCCTGTTAAGGCTCTAGCATGCTTTGCTGACTCACCATCACTTTCACTATCAGATTCAAACCAGGAAATTGACATGCCCTTCTTCTGCTTCTTCAAGAATGTGGGACATTCTTTCTTGACATGTCCATACCCTTCACATTCAAAACACTGAACACCTCTATCTTGAGTAGTCTTCTCTTTATCTTTCTCTTTTGGATTGGTGGTGTCAGAGGAACTGTTCCTGACACTAGGCTTGTAGTTATTGTTCCATCTTTTTAACACTTTGTTGAACTGCCTTCCCAACATTGCAATGGCTTGTGACAAATCTTCCTGAGAATCTTTGACTACCTTATCTTCTGCAGGAGTGGAGACCAAAGCAATCCCCTTGGGTTTCTTTTCTGGTTCTTCTTCATTTAAACCAAGTTCAAAAGTCTGAAGAGATCCAATGAGCTCATCAACTCTCATCTTGCTGATGTCTTGAGCTTCCTCAATGGCAGTCACTTTCATCTTGTACATCTTAGGTAAGGACCTAAGGATCTTCCTTACGAGCTTTTCCTCTGACATCTTCTCACCAAGAGCACTGGATGCATTACCTAGTTCCAGAACATTCATGTGGAAGTCATGAATGGTCTCATCATCCTTCATCTTCAGGCTTTCAAATTTTGATGTTAAAATCTGAAGTCGTGACATCTTGACTCTAGATGTTCCTTCATGAGTAGCCTGCAAGATATCCCACGCTTCTTTAGCAACTTCACAGGTATTGATTAACCTGAAGATGTTCTTATCCACTCCATTGAAGATAACATTCAGAGCTTTGGAATTTCCAAGGGCAAGCTCATCTTCCTCCTTGGTCCACTCTTCTTCAGGCTTTAGCTTAGAGGTGCCTTCTTTATCTTTGCCAGCATCATCCTTCTCACACATGACAGGTGCTTTCCACTCTTTAATAACAGCCTTCCAAGCCCTACTGTCCAAGGATTTTAAGAAGGTGGTCATCCTTGGCTTCCAATAGTCATAATTGGATCCATCCAAAATAGGGGGTCTGTTGACGAATCCTCCAACTTCTTTGTCCATCTTTACACCAGAAAGTAACTTCCCTAGATCTCACCCAGAGACAGACAGGATGCCTGCTCTGATACCAATTGAAATTCTGGTATCAGACGTGTGATGTTAAGGTGTGATGTCACAACAACACACTCTGCACAATGGACAACAATAACAGTAAAATAACACCAAGAATTGTTGACCCAGTTCGGTTACAACCAACCTACTCTGGGGGCTACCAAGCCAGGGATGGAATTCGCTACTTGTAGATATAATTTACAGACTCAACGACCCGTTGACAATCTCCTAAACTTATACTCTACTAATGACTTCCTACCTAAGAAACCACTTAGGTATGAGAACACCACTCAATCCCTTACAAACACTCAAAGAAACCACTTTGAGTACCCTTGATCTTACTTCACAGCTTCGATCAAATCACACAACTCTCTTTGCTTCATAGCTTTAGAGAGGACAGAAACTCAACACCTATTCAAACCCTAGAATAGTGTAAATACAAGCACTTTAAACAAACTCTAGACACTAAGCCTTCTGCTCTTGATCTTCTGAATGTTTTCTGTACTTTTTCCTTTGGTCTTGTGCGCTTTATATAGCTCCTGAATTGGGCTTGGACTTGTCACAATATTTGATCAGATTTGTTAATTAAAACTGAATCTTCAAAACAGATTTTATCCCCAAAATCTTTTTAAATCTTCAACCTTTTAATTCTCCAACAGACCTGCAATCAAATCTCCCATGTAATAGAAAATATCTATCCCAAGATATTCTCATCCAATGAGTCAACCACTCTCCACAATTCCAGCTAATACGCGTGCCCTAATAACATGTCCTGCTGTTGTTAATTCTGCAGGTCTGATGTTACAACATCACCTGTGTGACATCAGACATCCAACTTCAGTACTTAACTACTTAACACAGCCCAGTGTTAAGACTTCAATGTTACAACATCAGCACCTTGACATCAACATTGAATATCCTTTGTTTTACCAAAATTCCAGCCAATCCAGGAACTATCAAGTAGGAATGACAAGTTGTCCCCATCCTTTTGCATTGTTATTTTCGATCACTTCGAGAGCATCTCTGTATGAGGAAATTGAGGTTCCTTTCTCTGGTTGATTCTCATTGCTCACCGACAGTGCTTGGAACTGAGTCCCAGCAACCTCCTTGGGTTCTACACAAGTAGATAATGACAAGTTGCTCACTAGCAAGGCTTGGTCTCCACAGACTGTGACGAGTTGGCCGTTCTGGACGAACTTTAGCTTTTGGTGGAGGGTCGAAGTGACCTCCCCAGCCTGATGTATCCAAGGTCTTCCTAATAAACAACTGTATGTTGCCCGGATGTCCATGACCTGGAAAGTGACTTGGAAATTATGAGGACCAATAGTTATGGGAAGGTCGACTTCGCCGATAACCGTTTTTCTGGATCCGTCAAATGCTTTGACGACGACCTCGCTGGTTTTCATCGGAGGTCCTTTGAATGATAACTGCATCAAAGTGGACTTCGGCATAACATTCAGGGCTAACCCGGTGTCTACCAGTACGCTGGCTAAAGCATCGTCCTGGCAGTTGACTGTAATATTGAGCGCCATGTTATGATGGCGACCTTCTTCAGGTAATTCCTCATCACTAAATCCCAAGTTATTGCAGGAAGTGATGTTAGAGACAATGCTATCGAACTGTCTAATTGGTACATCCTATTCCACAAAGGCTTGCTCCAAGACTTGCTGTAAAGCCTCCCTGTGGACTTCGGAACTGAGTAAAAGTGATAATACCGAGATATTTGAAGGAGTTTGTAACAGCTGATCAACAATGTTGTATTCACTCATTTGGATGAGCTTTAGCATCTCATCATCATTTTTTGAAAGGTCGGGATTACTGGATTGACCGACTGGTGGATTGGGAACTTCTGTCTGAGGTTCCTTTTCTTTACTGGGTTCTCCAACTCCTCTGTTGAAGATTCTACCACTCCGTGTTACTCGACTGATGTCTGCAATATTCACGACGGAGGGTAATGGAATTTCTTTTCCATTCTCAATTATTGTTGCACCGTATTTGTAAGGGATAGCCTTAGTTGATTCATACGGTAGCGGTCCCAGTAGATAGATGACTATTGGAGCCTTTTGATTTTTCTGACCATCGTAAGTAATTTCGATCCATTCCCGGTTGGGAACTCTCGATTCGTCAAGTAGAGGGATAATGGTACAAACATCCCTAGTCCCTTGATGATCAGAGATTACGACGACGTCCTCGATTTGATCAGCGAAATAGTTGACTGATCCAGAACATGACCATGGTTGAATCTCTTTGTGGTCCAACTAACTTTGAAGGGCTGCTCGCACGAGGTAACATCCTTGATTATCCACTGAGGAAACTCCACACCGCTCATAGTTGTGTAGTGGCACCTGGCCACGTCCTCTTTGAATGCAGTGTAACCTTACTAGATTTGTTTCCATCGACCGAACATCCTGACTTTGATATCTAGTAGGATTCCCGTTAGTGATACTAATTTGTTGGGTGTCTTCATCCATATAGATTGGAAGCCACCAGTGGTTCAATAAGTGCTGAAGTGTTTCCTGGACAAGGGCACAGCTCTGATCGTCTTCGCAACCCGCTTTACAGCCCTGATAATTATGTGAAACCAGGAACCCGACCTGGACCTGTTTAGCATGTAACTCCACCAGGCTGGTATTCATCAAGCGAATATCGAAGATTTGAATCATGTTGATTTGATAATGATTCCTATTATGGTAGTCTTGAATCCGTCCAAGATCCATCTGACGCTGGAGGGCCTCTTGTGCAAAAGAGCATCCCTGTTTGTTTACCGAGCAAGTCAGGCAGGAATTATAATCGTGACGTAGAAGATTATGATATTGGCTTTGCCTTGAGTGCATTGCCACCAAGTTGACATTCATCGCACGGATATCGTGGTTTTGAATGATGTTGGAATTCGTATAAACCATGTTAACTCCACGAACACGGTGCTCTTGGATCCATCCGAGATCCATCTGTTCCTGTAGAGCTGATTGCACCACAGAACATCCTTGATTACTTTTAGAGCAGATATCACACTGGTGATAATTATGAGGTGGCACATGGCTATATCCACTATGTTTACAATGCATCTTGACCAAGTTGGCCTTCAATAAGAGTACATCATGAATTTGATAGGTATTGTTAGACTCTCCCTCTATCAAATTGACTGTAGCCTTCTCGTGTTGAGGCAGCGAGTTCGTGAGAACATTCGAATTCGTATCTTTGAAAGATAAGACCCCGCTCCTAACAAGCTTTTGCACGTCGGATTTGAAACTGAGACAGCTTTATATGTTATGCCCTGGTCCTCCTTGATGGTAAGGGGAAGTTTGATCCACCTTAAACTAAAAAGGCGGATTTTCCAGTACTGTAAGAGGAGACTTAGTCTGGACATGCCCCTTGGCTAACAGTAATGGAAATAGTTCTGCGTACGATGCGGGTATAGGATCAAATCCTGGTGGCCGCGTTGTACGGTTATTGTTGTATTGAGGACGAGCCTGCTGAAGAGGTTGTTGTGTCATTTGCTGAAATTGATGTTGATTCAGTTGGCTCTGCGCAACCTGAGGTTGATACGTAGGAACAGGCACAGGGTTGATAGCAGGAGTTACAACTGCGACTGGTTGGTACCGTCGCCTTTGCTTTCCGAGAGAGATATTCCCGATATCTTGCTCTTTTTTCTTAGAGAGAGCACTACCGTATCGTTTTGTACTACTTGATGATCCAACGTATTTTACTAAACATCCTTCCCGGACGGCCTCCTCAAGACGAACTCCCATGCCCACCATCTCGGTGAAGTCACTGGGCGCACTGGCGACCATTCTGTCGTAGTAAAATGAGCTCAACATCTTTAAGAAAATCTTTGTCATCTCTTTTTCCTCAAGAGGTGGACAAATTTGAGCGGCAATCTCACGCCATCTCTGAGCGTATTCCTTAAAGGTTTCCTTGTCCTTTTGCGACATTGATCTAAGTTGATCTCTGTCTGGTGCCATGTCCAAATTGTATTTATATTGTTGGACGAAGGCAGTGCCAAGATCTCTGAACGTGCTAATCGTAGTGCGGTTTAAACCCATGTACCATTTTAATGCGGCACCGGTTAAACTATCTTGAAAGTAGTGAATCAGTAGATCCTGGTTCTCTGTCTAAGCTGACATTCTCCGAGCGTACATCACCAGATGACTCTGAGGGCAAGAATTACCCTTGTATTTTTCAAAGTCGGGCACCTGGAATTTGTGCGGGACTTTCACATTGGGGACCAAACAGAGGTATGCGGCGTCTTTTCCAAATAAATCATGACCGCGAATAGCTTGCAGTTCCTTCTGTATTTCCAAGAACTGCTCCTGGAATTCATCCATTCTATCGAACATACTTTCATTTCTACCAGAAGGTATCTGTGGAATCTGTCCTTCCGGGACAGTGTGCACCACAGGGGGTGGTACCGTTACTACGACAGTGAATCTTGGCGTTTCCCGAAGTTTGTAACCTTTAGGTGTCCTCATTTTGCCTCTGGCATCCTCGCTTTCCCGAAGTTTGTAACCTTCAGGCCCAACGGCTTCTGCTATGATTCCCTAATCTTTAGTGATCGGCGGAACATATCCTTTCGGGATATAGTTAACAGGCATGCCCCAGGGACGATCTTTCGGCATTTGATACCTTGGATCATACTTCTCCACTATGGGCGTTGAGGTGATCTCTGAGATCACAGTTCTTTGTAGCTGAGCTTCTGCCATGGCTTTCATGTCGTTACGAAGCTTTCTCATATCCTCTCTCAGAGCGTCGATCTCTTCTTTCAACTCTCTGTTCTCTTCCTCGAGATCATCCATCTTTTTCTGACGATTGGCCCGAGTATTGTACGAATGAGACAGTTTGACTCTAGAACCGAGACACAAACTTGAGATTCGTAGGTAAGAAGAATACTTGACGTGAGAATGATGAATGCAATGATTATATTAATTGTTTTTTTTTTGTTTAATCAAAATAAACTTCGACAATTAGATTGCAAATATCAAACAATGGGGACACCCCCGTTTTATTGAATTCAAAGGATTGCGGAAATGGAAATACAATAAATTACAAGGTGCGGAAACAGAAACCTAAGCTAATGGGTCCCGAGTCCTCTCTGAGGAGAACTCGGGTGCTGATTCTGGTACTTTCCTTTTCTTGGGCCGTTGTCTGGTTGTCATTCCTTTTCCAAGTGAAAGGAGCGAGCAAATTCCTTTGGTCATCCTAATTTTCTACAGCATGTTGCTCCAAAATCTCAATTAGAGCATCCTTATCTTTCAGCAGTTGCTGTATTTTGGTACACTCCACATTGAGAATGCGGTATTTGTTCTTCCAAGACCTCCTCTCCTGTTGAACTTTGTTGAGAGTAACCTGAAGTTTTTCCGTTTCAGTCATGAAGTACATGACAGATTTCCTTGGCGGAAGAACTCCGTGACGAGGATAAGACATCTTTAGCTTGAGAGCTCTAGTTTGTACCCAGTGGAGATAAGGCTCCACCGAGACACAGTCCGATTTTCCTAGAGACTCTCGTCCTTTCTTATGAACATGTTTCCAAGCGTGCACTATTTCCATCTTTAGTGCCCTATCATTTTCTCCTTCCTTGAAGAAAAGACCTTCCAGATGAGCATTACGCGGGACATGCCTCATCGGGTATCCAAATTGACGACGAACTAAAACTGGATGATAATTGATTCCTCCCTTAGTTCCTATGAGGGGTACGTTGGGGAAGTTTCCACAATGGTCAATGATCCTAATCCCGTCATAGATTTGATTGTACCAATCGATGTCAGAGTTGGTAAGAGACATGATTTTCTGCGACCAACATAAGGCACTCTTATGATCCCAAAAAGCGGCAGACTTAGGCAAATGGGAGATAGACCATTTATATAGCAGGGGTACACAGCACGTGATCATTCCTCCGCTGTATAAATTCCTTAAGTGTACAGAATGATACGTATCTGCGAGTAAGGTTGGTACGACGTTTCCAATGAGAAAAACCTTAATGGCGTTGATATCGACGAAGTTATCAATGTTGGGAAACAGAAATAACCCGTAGGTGAGCAAAATAAAGATGCTCTCGAAAGCAGTCATGTTCCCTATACTAGCAAAGTACAGAGCCTTCTTTACCAGAAACTTGGCTGGTAAACCTGGGATTCATCCCTTGGTGGTCAGGTGAGTCTTGACTTCTGACTCATCCAAATAGATTGCTCTTGCAATGATTTGATCCTTTGGAATTTCTTCCAGTCCAGAAAAGGGAGCTTGATCAGTAATTGGTAGATTAGTCAGATGAGAATACTCCTCCAGCGTTGGTGCGAGCTGGTAATTCGGGAATGTGAAACAGTGATAGACTGTATCGTAAAACTGAACGAGTGCCTCCAGGATTCCCTCAATTACATGGACCCTTAACAGAGGTAGCAGACCACCGTACTTGGCTCTGAAAGCGTCAGGGTTAGTGATCATCCTTGCTAATCCTCTCAAATCCCCTAGTTTTGGAACCTTGAAGGTATACTTGTGAGTTTTTCTTCTACCGAAATCCATGAGCGCAATCCTTTTCTCTTTGACATTTGCAATCATTGTCTTAGTTTAATTTGAAAAAGAGAGACTAGAAGAGAATTTTTTTTTTTGCTTAATGTTTTTTCTTTTTAAAATGAATGCATGAATGCAGCACACAAAAACATAAAAAACATGGGGTCAAAGGGTCGATGTCATGAAGTCAATGCTCTACCCATCCCAAAGGTTTATACTAGTGACTTTTGTACCTGTCTCTCAAAATCATTGATTCTTGTCGAGATAACATCATCGGGCCGGGAACCGTGCTAGGTGATGTATTTCGAAGAATCTCAGAAGAGGGTAGTATCGCGTGACAACTATTTCCGATAGCTTCTGCACTACTGAAAGAGGTTTTTCCTAGGTGTATACTCAATCTTTCCACATGCGGCATCACACGCATTCCCATTAGCAGAAAAATAAACAAAGATATCAATTAGGAAAAGCAGTATATATATTTGTCCTAATGTCCTAGACTTTTTAAGAGCTAGGAATCCTATGATCCTAACAGAAAATGGCTCCCCGGCGGAGGCGCCATTCTGTGGTACCTTCCCAACTTAAAGGTTTTTTTACCTAAGATCCTAGTGAGGGCTGATCCTAGCAATAATGACATTCCCCGATGGAACCGTCATTCGGTGATACCTTGTAAACCCAAGGACTCGTCCCAAGAGAAGGTTTCAACCAGAGAGATAAGAGAGACAAGATTCCTTTGTTTGGCCCCACGGTGGGCGCCATTTTTTCTGTGGAAAATGGGGACGACAAGATCTTACTAAGTCGCTCCCACCGTGGTCGCCATTTTTCTGTAGCACGGTTTTTGTGGTTTCGAATCACTATCGCTTTGGTACTACAGTTTGATTCATTTTTTATCCTATTCAAGCTGATGAAGGAAGGGAAATAGATGTCTCCAATTAACTTTGCTTGCAAACTGAGGTTAAACAGTCAAAACTGTTGGTTTACAGATGCGGCTTTAGTTCGTGGGTCTCTCTCTCCTTATTTTGTTCAGAACGAAATACCGAGATTGTTCATGGGGAATTTGTTGGGATACTGTGCTAGATTGGCTGGAGGTAGGGGACTTTGGGGTTTTTTCTATTAGAGTGCTCGCTAAGATTCTTTTTCAATCTTATGCCTACGTATTCCCGGGATAGGGAAATCAGAGCGATCGTAGTTCCTCCTATTCTATGGGAGGAAATGGTGTTTTGGTGTCTTGTTCAAAGCCTAAGACATGAAGCAAAAGGTGGTTTATATCTTGTTCAAAGCCCAAGATGTGAAGCTGAAGGGTGTTGACTTTAGAGAGAATTTGTCATCTCTAAAGGGGTCTGTTTGTCACAATTGTTGCGTGACTGATTATAAAGGAGAATTACTTTAACTGGGATATGCGAATCTAGCAATGCCATAATTTCCTTTATAGAGGATTTTCAACCTGAAGGAGAAGACTTTAACTCAGTTTAGAGCAATGTCATCTTTCCTTAGGAATTTCTCATGCTAAAAGAGGGACAGTGGCGTGGATGTAAATAATCCAGAGGCTTGCCGCTTGCAGCAATTAGACGAGGGAAAAGGAGTTGTTGATGTTTGTATGCTGTGACCAAAGCATGATTTGATGCTAAAAGGTTGATTGAATCAAACGGGGATTTCTTTATACAAAGCCTAAGAGGAGGCTATTGACCCAACAAGAGGATTCTTTTGTGTCTCGTACGAAGCCTGAGATATAGGCTAAAAGGGTTGACTCAACAAGAGAGTGTTTTTATATGTGTCTTGTACGAAGCCCAAGACGGAGGCTAAAAGGGTTTGACTCAACAAGAGAGTCTTTTATACTCACCAAGAGAGTGATTTGTATCTCGTACGTAGCCCGAGATGGAGGCTAAGGGTGATCGACTCAACAAGAGAGTCTTTTTATACTCAACAAGAGAGTGTTTTGTATCTTGTACAAAGCCCGAGATGAAGGCTAAAAAAGTTTGACTCAACAAGTGAGTCTTTTATACTCAACAAGAGAGTGATTTGGTATCTCGTACGAAGCCCGAGATGGAGGCTAAGAGGGTTAGCTCCGCTGGGGAGAATCATTGTACAAAGCCCAAGGGGAGGCTAGGGTTACTGTTTCAGTTGAGTGACAGGTCCAGTATGTTGGTTAAAAGAGAAAATCAGTTCTTATATGGGTAATGTTGTACTCATGGATTTGATCTGAGGACCGGGATTATTTCCTGTTCTTTAAGGAAACGAGGAATCCGAAGGGTATTGAGACTGCCCAAGTCTACGGGTGTTTTTTCCTATTTTTGAAAGGAACTTGAGAATGTCTTCGAGACTCAAGGAGATTAGACTGTCCAAGTCTAGAGTTTTATCTTTTGTACTATGCTTAAGAGAGATCAAGAGACAGTACGTTCGTAGTAGAAAGATATAAACTCTTTGAAAGACTGTTCTATTAAGATGACTAATTTCTGTTCCTATCCCTTTAAGAGGTCGTCGGGACAATTTGTACGAAGCCCAAGAGGAAGCGAGAAAAACTTTTAAGAAGCCGACAGGACAATTTGTACGAAGCCTAAGAGGAGGCTATCTTCCCGGAGGAAGAATCATTGAACGAAGCCTAAGAGGAGGCTGTGAAAACTTCTAAGAAGCTTACGGGTCCTTGTACAACGCCCAAGAGGAGGCGGGGATGCTTTTAGGAAGCATGTGGGTCCTTGCACTATGCCCAAGAGGAGGCTGATGAACAGTTCCAGAAGGGGTTTCACTTGGAACATTGGCCTTCTATATATGAACTGTTCAAGGGGGAGATTTCTTAAAACTAGTTATCTAAAATTGTTGTAAAAGAAAATTCTCATGGTTTAGGTTATGTTGAAATATCCGGGAGAATGTCGGATGTAAGGAGATGAGGTTTTGTCTTAGTTCTAGACGTAGTTGTCGGGGAAACTCTAAATATCTATACTAGTATTACACAGTCGATATGAGTTTATGAAAGAAGACTTACAGTGAAACATCCCCACAGTACAGTTATATACATATGAAAACGGTAAATGAAAGTGGGTAAACACTTACTCGGTTGTAGAGCTTCCATGCTGTATTGTTAGTTGTTCAACAAAGAGATTGAAAATAACAGTATGTTACAAAATCAAAGGAGAAAGTGCTTTTTGAAAGGAAAATTGGGGATTATAGATCAAGGAGAGGCCCAGGGTTTTATCAGTGATCACATTGTCGTTTTGTACAGGGACTTATACAAGTGACTGAGGCCCAAGAAAGGTTTTCTGTACAAGGGGATGGGTCTTACACTCTCTCAAGAGGCCCAAAATGATTGAAAGTGAACAAATATGGGTCTTATAGCTCAAGGAGGAGCCCAAATGGTTTGTTTTAAACGGACGATCGCGCCGGGATTTTTGAAAGCGCAACGGGTCTTATACAATGACTGAGGCCCAAAAATGGTTTTGGTTTTCAAAGGGGGTTGGGTCTTACACTCTAATAGAGGCCCAAAGTTTGAAAATGTTTTGTGAGGGTGAAAATCAAAGAAACCCTAATTTTGCTTTTCTTTAAAAGTAAATATTTAAAGAAAATCAAATAAAACTGATAAAACTGCCAAATAAGTTTGAATAAACCATTTGTGATTTTTGTTTAAGGTTTGAAAAATGAGGGATTAATCACAAGATGAATTAAAACTCATTTGGTTTTGATTTTCAAAGTAAATATTCACTTTTAAATGTTTAAAAAACAATTAAAAAGGAATTTATTCACAAAAATACTAATTATATTAAATAAATAATATAAATCTGATTTTATTGTGGAATAAAATATTTCAATATTTTTGTGATTTTTTGCAAAAAGAAATAATAAAAAATAATTAAAATTGAAGGAGTTATTAATTTTCCAATTAATTAATAAAACATGAAAATATTGGAAAAAATAGCAAAAATGTGAGAAAACACAAAATGATCTGGGTGGGGTTTGAACCCACGACCTCAAGGTTATAGGGCGCGCGCCTTACCACTGGGGTGGTGATACATCCTTTGATTGAAACAAACTAACAAATACACAAGGCTTTCCTTGTTTTTTAGGCCTGGCCAAGGCAAGGCAAGGCAAGTTTTGGCTCAGAAACGTGAAGGTCATAACTTTCTCATTTCTCCATGGATTGAGACAAGATTTAGGTCTATCCTGCCTAGAATTTCACAAGGAATCCAATGGTGGTGGTAGTTGTTCAATATCATGTCCCCATTTTAAAACCCGATAGTGGTTTTGAAATAGGCCTCCAATTGCATTTTCTGTGCTATCTCATGATACAGGCAAGAATTGCATGGAAATTTGGTGCAAACACAACACATATAACATGTACAAGATGTGCATGATCAGTGGACCTCAAAGCAATGCATATTTTGGAAAGTTCAAGTCATGATGCTTACCTCTTTTTGAGCTTTTGGAGTTTTTTGTGCAATCTGCCAAGTTTCTTGTTCCAGAAATGGTTTGATGCTTTGGACACTCTCAAATGATCTTTTATAAGCTTTTAGGATGGTTGGAATCTGCTGGAAACATCAGGGATGAGTTTGAGCTCTTTCTTGCAAAAGGGGCAAAAGTGGCCAAAATAGCAACTCCCTCAAATGGTGTTCCAGATGGGGGGAACCATTTGGGACAGTTCAAGGATGATAGTTGGAGTGTGTTTGAAGTTTTATCTGGTTTGGAAAGTGACTAATTCAAGGCATGGCTTGAAAATTGCACAAAAAGGCCTATTTTGAGGTTTTGAGAGGTGACTTTAAGATTTAAGGATTACAGGTCACTTGTGTGAGTTTGGATAGCTTAGATATGACATATTGGATGTGTTTGGATCATAAGCGGTGGTGGAATTGCTCTCTAACTCAAAAACTCATAGTTACCTTGCTAAAGAAAGTATTTTTGCCTAGAGAAAGAGATTTTGAGGAAAGCATCTACTTGATGGCTTTGGTGTACTCAAACTGAGCACAAATGAGCTCTATTTATAGTAGAGCAAGTTTGTTTTGGGATCAATAGTGAATGGCAACTGCAACAGAGGTTTGGCCAATGTTGATCAATTGGAATCCGAGTCTCCTCTAGCCATTGACTAGATGTTAGAGCACAGAGCTGTGGTTCCCTAGTTGTTGGATCATTCTTGACTGAATTTAGTTGCAAATGTGTCAGTCCATGCCACCTTGGTGCATCCATTAAATGCTCCAATCCAAAATTGGAGTCTTGTCCCTCTTTTAGGGATTTCTAGGTTTGTCATGCTACTTCTTATTCCAAAGACTTTGGAGGCTTCGATCAGTGTTTGTTCCCTTTAGATTTGATCCTCAGCTGTGTCCAAAGTGATGACAAGGCTTGGAATTAACTGATTTTGCCAAATCGAGCAAAAGTGCAAAATTCTACCTAGCCTTGGCAGTTTTCAGCAAGGCATATTGCCATTGTCATATCTCATGGCTCAAGTGGAATTTGATGGAGTTCTTGGCCATTTTGGAAAGCCCTCATATGATACAATAACTGTTTGATCATAATTGGTTTTGATACTTTTTGGATCCAAGTGAAAAATGCCCCTACATTTGGAAAAAAATGAAGGCAGATTCTGACTTAGTGAAAATTTCACTTAGTGTTGGAAAAAGTGGCATTTCATGTTTTCAGCCACTTTGATCATTCCATAAATCAAAATCCATAATGAATGGGAATGAGGTGTAGTTGGAGCTTTTGTAGAGGGCCATGAGGGCTACAAATCCAGATTTGGATGGGAAAAAATGCCACTTTGATCATTCCATAAATCAAAATCCATAATGAATGGGAATGAGGTGTAGTTGAAGCTTTTGTAGAGGGCCATGAGGGCTACAAATCCAGATTTGGATGGGAAAAAATGGCCTTATGGTTTAGGAGTTATGATCCTCCAAAGTTGGTACCCTAGCCACTTTGTTCCATAACTTAGAAAATTTTCTAAGTTTTTTATGGTTACCCCTTTTACAAGTTATCCCAGTTTTCTTGATTTTTCTTGATGAATGATGATCCAAATCACACATTAACATCATTTTAGGGTCAAAGAACCATATTTTTGAAAAATCTCAAAAAGTCAAAGTTGACTTTTGTGCACAGTTGACTTTTTGTCAGATGAATTCCAAACTGTGCGATCCTCTATGAAATCAAGTCCTTGACCTAAATCAAACTTGATAGATTGATTTCATAGGTGTTATAGGGTGTATTGAATCATGTCCTAGGGTTTGGGAGCATGTCCTGGTCAAAAGTCAAAGGCACAGTTGACTTTTCCCGCGAAACCCTTATTGTGGTTCAGATGAAATTGAAACTTGTTGCTCAAGCTTCTTGGATCAATCCATTGTTGCAAATGGATCAATGTGATGTATTTGAGACCCTCAAATCCCCTCTTGAGGTCTTGGCTCATGTTTTATCCCAAAATTCAACTTAGGGTTGAATTAGGTCAAGAAACCCTAATTCCTGATTTTTTATGAATGCATCCCCTAAAGCCAAATTGACTTGATGATTGGGTTCATGATGTCCCTTGGAGCATCATAGGTTATGCTTTGAAGCATTGGCTCATGCCCAGAGGAAAATCTCCATCTGTAGGCCCTGGTCGACCAAAACCCTAATTTGCTGACACGGTCGATCGCGAGGCTTAATCCACTCAGAATGCTGCAACCTTGTGCTTGATTCTTGAAGTGGGAGTCCTCTTGATCCATTGTGGATGTTTGAGAGGCTAGACAAGTTGAAGATCATGTTATTCCTTGATTGATCCTTTGTCTAAGAACTCTGAGAGGGCTTGAAACCCTAATTTTGATAGTAGTGAATGCTCACCCATCTTTGGGGAGACTAATGAGGCATGATGGTTCATCCATATTGTGATGATGATTTGTACAATGATGGGAAATCTTAGTGGTCAAAATTTGGGGTATGACACCTCCAGATGAAAATTTTCATCTGGGCATGAGCCAATGCTCCAAAGCACAACCAAAGATACTCTAAGGGACCTCATGGACCCAATCATCAAGTTAATTTAATCTTAGGGGATGCATTCATCAAAAATCAAGAATTAGGGTTTCTTGACCTAATTCACCCCTAAGTTGACTTTTGAGACAAAGCATGAGCCAAGACCTCAAGACATGATTTGAGGGCCTTCAATACACTACATTGATCCATTTACAACAATGGATTGATCCAAGAAGCTTGATTCACAAGTTTCAATTTCATCTGGTCCACAATTAGGGTTTCGAGGAAAAAGTCAACTTATCTTTGACTATTGACCAAGACATGCTCCCAAACCTTGGGATATGATTCAATACACCCTATAACACCTATGGAATCCACCCATTAGGTTTCATTTAGGTCAAGGACTTGATTTCACAAAGGATCGCACAGTTTGGATTTCATCTGATAAAAAATCAACCGTGCACAAAATCAAGTTTGACTTTTTTGGGATTTTTCACAAATATGGTTCCCCTAAGTCAAAAATAATGTTAATGTATGATATAGATCATCATCCATCAAGAAAAATCAAGAAAAGTGAGGTTTCTTGCAAAAGGGGCAACCTTAAAAAACCAAAATTTTTCTAAGTTATGGAATAAAAGTGGTTTTGGTACCAACTTCCAAGGACCATAACTTGAGATCCAAGCAACCATTTTGGGTGATCTAAAGCTGGATTTGTAGGTCTTGCTACACTCTACAAAAGCTTCAACTACCTCAGACTCCAATTCCTCATGGATTTTGAGTTATGGATTTATCAAAATCACAAAAACATGAAAATGACACTTTTTCCAACACTTAGTGAAAATCTGCCTAAGTTACCAGACTTGAACATCAATGTTCATAAGGATTTTTCAATGGGATCCAAATAGTTTCAAAATAAACTATGAACACACATGTTTTGTATCATACGAGGGCTTTCTAAAAAGCACAAGAGCCTCCCATAACTCAACCTGAGTAGGGAGATATGAATCCCTCAAAATCACCATTTCCAACTGTCCCAAGCAAGGCAGATTTTGTTCATTTGCTCGATTTGGAAAATTTGGACAACTCCAGGCCTTGTCATCCATTTGGACACATCTGAGGATAAAACAAAAGGAGAATGATCTGATCCCCAAGCCTCCAAAGTCCAATAATCTACACTTAGCTATAACAAACCTAAAAAGGCTAAAAAGGTGCCAAGACTCCAATTTTGTTTCCAAGCATTAAATGGATGCACCAAGGTGGGATGGACTGACATATTCCTAACTGAATGAGTCAAGAATCAACACTGAATCAAAGAACCATAGGCCTGTGCCCTAACCTCAAGTCAATGGCTATAGGAGACTAAAGATTCCCTTGGATCAAAATTGGCCAAAGACCTGTACCAGCTGCCATTCACTATTGCTTGCAAAACAAACTTGCTCTACTATAAATAGAGCTCATTTGTGCTCAGTTTGAGTACACCAAAGCACTACAACACTTGCTTTCCTCAAATTCTCTTTCTCTAGGCCAAAATGCCTTCTTTTGCAAGTTATCTCTGAGATTTTGAGTTAGAGAGCAATTCCACCACAGCTCATGATCCAAACACCTCTAATATGTTATATCTAAGTTGTTCAAACACTCACTTGTGACCTGAAACACCAAAATCACAAAGTCAACCTCCAAAACCTCAAAAATTGACTTTTCTGCATTTTTCAAGCCATGTCTTGATTCAGTCACTTCCAAAACCAAACAAAGCCTCAAACACACTCCAAATATCATTCTCAAACTATCCCAAACGGTACCCCTCATTTGGAACACCATTTAAGAGAGTTACCATATTGGTCATTTTTGCGCCTTTTGCAAGAAAGTGCCAAAACTTGTTCCTGAGGACTCCAGCTGGTTTTGATCATCCTAAAAGCTTCTAAGGGATCAATTGAGAGTGTCCAAAGCATCAAATTACTTCTGGAACAAGGAACTTGGTATATAGCACAAAAAGCTCCAAGAGGTAAGTGTATGACAACTTGAACTCTTTGAATTATGCATTGCTTTGAAGTCCACTTATCATAAACATCTCATACATGTTATATATGTTGTGTTTGAACCAATTGGCCATGCTATTAGTGTGTGTATGATGTGTTAGCATAAAAAATGCAAATTTTGGCCTATTTCAAAACCATTGTTGGGTTTTAAAATAGGGACCTCATCTGAAAAAACCAAGTGTACCATTGGATTCCTTGTGAAATTCTAGGTCAGATGCACCTAAATTTTGTCCCAATCTATGGAGAAATGAGAAAGTTAGAGGCTTCACGTAGATTGCCAAAACTTGCCTTGTCTTGCCTTAGCCAGGCCTGAAAACTGGGCACCCCTTATGTATTTATGGGGTGGTTTTGATACACAGATGTATCACTACCCCAGTGGTAGCGCTCATGTGTGTTTGTGCAGGAGGTCGTGGGTTTAAACCCCACCCAGACCTTTTTTACTACCTATTTCATTTTTGCTATTTTTCATTATTTTCATGTTTTTGTTAATTAATTGAAAAATTAATTTCTCTCTCAATTTTAATTATTTTTTATTGGTTATTTTTTTAAAAATTCTCAAAAATATTAAAATATTTTATTCCATGAAACTTTCACAAAATATTATTTATTTCATATATTTGGTATTTTTGTAATGAATTATGTTTTTATTTGTTTTTTAACATTAAAAATATTTCTTTCTCTTAATTTTTAAACTTCAAATGATTTTCAAATCATTCCATAAATAAAACTTGATTTTCCAAACATTAATCCAAGATAACAACTTGTTTTCCACACATGTTTGATAATTTTGGTCATTTTAATTGAATTTTATTCAATTAAAATACATTTTCTTAAATCGAATTAGGGTTTTGTTGTTTTCACCCTCACAAACTTTTTTCAAATACTTTTGGGCCTCTTTGTAGAGTGTAAGTCCCATCTCTTTGTACATAAATAATTTTGGGCCTCAGTCATTGTATAAGTCCCGATACGATTTTCAAAATAACGGTGCGATCATTGTTCTTCATCTGGGCCTACCCTTGTGTTGTAAGTCCCATTTCTTTTCTTTTTTCAAACTTTTGGGCCTCTCCTTGAATTGTAAGACCCATCCCTTGGTACAAAAACCCTCTTTGGGCCTCAGTCATTGTACAATTACTGTTTTTCATCTGGGCCTCTCCTTGAGTATAATCCCCAATCTTTTCAAAAATAACCTTCCCTTTTGATTTAAGTTAAAATCCATAGTTGTTATCAAAACTTTCTTTAATTTCTTGAACAACTAACCATACAGCTGTTACACTGGAAGCTTGCTCGCCTATAAGTTTTATCAGCTTTCATTTACTTAGTTTCATATACATATATATATATATATATATATATATATATATATAACTGTATTGCCGGAAGCTTGCTCACCTGTAAGTCCTTCTTTCATATCCTTTTAAATACTTGTCATATATCAACTGTATATATACTCGTATATCTGCTTAGAGTTTTCCTCGACAACTAAGTCTAGAATTAGGTAAAGGCAGTTGGTCACTCTTAAATACAGTCAAAACTAGATCCCCATAGGAATTCCAGATACAATCTTGCCTTCTCTTGTGCTTAAACAATATGGAACAAAGAGAAAGGCATTATTCCCGATGAAACTTTTCTCAGACTGTCACTATTATAAATTGTCAAAGAAGTTCATTTCCCCAGAGAGGATTAATTCCAGGTGAAACCTCTCTTGAATTTCTTCAAACCCTAGAACTGTTCACTAAAGAAAAGATTATTCCCGGTGAAACTTTTCTTGAACTCTTCTTAGGTTCGGACCCACAGGTTTCCTAAAAGCATCCCCGCCTTCTCTTGGGCTTTGTACAAGGACCCTCCGGCTTCCTTGAAGTTCTCGTGCCTTCTCTTGGGCTTAATACAAGGACCCTGAAGACCTCTTAAAGGAATAAGACAGAACTTAGTTATCCTTCGCTAGAGCAGTCTTTCCAGAGTCAAAACCTCAGACCAATTTAGGGTTGATTCTCATCCCTTAAAACACCAGCCTCCTCTTGGGAATCATACAAAGATAAACTCTTCCATACCAGTAGACTTGGACAGTCTAATCCCCTTTTGGACCCCAAAGACATTCTCAAGTTCCCTATAAGCACAGGAAAAACTCTTTTCATTCAACCAATCTCCAGTAGAGTTGAAACCTCTATAGGTTTTCAAAACTCAATCTTTAAACTCTCACCTTAAGTTTCCCCTAGCCAGGGCCAACTTATCATCAGTATAACACTATCCCAAACCAGAACCTCAAGGCATCTGATACCTCAACTCTTCTGTAAACACTCAGAAAGAGTTGACCCCCCGACTTGGACCTGCCTATGGATCTTAATAATCCTCAGCAGAAGTTAGCCTCCTCTTAGGCTTTGTATAATGATCCTTCCTTTCCTCAACATAGTCAGCCTCCTCTTAAGCTTTGTACAATGATTTTCCCCAACTGAGCTAACCTTTTCAGACTCTCTTGTTGAGTCAATCACCCTGTTCAACACTCTCTTGTTGAGTCAACCCTTTTCATCCTTAATCTTGGGCTTTGTACAAGACACCATATAAATTTCCCTAAGTAGAGTCAATCCTCTTTTCAGCCTCAATCTTGGGCTTTGTACAAGACAGATAATACTATCCAGCAGAGTAAAATTTCTTTCAGCCTCAATCTTGGGCTTTGTACAAGACACCTAAAAATCCTCAGTTGAGTCAGTCTCATTTTAGCCTCAATCTTAGGATTTGTACAAGACAGATAAAGATTTCTTTCCCACAGAGTCAGTCTTCTTTTCAGCCTCAATCTTGGGCTTTGTACAAGACACATACAAACCCTCCCCAGCGGAATCAAAATCCCTTTTAGCCTCAATCTTGGGCTTTGTACAAGATAGACGGAATATTTTCCCCAGAAAATTCAAACTTTTAGCCTCCTCTTAGGCTTTGTATAATGATATCCCCAAAAGAGTCAAATCTCTTCTAGCCTCAACCTTGGGCTTTGTACACGACATATATATAAACACTCTCTTGTTGAGTTAGCCTTTTTCAGCCTTCTCTTAGGCTTTGTATAAGGACTTCCCTAGTGGAGTCAATCAATCTCTTAGCTTCAACCTTGGGCTTTGATCAAGGAACACAAAAATCAACATCCCTTCAAAGGAAATCAAAATCTCTCTGTAGGAAGACATTTCTCTGTGTTACCACACATCAAGACAGACATTCAAAACAAACTCTAATCCCAGATAACTGCTGTAAGTGGCACACTTATTGATTTAAATATCCAAGCTGTCGTCTATCTCTTATCCTAGTAAACTTCCTTCTTTCATCTAATTGCTGTAAGCGGCAAGCCTCTGGATTATTTACATCTATGCCACTGTCCCTCTCTTAATATGAAAGATTCCTAAGGAAAAATGGCATTGCTTAACACTGAGTTAAAGTTTTCTCCTTCAGGATAAATCCCCTATAAAGGAAATTATGGCATTGTTGGATTCTCATATCCCAGTTAAAGTAATCCTCCTTTATAAACAGTCACCCAACAGTTGTGATAAACAGACGAGATGTCTCCCCTTTAGAGATGACAAGTTCTCTCTCATTCAAACCTTTTAGTTTCAATCTTGGGCTTTGAATAAGACACAAATACTCCTTTTAGCTTCAATCTTGGGCTTTGAACAAGACACCAAAACATCTTTTCCTCCCATAGAATAGGAGGAACTACGATTGCTCTGATTTCCCTGTTATCATTACGGGAATACGTAGGCATAAGATTGCAAAATCTTAGCGAGCATACCAATCAAAAACTTTAGGTCCAGTAACTTCATACCAATCAAAAACTCTAGGTCCAGTACCTTCACACCGATCAAAATTGAGGTCCAGTACATCACCAAAATTATCAAAAACTCTCTCTCATATCTCCCAAAGAAGAAACTTCCCCAACCCACAACAGATAAACACCATCAAGTACGAAGCAGAACCTAAAAATAATAACCTGTGGATAACCACATATAGGATGGGTAACTGACAACTCCCCATTGTATAACCTGACCCCGAACTCCTTGAATCTCTTTAAGCGTTTGTTCAGTTAAACATTCCCGTGCAAGGTTAGTTTTAGATAGCTTCCATTTCCCTTCCATCTTCAAGGGATAAATAAGAAATCAGAAATTAGCACCCCACTCCTCCTACCATTGCGGTGGAGAAAACCATGTACGATAAGGTGGTCACGTCACCGACAAAAATCGCACGCTACACTATGCTACAACTCTATACAAACAATAATAGCATAGTAAAACAGTTCAAACACGTCAAATATGATATGTATGACATGTTCATGATAAATGTACATCAAAGTAATGCATATTTCACAAAGTTCAAGTTCTTATGCACTTACCTCTTGAAGCTCCACTTGCTAACCTTCAAGATGCTTGTGACAGAAGCAATCCAATGCCTTGGACACTCTTAATAGACCCCATAGAAGCTTTTAGGATGATCAAAATCAAAAGGAAATTTGTAGAACAGAATCTACCTCTTTCTTGCAAAACTGGCAAAAGTGACCAAAATGGCAACCTCCTCAATTGGTGTTACAGTTGAGGGACACTTGTTGGAACAACTTAGGGATGATATTTGGAGAGTGTTTGAAGTGTTGTTTGGCTTTGAAAGTAATGGAATCAAGACATGACTTGAAAATGTAGAAAATTCAAAATTTGAGGTTTTGATGGTTAACTTTCTGATTTTGGTGTTGTGAGATGAAGATGAAGGTTTGAACACCTCGAATGGATTATTTGTGATGTGTTTGTATGGTTGTTTGAGTGGTTTAAGCTCTGGTTTTGAGAATTTCAAGTTTGATCCTTTAAACTTTGAAATTTGAAGTAAGAGAAGGAAAGTGAGAAAACAAGGCTTTAGTATTGTTTTGGTGTGGTTTAAAACATCAGAAATGGCCTCTATTTATAGGAGAACAAGTTTGTTTTTGGATGAATAGTGAATGGATGAGGGAGCATGCTATTATCCAATGGACTTTGTCATGTAGCATGACTTGAATGCTAAGGTACCTAAAGTCTCCTCTAATGTAGCTATGCATTGACTCAATTCAATTTTTGCAGGTTGGAACACTCATGGTTTTGGACTGAATCTGAACTTGTGTGACTTGATCCATACCAATTCAAAGTATCATATTAATGCATGAAAATAAAACCTATGTTCCATAGCTTGTCATCATGACTTTCACATGCCAAAGGATAAAATTCTTGACTCAATGGTCCAAGTTTGAAGATATCAAGTGATTCATCAAGATTCCCTCTGATCTTGGAAGAGGACAAAGCTTGTAAGATGAGAAAATTGAAAAGGGAAATCGTGTGGCACAAGAAATGCACAAAGTCTGCCTTGAAATTCAGTTTGAGCAAGGCATGTTGTGAGGTCCATAACTCCTTGCTCAAGTTGAATTAATGGGAGTTATTGAACTCTTTGGAAAGCTTTTATATCATACTTCAACTTTGATGTTTACATTTGGTCTTGATTCCTCTTGGATCATAATGAAAAATGCCTCCAAAGTTTGACAAACATGGACATTTAGTGAAATTTCAAGTTTCTCAAGGTTTCCCCTTTTGCAAGTAACCTCACTTTTCTTGATTTTTCTTGATGGATGATGATCCAAATCACAAGTTAACATTGTTCTTGGCTTAAAGAAGCCATGTTTGTCAAAAAAAATTCAAAAGTCAAACTTGGTTTTGATCACAGTTGACTTTTTGTATCAGATGAATTTTGAACTTTGTGATCCTTTATGAAATCAAGTCCTTGGGCTAAATTGAACCTAATGGATGGATTCCAAATGTGTTTTTTAGTGTCTTGAATCATGTCCCAAGGTTTGAGATCATGCTTTACTCAAAAGTCAATGGTATAGTTGACTTTTTCCTCAAAAACCATAGTTTGTGATCCAGATGAATTTGAATCCTTACATTGCTTATGAACCAAGTTCTTTGAATCAATTCAATCTTGTGAGAGGATAAACATGATGTATTTGAGGTCCTTAAAGCATATCTTGAGGTATTGCTCATGCCTTGCTCCAAAAGTCAACTTAGGGACTGAATTAGGTCAAAACCCTAATTCTTGATTTTTAATAGATGCATCCCCTGAGGCTATTTTGAAGTTATGATTGGACTCATAAGGTTTTTTTGAGCTTCTTGAATCATACATTAAAGTATTGGCTCATGACCAAATGAAAATTTCTCTCTGGCCCTAATTTGGTGACACTGGTGATCTTGAGGCTTGATCAACTTGAAATGATGCAATCTTGTGTTAGATTCTTGATGTGGGAGACCTCTTGATCCTTCATGGATGTTTGAGAGGCTTGAAAAGTTGAAGATCATGTCAATTCTTGATTGATCCTTTGTGTGAATGCTCTAAGAGGGCTTGAGTGAACACTCAACAATCTTTGAGAGGATTAGGTAAATCCAAATTGTGGTGATGGCTTGCACAATGATGTGAAGTCCTATGGTCAAAATTTATGGTATAAAAATACCCACATTGTATGCTAAGTCAGACCTTGTGTGACAAAGGTATCGTAGTGACTCAATAAGTCTTCTATATTGGGTTGGGTCGACATCATCTTCATTTGAATCCTTCGACAGTTGCAATCTGGTCTCAGCTGGAGTCGAAGTTGGGTAGCAATATTGTATCTCAAATCTCTGGAGTATTTTGCCTGCATATCTTCTTTGGTGCATCATCAAACCTCTAACAGTCTTGTAGAATTCGATGCCAAAGAAATATGAGAAATTTCCCAAGTTTGACATTTCAAACTCCTCACTTAGGTCATGTTTGAAATCTTCGATCTCCTTCTTGCAACTTCATGTTATCAACAAGTTATCGACATAGAAACATAGTATAAGCAATTCACTCTTGATTCTTCTTACATATACTCTATGTTCAGTTGTGAACTTCACAAATTATTTCTCCCTTAGAAAGCTGTCGATCTTCTTATTCCAAGCTTTTGGAGCTTACTTAAGTCTATACAGGGCTTTATGCAGCCTGTACACTTTTCTTTCTTCGCCTTGTTTCAGAAACCCTGTCGGTTGTGCAACATAAACTTCTTCGTCTAAGGGGTCATTCAAGAATGTACATTTCACATCCATCTAACATGTGGGTCAATTGTTAATGTTTGCTAGACCAACAACCAATCTGATTGTTTCGATCCTAGCAACAGGTGCAAAAACTTCGTCAAAGTCGATTCCTTCCTTCTGTAGAAATCCTTTCGCTACAAGTCTCGCCTTGTGTCAAGTTACCCCTCCTTTAGGATTCATCTTCACCTTGTAAACCCACTTCACATCAATTGCCTTCTTGCCTTGAAGCAATTCGACAAGTAACCAAGTTTTGTTGACTTTGATGGACTCTAACTCCTCATTCATTGCTTTCGCCCACTTCGAATCTTTCAATGCCTCAACTGCATTGATTGGTTCGACATCTGCATAGAAAGTATAGTGTACCAACTCACCTTCTTCATCGACCACATCATATGATGTAATCACACATTCTTGCAACCTTGTAGACATGTGTCTTATTCATTGAGGTCTGCTTAGGCCAGCTTCACCTCAAACTTCTTCTTGTCGAACTTCTCATTTGACTTCACTAGCTAGTTCTTCACACAAGATTCTCACTCAATCCTTCTTAACATTTTGATTTTAATCCCATTCTTTAAGCTCATCTATGATCACGTCCCTGCTGATCACTACTTGCTTGTTCATTGGGTCGAACAGCTTGTAACCTCCAGTCGAATGATATCCTATCAAGATCATCTGATTCGACTTGTCACCAAACACCTTCAAGTGACTGAGGCTAGGCTTAACACTAGACCAACATTCTTTTGGTGTGATTCAGACATCTGTTTAATATGTATGTTGCTGTCGAAACCGCTTCTCCCCATAATTTTTTTGGGTAGATGCTTTCCATTCAACATACTTCTCGCCATGTTCATGACGGTTATGTTCTTTCTTTCTACAATTCCATTTTGTTGTGGAGTGTAGGGTGGCACTACCTCATGCACAATTCCTTCTTTTTCACATAATGCATCGAACTCTTTCAACACATACTCTCCACCACCATCAGTCCTCAGAATTTTCAGCTTTCGACCACTCTGTCTTTCGACCATAGATTTGAATCTGGCAAATACCTCGATCTTATCACTTTTCTTCTTGATGAGGTAAGTCCACAACTTTCGACTGTAATCATCTATGAACGTGACAAAGTATTTGTTGCCTGCAACCGAATCCACCTGGATTGGACCACATACATCAGAGTATATGACTTCCAGAATTGCCTTCCACTTCCTTTCTGCATCCTTGCTGAAGTTATTCTTGTGTTGTTTCAATGGAACACACTATTCACATACTTCACTTGGAATGTCGATTTCAGGTAATCCTGAAGCCATATTTCTTTTCTTTAGCTCTCTGATGTCATTGAAGTTGAGATGGCCTAGTCAAAATCTGCTGGCTGTAGTTACAAGGCACTTATGCACCATCACATTAAGTTCAATCTTGAAGGTCCTATTCTGAGACAATGGAGCCTTCAAGATTAACTTACCACCTGAGTCAATAACTCTCATCATCTTGTCTTCGATCGACACCTTGTAGTTCTTTTCGATTAGCTTCCCTATACTGAGAAAATTACTCTTCATGCCTGCTATGTACAACACATTGGAAATTATTGACCTCTTGCCATCTTTCCTTAAAATCAGAACATCACCAATACCATCAGCTGCTAGAGTATTGTCATTTGCAAATTTCACCATGTTCTTCATCGAGGGCTTCAATGTTGACAAACCAAACTTTCCTTCCAGTCATGTGTGATGAGCATCCTGAGCCCAAGTACCACTGATCTTGGAATCTCTCTTCATCTCTTGTTGTGACCATTAGCAACATCTCTTATTCTTCATGTTTCGCCAGCTTTGCCGCAGTTTCTTGATTCTTCTTCTTTTTTGGACAATCACTAAAATAGTGACCATACTTTTGACAATTGAAACACTAGATGTGGCTTTTGACAAGCTTTCGACCACCACCTTTTCCTCTACCTGCAGTACCACCACTTTTGTTGCCTTGGTTCCAGGGGTTTCTCTGATTCAACCAGTTTTCTACCTGCTGATTTTGACCAGTTGAATTGGTGTATCCTCTGCTACCTTTGTTGCCATTCCAGCTTCCTTTGTCTTTCCTTTCTTTTTCTGACTACGCCTGCAAAGCCATATCACTCTTCGACTTTCCTGCAGCTCTTTCAGCCATCCTTTGTTCATGAGACTCAAGTGTCCCTTGAAGCTCTTCCTTTGTCAATGCTGACAAGTATTTCGACTCTTCTATGGCTACTACCATGTGGTCGAACTTTGGAGCCAATGACCTTAAGATCTTTGCAACAACAAATCTTGATGTCAACACTTCTCCACATACCTTGATTTGATTCACCAGTTTTGTAACCCTAGTGAAGAAATCTGTTATACTTTCATTGTCTTCCATCTGAAGCAATTCATAAGTCCTTTTGTGAGTTTGTAACCTCACCTCTTTCACCTTTTTAGCACCTCCAAACGATTTTTCAAGAATCTCCCAAGCTTCTTTTGCTGATTCTACATTACTAACCTTTTCAAAATTATCTAGATCAACACATTGATGGATTATAAAGAGAGCTTTATAATCTTTCTTCTTCAATTCTTTATGTGCAGCCTTTTCTTGATTCGTCGCATTCTCTACAAGCGGTGCTACTCCTTCCTTCACAAGATCCCAAAGATCTTTATGACAGAAAACCACCTTAATCTGCTTGCACCAATTCTCATCATTATCTTTCTTGAGAACTGGAAGATTTGCTGGAAAGTGACAGTTCGGGTGATTTATCGCCATCACAGTTGTTCTTCCCTTGAATCAAAACCGGAGCTCTTGATACCAGATGTTGGAAATTCAACCACAACCTATGGAGAATTCATATTCAATCTTGATCTCAAGATTGTTAACAATTACACAATGGCAATTAAAAGAAAAGGTTTGAAAGAAAGAAAGAAAGAAAACAATAGTGTTGGAGAAGAAGATGAAAAATTCTGCAGAGTTCTCTCTGCCCACAACTGTAAAATTTTATTATCACTTTGCAACTGCAAAATCGTGATTATCAAACTTGATTATATTACAATGATAAGGGTTCTTCCCTATTTATAAATTTTGGTTAACTTGCATATCTCAAGCTAAAGCTCAAACTATAAAAGCCCAAAAATATTAAATCTGATATTTCTAAATCAAATCTGATCTTTCTAAATCAAATCTAATCATTCTAAATCTAATCTTTCTAAAACAATGAATTATATATTTAACATTTTTTTTTTCGCTTAATTTTTTTACTTTTACTTATATTTTGACTCACAAAATAGTCCATTCTTGTATTTGAAATTCTTTAAATGAGTTAAAGAACTCACAATAAAATAACAAAGTTGTTTCCTAATGTAATAGTTTAATTTGAAGAAAAAAAACACTTAAAATGATTAGTCGGTTTTTTAAATAACTTTCAAGTTCAACTTCCTACTTTAAATTTTTAGTAATTTAGTAGTCATATCATCTACCGTATCTTACAATGAGAAATAATACAAAATAATTATCTGCAACCTCCCTCTCATGCTTCTTCAATATATCTCACTTGTTAGATGAAATCAATAACTAAGGTTTAACAACAGAAAATAAAGTGATGAGAAAGTATCAAATTTCATGGGAATATCCTCTGCATATATTAAATCTTTTTTGAAATAAATAAATATGTTTGTGAGTTCACCAATTAAAAGAAAGAAAATTAAAGTCCAAAGTTGAGATGTTTCCTTTCCCTATCTCTAGCTAGAAAAATCTTCATCATAAACTTTGAAGTGCACATTTAAAGTACTCAAATTATTAATAGTACACATTCACGCACTAAAATTTAATATAGATTTTTTAATACATATCCATGCTAATATTAGGATAAGGGAAAATAGGCATTGATGAACAAAATTAGATAATAATCTCAGCTTTTATTTGGAGTTGATTTTATTGCATTTGGACTTATATAACCATAGATATAGTTAAAATATTGCATAGATGAAATCTAGCTGTTTGTGCAACTTCTGGGCGTGATTAGACAGTGCAGTTCGGATGTGGATTGTATTGTTTTTTTTTTTTATTTGGTTTTGCGTCAAATAATTTAAGGATCACCATTCACTTATGAATTCTATTTAAAGATAGAACAAAATTTTGTATGAACATAACAAAACACATGAATTATTTTCAACTAATGAAATTCAAACTTAAGAGTTTGAAAGAAACAAACTCTCAGAACTCAAACCAGCCTTTCAATTTGCAAATTGACATTCTCTTTTACTAATTTTTTATGATTTTGTTGGAGCTAATTTGGGGGTCAATATGAGAAAGCATTTTTTACTTTTAGATTTTTTTTGTAAGAACAAAACACATTTGTGAGAGATACACCGCATACTCACCCAAAACTTTAGGGTGATATGTGTGTGAGTTCTCTCACTTATAAATGTTCAAGACTCCACATTCCTAACAATGTGAGACTTCCTCACACTACACACTTGTTTTTTTCAATGAGCTAGTCACTTCAGTAGAACCTGACTCTGATACCATTGTTGGGGATAATTTTGGGTCAACATGAGAGAGTATTTTTCACTTTGGGGTTTTTTCTTTAAGAACAACACACCTTTGTGAGAGACACACCACATACTCACCCAAAACCTTAAGGTGATAGGTGTGTGGGTTTTCTCACTTATAAATACCTAAGTCTCTACATTTCTATAAGCTTAATTCGACTGTGACACACTTGATGGTTCGTCGGGTCAATAAACAAGGATTTACTTTTGACCCCAATCTGCAATTAACCCACCAATCACTAATCATGGTGTCATACCCTAAATTTTGACCACAAGGTTCCACATCATTGTGCAAATTATCACCACAATATGGATGTATCTTCATTACTCATCAATCCTCTCAAAGATTGTTGAGCATTCACCTCAATCAAGAATTAGGGTTTTGAGCCCTCTCAGAACATTCAGGCAGAGGATCAATCAAGAATTGACATGATCTTCAACTTGTCAAGCCTCTCAAACATCCATGAAGGATCAAGAGGTATCCCACATCAAGAATCAAGCATGGGAATGCAACATTCCAGGCTGATCAAGCCTCAAGATCACCACAGTCACCAAATTAGGGTTTTGGTCGACCAAGGCCTCCAAAGGAAATTTTCATCTGGGCATGAGCCAATGCTTCGACACATGATTCAAGAAGTTCAAAGGGACCTCATAGATCCAATCATGAGTTCAAAATAGCTTCAGGGGATGCATTCATCAAAAATCGGGAATTAGGGTTTCTTGACCTAATTCACCCCTAAGTTGACTTTTGGAGCAAGGCATGAGCCAAGACCTCAAGAAATGTTTTGAAGACCTCAAATATCTGATATTGATCCCCTCACAAGTTTAAACTGACACAAAGAACTTGATTCATGAGCAATATAAAGATTCAAATTCATCTGGACCACAAACTAGGGTTTTTGAGAAAAAGTCAACCATGCCTTTGACTTTTGACCAAGACATGATCTCAAACCTTGAGAAATGATTTAAGACGCTCTAAACCACCTATGGAATCCATCCATTAGGTTTGAGTTAGCCCAAAGACTTGATTTCATAAAAAATCACAAAGTTTGAAATTCATCTGATAAAAAATCAACTTTGCCCAAAACCAAGTTTGACTTTTGGAATTTTTTGACAAATATGGCTTCTTCAAGTCAAAAACAATGTTAACTTATGATTTGGATCATCATCCATCAAGAAAAATCAAGAAAAGCGAGGTTACTTACAAAAGGGGCAACCTTAAGAAACTTAAATTTTCACTAAGTTATGGAAAAAAAGGGACTTTCACCCAACTTTGCAAGACCATAACTTGTGATCCAAGCAACCTTTTTCTCCCATCCAAAGCTCAAGTGAAAACTCTCATTAAATACTACAAGATTGTCAACTACACCACACTCCAAATCTTCATGGATTTTGAGTTATGGATGGAGCAAAAAAAACAAAAATTAAGAAATGGACATTTCTTGACACTTGGTGAAATTCTGCCAAGTTTCTCAGCTTGGGACACCAATGTTCAAAGGCACTTTTCATCATGATCCAAGATGAATCAAGACCAGATGCAAACATCAAAGTTGAAGTATGATATGTGGGCTTTTTATAAAGTACAAGAGCCCCCCATGACTCAATTTGAGTTAGGAGTTATGAATCTCACAAAATGGCATTTTCAACCTGGCTACACAAGATAGATTTGGTGCACAGACTTGGTTTTGTCATTTTTATGACTTGGAAAGCTTTGTCATCATGCAAGACCGTTTTCTAAAGTACAATGAACCTGTTATCTACAGAGCTACAACACCATAGAACCTTGCAAGTCAAAAACCTCATCCTTTAGGCATGTGATCTTTAAAGTTACAAATCCAAACACTCCAATTTTGTCATGAAGCATTTAAAGGATGCATAGAGGTCGCATGTATCAGTCCATGACTATTCAAATGAGTCAAGATTTCTCCAAGGGTCAGAAGACCTAAACTTGAAAATTTTGGCTCAAGTCAATGGCTAGAGGAGACTTTGAACACATAGCCATATCCATTGGACCATAGGATAATCCAACCCCCATTCATTTTTCTTGCAAAACAAACTTCCTCTACTATAAATAGAGGTCATTTGTGACTGATTTCAACACACCAAAACATCATAATACATGTTTTCCACCATTTCCTTCTTGAACCTCAATAATCCATTTTCAAAGAAGTGAGAATCGTGTTTTGAAATAGAGAATAATTCATCTCAAACCAATGGTTGTAACACCTCACATACATTATATATGAATGATCTAAACACTTGAACAACATCTATAACACCAGATTCATTAAGTTCATACCTCACCCCAAAGCCATCTGCAGTTGGAGTCGTGCCCACCAATCCAGAGGTTTTCAATCCATTCCAAGCTTCTCAACACACTCCCTAGGGTCCATTGAAGTTGTCCAGATCATTCAAACACATCTATAACACCTACAACTGAGGATTCGAATTCCTCTTGCACAGGTAAGTCTGAACTCTTCAAACTCCATGATTCATGCATCATAAATGTGTTTTCAAGTTACCAACATGTTTCTGCACTTGTGTAGAGTGTTTCCCCTCAATTAATTGCTTTGTAGCTATTGTGTATAGAATTTCATAGTGTTCTTGCAAAAATTAGGGTTCATCTGTTCTTCACATGATTCCTCACTCCACACTTAAAAAAAATGCAATTAATTGGTATCATTGAAATCCTTGTTCAAAAACACACAACTTTCATGTTTGAATTGTGTAAAATCATTGCGTATTGAGTGAGATATGTGAGCTTTTACAAATCAGCCATGGCAGGCACGAGCGAGGAAGAAGAAGGAGTCGTTGGCGTCCTTTCTCAAATTTTTAAAATTTTAAATATTTTTAATATTTTCAATTATTTTCAAAAATTCACATCTCTCTCATTTTTAATCTTTTTTAAATGTCTTTTTAAACATGAATCAGTTATATATTATAATATTTTATTCCACAAAAAAATCAAAAAAATATTTTATATTTGATATATTTTTTAATTTTATAAATAATTTCTTTTTATTTGTTTTTAACATTTTTAAATAAATTCTTTCTCTTGATTTTTCAAAACCACTTGAATTTAAAATCATCTTGTGAATAAAACATCTATTTTCAAACATTTCTCAAAGTTCAAAACATGTTCATTAAATATATTTGGTATTTTATATCATTTTTTATTTAATTTTCTTTGAAAAAGTGTAGTTTAATTAAAATTAGGGTTTTTTCTTGATTTTAAATTTTCAAACTTTCTTTATAAACATTTTGGGCCTCTAATAGAGTGTAAGACCTAACCTATTTTGTAAAAAAATAATTCCTGGGCCTCTGTCATAGTATAAGTCCCGGTGCGATCTTCAAAATGACGGCGCGTTCATTATTTTCATTTGGGCCTCTCCTTGAGTATAAGCCTCACTCTTTTTCTTTTCAAACACACTTGGGGCTTTAATAGAGTGTAAGACCCAAACAACTTTATACATAAACAAATTTTGGGCCTCTGCTATAGTATAAGCCCCACAACGTGTTTTGATATCGCAGTGTGATCACTGTTTTCAAATAAGTCATTTGGGCCTCTCTTAGAGTATAAGCCCCAATATTTTGCACGTAAACTTTATTTTAAACAATAAAAAACCTCCATGGGCCTCTCCTTGAGTTGTACGCCCCATACCTCTATTTTCAAAATCACCTGTCTGTTTTAAACTGGTACTAAGAGGAGCATTATTCCTAGTGAAACTGCTCGTAGACCACTTGGGTCTCTCTTTGAGTTATAAGCCCCAAACATTCTTTTCTTTTAAACAAATTTCTTTTAATTCAAACTCAAAGTTTTCTCAAAACTTTCTTCAATTTCTCAAAACCCTAATCATATAGTCATCATCAATACAATCAATCACAATACACTTGGGCCTCTTTTCAGAGTATAAAACCCAACATCTTTTCAATTCAATGCATGCTTGTTTATATACTTGTTGATTCACTTATTTGTATATACTTGTGCATATTTGTCTAGAGTTTCCCCAGCAGTTAGGTCTACACTTAGGTCAAACAGTGGGATACTTCTAACTTAGTCAATAACTAGTTCCCTCATAGGTAACTTCCCTCAACACATTCTGCCTCCTCTCGGGCTTTATTCAATATGGAAATAAGAAAGGCATTATTCCCGGTGAAAATTTTCTTAAGACTGTCAAAACTTAGAAACATATAAAAGAAATTCATTTCCCCATAGAGGATTAATTCCCGGTGAAACCTCTTTTGAATTTCTTCAAACCTTGGAATTGTTTAAAGAAAGGATTATTCCCGGTGAAACCTTTCTTGAACTTTTCTTAGGTTTAAACCAACAGGCTTCTTAAAAGTTCCCCTCAACCTTCTCTTCGGCTTAGTACAAGGACCAACAGGCTTCTTAGAAGTTCCCCATAGCCTCCTCTAGGGCTTAATACAAGGACCCAAAGGCTTCCTAAAAGCATAAGATAGAATTTAGTCATCTTTACTAGTTCAATCCTCAGGAAAGTCCAAAATCTAGAACATCCAATCATTCAAGAGTTGATATATAACCCACAGCCTCCTCTTGGGCATCATACAAAGATCTCTTTCCAAACCAGAGTCTATCTCTTCTTAATGAGACTTGGATAGTCTCGGCCTCCTCTTGGGCTTCATACAATTAGACTTGGAAAGTCTCACCCTCCAAGTCTCCTCTTGGGCTTAACACAAGGACCCTCAGGCTTCCTAAAAGCATAGGATATATCCTGATCATTTTACCAATACACCAATTCCCAGAAGAGTTAGAACCTCTAAGGTTTTCTAACTCACTTTTAAATCCTTCTAGACCCCCAACAAGGCTTAACTTTCACCTTCAAAATCCCCAGCCAGGGTCAATTTACCATCAACAAATCCTCAAAAGAATCAGAGCCTCATGGTATTTGATAATTCAACTCTTCCCTAATTCCCCAGAAAGAGTTTGTTTCACTTTGGATTCCTCAACACAGTCTAGACCTTCTCCTGGATTTTCCATAATCCTCAACAAGAGTCAGCCTTCTCTTAGGCTTTATATAAAGATTTTCCCAGACAACCTCAATCTTGGGCTTTGTACAAGACAGATATAACACTCCCCAGAGGAGTCATTTTCTTTCAGCTTCAACCTTGGGCTTTGAACAAGACACACAAAACCCATCATCCCCTCAGATGAGACCATGAGTCCTCTCTGTAGGAAGAGACCTCTTTTATACATCACATATCAAAACAAACAATCAAAACCTTTTTCCAGATAATTGTTGTAAGTGGCACAACTTGTTGATTCAAAATCCAAGCTGGAGTCCCTCCTTTATCATGGCTAAAATTTCTCTTTCTTCTAACTGCTATAAGTGGCAAGCCTCTGGATTCTACACATCCAAGCCAATGTCCCTCTTTTAGCATGAAAGACTCATAAGGAAAAAGGGGCATTGTTCTACACTGAGTTAAAGCTTCTTCCTTCATGACATCTCTCTTATAAAGGAAATTATGGCATTGCTGGATTCCATACATCCCAGTTAAAGTATTTTTCCTTTTATAACCAATTACCAGACATATGTGATGAATGTGTGAGATTTCTCCCTTTAGAGATGACAAATTCTCTCTCAGTCACCCTTTTAGCTTCAATCTTGGGCTTTGAACAAGACACAAATACTCTGATAGCTTCAATCTTGGGCTTTGAACAAGACATCAAATTTTCCTCCCATAGAATAGGAGGAACTACGATTGCTCTGATTTCTCAAATCTCTTTATGGGAATACATAGGCATAAGATTGCAAAATCTTAGCGAGCACACAAATCAAAAATCTTAGGTCAGGTGCCTTCCCAAAAACAATAGAAAACCAAAAACAACAAAAACATTCTCTTAACCCTCACAAAGGAGAAACTTTCCCAATCAATAGCAGATAAACACAAGAAAGCTTTTCAAACAGTAGAAATACATGCAAACGAAGGTTCCTATAGATTACTATAGATACTCTGAGTGTTAATAGCTTCCCTTTGTATAACCAAACCCTGATCCCTGATCTCTTAGCATTTGTTAAAGAAAACACTTGTGTGCAGAGTTAGTTTAAGATATCTTCCCCTTCATTTCAAGCTTCATAGGATAAATACAGAAATCAGAAAGTACCACCAAACATGCGGTAGGTGGTCGCATCACCAAAAAATCGACGCTACAGAAAAATGGCGACTCTGCTGGGGATGTTTTAAGTAATTATATTTCCTAAGAGGTTTAGGCCTTGTTTTGCATTTATTTTTCTGCTATTTGACTTGCTTTCTCATTTTTTATATATCATATGTTGTCATATTACTTGATATATTTGTTTAAATTACTGTTATCTGGGAATGCGATTAATACGCATGTGGTGAGTCCGAAAGAACATTAAGATAAGTGGTGGCATATTCACGAAGGCTTATAGGGAGCGAGTCCCGACCAAGCTAACTTGAGAGTCCACCGAATCAGTGGAGGTACCCTCGTGGAATCATTAATGTTGAACGAGCAAGTCGTGAAAACATTATTTTTCCCATTGGGCACCCTTGAAACTGAGGATTAGTAAACATTTAACTGTTTGACCATTAGGTAGTGCGATAACTATCAGAAATAGTTGACACGCGATACTACACTCAAAGGAGATTCATCTTGAAATATTACAGCTCTAATGAGTCAGTCGGTTTGCTGTTAATATCCTTGATAGGGGTCAATGATTTTGGGAACCTTTGTTAGAACCCGTTCTACAATTACAAAAATTGACCTTGAGTACACACCTTGGGGATGGGTAAATCCATGGCTCCATGCTCGTGACAATGAACCCTTAAACCCATGTTTTCAAATGTTTTTGTTTGCTGCATTCATTCATCCATGCATTCATTAAAAAACTCCTTTTTAACAAGAAAAGAATATTTTTCTAAATGAACTAAAGCAATAATTGCAAATATCAGAAGCTGCGTTATGGATTTCGATCAAAGAAAAACGCACAAGTACACCTTCAAGGTTCCAAAACTGGAAGACTTAAGGAAATTGGGAAGGATGATTAATAATCCTGAAGCTTTCAGAGCTAAGCACGGGGGACTATTGTCTCTTTTGAAGGTCAACATGGTGGAAGCAATCCTGTCTACATTGGTACAGTTCTATGATCCTGTATACCACTGCTTCACTTTTCCAGATTATCAACTCACACCAACACTTGAAGAGTATTCTCATCTGATTGACTTGCTTATCACTGATCAAGATCCATTTTCTGGACTGGAAGAAATTCCAAAAGATCAAGCCATTGCAAGAGCAACCTCATTGGAAGAGTCGGATATTAGGACTCACATGACCACTAAGGGAGGAATCCAGGGTTTACCAGCTAAATTCCTGATGGAGAAAGCCCTACACTTTGCCAGTATAGGAAATGTAATTGCTTTCAAGAATGTCTTTGTCCTACTCATATACGAGTTATTCCTCTTTCCGAACATTGACAACTTTGTCGATGTTAATGCTTTCAAGATATTCTTAATTGGGAACCCAGTCCCAACATTGCTCGCAGAGGCTTATCATTTTGTACATTTAAGGAATTTGTACAGTGGAGGGATTATCACATGCTGTGTACCATTACTCTACAGATGGTTTATTTCCCACTTACCCATGTTTGCTGCTTTTTGGGATCACAAGAGTGGTCTACGATGGTCGCAGAAGATTATGTCTCTTACCAATTCTGACATAGATTGGTACAATCGGATCTATAAAGGAATAAAAATCATTGACAAATGTGGAAGTTTCCCCAATGTACCCCTCATTGGTACTAAGGGAATGATCAATTACCATCCAATTTTAGCTCGCCGTCAGCTTGGATACCCGATAAAGAATGTACCACATAACATTCATTTGGAAGGTCTTTTCTTCAAGGAAGAAGAAAATGACAGGGCACTAAAGAAAGAAATAGTGCATGCCTGGAAACATGTTCATAAGAAGGGGAGAGAGTCCTTAGGAAGGCCAAATTGTATCTCTGCAGAGCCTTACCTCCACTGGGTACAAACTAGAGCCATCAAATTGAGGATGCCTTACCCCCATCAAGAAGTTTTTCCCTTAAAGGAATTTGTCCTTTATTTCATGTTTGATGCGGAAAAACTCCAGATCGCTCTTAACAAAGTCCAACGTGAGAAGAACTCTTGGAAGAACAAGTATTAGATTATCAATTTGGAATGCACAAAGATCCAAGAATTGTTGAAGGAAAATGATGCTCTGATTGAGATATTAGAGCAGCATGCTATAGAAAGTCAAGAGGAGCGTAGAAGTATACTCTCTTCTTTCGCTTGGCAAAGGATCATCGACCCGACAACGATTGAAGGGGCCCGATCAAAGAAAAGAAAAATTCAGGAACCAGCATCTGAGCTTTCCTCAGAGAAAACTCAGGATCCATAGGCCTAATTTTCCTTCTCGCACTTTGTAAAATACTGTACTTTTTCCTGTAAAATACTGGAATCTTTTGAGTTCAATAAAAGGTTTTCACCACTGTATGATATTTGCAACATAATTGTTAAAAGTTCTTTTGAAAACTAAAAAAAACTTAAAAGATCATTCTCATTCTTTGCATATCATTCATCATTCTCTCATAACACATCTTTGTCATTGAGTCTCACACATGTGTCGCACTATAGAGTCAAACTGTCTCATTCGTGCAATACTCGGGCAAATCGGCAAAAGAAAATGGATGATCTCGAAGAAGAGAACAGAGATCTGAGAGAAGAAATCAACGCTCTGAAGGAGAGTTTGGAGAAACTCCACAACACGATTGAATCCCTGGCCGAAGCTCAGGATCAACCGCCTCAAAGGACTGTAATCTCAGAGATTATGTCTACACCAGCATTTGAGACACCTGGAAGTCATCCTCAGTACAATATGCCCAAAGGTTTTCCCAGGGGAATGCCTTTCAATTTTATACCTGAAGGGTATATACCTCTGATCACTGAAGACCCAGAAGCCGTAGCAGGAACCTCCAGACCTGTAAGTTACAAACATTAGGTAAATGAAGATGCAACGGTTACAACAGAAACTCCTGAAGCTTACAAACTTCAGGTCACTGAAGCGCCAAGAGTTACGACAGTGATGTCAATACCTCAACTTGTGATGCATACTACCCCTGAGGAACATATTCTACAGGCCACTTCTGGCAGAAACAAAGAAGTATATGAAAGGATGAATGAATTCCATGAACAGTTCTTGGAAATGAAGAAGGAATTGCATGCCATTCGTAGACAAGACTTATTTGGCAAAGACGCCGCCGACCTCTGTTTGGTCCCTAATATAAAGATACCTCACAAATTCAAGGTGCCTGACTTTGAAAAATACAAAGGAAACTTTTGCCCTCAAAGTCATTTGGTAATGTATGCTCGGAAAATGTCTACCTAGACAGAAAACCAATAGTTACTAATCCATTACTTCCAAGACAGTTTAACCGGCGCCGCACTCAAATGGTACATGGGTTTAAACCGTACCAAGATCAGCACTTTCAGAGATCTCGGGGCTGCTTTCGTTCAGCAGTATAAATACAATTTGGACATGGCACCAGATAGGGACCATCTCAGAGCAATGTCCCAAAAAGATAAAGAAACCTTCAAGGAGTATGCTCAATGATGGCGTGAAATCGCCGCCCAGATCTGTCCTTCTCTCGAGGAAAAGGAAATGACAAAGATCTCCTGAAAACCTTAAGCTCATTTTATTATGACCGAATGGTTGCAAGTGCACCTAGTGACTTCACTGAAATGGTGAACATGGGAGTACGCCTTGAGGAAGCAGTCTGATAAGGACGATTAGTCAAATATGCAGAGCCATCCAGCAGTACTAAAAGATACGGTAGTGCTTTCCAAAAGAAGAAAGAGCAAGATATCAGTAATATCTCTCTGGGTAAACAAAGACGAAGGTATCAACCTCGACAAGTAGCAGTAGTAACTCCCACTATCAACCCAGCTGCAGCTCCGACATATCAACCCCAGGTTGCTCAGAGCCAGCCAAATCAACAACAGAATCAGTAAAGGCAACAACAGCCTTTTCAGCAGGCTCGCCCGCAGTACAACAATAACAATCGTACTATGCGGTCCCCAGAATTTGACCCTATACCAATGATGTACGCAAATTTATTTCCATTTCTGTTAGCAAAGGGGCACGATCAAACCAGGACTCCTCTTACTGTACCAGACAATCCACCTTTTTGGTTCAAAGCAGATCAATTTTTCCTCTACCATCGAGGAGGACCAGGACATAACATTGAGAATTGCCTCAGCTTTAAATCTGATGTACAAAAGCTCGTCAGAAACGAAGCTTTATTCTTCAAAGATACAAACCCAAATTTTTAGACGAACCCGTTGCCGCAACATGAGAAAACTTTAGTAAACTTGATAGAAGTAGAACCCGACAGCAGCTATCAAATTCGCAATGAACGCCTACTGGGAATAAAGCTTATAAAGATGCATTGCAGACAAAGCGTATACGGCCATGTGCCGTCTCATAATTATCATCAATGTGATATCTATTCTAAGAACAATCAAGGATGTGTGATCATACAAGCAGCTCTTTAAGAGCTGATAGATTTAGGCTAGATTCAGGATCACAGAATTCGTGAAGTAAATATGGCCCATTCACATCCAAACATTGTTCAAAATCATGGCATCCGTGCAATGAACGTCAATTTAGTGGAAATCCATTCAAGACAAAGTCAGTACTATAATTTGCCGCTGCACGATTACAACGCTTGTCCGATTTGCTCAAAAGACAATCAGGGATGCTCTTTTATACAAGAGGACCTCCAACGTCAAATGGATCTTTGATGGATCCAAGACTACCACGGAAGGAGTGAACATCAAGTCAATATGGTTCACATCTTTGATATTCATTTAATGAATACCTGCTTGGTAGAATTACATGCCAAGCAGGTCAGACTCAGTTTTCTGTCCTCGCATAATTATCTGGACTGCAGTGATTGCTCCAAAAACAATCAAGGTTGCTCACTTGTACAAAGAACGCTTCAACATTTGTTGGACCACTGGTGGCTCCCAGTCTATCAGGATAAAGACACGTAACAAGTTAGCATAACCAATGGAAATCCAGGCAGACACCAGAGTTGTGACGTTCGCTTACTGGAAATAGATTTGGTAAAGATGCACTGCATACAAAGTGGGTACGGTCGGATGCCACCTCACAATTACGAACGCTGTCGAGTGTGTTCATAAAATAACCAGGGATGTTACCTCGTGTGGGCAACTCTCTAGCATCAGGTAGACCAAAGGGAAACCCAGTTACGCCTAAATTCTCAGTCGATCAACATGATACAAGATTACCTCCTTGCCCAAAGCAAGGTCCAAAGAGCTAATGGATACAAGAATTATCTCCGTCTCCGACAAAAGAGAACTTGTCAATTATGGAATTAACAAGGATATTTTCCCCATAATTTCTCTGCTCGACGAGCCAAAAATCCCTATTGACAGTATAAAAGTATCTAACATTCCCGACCTGGAACCGATCGAGGTTGCTTATGACAGTCGAAAGACCCAAAAGGCCACTGTAGTCATCTACCTGCCAGGACCAATACCGTACAAGTCTGGAAAATCTATCCCATACAAGTACGGTGCGACTACAATAGAAGATAGAAAAGAAATTCCACTGCCATCCGTTGTAAACATCGCTGATATCAGTTGAGTCACCTGAAGCGATCGAATCTTCAACAGAGGAGTTGGAGAACCTGCAAAAGAAAAGGAGTCTCAAGTTGAAGTCCCTAATCAACAAATTGGTCAATCCAGCAACACGGAACCTGTAAACAACAACGATGAAATGCTAAAGCTCATCCAGAAAAGCGAGTACAACATTATGGATCAATTGTTGCAAACTCCTTCTCGGATCTCTGTTTTATCCCTCCTGCTCAGTTCAGAGGCTCACATAAAAGCTCTACAGAAAGTCTTAAAACATGCCTTTGTAGAACAAGATGTGACAGTGGATCAGTTCGACAGCATTATTTCCAACATCACTTCCTGCAATAACTTGGGTTTCAGTGATGAAGAACTCCGAGAGGAAGGCAAGAATCATAATATGGCACTCAATATCACAGTCAATTACTAGGACGATGCTTTAGCCATCATACTGGTAGACACAGGTTCATCCTTGAACGTTATGCCAAGATCAACCTTGGTACGACTATCTTTTCAAGGTACTCCCATGAGAGGCAGTGAGATAATTGTCAAAGCCTTTAACGGATCCAGGAAAACAGTTATCGGCGAAGTCTACCTTCCCATAACCATTGGTACTCACACTTTCCAAGTCACTTTCCAGGTCATGGACATTTGTGCAGCATATAGTTGTTTATTAGGAAGACCTTGGATACATGAAGCAGGGGCAGTTACTTCGAAACTTCACCAGAAGCTAAAGTTTGTCAAGAACGACAAATTGGTCACGGTATGCGAGGAACAAGCTTTAATCATAAGCAACTTATCATCATTCTCCTATGTAGAGCCAGAGGAGGTTGTTGGAACTCAATTTCAGGCGCTCTCGGTGAGCAATGAGAATCACCAAAACAAAGGAACGTCAATCTCCTCGTACAAAGATGCTCTCCAAGTAATATGAAGTAATGACATAAGAGGATGGGGGCAGGTTGTGATTCCTACTGATAACAAAACAAGAAAAGGTCTTGGTTTTACTCCAACACGTACCCAGGCCACAAAGAAGGATGAAAGATTTCGTCCCATAAGGATTTCTTCCACAGTGGAGGCTTCCTCCACCCGATTTCTCAAGAAGTCCACACAATCGAGGATTACAACTCTTCTAATACAGATGAATAGTGGAGATCCTATTTAAACGATGGAGGATATATATCTCAGGAAGGCACGTATATACCATTTTGCTCTCCAAAGCAAAATCCTATATATATACCAAGATCAGACGTCCGAATGATCTACGGAGATTGTGATCCCAAAGGATGTCGTGCTCTGCCTAACTCATTAGAGGAAGACACTCTGATGAAGGATAACTTTGACTATGATTCTTATGATCCCATTGATGAGTTGCCTATATGGATACCTTACATGGAAGACTCGGGGCAAAAGAGGCAGTTGGATAATGCATATCTACTAAACGATATTGATAAGAATACACCTGTTCTCCCAGAGACATGGAATCCTTACCCAGAATGTTCCGAAGACGTCCAACACCACGTTGATGAATTCGTAAGGATCGCAGGACAATAATTTATTAACTATGCATTCCCTGAGGTCAACGTCATTGAAGAAAATGACTCATCTATTCCCACAAAAACTTGGGATACCTTGGGGCAGCCAAGCGGCAAATACGACTTTCTAGTAAAGTACACTGCTCCCGAAAGCTATCGCATCAGAAATGAGGACATCCAGCCAACTGGATGGGAGATCCTCTTGAGAGTGAAAATACTGTTGAAAATACGACAGAAGAGTCCTTTTATGATAACTATGCATGGGAAGAAAACTCCAATAATCCCACTCCACCAGAAATTAGTGTCATCACTGAAGACAAACCGATAAGAAAGATACCGAACTTTGTGATTCACAGAGGAGTTCGTCGCCATTGGGTCGCGGTCGATGTCCCGAATGTCGTTCATAAGTGAAAGTAATTGTCGCGTCTTTGTTTTGACCTTTCACTTTGCCCGGGTGAAATGGATGTTTTATAGGGCTTGCTTTTCTGTAAATGTCCCTCTTCGCTTCGCCCAAAGCGAAAGAGTTTTGTTTTATGAGGTTGTGTTTCAAGAATCGACAAATCATAAATAAATAATGTCATTCTAAATTCCTGTATTTATTGCTATTTTCACTTTTCGCTTTTTCAGAAAATGGTAATCCTAAAAAAATAAAAATAAAATAAAAAAAATAAAAACAAGCGTTTTCAAAAAATTATACACTGCACACACTTTTGCATTCTCTCTGCCTTTTCTAAAAAGGAATCATCACGTCATGCAGATTATATATTTTAAACCCCATTGAAACATATGATCCAATGCCTTCTCCCAACTTTGATTTCCCGGTATTCGAAGCCAGAGAAGAAAAGGACGAAGAAATTCCGATTAAGATCTCTCGACTACTCAGACAAGAGGAAAGGTCCATTGAACCTTATAAGGATCCGTTGGAAACGGTTAATTTGGGTTCAGAAGATGAAAGGAAAGAAGTTAAGATTGGAGCACTGCTCAGTCCAACTGTCAGAGAAGGCTTAATAAAGCTTCTAAATGAATTTCCAGATGTGTTTGCTTGGTCCTACCAAGACATTCCAAGGTTGGATACCAGCATCATGGAACATCACTTACCGCTGAAAACAGAATGTCCTCCGGTAAAACAAAAACTGAGAAGGACTCATCCAGATATGGCCATCAAAATTAAGGAGGAACTACAGAAACAGATTGACGCAGGTTTCCTCGCCACTTCAGAGTATCCTTAATGGCTAGCCAACATAGTGTCGGTTCCCAAGAAAGACGGAAAAGTCAGAATGTGTGTGGACTACAGGGATCTAAAAAAAGTAAGTCCAAAGGATGATTTTCCCCTACCACACATTGACATGCTAGTTGACAGCACAACAAAATTCAAAGTCTTCTCCTTCATGGATGGATTCTCGGGCTATAATCAAATCAGAATGGCGCTAGAAGACATGGAGAAAACTTCGTTCATCACCCCATGGGGCACCTTTTGTTACAAAGTAATGTCGTTTGGTCTAAAGAAAGCATGAGCAACTTATCAAAGAGCTATGATAACTCTGTTTCACGACATGATGCACAAAGAAATTAAAGTGTACGTCGATGACATAATTGCCAAATCTAAAACAGAATAAGAACATGTGAAGAATTTGTCAAAATTATTCGAGTGACTGAGAAAATACAAACTACGCTTGAATCCCAACAAATGTACATTTGGTGTTCGTTCAGGAAAACTCTTGGGATTCATCGTCAGCCAAAAAGGAATTGAAGTTGATTCCGACAAAAAGGCTATTCAAGAAACGCCTTCTCCAAAGACTAAAAAATAAGTTAGAGGATTTTTGGGACGTCTGAATTACATCTCAAGATTCATATTCCTCATGACCGCGACATGCGCGCCAATCTTCAAGTTTCTCAGAAAGAGTCAAAGTTGTATATGTACGGAAGACTGCCAAAAGGCTTTCGACAGCATCAAAGAATATCTGTTGAATCCACCCATTATGTCTCCTCCAGTGGAAGGAAGACCATTGATCATCTACTTAACAGTCTTGGAAGACTCCATGGGTTGTGTGCTTGGCTAACAAGACGAAACAAAAAGAAAAGAGTCTGTCATTTTTTACTTAAGCAAGAAATTCACAGACTCTGAAACTCGATACACTATGCTCGAGAAAACTTGTTGTACTCTAGTCTGGGCAGCTAAACGTCTTCGTCAATACATGATTTTTCACACTACTTGGTTAATCTCCAAAATGGATCCAATCAAGTACGTCTTTGAAAAGCCTACTTTAACATGAAGGATTGCCTGCTGGCAGATGTTGTTATCAGAATACGACATTGAGTACCGTGCTCAGAAAGTCTTCAAAGGAAGTATTCTAGACGATCATTTGGCTCATCAATCGATTGATGATCACGAATCAGTCAGATTTGACTTCCCAGACGAGGATGTAATGTACCTGAAAATGAAAAATTGTGATGAAACTCTACCAAGCGAAGGGCCAGAGCCAGGTTCCCAATGGGGACTAATTTTCGACGGAGCTGTCAACACTTATGGAAATGGCATTGGGGCAATCATTGTTACGCCACAGGGTACCCATATTCCTTTCACCGCCAGGTTGACATTCAAATGTACAAACAATGAGGCCGAATATAAAGCTTACATCATGGGCCTCGAAGAAGCAATCGACTTAAGGATAAAGAATTTGGATGTGTATGGAGACTTAGCCCTGGTTATAAATTAGATCAAAGGGGAGTGGAACACATATTTATCAGCATTTATTCCCTACAAAGACTACACAAAGGTTGCTACCCTTATTCAACAAAATTGAGTTTCATCACATTCCTCGTGAAGAAAACCACATGGCTGATGCATTGGCTAATCTATCCTCCATGATTAGTGTAAGTCAATGGAACGACGTACCCAAAATTGACGTAATTCGCCTTGACAGGCCCGCTTACATATTTGCGGTCGAAGTAGTCGTCGATGACAAACCATCGTATCATGATATCAAATGCTTCCTTCAAAGACAGGAATACCCGCCTGGGGCATAAAGAAAAGATATGAAGACTCTTAGAAGACTGGCTGGCAACTTCTTCCTGAACAATGATACACTCTATAAAAGAAACTTCGACATGGTTTTGCTCAGATGCGTAGACAGACACGAAGTAAACATGTTAATAAAAGAGATTCATGAAGGGTCCTTTGGCACTCATGCCAATGGACACGCAATGGCAAGAAAAATTCTGAGAGCGGGATATTATTGGCTAACAATGGAATCCGATTGCTACAAATACATGAGGAAATGTCACAAGTGTCAGATATACGCCGACAAAATTCATGTACCACCAACGCATCTCAAAGTTCTTTCTTCTTCGTTGCCTTTTTCTATATTGGGAATCGACATGATTGGCATGGTTGAACCCAAAGCTTCAAACGAACATCACTTCATCTTGGTTGCTATTGATTATTTCACCAAGTGGGTCGAAACAGTATCATACACCAATGTGACCCGATAAGTGGTGGTCTGATTTATGAAGAACAATCTCATTTGCCGTTATGGTGTTCCAAGCCAGATCATTACTGATAATGGATCGAACCTAAATAACAAAATGATGAAGGAATTATGTGATGAATTCAAGATTCAACACCATAACTCATCTCCCTACCAGCCTAAAATTGAACGGAGCGGTAGAAGCAGCTAACAAAAATATCAAGAAGATAATTCAGAAGATGGTTATAACCTACAAAGATTGGCATGAGATGCTACCATTTGCTCTTCACGGTTATCGCACATTTGTCCTCACTTCAACAGGGGCAGCCCCTTTCTCTCTAGTATTTGGCATGGAAGCAGTGCTCCCCATAGAAGTAGAGATCCCATCAATGAGAGTATTGATGGAAGCCAAGCTAACGGAAGTTGAATGGTGTCAAAATAGATACGATGAACTAAATCTAATCGCCGAAAAAAGAATGACGGCTTTATGCCATGGTCAGTTATATCAGCAAAGAATGAAGAAAGCATTCGACAAAAAGGTCCGGCCTCATGTATTCAAGGAAGGTGACCTCGTGCTCAAAAAGATCCAATCATTTCTCACTGATCCCAGGGGAAAATAGACTCTGAATTACGAAGGCCCCTATATTGTTAAGAAAGCCTTCTCAGGCGGTGCCTTGAGACTCACAACCATGGATGGAGAAGAGTTTACTTATCCCATAAATGTTGATGTAGTCAAGAAATACTTCGCCTAAATGAAAAAAATGTCTCGTTGGTTGAAAATCCGAAAGGGCGGTCCAGGCAAAAAAATAGAGGCATAAACAATGATCATCCCGATGGATTAAAAACCCAAAAGGGCAATCTAGGCAAAAATTAGGGATTCATGACAAGTAACTGCATCTGACAAGATTGGCTCCTCGACAACAGCGTCATCTGTCAAGAAATCCTCCATCAAGGTCATCTTCGACAGAAGCTCAAAAATACCCAGAATTCAAAGTTGGTGGAAGAATGTCGGTCGTTATGTTTCAATGTAGCCCATTTCCCTTTAAATTACCAATTTCTAAACTTTGTAATTCTCCATGGGATCATGCGTTTGGCTGATTACCATTCTATCAATGGAAACTTGAGCCCTATTCTGCTTTGCAAAATGACATTTTAACATGACTAACATTCTTGAAACGCAAAAATGAATTTACTTTTATTTTCAAGTTTACTTCTGCTTTTGAAATAAAGATGGCAATTTCCTTTCACTTACTCAACACAAAAAGGAACATCGATGGCTTCTCCGGAAGTGATCAAACCTCGAAATGCAAAATCAAATTACTCCTTGAGGTTAGTACACCCTGAATGAAGGATCAATTGTTTCAAATGGAATATCCTATCTGTCACACCCGGTAGAGTTTTTTTACCTTGGAGAACTAATGTTTGGTTTTTCTCCCCAGTAGAGTCTACCCTTGAAAAGCAAGAACGGGTTTCTATCCCTAGCAGGTTCGTACCTCCGAGAACCAGAACAAACACAGAAATCCCTGTTCCCAAACGAAAGTACTACCATCAATATTTCTAGTGATACCTGTAACACCCCCATTTTATACCCCCAAATAATCAATTAAATCATTTACGCACATATTAAAAATTTCGTCAGAGTATAATTATAACATGGGATAAAAGAGGCATGCCACAATTTATATGAAATTAAAACATACAACACCTGCTCAAATAGATATGCAACAGTGGGGTAACTATCAGCAATAAAGGATCTCAGTCCTTACACCCACATATCAATCAATATTTAGAATATAAGCGGAAAATCTAAACATTGCAACATCAAACATATATATACATCATCCAGTGAATCACATCAAACATCAGGTTTATACACATAATTCATCAGCCAGATACATAAATCAATGCATCACAAAAAGGAATTCAAAATCATCCTAGCTACCCGACGCTACATATCAGAGCTAGACGACCAAAAGGAAGTGAAGACACGCTTCACCAAAGACCACCAGCATACCTAATCTGCAATGCCTCATAGAGCATTATAAAACAGCAGAAGGGTGAGAAATATTATCATAATAACGTTGCATATGATTATATATATCTCAACATCTAATACACATATACCACATTCTCACCACAACTCATCACTATGCATATATTTATACACATAACATCAAACATATACCATAAGTCATTTACAAGGCATAACAATCCGTAATCAACGCATAAAATCCCATAGGCATATTCATTCATGCTCAAATACATGTATCACTAATACATATCCATTTATTCAACATAAACACTCATACCTGTTTACTTACTAATGTATCATTACAACGATACCATCCTTACTGCAAATCATCACATTTCATTCTATATACATCGCAAGGCATATATATATATATACAAACCAAACACCTTCATCACAATGCTTATCATCCAACATAAATACATACATTTATGTTCATTCCATCAATGCACAAATACAATGATGTCAAATGCAAATCATAGAGACCGACACTCGACTCTATGCAGATGCAATGCGGTACCGACTCAATCATCACTAGTTCACTCAGGAACTCTGCTGGAACCATCGCTCGTTACCGAAGTAACTCCCCGTCGGGCCTACGATGTTCACCCATTGCTCACACCCCACATGGGCACACAATGTTTATGGATCGCTCACACCCCACATGGGCACACGACCCGATCGTTCACACCCCACACGGGCACACGATCCGATTGCTCACACCCCACATGGGCACACAATCTGATTTCTCACACCCCACATGGGCACACAATCATTTGTAATCATCGCTCACACCTCACATAGGCACACGACGTTACAACGGATTCTCATTAGAATCGCTCAACATAAGAATGCACATCATGATGCTTCACATGCAAAATGACTCAAAAGACATTCTTGAAATGCATACATATTCACAATATAGTCATGCATTTATCTCATACATATCACATACATCAATTGTATAACAACATATACAATTCTTCAAATACAACAATGTGATCCACATAGTCATTTTCATGCATTGTAATTCAATTTACATCAATGCAATTATTTGCCCTAAGGCCACAAACCATCACCACAACATCTCATCATATATTCACATTTAACATGCATTATCACTTAATTCAAACAATGCATACATTCACTAAAGATCCACAATTCACAAAGAATTCCTCAATCAAAGGTTCACTCCACAAACCTGTCCACAACACATTCATACCATTCACAATTAATATACTTAACATTTTCTACAAAATCACTATTCACAAATAGTCGAAAAAGTCGGCCAAAAGTCGGCCAAAAATAATATTTTCCATCATCATCAAAAGTACTCCTCAACACCTTCTATTCGATATAAAGAACGTTTAAATCGGATAAACAACGAATAAGTTATGGATATTTCAAAATAACGCAAAAACATAAACCGGACGCACGACACTACGAAACGGTTCGAAAAAACTGTACCGATTGGACTAGGTTCAGACCTCAAAACTATTTTTCCTAGAAATAACATCTCGTTAGCTTTCCAACGCTTCAAACGGGGATCAAAACCGACTTACGGTTCAAGAGATATGAATTTCCGAAGTTTTTCCAAAACAGAATTTTTTCACCTACAGCACGCGTCCGTACGACTGCGCACAAAACCAGAAATTCTGCTACATTCTGGTACAGCCGCGTAATCGCCCGAAACCCAACCGATTCAATTACTTTCTTCCGAATAAATACATGGTAATATCACATAAATACATACCAACATATTAGGATCAAGAAAAACCCGATTCCACGACTTTTAGTTTTCACCAAAATCTCACATTCTCCAAAACCCAAAAACATGAAATCTTCAAATATCAACCGATTTCAATGAAACGAGTTTCTATAATCTCGGCCTCACCTCACTCGACTAATCTACGCAATTTATTTCGAATTTCATCCGTGAAAACATCGTTTACGACCGATTATGTCATTTTCAACCTAAAACTCATATTTCTCTTAAACAACCAAAACAATCGGAAACAATCATACATAATCGTATACAAATTTAGAATAATGATATTTCACACCCTTACCCGAGTTTAGAAATGATCGGAAGTCGATTCGGGTGAAAATTCCTCTTTTCCTTCTCTTTCTCTTCTCCTCCTTTTCTTTCTTTCCTATTTCCTTCCCTTTCTCTTACTATCTCTCTCTATATATAGTTTTCTCTCTTTTTCTTTCCTTTCTAATTCTATCCCTTCTATTTCTTTTCTCACAAACACAAAAATATTTACTTAACATAAATATCCCAAAATATCTATTAACTCATTAATTGAATACTATTTAAGGTGAAAAGTCTAAAATACCATCTATTCCAATTTTCCCTGCAAACTCTCAAAAACGGTAAAAATGCTTAATATGAAAACATAACATATTAAAACACCAATTTCACCAATAACATAATCATTGTCAAATTAAAGTAAAATACTCCACAAAATAATATAATTAACACCACAAATAGAGATAATTAAAATCGGGTCGTTACAACTCTCCCCCACTTAGACATTTTCGTCCTCGAAAATATGCTAAGCACACACAAACTCGGATACTACTCTCGCTCCGACCAACCAACTATCATGCCGACACAAGGCACACCACGAATAACATAAACAACAAACCAACAAACAACAACGACAAGACAACGACCACGACAAGATTGACACCAACACCATTGGTGCCACTCCCCTAATCCCCAAACATAGGAATTAGCTACACGTACTCGAACCATCACAATGGAAACAAAACAACAACACGGACAAGAACATAACGTTCCATGACACAACATTATCTCAACAACATCCACAAAACCAGGATACCTGCATCCTTGTCTCTCAACAACTAATACAAGAATTCCACACTTCCGCTGTGCACTCTGATTACTCGCGACTAACAAAACCACTAATTCCATAATCAACATTTGACTTTTTCTACTAATCACCAGAAAATCCTTGTTCACTTTTTATATCCACTACTTCATTCTATGCTGCATTAGCTTACACACCAGACACAAGCATCTGAACTGCTCAAACAATTCTACTTATCTGACCATCTGATCATACCCATGCAAGGGCTTCCAACTTAACTCATCAGGCAAGACATTAATCCTTCTCAAAGAATAATCCAACTCAAATTCATAATCCGTCTAGGAATTCTAACCCTCCTAGTTGTCTCATACTCTATTCTCTTGCGATTACCAATCACTTCAAACTTAGATCCATAACAACAACACTTCCATACTTTCTACACAAAATCACTGCAACCAATCCCCAATCCTGAATAGTATAAATCCTTGGATGAATCCTCAATTATCGTAAAGCATAAGTTACGACTTAACCATATTGCATTAACCCACCGACTAAACTCATCAAGACATAACTCAATGCTCCTCAAACTGTTCTTTAAGATCAGGCAAAAATCAAAACTGGAGTTGTAGACAACTCCTACTTTTAGCTCCTTGAAACTTATTCGCAATGAACATCCACACTTGGATAACTTATCTTAAAACTTCATCTCTTTTCTAAACTTGCTACTCATACATAATGGTTTCCTTAAAATTCTTACATTGATACCTTAAGCTCAAAACTCCTTAACTCATTGTAACTCTGTGTTTTGCTTTCCATAGCATCCATACGAGTATACACCACATGCTAGCTATACGAATCAATCATCCATTCTTTGGCTTTACTTTTAATATCTAGAACACTAACACCACCAACATGCCATCTAAGCTGGAAAGACACGTCTACTCCATCCAACACAATTTCCGTCTGCTATCAACAAGAGATTAAGGGTGATCAGTTCCTCAATTTACCAATAGACAGCCGACAATCATGATGGGGCATAGACCATCTTTACCACGCTATAACAACCTTCCTTGCCTCTTGTGCGCAAAACCACCTAAGGTACAAATCCTTTATTGACATATCCCTTACCTCCGCATCTCCTCTTAAACCGGGAACCACACTGTCCAAATAGCACTCACAACCTTGCAACCAACGGCACACAACCAAAGCAACTGGGAGAAGTACAAGCTTCTCCCCCACTTATCTCATTCTAACTCCTGCAGACAAAGGATTAGAAAACCAGAAAGTACTGACAGTGTTCCACACACCTATCACATACTAAGGGACAAACAACATCGACAAATACACAAAATCCATAATGAAGACTTTACCATACATGGTCAAAAGGCAACTGACACGCACCAAGGATTTAGTTACCGACCCTGAAGCAGTCATAAACAAATTCAAACACTTTGCGCACTCATAGGAAATAAGCAAATGAGTCTCTTTCAAAACAACTTCAGCAACAAAAGGGTACAATTTATAAAACTTATACCTTTAATCAACGATCCGCACTAGCAGTGTCTGACCCCTTTCCGCCCGCTTGAGCTTGTTTCGGTTTAGTACACTTAGTACTCATGTGACCCAATTCTCCACAGTTGTAGCAGGTCACTAAACTCTTTCTACAATCGGCAACAGAATGCCCTTTACGTCCACAGTTAGAACACTTCAATGCAGTATTCCTGCACTCCACGGATTTATGTCCGACTTCACCACAGTCATAACACTTAATGGAACCGGAACCTCCTCCGCCAGCTTTCATATCAAAGTTTCCCTTATGCTTGCCCTTATCAGCGGGTGTCACATAAGGTCCACTCCTCGCTTGTTGCTTACTCTTACTCTCATTCACACTCTTGTAATATGTAGAACGAGCCTTGCTGTCTTCCTCGAAGATTCTGCAACATTCAGTCAAATCAGAAAACGTTCTAATCCTCTGATATCCCACAGCTTGCTTAATCTCGGGACGCAAACCGTTCTCATACTTAATACACTTTGAGAACTCAGCAGTAACGGCAGCATAATGAGGATAAAACTGAACCAACTCAACAAACCTCGCAGTATATTCCACCACTGACATACTACCTTGTTTCAATTCCAGAAATTCAATCTCTTTCTTTCCTTTAACACTCTCCGGGTAATACTTCACCAAAAACTCAGTACGAAATAATTCCCAAGTTATCTCCTCATGATCCACCTCAAGAATTTGACGCCTACCGACCCACCAATCATCGGCTTCTTCCTTCAGCATGTGAGATCCAAGCCTCACCTTATCCTCTTCAGTACAATCCATAACCCTAAAAATTCTTTCAATTTCCTTCAACCAGAGTTAAGCACCATCGGGATCGAATCTTCCTTTGAAGACCGGTGGTTGATTCTTTCTGAACTCATCGTTCGCATTCGCATTCGGTGCACCCTGCACAGCCCTAGCCATTGCTTCCATAGCAGCAACCATAGCAACATCATTTCTACCAGCCATATCCGACTGTTCCCAAAAATAACAATAAGGTAAACAACAATTTAACCAACACAACCACAAGACAGACACAACTGACTCAACACTGGCTCTGATACCACTATTGTAACACCCCCATTTTATACCCCCAAATAATCAATTAAATCATTTACGCACATATTAAAAATTTCGTCAGAGTATAATTATAACATGGGATAAAAGAGGCATGCCACAATTTATATGAAATTAAAACATACAACACCTGCTCAAATAGATATGCAACAGTGGGGTAACTATCAGCAATAAAGGATCTCAGTCCTTACACCCACATATCAATCAATATTTAGAATATAAGCGGAAAATCTAAACATTGCAACATCAAACATATATATACATCATCCAGTGAATCACATCAAACATCAGGTTTATACACATAATTCATCAGCCAGATACATAAATCAATGCATCACAAAAAGGAATTCAAAATCATCCTAGCTACCCGACGCTACATATCAGAGCCAGACGACCAAAAGGAAGTGAAGACACGCTTCACCAAAGACCACCAGCATACCTAATCTGCAATGCCTCATAGAGCATTATAAAACAGCAGAAGGGTGATAAATATTATCATAATAACGTTGCATATGATTATATATATCTCAACATCTAATACACATATACCACATTCTCACCACAACTCATCACTATGCATATATTTATACACATAACATCAAACATATACCATAAGTCATTTACAAGGCATAACAATCCGTAATCAACGCATAAAATCCCATAGGCATATTCATTCATGCTCAAATACATGTATCACTAATACATATCCATTTATTCAACATAAACACTCATACCTGTTTACTTACTAATGTATCATTACAACGATACCATCCTTACTGCAAATCATCACATTTCATTCTATATACATCGCAAGGCATATATATATATATACAAACCAAGCACCTTCATCACAATGCTTATCATCCAACATAAATACATACATTTATGTTCATTCCATCAATGCACAAATACAATGATGTCAAATGCAAATCATAGAGACCGACACTCGACTCTATGCAGATGCAATGCGGTACCGACTCAATCATCACTAGTTCACTCAGGAACTCTGCTGGAACCATCGCTCGTTACCGAAGTAACTCCCCATCGGGCCTACGATGTTCACCCATTGCTCACACCCCACATGGGCACACAATGTTTATGGATCGCTCACACCCCACATGGGCACACGACCCGATCGTTCACACCCCACACGGGCACACGATCCGATTGCTCACACCCCACATGGGCACACAATCTGATTTCTCACACCCCACATGGGCACACAATCATTTGTAATCATCGCTCACACCTCACATAGGCACACGACGTTACAACGGATTCTCATTAGAATCGCTCAACATAAGAATGCACATCATGATGCTTCACATGCAAAATGACTCAAAAGACATTCTTGAAATGCATACATATTCACAATATAGTCATGCATTTATCTCATACATATCACATACATCAATTGTATAACAACATATACAATTCTTCAAATACAACAATGTGATCCACATAGTCATTTTCATGCATTGTAATTCAATTTACATCAATGCAATTATTTGCCCTAAGGCCACAAACCATCACCACAACATCTCATCATATATTCACATTTAACATGCATTATCACTTAATTCAAACAATGCATACATTCACTAAAGATCCACAATTCACAAAGAATTCCTCAATCAAAGGTTCACTCCACAAACCTGTCCACAACACATTCATACCATTCACAATTAATATACTTAACATTTTCTACAAAATCACTATTCACAAATAGTCGAAAAAGTCGGCCAAAAATAATATTTTCCATCATCATCAAAAGTACTCCTCAACACCTTCTATTCGATATAAAGAACGTTTAAATCGGATAAACAACGAATAAGTTATGGATATTTCAAAATAACGCAAAAACATAAATCGGACGCCCGACACTACGAAACGGTTCGAAAAAACTGTACCGATTGGACTAGGTTCAGACCTCAAAACTATTTTTCCTAGAAATAACATCTCGTTAGCTTTCCAACGCTTCAAACGGGGATCAAAACCGACTTACGGTTCAAGAGATATGAATTTCCAAAGTTTTTCCAAAACAGAATTTTTTCACCTACAGCACGCGTCCGTACGACTGCGCACAAAACCAGAAATTCTGCTACATTCTGGTACAGCCGCGTAATCGCCCGAAACCCGACCGATTCAATTACTTTCTTCCGAATAAATACATGGTAATATCACATAAATACATACCAACATATTAGGATCAAGAAAAACCCGATTCCACGACTTTTATTTTTCACCAAAATCTCACATTCTCCAAAACCCAAAAACATGAAATCTTCAAATATCAACCGATTTCAACGAAACGAGTTTCTATAATCTCGGCCTCACCTCACTCGACTAATGTACGCAATTTATTTCGAATTTCATCCGTGAAAACATCGTTTACGACCGATTATGTCATTTTCAACCTAAAACTCATATTTCTCTTAAACAACCAAAACAATCGGAAACAATCATACATAATCGTATACAAATTTAGAATAATGATATTTCACACCCTTACCCGAGTTTAGAAACGATCGGAAGTCGATTCGGGTGAAAATTCCTCTTTTCCTTCTCTTTCTCTTCTCCTCCTTTTCTTTCTTTCCTATTTCCTTCCCTTTCTCTTACTATCTCTCTCTATATATAGTTTTCTCTCTTTTTCTTTCCTTTCTAATTCTATCCCTTCTATTTCTTTTCTCACAAACACAAAAATATTTACTTAACATAAATATCCCAAAATATCTATTAACTCATTAATTGAATACTATTTAAGGTGAAAAGTCTAAAATACCATCTATTCCAATTTTCCCTGCAAACTCTCAAAAACGGTAAAAATGCTTAATATGAAAACATAACATATTAAAACACCAATTTCACCAATAACATAATCATTGTCAAATTAAAGTAAAATACTCCACAAAATAATATAATTAACACCACAAATAGAGATAATTAAAATCGGGTCGTTACAATACCCCCATCTCCCGGGGTGGCCGAGTATCCAGTTATGTTCGTCATCAGTCTGTATGTCGTGCCTGTTTCCCCAGCATAAGCATTTCATACATACATCATGCATAATTGATTCATATTCATATTCATTTTCATGTTGCATTACTATCACTTTGGTCATACTCATCACCAAGTGATAAACGTCTTCTCTCCGATAGAGTTGACAGTCTTCCTTTCTACGTCAGATAGGACAAAATCCTGGTTTAAGTTCTTTCCTCGTCAGGAAATATATCGTCTAAACAATCTCTCTCCAATTTATTCCTGGATTGAAGTCGGTCTTCGACCACTTTGACAACTTGAACCTTTGAAAGGCAAGAAGTCATTTGGATATACACCTTTGGAACATCACTCTTCACCATTGAAGATGATATTTTTCTTTCCCGGATTAAGGAAAATCCCCCCCGGAAGCTTCTCAACAAAAAAATCTTGGCAACATAGACATCACATCCTCCATGAAATATCTACCGATCGGCAAACAAAGAAGTTTGTTTATGCCCTCATAGATTTCCAAATAAAGCCGACAAATGGCAGTCTATCCCCGAGAAATTTGTCTTACTTTCAAAGAGGTCATCAGCACCTCAAAATTGAATTACATCATATGGCATCTCTCCGAAAAAGGCTCGAAGGGAAGTATGATGTAACATCTCCAAGCAAATGGCATCTCCAACAGAGAAGTTTGCACACCTCTGCGGTTCAGAGATAATAGATATCCCCAGCAAGTCTGACATCAGATCTTTTTCTGTCAAATGGCATCTCCCCAGCGAGAAGTTTGGTGAAGATCCTCGTAGATAGCATTCCTTGTCAAAAAAAGGACTCGACAAGAAGAAACTGAGACCAGTTCCGTGGCTGAAGACCAGGATCGAGGGGAAGTTTATTTCAAGAAGAAACTGAGACCAGTTCCGTGGCTGAAGACCAGAATCAAGGGGAAGTTTATTTCAAAAGAAACTGAGACCAGTTCCATGGCTAAAGACCAGGATCGAGGGGAAGCTTTACCCTTTTCTAAGTAGTATTACTTAGCAAGATACGATGGACGAGCAAATTAGCTACCATTCACAACCACAATCAAAAATTCGGATATTTTGATATTTAATCCTCTTTTACCTTGAATATCTGAATGTCTTCGTCATTCACACCTTCAGGTCCAAGAAGATTAAATAGAGGCATCTGTCATACCCTAAATTTTTACCACAAGGTTCCACATCATTGTGCAAATCATCACCACAATATGGATGTATCTTCATACCTCATCAAACCTCTCAAAGATTGTTGAGCATTCACCTCGATCAAGAATTAGGGTTTTGAGCCCTCTAAGAACATTTAGGCAGAGGATCAATCAAGAATTGACATGATCTTCAACTTTTCAAGCCTCTCAAACATCCATGAAGGATCAAGAGGTATCCCACATCAAGAATCAAGCATGGGAATGCAACATTCCAGGCTGATCAGGCCTCAAGATCACCACAGTCACCAAATTAGGGTTTTGGTCGACCAAGGCCTCTAGAGAAAATTTTCATCTGGGCATGATCCAATACTTCAAAACATGATTCAAGAAGCTCAAATGGACTTCATGGATCCAATCATGAGTTCAAAATAGCCTCAGGGGATGTATTCATAAAAAATCAGGAATTAGGGTTTCTTGACCAAATTCACCCCTAAGTTGAATTTTGGAGCAAGGCATGAGCCAAGACCTCAAGAAATGTTTTGAAGACCTCAAATATCTTATATTGATCCCCTCACAAGTTTAAATTGACACAAAGAACTTTATTCATGAGCAATATAAAGATTCAAATTCATCTGGACCACAAACTAGGGTTTTTGAGAAAAAGTCAACCATACCTTTGACTTTTGACCAAGACATGATCTCAAACCTTGGGAAATGATTCAAGACACTCTAAAACACCTATAGAATCCATTCATTAGGTTTGAGTTAGCCCAAGGACTTTATTTCATAAAAGATCACAAAGTTTGAAATTCATCTGATAAAAAGTCAACTGTGCCTAAAACCAAGTTTGACTTTTGGGATTTTTTTGACAAATATGGCTTCTTCAAGTCAAAAACAATGTTAACTTATGATTTGGATCATCATACATCAAGAAAAATCAAGAAAAGTGAGGTTACTTGCAAAAGGGGTAACCTTAAGAAACTTAAAATTTCACTAAGTTATGGAAAAAACTGACTTTCACTCAACTTTGCAAGACCATAACTTGTGATCCAAGAAACATTTTTCTCCTATCTAAAGCTCAAATGAAAGCTCTCATTAAATACTACAAGATTTTCAACTACACCACATTCCAAATCTTCATGGATTTTGAGTTATGGATAGAGCAAAATCACAAAAATTAAGAAATGGACATTTCTTGACACTTAGTGAAATTCTACCAAGTTTCTCAGCTTGGGATACCAATGTTCAAAGGCACTTTTCATCATGATCCAAGATGAATCAAGACCAGATGCAAACATCAAAGTTGAAGTATGATATGTGGGTTTCTTTAAAAGTACAAGAGCCTCCCATGATTCAATTTGAGCTAGGAGTTATGAATCTCACAAAATGGCATTTTTCACCCTGGCTACACAAGACAGATTTGGTGCACAAACTTAGTCTTGTCATTTTTATGACTTGGCAAGCTTTTTCATCATGCAAGGCAAGTTTCTAAAGTACAATGAACCTGTTATCTGCAGAGCTACAACACCATAGAACCTTGCAAGTCAAAAACCTCATCCTTTAGGCATGTGATCTTTAAAGTTACAAATCCAAAAACTCCAATTTTGTCATGAAGCATTTAAAGGATGCATAGAGGTAGCATGTATCAGTCCATGACTATCCAAATGAGTCAAGATTTCTCCAAGGATCAGAAGACCTAAACCTGCAAAGTTTGGCTCAAGTCAATGGCTAGAGGAGACTTTGAACACATAGCCATATCCATTGGACAATTGGATGATCTAGCCCCCATTCATTATTCCTTCCAAAACGAACTTCCTCTACCATAAATAGAGGTCATTTGTGACTGATTTTAACACACCAAAACATCAGAATACATGTTTTCCACCATTTCCTTCTTGAACCTCAAAAATCCATTTTCAAAGAAGTGAGAATCTTGTTTTGAAATTGAGAGCAATTCAGCTCAAACCAATGGTTCTAACACCTCACATACATCATATATGAATGATCTAAACACTTGAATAACATCTGTAACGCCGGATTCATCAAGTTCATACCTAACCCCAAAGCAATCTGCAGTTGGAGTCGTGCCCACCAATCCATTAGTTTTCAATCTATTCCAAGCTTCTCAACACACTCCCTAGGGTCCATTGAAGTTGTCCAGATCATTCAAACACATCTATAACACCTACAACTGAGGATTCGAATTCCTCTTGCACAGGTAAGCCCAAACTCTTCAAACTCCATGATCCATGCATCATAAATGTGTTTTCAAGTTACCAACATGTTTCTGCACTTGTGTAGAGTGTTTCCCCTCAATTAATTGCTTTGTAGCTATCGTGTATAGAATTTCATAGTGTTCTTGCAAAAATTAGGGTTCATCTGTTCTTCACATGATTTCTCACTCCACACTTAAAAAAATTCAATTAATTGGTATCATTGAAATCCTTGGTCGAAAACACACAACTTTCATGTTTGAATCGTGCAAAATCATTGCGTATTAAGTGAGATATGTGAGGTTTTACAAATCATCCATTGCGGGCATGAGCGAGGAAGAAGAAGGAGATGTTGGCGCCCTTTTTCAAATTTTTGAATTTTTCAATATTTTTAATATTTTCAATTATTTTCAAAAATTCATATCTCTCTCATTTTTAATCTTTTTCAAATGATTTTTTAAAAATAAATTATTTATAAATTTTAATATTTTATTCCACAAAAAAATCAAAAAAATATTTTATATTTGATATATTTTTTAATTTTATAAATAATTTCTTTTTATTTGTTTTTAACATTTTTAAATAAATTCTTTCTCTTGATTTTTCAAAACCACTTGAATTTAAAATCATCTTGTGAATAAAACATCTATTTTCAAACATTTCTCAAAGTTCAAAACATGTTCATTAAATATATTTGGTATTTTATATCATTTTTTATTTAATTATCTTTGAAAAAATGTAGTTTAATTAAAATTAGGGTTTTTTCTTGATTTTAAGTTTTCAAACTTTCTTTATAAACATTTTGGGCCTCTAATAGAGCGTAAGACCAAACCTATTTTGTAAATAAATAATTCCTGGGCCTCTGTCATAGTATAAGTCCCGGTGCGATCTTCAAAATGACGGCGCGTTCATTATTTTCATCTGGGCCTCTCCTTGAGTATATGCCACACTTTTTTTCTTTTCAAACACACTTGGGCCTTTAGTAGAGTGTAAGACCCAAACCACTTTGTACATAAACAAATTTTGGGCCTCTGCTATAGTATAAGCCCCACAACATCTTTCGATATCGCAGTGTGATCACTGTTTTCAAATAAGTCATATGGGCCTATCTTTGAGTATAAGCCCCAATCTTTTGTACATAAACTTGATTTTAAATAATAAAAATCCTCCATGAGCCTCTCCTTGAGTTGTACGCCCCATACCTCTGTTTTCAAAATCACATGTCTGTTTTAAACTGGTACTAAGAGGAGCATTATTCCCGGTCGAACTGCTCTTAGACCACTTGGGTCTCTCTTTGAGTTATAAGCCCCAAACATTATTTTCTTTTAATTCAAACTCAAAGTTTTCTCATAACTTTCTTCAATTTCTCAAAACCCTAATCATACAGTCATCATCAATACAATCAATCACAAAACACTTAGGCCTCTTTTTAGAGTATAAAACCCAACATCTTTTCAATTCAATGCATACTTGTTTATATACCTGTTGATTCACTTATTTGTATATACTTGTGCATATCTGTCTAGAGTTTCCCCAGCGATTAGGTCTACACTTAGGTCAAACAGTGAGATACTTCTAACTTAGTCAATAACTAGTTCCCTCATAGGAAACTTCCCTCAACACAGTCTGCCTCCTCTTGGGCTTTATTCAATATGGAAATAAGAAAGGCATTATTCCCGGTGAAACTTTTCTTAAGACTGTCAAAACTTAGAAACATATAAAAGAAATTCATTTCCCCAGAGAGGATTAATTTCCGGTGAAACCTCTTTTGAATTTCTTCAAACCTTGGAATTGTTTAAAGAAAAGATTATTCCCGGTGAAACCTTTCTTGAACTTTTCTTAGGTTTGGACCAACAGGCTTCTTAAAAGTTCCCCTCAGCCTCCTCTTGGGCTTAGTACAAGGACCAACAGGCTTCTTAGAAGTTCCTCATAGCCTCCTCTTGGGCTTAGTACATGGACCCAAAGGCTTCCTAAAAGCATAAGATAGAATTTAGTCATCTTTACTAGTTCAATCCTCTGGAAAGTCCAAAATCTAGAACATCCAATCATTCAAGAGTTGATCTATAACCCACAACCTCCTCTTGGGCATCATACAAAGGTCTCTTTCTAAACCAGAGTATATCTCTTCTTAATGAGACTTTGATAGTCTCAGCCTTCTATTGGGCTTCATACAATTAGACTTGGAAAGTCTCACCCTCCTAGTCTCCTCTTGGGCTTAACACAAGGACCCTCAGGCTTCCTAAAAGCATAGGGTATATCCTAATCATTTTACCAAAACACCAATTCCCAGAAGAGTTAGAACCTCTAAGGTTTTCTAACTCACTTTTAAATCCCTCCAGACCCCCAATAAGGCTTAACTTTCACCTTAAAAATCCCCAGCCAGGGACAATTTACCATCAACAAATCCTCAAAAGAATCTGAACCTCATGGTATTTGATAATTCAACTCTTCCCTGACTCCCCAGCAAGAGTTTGTTTCACTTTGGATTCCTCAATATAATCTAGACCTTCTCCGGGATTTTCCATAATCCTCAACAAGAGTCAGTCTCCTCTTAGGCTTTATATAATGATTTTCCCAGACAGCCTCAATCTTGGGCTTTATACAAGACATATATAACACTCCCCAGAGGAGTCATTTTCTTTCAGCTTCAACCTTGGGCTTTGAACAAGGCACACAAAACCCATCATCCCCTCAGATGAGACTATGAGTCCTCTCTGTAGGAAGATACCTCTTCTATTCATCACAAATCAAAACAAACAATCAAAACCTTTTTTCAGATAATTGTTGTAAGTGGCACAACTTGTTGATTCAAAATCCCAGCTGGAGCCTCTCCTTTATCATGGCTAAAATTTCTCTTTTATCTAACTACTATAAGTGGCAAGCCTCGAGATTCTACACATAAGCCAATATCCCTCTCTTAGCACGAAAGACTCATAAATAAAAAGTGGCATTGCTCTACACTGAGTTAAAGCTTCTTCCTTCATGACATCTCTCTTATAAAGGAAATTATGGCATTGCTGGATTCCATACATCCCAGTTAAAGTATTTTCCCTTTATAACCAATTGTTAGACATATGCGATGAATAGGTGAGATTTCTCCCTTTAGAGATGACAAATTCTCTCTCAGTCACCGTTTTAGCTTTAATCTTGGGCTTTGAACAAGACACAAATACTCTGATAGCTTCAATCTTGGGCTTTGAAGAAGACATCAAATTTTCCTCCCATAGAATAGGAGGAACTACGATTGCTCTGATTTCCCAAATCTCTTAATGGGAATACATAGGCATAACCACTACTACGAAAAACCCATTTAACGACACCAGGTTTACCACGGATTCGTATCCCACCATTGTAATAGGTTAAAAAATTTATAACGCCATATTTAACGACGGTTGTACTAAATAACCGTTGTAATACAAGTTGTGTAACAAGCTTCGATTCCCAGCTACTACATTTTTTTTCCATATTTTTACATTTTAAACACGCTTGTATTAAAACACCATTGTAATACATGTAACAAGTTTCGATTCCCAGCAACTATATTTTTTGTCATATTTTTATATTTTAAACATATATTTTATTTCTTTTGTTAGTGTTACAGGGATTTAACCTCAAAACTCAAAATTCATCATTGTTTTTCTTTTAAACATATATTTTATTTCTTTTGTTAGTGTTTTTAAGTGCAAGAGAATAGTATATGTAACTTTAAAAATAAAACTGTAAGAGATGAGCATATATAAAATAACATTTTATTAATATTCCATTAAGAAGAGTACATTGATAATCATATTACATATATTTATCAATGTCAGAGCCCATAGCTGCAAATGCATCTTCATAATCCAGACATCTCTCCTCACTCCCCTCATCAGAATCATAATAAACAGTCCTCATTTTCTTCTTTATCTTTTTCTTCTTCAGCTTCTTCTTCTTCTTCTTCTTCTTATCCTTCCTCACCCTTAAGGCATCCCTGACGTTTTCCGCTGGTTGGACCTCCTCAATTGGCGCCTGACGTTCCTCATTGCTGATGTTTCTAGCATTCTCATTTGTAGAACTCATTGTTACGAAGAATATATTATGAAGAAATGTAAAGTTGTCTATTTATACATGAGGTTAAGATGAAAAGTCTGATAGTTTAATGCTTGCAATGATGATAACTTGTAAATGGTTGATATTCTGGAACGATATTTTTTGAAAAACGGAGAAAATTTTAAATCATTATGGCCAGAGTGTTCTCTACTCCGGGAAGAGCAAGGGTTATAATATTACAACGGTTAGTAATAATAACCGTAGCGATACCCCTTATACTTGGTACAAGGTTCGACTCCAGGCAACAACATTTTTCTATTTTACGTAATTATAGAAAAATGTGGTTGCCTGGAGTCGAACCTTGTACCAATTATAAGGGGTATCGCTATGGTTAATATAACTAACTGTTTTGATATTATTAAAATAATATATATACTTATCATTATGGTTATTTTAGAAAACCGTTGTGAAATATTTATCTATATAAGGGAAATAACTTTCTATTATTGACAGTAGCGCCGTTTCCTTCACAGCGAAACCCTAGCACCCATTTTTGGCAGCAACCTTCATCTTTTTATAGAATCCGCGAAAAGAAATACAAGAAGTATGAAGCTTTTGATTTAAGCTTCTTCCTCCTTGTATTTCTTCTTGCAGAATCTAAAACTAGATGAACATGGTGATGATGCTGGCGGTAGCAAGCGTAATGTACATATTGTTTATGGAAAATAAGGTATTCTTCTACTTCAATCTTTTTGTTAGATAGTTCCCATTATCTCGTTTGCTTCATGTTATTTTTGTTGATTGTTTTCATTTTGTGTAGATTCGACTTCAATGCTTCACAAGCAATGTGAACTTCATTGTAATGGTACAATCCCACTTCTTAGGGTTTTGTTTCAACTTTTGGTTGTTTTGTTTGGAATACTAACTAATTTTCTTCATTGCTTCCAACTTCTTAGGGTTTATTTCACATGGTGATGATGATGGTGGTACATATATATATGAATTCATTCTGATAAGGTACATATATATGAATTCATTCTGATATTGTATATGAAATTTAGTTTATTATATACTATGTATATTGTTTGTTTACTATCCTTTTATTGAAAATACAATCAGTTAAATTGATATAGAACATTAGTTTATTATATACTATGTATATGGTATATAGTTAAATTGAAAACTAACTAATTTTCTTCATTGCTTCCCACTTCTTAGGGTTTGTTTCACATGGTGATGATGATGGTGGTACATATATATGAATTCATTCTGATAAGGTACATATATATGAATTTATTTTGATATTGTATATGAAATTTAGTTTATTATATACTATGTATAGTGTTTGTTTCACTATCCTTTTATTGAAAATGCAATCAGTTAAATTGATATAGAAACTTATAATCTGAAAAATTAAGATGTATTTGAAAACCAACGTTTACCATGTCAATGTTTTCCGAATTGCATCCATTTCATTCAGCACATTTAATGTTCCTTAACATAAAATTTATGGTCCAATGGTCCGTTTGCTTCAATTCATCGATATCTTTTATTATAGTTTACCTCATCGTCGTCACTAATCATCATGGTTGTTAAGATCATGATTGTTATGATGATAAAATCGCGATGATTTTTGGCGATGATGAGGTAAACTATAATAAAAGATATCGATGGATTGAAGGAAACCGACCATTGAACCATAAATTTTATGTTAAGGAACATAAAATGTGCGGAATGAAATGGATGCAATTCGGAAAATAGTGGTGTGTTTAAGTTGGTTTTCAAGAACAGTTTAATTTTCAGATTATATAGTTCTTTGCCAATTTTAATGGTTGTATTTCTTTAATTAGGTATATGGTAAAACAAGAAATATACATTTGTATTTAATAAACTATGGGTACATTCCACAATGGTTAAGACAAAAAACCGTTGTGATAGTTAATATATATTACAACGGTTGATACTCATAACCGTTGTGATAGTTAATATATATTACAACGGTTGAAATACCTAACCGTTGCAATATAATGCGCGCTTCCAGAATACAACAATGGTTTCCATACCGTTGTAGAAACAGCGAACTTACAACGATAATCTACATAACAACGCCTTCACCCGCGTCATTATATGTCATTCCCAACCGTTGTTAAATGGGTTTTTCGTAGTAGTGAAGATTGCAAAATCTTAGCGAGCACACAAATCTAAAATCTTAGGTCAGTTACCTTCCCCAAAACAATAGAAAACCCGAAAACAACAAAAAAATTCTCTTAACCCTCCCAAAGGAGAAACTTTCCCAATCAATAGTAGATAAACACAAGAAAGCATTTCAAACAGTAGAAATACATGCAAACGAAGGTTCCTATAGATTACTATAGATACTCTGGGTGTTAATAGCTTCCCTTTGTATAACCAAACCTCGATCCCCGATCTCTTAGCATTTTTTAAAGAAAACACTTGTGAAATTTTGGTACCAGATATGTGATGTTACGTGTGATGTCACAACAACACACTCTGTAATGGACAATGTACAACAACAATAAATCAACACAATGAATTGTTCACCTAGTTCGGTTTTAACTACCTACGTCTGGGGGCTACCAAGCTAGGGATGAATTTCACTATCAGTAGAATTAATTTACAGACTCAACAACCCAGTTGACAATCCACTAAACTTAATCTCTACTTAATGAACCTTCTACCTAAGAGACCACTTAGGTATGAGAACACTACTCAATCTCTAAATCACTTCAGTGACATCATTCAAAGATCACGCACTTTGAAAAACACAACTTGATTCTGCTTCACAGCTTTGATCAAGAACAACTCAAAACAACAATACCAATTCACACTCGAATGGTTACAAACACGAAGACTCAATCGACTCTCAGTCTTTAGCTCTCTTTCTTCATTACTTTTCCTTCAGTACTGATGCACTTTATATAGCTAGTTGAATTGGACTTGGACCTGCTACAATATCTGACCTGATTTGTTATTTAAAACTGGATCTTTTTAAAACAGATTTTATCTCCAAAATCTTCTTAAATCTTCAGCCTTTAAACCTCCCTACAAATCTGCATCAAATCTCTATGCAACAGAGAATCTTTATCCCAAGATATCCGCATCCAATGAGAGTAACAGCTCTCCCAATATTCAGCTAAAGCGCAAACCCTAACAACATCACTAAACCTGATGTTATTAATCTTCTGCAGACCTGATGTCACAACATCGCATGGAACATCAGACATCACAACTTCAGCAACTTAACTTCTTAACATAAACCAATGTTAAGACTCAATGTTAAGACATCAACATTGAACACCTTTGTTTTACCAAAATTCTAGCCAATCCAAGAACCAACAATCTCCCCCTTTGGCTAATATTGGCTAAAACAATCGCTGCAACATCAGAGACTTCAGCAGCGGATAAAAAAATATTAATTAAAACTCATAGCAGCACTTCTTCAAACAACACTTCTTCAAACAGCTTCAAAATGCTTTCAGCATGCTGCACACACACCAATACTCTGCTACATACTTCAGCACTAACTAGTAGCAGCTGCACATACTTCAACCACTAATCAGCAGCATAGGTCAAGCTCCCCCTCAACGCAAGAATCAGCATACCAGTAACTGTTCAACATGGAGCAAGCTCCCCCTCAATATCTGCATTTCAGCATCACACTAGCTGCACTCCTATTGCAACACCACTTTGACTAACTCTTGGCTAACTCTCCCCCTTTTTAGCCACAATTGGACAAACCTTAACATGTAGCTCCTACTCACTACAGTTAGTCCTAAACAGACTCTCATTGTCAGTCTAAAGTCAGCATGCAAGACAAGACAAATCATAGAACATAAAAACATAAATAGTGCATAAACAGGCACAATATTCAAATTACATATTAGGCACATCAAGTGCAGAATCAAAAACAGCAAAAATAAAACTAAACTTCTATAAAAAAAAAAACAGCAGGGAAACTAGTCTTCATTAGAGTTGGCCCCATCTTCACCATCAGTGCTAGGACCACCTTCTTCAGAACCTGGTTCTTCAATATCATCATCATTTTGGTTAGCATTGACTGCTTCATCTTCTTTTTCTGCCAATCTCAGAGTCATGAGAAGTTTTTCAAATTTCTGCTTTCTTTCAGTACTCACTCTGATGACTTCATCCAACTCCTTGCAAGCCTCCTCCAATTCTGAAATCAACCCAGTTTTGGCAGGTGGCTGTTGTGATGTTGAAGCTGATGTCTTGACAATGTCAGGGACATGCTTCCCTTCAAACAGCTTATAGTGGATTGACAATGCAGATTCTCTCTTACACACCACATCAAATTGATGAAGAATCTCAGGATGTTGTGACAGGATGATCCCACAAATGAGAGAGGGAAAGGAAATAGGCATCTTCACTGCATTTGTAGCAGCATGCTTGATAGTCTGATCATATATATAAGCCCCATAGTCAAACAACCTCTTTGTCCCAACAGCATAAATGAATTTTCCCAATCCAACAGAAATAGTTGTCTTGTGATTGGTAGGGACCCAATTAGCTGCTCCTATTCTGTGCAGAATAGCATATTTGACACTTAACGAACTGGCAGACAATTTTCCTTTCAGAGGCCAGACTTTCACTTGCCCTGCTGTGATTTCCTTGCACACAGCATTGTTTGTTTGTTCTAACTCTCTATACTCCAGCTCATCCCTTCCAAGGTAAGTGTTAATTACCTCAGGAGAAAAGTTTACACATTGACCTCTCACATAAACCTTCCTAAAATCCATATTTTTGTTGTCATTAATAGCCATAGGAATGTTGACAATAAATTCCTTGACTAATCCATTGTAGCACTTGGACAGTCCATACACAGTCTTCATTAACCCATCAAATCTAATCAATTCAATAACTTCCTTAAGATCCAAGGCATCTCCACCAAGTTCTCTCTCCAGTGCTAGTCTCCTCTGGCAGACAAATTTCCACATGGATGCACTGCTAGCATAGTGGAATGAAATATTGTCAACAAGGATGTCAGGGATCTTATCAACAATTCTTTTTAATATAGACCTTCTCACAGGTGTGATGTCTTGAACATCATCCTCAACATCAAATTCAGATTCTGAATCCTCCCTCACCTTTCTCTTTTTGGATTTCATAGCCACTTTGCTCCATGACTTGGTTGGACCAACCACAGAGGCCTTTTTCTTCTTGCCTTCAGCTGACATTTTAGGAGAGGTTTCCACATTCTTTCCTTTCCTTGTCTTCAATCTATTGGCAATCCCAGGAACTGCATTACCAATAACTTCATTATCAGATAAGTAACTAACATCCACGACATCAACATTCTTCTTCCCTTTGGGACTAGGAGTAGCATCCCTAGCAGGTGATGTTTCAACATCATGTCCAACATCAACTTCATCTTCAGAATGAGTATCCCTTTGCCTTTCTGCTTCAGCTTTACCTTCATCTTCAATCTCAGCATCTTCAATGACTGAAATAACTAATCTATGAAGATTTGTCTCAGAAGTCTCAACGTCACCCTCTTCTCTAACAGATTCAGCAGGCTTTTGACTCAGAGGTCAAGATATTCCCTTCATAGGGACCCCTTTCTCAAATATTTTTGTGACAATCTGATCAATGCTCTTGTTCACATCTACCCTTTCTTCAACAGCTTGAGGAGGAGGGGTGCTAGTCCTAGGAGTAGGGTTAACTCCAAACAACACGCTAGTGACAAAGGCCCTACTTTCGCTATCATCAAATTTACTCCTCGCAGATTGATTAGACGTATTACCTTTTGATGGTCTCTTGGGTTGATACTTCTCAGGTCTTGTCTTTGCAAAATCAGGAACCATCATGGAGATGGGTTCAACATTCAAAGCTTCTTCTGCAGAGCAATCTTCTGAAGAAACCCTAGCTCTATCTCGCGAAGAGCTTTGAGAAACAGATTTCTTTGATGGAGAAGACATCTGGTTTGACATGGTTCCCTTGAGGCAGTATAGGTTCAGAGACAGATGATTCTTCTTGTTGAAGGAGATGAACAGACGGGAGATATGCTCTTTGATGAAACGTGATATTGCTACAATAGAGAATGATGGTCTAAGGTATGGCGCCTGATTTTGTGTATCCCTTAAAGACTAATTAATGAGTTCCTCCCTCCAAATTAACTTTCCTTTTAAAAATTTAAAAGGATTCACATTAAGAGTAATTAACCCTAATTGACCTTTCAGCAGACTTTCACACGTGTTGTCACAATCTGATGTTACAACATCAATCTTAACATCACCAGATAAACTGTCCACTTGAGGTATCCATTGATAGCAGTTATCTCTGGATCTTATTCCCTTCATCACTACCTCATTCTGCTCATTTGTCACCACACACTCATCCTTGGTGTAGCTGACCTTATAACCATCATCACAGAGCTGACTTATGCTAATTAGATTAGCACTCAACCCTTTGACAAGAAGTACATTGTCAAGATCAGGTCCCTCATGACACTTCACTTTTCCAACACCTTGTACCACCCCTTTCTCTCCGTTTCCAAAAGTAACATCAATTGAGGAGCAAGAATTGACATCCACCAATTGGTTTTTGAACCCAGTCATATGCTTTGAACATCCACTGTCAAAGTACCAACCATCCTTAGCAGAGTGTCTATCTGAAAAGTGAGCCAATAGACACTTAACCTCTTCTTTAGGAACCCACTGCTTAACAACCTTGGGCCTGTTATCCTTCTGTCTGGGTTGAGGGTTAGACTTGGGATAACCATGTAGCTTGAAACAAGAAAACTGCATGTGTCCAATCTGCCACAGTAAAAGCACCTAATTATGTCTTCTCTGAAGTGGTTAAACCTTCTGCCACCTTAATGATGATACTGTTGTGGCTGCCACCCATAATGTTGTCTTCTTCTCCCATAGTTTGATTGTCTTCTATGGTAAGGATGCTGTCATTTTGGCTATCTTCTATGGTGATGAGGCTTCCTTCTTCCATAATAATAAGGCACAGCATTATTATATCCATAACCATACATGTTTCCATGATGTTGAGACATCTGATGGAGCAAGTTTTGTTTGAACCTAGAAGTCTGTATGCTCTTATGATATTGTGGAGGCATATACTGCCTAGCTCTAGAAACATGTGCCTTCCTTTGATGAGGACCATGAGCATGCCTCTTCCCAACATTTTGAGGTTGAGGATGAGCAGTCTGCTTAGGTTTAGGATCCTGTCTCTTTGTTTGAAGTTGAGACATTGGTTGAGACATCTCCTTCTTGGTTCCTGAAGTGCTTGCTTCAGCAGATACCTTTTCCTCAACCACAAATCCTATGCCTGACTTATCACCAGCAAACTTTTCTGTCTGAAGGATCTTATCAAGTGTGTCTGTACCACAGTTCAGCATCCTAACAGATTTGGTCATATGATCAAGATGAGCTTTGACTAATAAGACTTCATTTTCCAAATCAGCTTTAGCAGTCTCAAGCTGAACAATCTGTTTCTTCTGTTTTTCACTTTCTTGACTAATTTCTGCACTCTTTAGACAAAGCTCTTGATAAGTGGATGCTAACTCCTCAAACGTCAGTTCCTCATCACTAGAGTCACCATCAGAAACCACTGTTCTAGTTAAAGCTTTGACATGTTTGGCTGACTCTCCTTCACTTTCACTTTCAGAGTCTAACTAGGAAACTGTCATTCCTTTCTTCTGCTTCTTCAGGAATGTGGAACATTCTTTCTTAACATGTACATGTCCTTCACACTCAAAGCACTGAACACCCTTGTCTTGAGCAGTTTTCTCTTCATCCTTCTCCTTAGACTTGCTGATGTCATAAGCGATGTTCTTGACATTAGGCTTGAAGTTCTTGTTCATTCTTTTGAACACCTTGTTGAACTGCCTTCCCAACATAACAATGGCCTGAGATAGATCCTTCTGGGATTCAACACTATTCCCTTTCTCTTCTTGATCATTTGAAACCAAGGCTATACTCTTTGGCTTCTTTTCTGGTTCTTCCTCATTCAACCCAAGCTCAAAAGTTTGAAGAGATCCAATGAGCTCATCAACCCTCATCTTGCTGATGTCTTGAGCTTCTTCAATTGTAGTCACCTTCATCTTGTACCTCTTAGGAAGGGACCTAAGGATTTTCCTTACAAGCTTTTCTTCTGACATCTTTTCTCCAAGAGCACTGGATGTATTGGACAGCTCAAGAATACTCATGTGGAAGTCATGGATAGTCTCATCTTCCTTCATCTTCAGACTTTCAAACTTTGATGTTAGAAGCTGAAGTCTTGACATCTTAACTCTAGATGTTCCTTCATGTGTAGCCTTCAAAATATCCCATGCTTCCTTAGAAACTTCACATGAGTTGATCAACCTGAAGATGTTCTTATCAACTCCATTGAAGATAACATTTAGGGCTTTAGAGTTACCAAGGGCAAGCTCATCTTCTTCCTTGGTCCATTCTTCTTCAGGCTTCGGCTTTGAGGTGCCCTCTTTATCTTTCCCAGCATCATCTTTTTCAAACACAACAGGTGCTTTCCATTCTTTAATGATAGCCTTCCAAGCCCTGCTGTCCAAGGATTTCAAAAAGGTGATCATCCTTGGCTTCCAATAATCATAATTCGAGCCATCCAAAATAGGGGGTCTGTTGACAAATCCTCCAACTTCTTTGTCCATCTTTACACCAGAAAGTAACTTCCCTAGATCTCACCCAGAGACAGACAGGATGCCTGCTCTGATACCAATTGAAATTCTGGTACCAGATATGTGATGTTACGTGTGATGTCACAACAACACACTCTGTAATGGACAATGTACAACAACAATAAATCAACACAATGAATTGTTCACCCAGTTCGGTTTTAACTACCTACGTCTGGGGGCTACCAAGCCAGGGATGAATTTCACTATCAGTAGAATTAATTTACAGACTCAACAACCCAGTTGACAATCCACTAAACTTAATCTCTACTTAATGAACCTTCTACCTAAGAGACCACTTAGGTATGAGAACACTACTCAATCCCTAAATCACTTCAGTGACATCATTCAAAGATCACACACTTTAAAAAACACAACTTGATTCTGCTTCACAGCTTTGATCAAGAACAACTCAAAACAACAATACCAATTCACACTCGAATGGTTACAAACACGAAGACTCAATCGACTCTCAGTCTTTAGCTCTCTTTCTTCGTTACTTTTCCTTCAGTACTGATGCGCTTTATATAGCTAGTTGAATTGGACTTGGACCTGCTACAATATCTGACCTGATTTGTTATTTAAAACTGAATCTTTTTAAAACAAATTTTCTCTCCAAAATCTTCTTAAATCTTCAGCCTTTAAACCTCCCTACAAATCTGCATCAAATCTCTATGCAACAGAGAATATCTATCCCAAGATATCCGCATCCAATGAGACTAACAGCTCTCCCAATATTCAGCTAAAACGCAAACCCTAACAACATCACTAAACCTGATGTTATTAATCTTCTGCAGACCTGATGTCACAACATCGCATGTAACATCAGACATCACAACTTCAGCAACTTAACTTCTTAACATAAACCAATGTTAAGACTCAATGTTAAGACATCAACATTGAACACCTTTGTTTTACCAAAATTCTAGCCAATCCAAGAACCAACAACTTGCGTGCAGGGTTAGTTTAAGATATCTTCCCCTTCCTTTCAAGTTTCATAGGATAAATACAGAAATCAGAAAGTAGCACCAAGCATGCGGTAGGTGGTCGCGTCACCAAAAAATCGACGCTACACATGGCTTTACTACTACGTTAATTCGCAAGGTAAGCAACAATTAACAATCCAAAACCTATGATCATCACATGCATTAACAACAATTTGATTAGAGTTCACAAAACATAAAATTATAAGTTGGGGGAAGGGGGGGCCACCTTTAATAAGAAGTTGAAGAGGGTGAGAAGATTTATGATGATGGTGATTCTTTCCTCAATTCCACTTGCATGCCCAAACTCTAGCTCTTCTTGACTTTTGTCTTACTTGATCTAAGTTTCCCCATCAAGTAAGGTTCATGGTGAACCTTCTTAATAATGGTGAGATTTTTTTGGCATTAAAGAATAGGATGAATGTTAGAGACGGTTAGAAACATAAATTAAAGAATGGAATAGTGGGGAAGACTTGCCTTGATCAACCATGGGAGGAGAGCTTTTCCTTTATCCTCGTTTCCTTTTCTTTCCACGTTTTCTCTTTATTTGGAGAAAGGAGAAACTTTTGAGTTTCTTGTCTAAGTGATCAACTTATACAATTGCCTTGTCTAGTCAATAACCATCTTACTCTTCACTAACTTAAGGAATCATAAAAATTCCATTTGCTCACATAAGTTTATTAGTGCCTTAAACATGTTCTTAACTACATTAATTCTTTTATTTACCTCATAAACTATGTGAGATAATTGGGATTTAAACCAAGATGACCTTCCTGGTAAATTAAAATTTTACCCCTAAGTCAATAAATTCCAATAGTAAACGCATAAGCGGGTTTTTCAAATAATATTTTTGGTCGGAGTATTACACTTACTGTGTATTTCATTTGTAACACGCCATCAATCAAACATGTCATAAAATCAATCAAATAACTATGTTTCTAACCATTTATCTTTTATCTTTCTATTTTACTTTTACTTATCTTTCCATTAGTTCAATACCTCACAGTTTGTTTTATATCCATATACTTATCAATTAATTTAATAACTCCCAATTTTTTTTCTCCATACATAGTCTCTAAATGAATTAAAGAACCAATGTGCAATGTGCGCTAGTGGAATAAGGTCTCTCACGTGAGATTAAGATTCCAGCCATATTTTCTCTATTTTTTTTAACAATTTAGAGGGTTATTTAGCGGAGGTTTTAAATTGTTACCATATAATCTTATTTTTTCAGTGTAAGGTGTTGCTAAAGTCAATAAGACTTACTATATCAAAACTTTTTTTTTGAATTGTTTAAATCCTGGCTAAATTGTTAAAACAAGATTTGTTCATGACATATATTTCTTGGGTTTTGATGATAACAAAGTATTAAAATAACAATGGTTATATTTGATGTGTGCTTCATGTATGCATGTTCTAATACTTATAGATATATACATATTCAGAATCTGATATACAAAGGCACACTTTAGAGAAGCTGAATTGATAGCTTTTGGTGGTGTAGAATCTTAAGAACACTCTCTAAGTGATGTCTGGCGTAGACTCTGAAACTGAAGGTCTCAGCATCAGAAGAAGCAACATAATTGTCTTTACACTTGGTGAATGTAAATTAGCTTCTGGTGATCATTCAGAGTTAGTGATAAAAATGAAGTTATTCGTACTGCGGAAAGCAAGTTGTATTGTCAAATTAGTTTTCAGCTAGAGTATTAGTTCACAAGGCTCAAGAAAAGTTGGCATGCTTTACGGATATCTACTCTCAATGGCTCTATAGTACAGAATCTCTATGAAGACTCAATGGTTAAACCCATTACACAATGGATCAAGATCTTTTGGAATATCTATCTTCAATGTCTCTTGTACTATGGAGAAAGCAAAGACACTTGATAAAGTTATCTCTCCAATGGCTAGTCTTCTACAAATGCTATATAAGTAGCTGAAGGTTCAAATTGAATCTTTAACAAGGATCAACCTGATGGAGGAGTAACAAGATCAGCAGTTATCAACACAATCGAGTATGCAGAATTTCTGTTGTAGGATGTAATTGTAAAAGCCTTAAGATTTCTTAAACATTGAATATCTTAGAAATATTAAGAGCTTTAGGTCTTTGTTATGGTGATTTCCCTGTACCTCTGATATTTGTATTAAGTATACCTTGTTCTCTAATTTGCTGAACATGTTGTTGTTTAGCAGTTTAGATTAAGTCTCTCGCCAAGATGCTTGAGCCATGTAAGTCTCCTGCAATGTGCTAGAGCATTGAAAGTTTTAATAAAATGGATTGATTGAGCAACCAAGTCTCTCGCCAAGATGCTTCAGCCATGTAAGTCTCCTGTTATGTGCTAGAGCATTGAAATCCTTAATCAAGATGATTATTTGAGCAGTAGTCTTGAATCTGTGGGATTTAAGCAAGGGTCTCGGATCGAGGGTATGAGTAGAAGTCTTGAACCTGAGGGGTTTAAGAAGGAAGTCTTGGGTTCGTGGAACCTGAGCAGGGAAGTCTTTGACCATGGGTCTAAGCAAGAAGTCTTGGGCTTGAGCAGCAAGTCTCGAGTTCGAGGGACCTGAGCAGGAAAGTCTTAGGCTGAGGGTCTAAGCAAGGAAGTCTTGAGTCTGTAGGACTCGAGGAAGGAAGTCTTGAGCCTTAGGGGTTTAAGAAAGAAGTTTAGAACATAGGGTCTGAGCATTGTAAAAGTCTTAGAATGCATAAGCGATTGTAATCATGATTTGATTGTAGTGAAAATCTCTTCTGAAGCAAGGGGACTGGACTACTCTCTTTTGGGAGGAACTACTATAAATCTTTGTGTCTTTTGATATTATTTATTTGCTTCTGTTAACATTCCGCTGCTAAGTATAACCAGAATCTGAACACCAGTTTAGATTCTGAACTCCGATCAGACATAAATTAAGAAAACGGAAAACACAATTCAACCCCCCTTCTTGTGTACATTTCTCACCTTCTGTTGGTATCAGAGAATGGCCTGTACATAACACTTAATAATGGTGCAGATAATGATCCAATGAGAAAAATAAGTTTCGTTAAAGGCTTTCCTTCAAGAAGGAATCAAGTGCCACATGAAAAATATTACATTGTTTTTCCTACCATATTCAAAGGGTGATTCAGCTGAATTTAAATGATGGAAAAGTTAAATATATTTTTAATTCATTGGACTTGATAAAGGGTTTTGTGAAGGTTTTTCGAATACCCTTGAAAAATGTATTACTATAGAAGTTGATGGTGTAGAGATGATCAAAGTTTGAAAGTCTCTCTCAACAGATCAGAAGAAGCTTATTGAAAATATCTTCAGAGGTAGATGCATTCTGGTAGGTGCTCTATCTCGATTCTGAGTATATCAACATCATTGATACATCTAATGCTCAGACTATCTTTGAATCCTTATGCTCAAATTTGTGGGAATCAGTTATGAAGCTTGTCCAGTTACACTTCATCTAATCTTTCCAAGAAAATTCTGAGAAGATTATTTTAAATTCAAACCTGAGGTCACAGTTATTCAAGAAGTCATACAACTTGAGTTTATTGTGCCTTGTAGGTTTATCTTGCAATCTCCAAAGAAAAGAAATGGAATTAGATGATGAAAAGCTATCTAACAGATCATCTTTCCTAAAGCCTATTGAAGGATACTTCCTATGGAATGTCTGATGATGAGGAATTAACCTTCCTAATCAGAAGATTTTTTTAACTAGCTGAATGGAATGTGATATCTGTTGTTAGAAGAATAACTTCAGAAGCTTCTGAGATATTTGTATTTCAATTGATTTCCCAAATCCAAGAACAAGGAGAAACACTACCAGAACCTAATGTCAGAGGTCTTCACTGCATATTCATTTGAAGCTGACATTAGTGTAGGATTCAGAAGAAAGAGTAATCTGGATCTGCTGGTCATTATTCCTTTTGAAGAAGCATCTGAATCCTGGGATAAAAATCAAGTATTGAAGAGAAAGAGATTATGCCAAATCTATCTTTCTTAAATATTTGATAATAATGCGTCTGTTCTTTAAGGTGATATCTTAAGTGACTCCATTGCTCCTTGATTAAGGGTCATCATGGAATTTGTGTTAAAGGACGATTCTATGAGAAACCTTCAATTCTTCTTCGTGTTCTGCCAGCAATTATATGCCAGTTCTTTAATTTTTTTTATGCCAATCTCTGATAGCTAACACTATCTAGTTTTATGCTTTTCAAATATTTCAAAGTTAAAAGATTTAATCCAAGACAATGAAATCAATTATTCTGCTAAGAACAAGATCTTGTTCATATCATGACTCATCCTAGACTAATACTCTGGAATGAATCATGGTACTTCTATCAGATTGAGGCATAAGGAAAAGGAAATCTTGTCTGGACCAACATGTATAGACTCTTAGAAATATGAGTATCATTATTTAAATGTAGTTGCTGTAGATATCGAAGAAAGGAGCAAAGGCATCTTCCATGTTGCTTATCGAAGGTTTTTTTTTACAACATTGGATGGAAGAAGAGCCTACAACCCAGACTCAAGTGCTAGAGGTACTGAGTTTGGTGAAAGAAGTGGAGTCAATGGTTTAACAGCCAATGAATCAAAATCCACTCCAAGCAGTATTCAGATTCTATGGTCAAATTTGAATAGTCATACGAGTCTGACTGAGAAAATAACAAAAAAGAAAAAGGTATGTCTGTTCTTTTCTGGCTTATTACTTGAATCAATGAGATATTTGTGTATAGGTAAATACAAAGTCTCTGTTAGATTCCTATAGAAGTTATTTTGATAAGAGAATCTTCAGAGATCTTTAAGAAGAAACTACGTTGTATATGTCTATACTGAGTATATCATTAGCTAGATAATTTTCATATTTATGGAAACAGTTTCCTCACTTTTTGTGATGATACTACTATTTGTTAGCTATTAAAGAAACCAATTTGATATTCATTAATCACTCATGACTCTTGTTTCAAGAGAAAATGTTTGGTTCTGAATAGAATCATGAAGATTGATGATTGACAGAAGATGTCTCACTCTAAGTCTAGATCTACTAGACTCTGATGGATGATAGCTTTTGAAAATTGTCACTCTGAGATTCAGAAAAGGATTCTTTACTTCTGATAAAGCAGTTTAAGTAAAAGGTTTTCAAAAACTTTTATATTACATAGATATTCATAAAAGAGAAAATCATCTAGTGGATTCAGGAATCTGCTGGATAAGAACCTTTGGGTAATGATGTTTTTCTTTTTATATATTATTCCTTTAGAGACTTGTTCAATTCTTTTCTTTTCTTTTTATTTTCTTTGGTTGTGTGCTGATCAAACCAAACTTAAGATGAATTCTCTAGTCAATTCTTCTTTGAATCAACCAGTTGTCATCAATAAAAATTTTATGGATTTTGATGAGTTGTTTAAGCTAGGTTTTAAATTCTGGAAGAATTTGTCTGAACAAATTTGGAATGGACACTTTGAGATGCTCTATGGTTTCACTTATCCAAGTCTTGTCAAAGAGTTTTGGATTAATGCTTCCATTGTTGAGCTAAATTCTGAGTGTACTATTCTTTATAAAGTGACTGGCGTTTCTATAACAGTAACCTCTAAATCGATTTCTAATGTGATCAATTGTGAGGAGATTGGAGAAATCCCAGGAAATCTTGTTTGGGAACACTATCTTCCTACATGGCGTATCGTTGTAGTTCCATCTAACACATCTTTGGTCTCAAATCTTTGTCCTGATGCAATTGTTTGGAATCAGACTCTGAAGTCAAACTTACTTCCTAAGGATAAGTATCTAGACCTCGTGGACCCTATTGAAAATGATTTGCTACTACTTCTCAATTCAGACTTGCAGATTGATCCTCCTCAAGTTATGTTTGACTATTTGAAGAGGATTCTTTCTTCCTTTCACAAGGGAAAGACTTTCTTCATTCCTTATGGATAAGTTATTTCAGAATTACTGGTCCAGCAGGGAGTTATCATAAGTTCAGAGGTTGATTCTTTTAAAATTTGGAGAGACAAGTTTGAAACGATCTATGCGAGATTCTGATGTTAGACTTCTGCAAATTTATGTCTTGTAATTGTTAAGACTTTTTTGTGTTAAGCAATCTTATTGTTAATCCAAGTTTATTCATACTTTTGTGCATCTTACCATTTATAAATATTCATTTATTTGTTGTTTAAGAGGATAAAACAAATAGGATTAAAAACTCTAAATATGCAACATTGTCATTAACTGGAAGCTATTACAAATTGTTAAGACTTTCTAGGCATTCGGATTTGTCCTAAGGTATCCCCTATGATCATCTGACATATCTAGATTGTCTATATAATCTTGCCATTCTTCCTTTGTAAACTCTACAACTTCCTTTTCTCAATTGATTTATGCGTTTTGACCTAGAAGTTCTTCTTCTTCTGTGTGTCTCAACGAAGGTTTCTGAAGAAGTGTGTGCTTCTAAAGCCATCTGCTTACTTGTAGATTCTTCAGCTACTACATCACTCTTATTTGCTTGAGTTGCTCTATTAAGCATGAATATCTTTCTGATATCTCTCTTTGGAACCCAAATTTTCTTTTGCTTATACATTTTGGTGTTCAGAAGATTAGGTGGTTATGAAAGTGAGTCTGCTAAGGGGTTTTTACAGAATCGTGACATTCATTACCTTTGAGTATTCATTATTTTATTATTTATTAAGTCACTACTTCAAAATACACATTTGGTAACATAATATTACCACGGTCATTCCATCCACCGTTGTAATATATGAAACTGGATGCGTCTAAGACTGATTTACTTTTTTGAAAGTCATTTTATCACGGTTGATATACACAATCGTAGTGATAGAGTGAGTGGTACATGGTTCGAATCCTGGCATCTACATTTTTTCCATTTTTTCCTATTACAAAAAGTGTGTGTTACTTAAATTCATAAATAAATAAAAATGTGAAGATTGTTTAATCACGGATTTAATAATTAACCGTTGTAATATTTTATGTACAACCTTTGCACTTCCCTAAAGAGAGAAACGCTCTTCCCAACTATAATGATGATTGAATTTTTTTTTCAGTTTTCAAGACGGACACAATTTCATTCAAGAATATCAACCATTAGAAGTAATCATTTCAAGCATTAAATCATCAGATCTTTCATCTTCAACCTCTTCTATAAAGGCACAGTTTCATATAATGAATTTTCACTTCTTCAAAACTATTCTTCTTAACTACATATAGCAACATGAGTTCTCCATCCAAAAATGCTAACAGAAATATCTCAATTGAAGTCACCACAGTACAACACCATAATCAACAGTCAATTAAGAAGGTCCAACCATCTGGATCGACTGCTGTCAGGGATACACTTAGGGTTAGGAACGCCAAGAAGAAGAAAAAGAAGAAGCTGAAGAAGAAAAAGAAAAAGGTGCTCAAAAAGATTTGTTACTATGATTCTGACGAGGGTAATGAGGAGAAAGTCATAGATTATGAAGATTCCTTTGCTGCTAAGGGTTATTATTCTGACATTGACAATATGTAATAAAATAATTTATGTACTCCTCCCTCTTGACCCTCTTAATGAAAATATTTATTATTGTTAAATACACTCTTTCATTTATATCACTATATATTATAGTTTTACAAAAAAAAATATTACAAGCCAACAAAAATAAAAACAACAGTAGAAACAGTAATGAAAAATAACAATAACAATAATTAATACCTCTCTAACAATTGGGTTCATAAATAAATAAATAAATTGTGAGAGATTTAACCACGGTTTTACTAAAGAACCGTTGTAAAAGTTATGTATTATATCACAGTTTTTCTTTCTAACTGTGATGAAATGTAATATTTTTTACTATATAAGTGAAAGTATCTATCGTTCAGTACATAACAATCGTTTCTCTCAAATGAAAACCCTAACATATTTTACTCTTCTCTCTCATAACATAACCCTAACATCCATGTCACTCTTTAAACTTTCTTAAACCTTCAGATTTGTCTTCACCAATCGCTATGATACTCTTTAATCATATTTCAGGTTTATTAATTAAACTTATACTTCAATTTCATTTACATTTCTTGTTAAAAATGGGTTATCATTTTTTTATTTGGTGAATATTCTCATTTTTTCAGATTCGTCTTCACCACCTTAACAAAGCATATACTTTGGCTATGATACATATGGTTTGTGTAGCTATGAAGAAAAATACAAGAAGTATGAAGTTATTGTGTTAACTTCATTCACCTTGTACTTCTTCTTTATAGCTTCATAAACTAGATGAAAATCATAATTTGTTCCAGATCCACGATTAGTTAAAAAAAAGGTGTGTTCTTTAAACATTACATAATACCTTATGTTGTTGTGTGTTGTATGTTGTTGTGGTTGTTGTTGTATGTTTCTAATGTTGTCCTTGAACCTTATTTTGTTGTACGTTGTTGTGTTGTTGATAAATGATGTTGTATGTTGTTGTTGTTGATTAATGTTTTAAGAATTTAAAGAACAAAACATTGCTAAGTCACAAGAAATAAGCTTCATGTGACTTAGCAATGTTTTGTTCTTTATAAAATTCTTAAAACATTACATAATATCTTGTGTTGTTGTATGTTGTTGTATAAGTTGAGTTTATTATATGCTGTGTAGATTGTTTGTTTCACTAACTCTCCACTGGAAATACATTTCATTTAAATTGACATAGAAACTTATAATCTGAAAAATTAAGTTGTATTTGTAAACCAACTAATATCAATCAATGTTTTCTGAATTGCATTCGTCTCATCATTCATCTCCCGCTCTTTAACATATAGGATGTGGTTCAATGACCTGATTCCTTCAACACATCCATATCTTCTCTTATAGTTTAATTTGAATAACAACAATTTATTGATATTATTCAAATTAAACTAGAATAGAAGGAATTGATGTGATGAAGGAATTAGACCATTAAACCACATTCTATATGTTAAAGAGCGGAAAATGAATGATGAGACATGCAATTTGGAAAACAGTGGTTTGTGTAAGTTGGTTTTCAAGAATAGTTTAATTTTCAGATTATATACTTCTTAATCAATTTGAAAGGTTGTATGTTATTGTGAGGTTTATTGAAAAACAAGCAATCTACATATTATATAATAAACCCTGGGTACTTTCAACAACGATTATTTATAATAACCGTTATAAAATGTTATTTGCCTAAAGGTATATACCACCACAGTTAGTTAAATAAAGAGTGATCATATATAGCGTGCATTCAGGTTTTCTACAACGGTTGTAAGACCGTGATTGTAAGTTGCGCATATACAACCACACCCTACCTAACAATGGCAGGTCACGCGCGATGTTATCCCTTTTCCAACCGTTGTTGTATATGTTTTCCATAGTAGTGAGTAAAATCAATTTTAAATACTGACTCTTGGAAATGATGTCTAGTATTCTAACCTATTAAGATTCTTTTAACAACTGTAAATAGTATTGTTAACATGTTAATTGTTGTTTCTGGTTATCTTATTACTTCATTAATGTTTTATCAGAAAATAATTAAGGGAAAAATAAAGTGATTATTTGCGTGCAATGTATATAGAAATAAATTGATCAAAACTTCTTCTTCATTGATCAGGTTAAAGGATTAAAAAATAAATACTGCAAAAGAAAGTGGTAATAACTTAGAGTAAATCTGTATCTAAGTCATCTATTGCCTTGTTATAGAAGCAGTTGCCATAATCAATATCTGGTTCATCTTCAACTATGTCCTCCTCTTCTGCCTCTGGGACAACAAGACGGTAAAACATCTCATTGAGCCTCTTCCTCCTTGTCTTCTTCATGGACTTCTTGTTTGGCTTTATCACAGCTACCAAAGGATCTGCTTTTGTAGGTTCTTGAGGTACTGCTGACGAAACTTCTTCTGAAGTGTTCATGGTAGAGGGCATAGGCCCAGTAGCAGATGTTTCTAGAGCTGCTGGCTTTTGAAGGTTTTGGATATTTAGATTCGTAGAGCTCTCTGTGACTTTTGTCACAACATAGATTTTGTTGCTCTTAGCTGATGACTCCATAACGTATTGGTGGATGTTGATGAAAATGAACTAGGTTTGGGTTGCTTTTATAATGGCTTATGAGTAACCTAATTGACAAAATAAGATCCTTTACTTAATTCTTGGGGCAGTTACGACTAATAAAAACTTAACATGCATTGCACGATCCTTTATTGATCCCTGTTACTTGATCATTTTTCCTTCCTTGGAAACTGATCTTGTAATGATGGCCTGTTATGCATTTATGACTGTAATTCTTTTCTTTTTTTTCTCTTTTTTTTGCTTTTTGATGTGACAAAAGGGGGAGAAAAGATAGTAACTATTTAATTAGAAACTGAACCCATTTAGTTTGTATATAATGGTCATTTATAATTTTTATTTAAATTTTTGTACATGTTAATTATTAATTTTTGTACATAATGGTTATTTTACCCAGGCGACACATTTTAACTTTCTTGTACATAGAACTAAGGAGGAGCTTACAAACCTCAACCTTAGACTATCAGACTCAAAATGAGCTTACAAACCTCATATTCTGATATTGCCAAAGGAAGTTAAAATATTGTTCTTAAATATAGATCTAAGGGGGATGTCATACCCCAAATTTTACCCTTAGACTCTTTGATCTTTTGCATATCCTTCTAGGTCAATCATTCATGCATAGCTAACCAGTTTATTAGACTTTGCTTTGTTTTGTTTCACTTGTTGTCATACCCCAAATTTTGACCACTAAGATTCCCCATCATTGTGCAAACCATCATCACAATATGGGCGAACCATCATGCCTCATCAGTCTCCCCAAAGATGGGTGAGCATTCACTACTATAAAAAATTAGGGTTTCTAGCCCTCTCAGAGTTCTTAGACAAAGGATCAATCAAGAATTGACATGATCTTCAACTTTTCTAATCTCTAAAAAAGGATCAAGAGGACTCCCACTTTAAGGATTAAGGACAAGGCTGCTCCCTTCTAGGTGGATCAAGCTTCACAATCGACAGTGTCACCAAATTAGGGTTTTGGTCGACCAGGGCCTCCAGATGGAAATTTTCCTCTGGGAATAAGCCAATGCTTCAAAACCTAACATATGATGCTCCAAGGGACATCATAAACCCAATCATCAAGTCAATTTTGCCTCAGGGGATGCATTCATAAAAAATCAAGAATTAGGGTTTCTTGACCTAATTCACCCCTAAGTTGACTTTTGGGACAAATCATGAGCCAAGACCTCAAAACATGATTTGAGGGTATCTAACACACCACATTGGTCCATTTGTAACAATGGATTGAGCCAAGAAGCTTGAGCAACAAGTTTCAATTTCATCTGAACCACAGTTAGGATTTCGCGGGAAAAGTCAACTGTAGCTTTGACTTTTGACCAGGACATGCTCCCAAACCCTAGGACATGATTCAATACACCATATAACACCTATGAAATCAATCCATCAAGTTTGATTTAGGTCAAGGACTTGATTTCATAGAGGATCGCACAGTTTGGAATTCATCTGACAAAAAGTCAACTGTGCACAAAAGTCAACTTTGACTTTTTGAGATTTTTCACAAAAATGGTTCTTTGACCCTAAAATGATGTTAATGTGTGGTTGGAATCATCATTCATCAAGAAAAATCAAGAAAAGTGGGATAACTTGTAAAAGGGGTAACCATAAAAAACTTAGAAAATTTTCTAAGTTATGGAATAAAGTGGCTAGGGTACCAACTTTGGAGGATCATAACTCCTAAACCACAAGGCCATTTTTTCCCATCCAAAGCTGGATTTATAGCTCTCATTACCCTCTACAAAATCTTCAACTACCACTCATTCCAATTCCCCATGGATTTTGAGTCATGGAATGATCAAAATCACAAAAAGTGAAAATGTCACTTTTTTCCAACACTTAGTGAAATTTTCACTAAGTCAGAATCTGCCTTCACTTTTTTCCAAATGTAGGGGCATTTTTCACTTGGATCCAAAAAGTATCAAAACCAATTATGATCAAACAATTATTGTATCATATGAGGGCTTTCCAAAATGGCCAAGAACTCCATCAAATTCCACTTGAGCCATGAGATATGACAATGGCAACATGCCTTGCTGAAAACTGTCAAGGCAAGGCAGATTTTGTAGTTTTGCTCGATTTGCCAAATTTGTGCAATTCCAAGCAACTCTATCCATCTGAACACCTCAAGGGGGGACCAAGGAGGAACTAACTCTGATCCCAAGCCTCCCAAGTCTTTGGAACCAAAAATAGCATGCCAATCCTAGGATTGCCTAAAAGAGGGACAAGACTCCAATTTTGGATTGGAGCATTCAATGCATACACCAAGGTGGCATGGACTAAGCCATTGCCAACTGAATTCAGTCAAGACTTATCCAAGACCAAGGGAACCAGTAGCCTGTGCCCTAACCTCTAGTCAATGGCTAGAGCAGACTTGGATTCTCATTGCTCAACATTGGCCAAACCTATGCAGCAGTTGCCATTCACTATTCCTTGCAAAACAAACTTGCTCTACTATAAATAGAGCTCATTTGTGATCAGTTTGAGTACACCAAAGCCATCAAACAGATGCTTTCCTCAAAATCTCCTTCTTCACTCCAATTTTGCCTTCCAAAGCAAGTCACTATCGGGTTTTGAGTTTGAGAGCAATTCCAATCAAACCAATCACACACACACCTCATAAACATCATATAGAAGATATCCAAACACTCACATAACATCTGGAACACCAAAATCACAAAATCACCAGCCAACTGCTCAAGCCTTTGACAGATTTGCAGTTGAGGTGCCAAATCAAGTTCCAGCTCAAATCAATCCACTCCAAGCATCCAGACACACACCATAGTACCTAGGGAAGCTGTCCATAACCTTGGAACCAAGCTGTAACACCTCTAACACAAAACACGATCACCAGCTGCAAGTGGTAAGCATGAGATCTTCTAACTCTATGATCCATACAATTTTTGCTGCATAATAATTTGGCCATATGTTCATAATCATGCATGGAGTGTTTTCCCTCAATCAATTGCATTGTTTAAATCGTGTATGGAATTTCTGAACCTTCATGCAAATTTTAGGGTTCTTGAGGTTTCTCTTTGATTTCTTATTCCATGTTTAAAATAAATGAAATTAAAGACCATAGACATGATCGTGAGGTTGAAACGAGTAGATTGATATGTAGATTGCATGATATAATCAAGTATTCAGTGAGATTGGATAGAAAACGCAAATCTGCAGAAACACAGGAAGGGCACGTGTTCTTGCCATGTTCTTGGCGCCCTTTTTCAAATATTTGAATATTTGAATTTTGTGATTTTATTTAATTGATTAAAAAATTAGTTTCTCTCTGAGTTTTAATGATTTTGAGTTGATTCTTTTTTTAATAATTCACAAAAATGTTAAAATATTTTATTTTACCAAAAAATCCCCAAAATATTATTTATTTCATATAATTGATATTTTTGCAAAGAATTAATATTTTAATTGTTTTTGACATTTAAAATATTTTTTCCTTCTTGATTTTGCAAATTTTAATGACTTCTAATCATTTTGTAGGTTAAAACTTGATTTTTGAAACATTAATCCAAGATCACAATTTGTTTTCCACATGTTTAACAATTTTGATCATTTTAATTGAATTTTTATTCAATTAAAATACATTCTGGAAACAAATTAGGGTTTTTGATTAATTCAATCCTCATCAAACTTTTTCAAACCCTTTGGGCCTCTAGTAGAGTGTAAGACCCAACCCTTTTAGAAAACCAAAATCATTTGGGCCTCAGTGTATTGTATAAGTCCTGATTCAGTCAAAAAAATTCGGCGCGGTCGTCGCCTTTCTAACAAATCAAACCCTTGGGCCTACCCTCGTGTTATAAGCCCCATTCTTTTTCTTTAAACACCTTTGGGCCTCTAATAGAGTGTAAGACCCAACCCCCTTTTAACCAAAACTATTTTGGGGCTCAGATATGGTATAAGTCCCTCTGCGTTAAAAGAAAATCTCGGCGCGATCGCCAGTTCAAAAACCACTTTGGGCCTCTCCTTGAGCTGTAAGCCCCACCACTTGTACAAAAATAAACCTTTGGGCCTCTTGAGAGAGTGTAAGACCCATCCCTTTGTACAGAAAACCTTTTGGGCCTCAGTCACTTGTATAAGTCTCTGTACAATGTACAAAACAATAGTACAATCACTGATAAAACTTTGGGCCTCTCCTTGAACTGTAAGCCCCAACAACCTTTTCAAAGCACTTTCTCCTTTGATTTTAAATATAATATTGTTATCAAAGCTTTCTTTGTTGAACAAACTAACCAAACAGCATGGAAGCTCTACAACCGAGTAAGTGTTTACCCGCTTTCATATGTATAACTGTATTGTGGGGCTGCTCACTGTAAGTCTTCTTTCACAAACTTTTATATACTTGTCAAATATCAACTGTTTAATACTAGTATAGTTATTTAAAGTTTTCCCCGGCAACTGCGTCTAGCACTAGGTAAAGCCTCGTTGATCGCTCTTAGATACAGTCAAAACTTGATCCCCATAGGATTACCAGACAGAGTCTTCCCTCCTCTTGGGGTTAAACAATATGGAGACGTGAAAGACAGCATTCTCGGTGAACCCTTTCTCAGACTGTCACCTTTAGAAGTTGTCAAAGAGACTCTACTCCCCAGAGATGATCTTTTCTCCGTGAATGGCATCTCTTGAGTTTCTTACAAATTCTCGGACTTTCCTGGCTTTATCTATTCTCTGTGAATGGCATGTCTTGAACTTCTCGGGGTTTGGGGACCCACAGGCTTCTTAAAAGCACCCTTAAAAATTGTCAAAGAAACTCTAACTCCCCAGAGATGATCTTTTCTCCGTGAATGGCATCTCTTGAGTTTCTTCCAAATTCTCGGACTTTCGTGGCTTGATCTATTCTCTGTGAATGGCATGTCTTGAACTTCTCGGGGTTTGGGGACCCACGGGATTCTTAAAAGTATCCCCGCCTCCTCTTGGGCGTTGTACAAGGACCCTTCGGCTTCTTAAAAGCTCTCATGCCTCCTCTTGGGCTTAATACAATGACCCTGACGACCTCTTAAAGGTATAAGACTAAACTTAGTCATCCTTTGCTAGAGCAGTCTTTCCAGCGTCAAAACTCCGGCCATTTGAGGGTAAGTACTCATCCCTTAAACGCTCGTGCCTCCTCTTGGGCATTGTACAAAAGATGAAACTCTAGACTTGGACAGTCTCAATACCCTTTGGATTTCTCATTTCCTTAAAGAACATGAAATAACCCCGATCTTCTAATCAGTACCAAAGTACAACCTCACCTAGAATCAGTCTCTTTATAAGAACTGATTTTCTCCTTTAACCAACATACTGGACCTGTCACTAAACTGAAACAGTCACCAGCATAGATAGCCTCCTCTTGGGCTTTGTACAATGATTCTCCCCAGCGGAGGTAACCTTTTTAGCCTCTATCTCGGGCTTCGTACGAGATACAAATCACTCTCTTGGTGAGTATAAAAGACTCTCTTGTTGAGTCAAACCCTTTAGCTTCTATCTCGGACTTCGTACGAGATACAAATCATTCTCTTGGCGAGTATAAAAGACTCTCTTGTTGAGTCAAACCCTTTTAGCCTCCGTCTTGGGCTTCGTACAAGACACATATAAAAATACTCTCTTGCTGAGTATAAGAATACTCTCTTGTTGAGTCGATCCCCTTTTAGCCTCTATCTCGGGCTTGTACGATACACAAAAGCATCCTCTTGTTGGGTCAATAGCCTCCTCTTAGGCTTTGTATAAAGGAATCCCCGTTTAATTCAATCAACCTTTTAGCATCAAAACATGCTTTGGTCACAACATACAAACATCAACAACTCATTTTCCCTCTATAGCGAGCGATTTTGGACGTGGTTCTTAAGCACTGTCGCTCTCTTTTGGGGTTACTACAGGTCGATTCATTTTTTATCCTATTAAAGCTGATGAAGGAAGGGAAATAGATGTCTCCAATTAACCCTGCTTGCATACTGAGTTTAAATAGCGATCTGTTAGGTTACGGATGCTATGTGGTATTGGGGCCTCTCTTAGGTTATTTTGACAGAATGACGGGTTTATTCTATGGGCAGGAAGTTAGGATTGATGTTTTCAATTGATATGGGATTTAGGATTTTTGTTTAGTGTGCTCGCTAAGATTTTTCTTTCAATCTTATGCCTACGTATTCCCGTTTACCGAAACAGGGAAATCAGAGCGTTCGTAGTTCCTCCTATTCTATGGGAGGAAATGGGTGTTTTTGGTGTCTTGTTCAAAGCCCAAGACGTGAAGCGAAAGGTGATTTGTATCTTGTTCAAAGCCCAAGATGTGAAGCTGAAAGGGTGTTGACTTTAGAGAGAACTTGTCATCTCTAAAGAGGGGGTTTGTGTCACAACTGTTTATAAAGGAGAATTACTTTAATCGAGATATGTGAATCCGGTAATGCCATAATTTCCTTTATAGGGGGATTCCAACCTGAAGGAGAAGACTTTAACTTAGTGTAGAGCAATGCTATCTTTCCTTAGGAATTTCTCATGCTAAAAGAGGGACAGTGGCATGGATGTAAATAATCCAGAGGCTTGCCGCTTACAGCAATTAGACGAAGGAAAAGGAGTTGTTGATGTTTGTGTACTGTGAACGAGGCACAACTTTGATGCTAAAAGGTTGATTGGATCAACCATTGGTTTTATTATACAAAGCCTAAGAGGAGTCTATTGGCCCAACAAGAGGGAGTTTTTATGTGTCTCGTACGAAGCCCGAGAGAGAGGCTAAAAGGGTTGACTCAACAGGAGAATCTTTTATACTCAATAAGAGAGTGTTTTGTTGTATCTCGTACGAAGCCCGAGATGGAGGCTAAAAGGTTTGACTCAATAAGAGAGTGCTTTATACTCAACAAGAGAGTGTTTTGTATCTCGTACAAAGCCCGAGATGGAGGCTAAAAGGTTTAACTCAACAAGAGAGTCTTTGTATCTCGTACGAAGTCCGAGATGGAGGCTAAAAGGGTACTGTTTCAGTTGAGTGACAGGTCCAGTAGTTTGGTTAAGAGAAAATCAGTTCTTATATGAGTAACACTGTACTCATGGATTTGATCTGAGAATCGGGATTATTTCCTGTTCTTTAAGGAAATGGGAAATCCGAAGGGTATTGAGACTGTCCAAGTCTGCGGGTGTCTTCCTATTTTTGAAAGATACTTGAGAATGTCTTTGAGACTCAAGGAAATTAGACTGTCCAAGTCTAGAGTTTTATCTTTTGTCCTATGCTTAAAGAAACAGTTGTAGTACATTTACGGTAGAAAGATCTAGACTCTTTGAAAGACTGTTCTATTAAGATGACTAATTTCTGTTCCTATACCTCTAGGAGGTCGTCGTGACAATTTGTACGAAGCCCAAGAGGAGGCTGGAAACTTTTAAGAAGCCGAGGGACAATTTGTACGAAGCCCAAGAGGAGGCTATCATTCCCGGAGGAAGAAATCATTTATACGAAGCCTAAGAGGAGGCTGTGAATACTTCTAAGAAGCCGACGGGTCCTTGTACAAAGCCCAAGAGGAGGTGGGGATGCTTTTAGGAAGCCTGTGGGTCCTTGTACAATGCCCAAGAGGAGGCCGGATGCTTTTAAGAAGCCCGTGGGTCCCCAAACCCCGAGAAATTCAAGACAGGCAATTCACAGAGAATAGATCAAGCCAGGAAAGTTCAAGAATTTTGGAAGAAACTCAAGAGATGCAATTCATGGAGAAGAGATCATCTCTGGGGAATAGAGTTTCTTGACAATTCCTAAGGAGGACAGCCGGAGAGAAGACTGTATCTGGTGCTCCTATGGGGGATCTAGTATAGTCTATTTCTACCACTAATCGAAACGGCTTCACCTAGTGCTAAACGTAGTTGCCGGGGAAACTCTAAATATCTATACTATTATTACACAATCGATATGAGTTTATGAAAGAAGACTTACAGTGAAACAGCCCCACAATACAGTTATATGTATATGAAAGCGGTAAATGAAAGCATACAAACACTTACTCGGTTGTAGAGCTTCCATATTGTTTGGTTAGTTGTTCAACAAAGAAAGATTGAAAACAACAGTATATTCAAAATCAAAGGAGAAAGTGCTTTGAAAGAAAAATTTGGGGCTTACAGCTCAAGGAGAAGCCCAGGGTTTTACCAGTGATTGCACTGTTAAATTTGTACAGAGGGACTTATACAAGTGACTGAGGCCCAAGAAAGGTTTTCTGTACAAAGGGATGGGTCTTACACTCTCTCAAGAGGCCCAAAAAGTTTTAAAGAAAAAGAGTGGGGCTTATAACTCGAGGGTAGGCCCAGATGATTTTTCGTTTGAGATGGCGATCGCGCCGAAATTTTCTTTTAACGCAAAGGGGCTTATACAATATCTGAGGCCCAAAGTTTGTTTTGGTTAAAAGGGGGTTTGGGTCTTACACTCTATTAGAGGCCCAAAAGTTTTGAATGGGTCTTATAGCTCGAGGAGAGGCCCAGATGGTTTTTTTAAAAGGCGATGATCGCGCCGTTTACTTGTATAAAGGGACTTATATAATAAGTGAGGCCCAAAATTGTTTGTACAAGGGGGTTTTGGGTCTTACACTCTCTCAAGAGGCCCAAATTGTATTTTAGGAAAAGAAATGGGGCTTACAACACGAGGGGAGGCCCAAAGAGTTTTTAAAAGGCGACGATCGTGCCGTTTACTTGTACAGAGGGACTTATACAATAAGTGAGGCCCAAAATTGTTTGTACAAGGGGGGGTTTTGGGTTTACACTCTCTCAAGAGGCCCAAAGTGTATTTTAGGAAAAGAAATGGGGCTTACAACATGAGGGGAGGCCCAAAGAGTTTTTAAAAGGCGACGATCACGCCGTTTACTTGTACAGAGGGACTTATACAATAAGTGAGGCCCAAAATCGTTTGTACAAGGGGGTTTGGGTCTTACACTCTCTCAAGAGGCCCAAAGTGTATTTTAAAATGATTTGTGAGGGTTGAATTAATCAAAAACCCTAATTTATTTCCAAAATGTATTTTAATTGAATAAAAATTCAATTAGAATGATCAAAAATTGTTTAACATGTGGGAAACAAATTATGATCTTGGATTAATGCTTCAAAAATCATGTTTTGCCCTACAAAATGATTAGAAGTCATTAAAATTTGCAAAATCAAGAGGGAAAAAATATTTTAAATGTCAAAAACAATTAAAATATTAATTCTTTGCAAAAATATCAATTATATGAAATAAATAATATTTTTGGGATTTTTTGGTAAAATAAAATATTTTAACATTTTTGTGAATTATTAAAAAAAGAATCAACTCAAATCATTAAAACTCAGAGAGAAATTAATTTTTGAATCAATTAAATAAAATCACAAAATTCAAATATTTAAATTTGAGAGAAATGGCGCCAAGAACAGCTGAAGAACACGCGCGTTTTTCAGTTTTGCCCAGATTTGCATTTTCTATCCAATCTCACTGAATACTTGATTATATCATGCAATCCACATATCAATATGCTCGTCTCAACCTCACGATCATGTTTATGACAATTAATTTCATTTAAATTAAGCATAAAACAAGAAATCACGATAAATCCTCAAGAACCCTAATTTCTGCATGAAGGCTGGGATTTTTGATACACGATTCAAACAAAGCAATTAATTAAGGAGAAACATTCCATGCATGATTATGAACATTTGGAAAAAGTATTGTGCGAGGAAATATGCATAGATTGAGAGATGACCAAGTTTAGGCTTACCTCTAGGTCGTGACAGCAAGTTCAAAGTGATTTCTGAGTTGGAGGTGTTACAGATGAGTTCCAGTTATTGTTTGAGTGTTTGATCAGATCATATATGATGTATGTGAGGTGTGTGTGTGTGTGATTGGTTTGAGTAGAATTGCCCTCTACTGAAAAACTCGATAGTGACTTGCTAAGAAAGGCATTTTTGAGAGTGAGAAGTGGATTTTGAGAAAGGCAAGTGTTGTAGGCCTTTGGTGTACTTAAACTGACCACAATTGAGCTCCATTTATAGTAGAGCAAGTTTGTTTTGCAAGGAATAGTGAATGGCAACTGCTGAGTAGGGTTGGCCAATGTTGGCAAATGAAAATCCAAGTCTCCTCTAGCCATTGACTAGAGGTTAGGGCACAGAGCTTTGGTTCCCTTGGTCTTGGATAAGTCTTAACTGAATTCAGTTGCCATTAGCTCAGTCCATGCCACCTTGGTGCTTCCATTGAATGCTCCAATCCAAAATTGGAGTCTTGTCCCTATTTTAGGCAATTCTAGATTTGGCATGCTATTTCTTGTTCCAAGGAATTTGGAGGCTTGGCTCAGTGATTGTCCCCTTTAGATTCAATCCTCAGATGTGTCCAAAGTGATGAAAAGGCTTGGAATTGGCTGATTTTGGCAAATCGACCAAAAGTGCAAAAATCTGCCTTGCCTTGGCAGATTTCAGCAAGGCATCTTGCTAATGTCATACCTCAAGGCTCAAATTGAATTTGGTGATGTTCTTGGTCATTTTGGAAAGCCCTTATACGATACAACAACTTTTTGATCATATTTGGTTTTGATACTTTTTTGATCCAAGTGAAAAATGTGCCTACATTTGGAAAAAGGTAAGGCAAATTCTGACTTAGTGAAATTTTCACTAAGTGTTGGAACAAAGTGACTTTTCTTGATTTTGATCACTCCATAACTCAAAATCTATGACGAATTTGGAAATAGGTCAGTTTTTAGCTTTTGTAGAGGGAAATGAGATCTACAAATCAAGCTTTGGATGGGGAAAATGGCTTTGTGGTTTAGGAGTTATGATCCTCCAAAGTTGGCACCCTTGCCACTTTATTTCATAACTTAGAAAAATTTCTAAGTTTTTTATGGTTACCCCTTTTACAAGTTATCCCACTTTCTTTGATTTTTCTTGATGAATGATGATTCAAATCATACATTAACATCAATTTAGGGTTAAAAATCCATTTTTGTGAAAAATCTCAAAAAGTCAAAGTTGACTTTTGTGCACAGTTGACTTTTTATCAGATGAATTCCAAACTGTGCGATCCTTTGGGAAATCATGTCCTTGACCTAAATCAAACTTGATGGACATGTTTCATGGATGTTATAGGGTATATTGAATCATGTCTTAGGGTTTGGGAGCATGTTCTGGTCAAAAGTCAAAGCTACAGTTGACTTTTCCCGCAAAACCCTAATTGTGGTGCTGATGAAATTGAGACTTGTTGCTCAAGCTTCTTGGATCAATCCATTGTTCCAAATGGATCAATATGGTATATTAGAGACCCTCAAATCATGTCTTGAGGTCTTGGTTCATGATTTATCCCAAAAGTCAACTTAGGGGTGAATTAGGTCAAGAAACCCTAATTCCTGATTTTTGATGTATGCATCCCTTGAGGCAAAATTGACTTAATGTTTGGGTCCATGAGGTTCCATGGAGTATATTAGGATATGCCTTGAAGCATTGGCTCATGCCCAGAGGAAAATTTCCATCTGGAGGCCCTGGTCGACCAAAACCCTAATTTGGTGACACTATCGATCTTGAAGCTTGATCCACCTAGAAGGGAGCAACCTTGTGCTTAATCCTTGAAGTGGGAGTCCTCTTGATCAATTGAGGATGTTTGAGAGGTTAGACAAGTTGAAGATCATGTCATTCCTTGATTGATCCTTTGTCTAAGGCTCAAAGAGGGTTTGAAACCCTAATTCCTGTTTGTAGTGAATGCTCACCCATCTTTGGGGAGGTTGATAAGGTATAAAGGTACATCCATATTGTGATGATGATTTGCACAATGATGGGAAATCTTAGTGGTCAAAATTTGGGGTATGACAGATGCCCCTATTTAATCTTCTTGGACACGAAGGTGTGAATGGCGAAGGTATTCGGGCATTCGAGGTGCAAGAGGATTAAATATCGGAATATCCAAAATTTTGACGGTGTTTATGAATGGTAATTCACGCATTCATCTTCTTTCACTAAGCAATGATGCTTAGAAAAGGTAAACTTCCCCTCGATCCTGGTCTTCAGCCAAGGAACTGGTCTCAGTTTTTGATTTAAACTTCCCCTCGATCCTATTTTCCTACCGAGGAACTGGTCTTAGTTTCTGATTTGAACTTCCCCTCGATCCTGGTTTCCTACCGAGGAACTGGTCTTAGTTTATGATGTAAACTTCCCCTCGATCCTAGTTTCCTACCGAGGAACTGGTCTTAGTTTCTGATGTAAACTTCCCCTCGATCCTGGTTTCCTACCGAGGAACTGGTCTTAGTTTCTTTTGTCAATAAACTTCATTGACAAGGGACGCTACTCGTAGCGGTTTTCCTCAAACTTTTCGCCGAATTTTCCTGGGGAGATGCCATTTGACGGAAAAAATTGACGTCAGACTTGTTGGGGAACCCAGTCATCTGAGTTGTAGAGGTGCATAAACTTCTCTGTTGGAGACGCCATTTGTTTCTACCGGGGAAGACGAATCTCCTGAAAGACTGCTTTCGCTTGGGGTCTCACACCATACTTTTCTCGGGATCTTCCCGGAGAAATGCCATATGATGCGATCCAATTTTGAGGTGCCAATGACCTTTTCATCAGCGGTTTTTTCGGAAAAAAACTGTTGTACCACCGAATCTCTGATTATGAGGCTTTCTCTCGGGATTTTCCTTAATCCGGGAAAGCAAGGATATCCTCTTCAATGGCGAAGAGTGATGTTTGTTGAAGGTTCTCTGGCTTTTTAGAGGTTCAAGTTATCAAAGTGGTCGAGGAGCCAACTTCATTCCAGAAATAAACTGGAGGAGAGAGATCGTTCAGATGCAACATTTCCTGACGAGGATAGAACTGACAACTCGAATGAGAGGACTGTTATCACTAAGGGATAAGACCGACTAAAGTGATAGTGATGCAATATGAAATGTGAATTCAAATCAATAATGCATGATGTATGTATGTTTATGCTGACAAAACTGACCCGACATACAGACTAAAAGATGAACATGACAGGATACTCGACCATCGCGGGGCGAAGAAGTACCGCTGGTTCAAAAGGGCAATTCTGCCTTGCTTAGGAGAAGTAGTCCTCGCGGGGAACTATGTTGGTCGGGCTTAGGATATGAGAACTCGGCCGAAGATGTCTGACGGAGTATTCGCATCTGTCATAACTGATCCTTCGTTCAGGCGCACTGGTTTAGAATAAGTACTTTGATTCTGCACTTTGAGGCTCGCTTATTTCTGGAGAAGCGATTGATGTTCTTTTGATGTTTAACAGTCAGAAGAAATTGCCATCTTTATTTTAAAGCAGAAAAAGTTTTACAAGTAAATTCATTTTTGTTTTATTTCAAGAATCGTTAATCATATTAAAATGTCGTTCTGTAAAGCTAAAACAAGTAAGAATTACAAACAAAAGCACAAGGGCTCAAATTTTATTGATAGGATGGAAATCAACCAAACACGTGATTCCAAAGAGTATTTACAAAGTTAAAAAATGGTAATTTACAGGGAAAAGGGCTACGTTGAAACATAACGACCACTATCCTTCTACCAACTTTGAATTCGGGACATCCTGAGCTTCTGTTGAAGATGACCTTGACTGGATTTTTCTCCGATGGATGATGTAACTGTTGCTAAGGGACTTGCCTCCGTTGAACATAGTTACTTGCCATTATCCCTAACTTTTTCCTGGATTGTACTGTGATGTTTCCAGTTCACCGGGATGATTTTTTTTATTTTGTCTCTAACTTTTGCCTGGACCGCCCATTCGGGTTTTCAATCCACCGAGACGTTTCTTTCTTTTTAGACGAAGTATTTCTTGACTACATCAACGTTTGTAGGGTAGGAAAATTCCTCTCCGTCCATGGTTGCAAGTTTCAAGGCGCCGCCTGAGAAAGCTTTCGTGACCACATAGGGGCCATCATAATTCGGGGTCCACTTGCCCCGAGAATCAGTGAGAAAAGATTGTATCTTCTTGAGCACGAGGTCTCCTTTTCTGAAGACGCGGGGTCGGACCTTTTTGTCAAACGCCTTCTTCATTCTCTGCTGATACAACTGACCATGGCATAGTGCCATTATCCGTTTCTCTTCGATCAGATTCAGTTCATCGTGTCGACTTTGACACCATTCAGCTTCTGTAAGCTTAGCTTCCATCAATACCCGGATTGATGGGATCTCTACTTCTATGGGAAGCACTGCTTCCATGGCATATATTAGAGAGAAAGGGATTGCCCCTGTTGAAGTGCGGACAGATGTGCGATAACCGTGAAGAGCAATGGGTAGCATCTCGTGCCAATCTTTGTAGGTTACAACCATCTTTTGAACAATCCTCTTGATGTTCTTGTTAGCCGCTTCTACCGCTCCGTTCATCTTGGGTCGGTAGGGAGATGAGTTATGGTGTTCGATCTTGAACTCTGTGCACAACTCTTTTATCATCTTGTTGTTCAAGTTAGATCCATTATCAGTAATGATCTGGCTCGGAACACCATAACGGCAGATGATATTGTTTTTGATAAAGCGGACCACGACATGTCGGGTTACATTGGCGTATGACGCTGCTTCGACCCACTTGGTGAAATAGTCAATGGCTACAAGGATGAACCGATGTCTGTTCGAAGCCTTAGGTTCGATCAAGCCAATTATGTCTATTCCCCATATGGAAAAAGGCCACGGGGAAGAAAGAACTTTGAGATGCGTTGGTGGTACATGGATTTTGTCGGAGTATATCTGACACTTGTGACACGTTCTAATGTACTGGTAGCAGTCGGATTCCATGGTTAACCAGTAGTACCCTGCTCTCAGAATTTTTCTCGTCATTTTGTGTCCGTTGGCATGAGTGCCAAAGGATCCTTCATGAATTTCTTTTATCAGCATGTCTGCTTCTGGTCTTTCGACGCATCGGAGCAAGACCATGTCAAAGTTCCTCTTATAGAGTGTATCGCCGCTCAGGAAGAAGCTGCCTGCTAGCCTTCTGAGGGTTTTCCTATCCTTCCTGGATGCCCCAGGTGGGTACTCTTGTTTCTGAAGGAAGCGTTTGATATCGTGATACCAAGGTTTGTCGTCTATGACTGCTTCAATCGTGAAGATGTAAGCGGGTTGTTCAAGGCGCATTATGTCGATCTTAGGTAGGTCGGTCCATTGACCTACACTAATCATGGAAGAGAGAGTGGCTAATGCATCAGCCATGTGATTCTCCTCACGAGGGATATGATGAAACTCGACTCTGTTGAAGAAAGGTAACAACCTTCTTGCATAATCTTTGTAAGGAATCAATCCTGATTGGTATGTGTTCCAATCTCCTGTGATCTGATTGATAACCAGTTCTTGATCCTTAAATCAATTGCTTCCTCGAGACCCATGATACAAGCTTCGTATTCGGCCTCGTTGTTTGTACATTTGAACGTAAGTCGAGCGGTGAAAGGAATGTGGGTACCCTGATGGGTAACAATTATTGCCCCAATTTTGTTTCCATAATGATTAACTGCTCCGTCAAAGATAAGTCCCCACTGGGAACCTGGTTTTGGCCCTTCACTGGGTAGTGGTTCGTCGCAGTCTTTCATCTTTAGATACATGACATCTTCGTCTGGGAAGTCGAACCCGATTGATTCTTGATCGTCAATCGGTTGATGAGCCAAATGATCAGCCATAATACTTCCTTTAACGGCTTTCCGAGCATGCTACTCTATGTCATATTCTGATAGCAACATCTGCCAACGGGAAATCCTTCCCGTGAGAGCAGGTTTTTCAAATACATACTTGATTGGGTCAATTTCGGAGACCAACCAAGTAGTGTGACGAATCATGTACTGGCGCAGACGTTTGGCTGCCCAAGCCAAAGCACAGCAAATTTTTTCAAGCATAGTATACTGAGTCTCGCAGTCGGTGAATTTCTTGCTCAGATAGTAAATGGCAGACTCTTTCCATTTGGTTTCATCTTGTTGGCCAAGTACATATCCCATTGAGTCTTCCAAGACTGTGAGGTAGATGATCAGTGGTCTTCCTTCCACTGGAGGTGATAGAATCAGAGGATTCAATAGATATTCCTTAATACTGTCGAAGGCGGTTCGGCAATCTTCTGTCCAAACGCAGTCCTGGTTCTTTTTAAGTAATTTGAAAATCGGCGCACATGTGGCGGTCATGAGGAATATGAATCTGGAGATGTAGTTCAAATGTCCCAGGAATCCTCTGACTTGTTTTTCAGTTTTCGGAGAAGGCATTTCTTGAATGGCCTTGACCTTGTCAGGATCAACCTCAATTCCTTTCTGGTTGACGATAAACCCTAAGAGTTTCCCTGAGCGGACACCGAAGGTGTACTTGTTGGGATTCAAGTGGAGTTTGTACTTTCTCAACCGCTCGAATAGTTTTGACAGGTGGGTCACATGCTCCTCCTCTGTCTTAGATTTTGCAATCATATCATCGACATACACTTTGATTTCTTTGTGTATCATGTCATGAAACAGAGTAGTCATGGCCCTTTGATAGGTTGCCCCGGAATTCTTCAAACCGAGCGGCATTACCTTGTAACAAAAGGTACCCCATTGGGTAATGAACGAAGTTTTCTCCATGTCTTTCGGCGCCATTTTGATCTAGTTATAGCCCGAGAATCCTTCCATGAAGGAGAAAACTTTGAACTTTGCTGTACTGTCAACCAGCATGTCAATATGTGGTAAAGGAAAGTCGTCCTTTGGACTAGCCTTATTTAGATCCTTGTAGTCGACGCACATTCTGACCTTTTCGTCCTTTTTTGGAACGGGTACGATATTGGCTAACCATTGAGGATATTCTGATGTGGCGAGGAAACCCGCGTCAATCTATTTCTATACCTCCTCTTTGATTTTGATGGCCATGTCCGGGTGAGTGCGTCTCAACCTTTGATTTACTGGCGGACATTCCGATCTTAACGGTAAGTGATGTTCCACGATGCTGGTATCCAACCCTGGCATATCCTGATAGGACCAAGCGAATACATCGGGGAATTCTTTGAGAAGCTTTATCAAACTCTCTTTGGCAGTTGGACTGAGCAGTGCCCCAATCTTGATTTCTTTTCTCTCTTTTTCTGAACCCAAGTTTACCGTTTCCAACAGCTCTTTGTGAGGTTCAATAGACCTTTCCTCTTGTCAGAGTAATCGGGAGATCTCTTCTGGAATTTCGTCATCAACTTCTTCTTCAGCCCCAAATACCGGGAACTCAAAGTTGGGAGAAGGTATCGGATCGTATGTTTCAACGGGGTTTAAAACAAGCAATCTGCATGACGTGAATGCAAAAGTGTGTGCAGTGTATTTTTTTATTACTACTTGTTTTTATTATTGAATTATTTTTTAGGATTACCATTTTCTGAGAAAAAGCAAAAAGAGAAAACATCAATTAATGCGGAAATTACAGAACGACCTTATTTTATTAATGAACAAGTCGATTCTTGAAACTACAGCCCTATAAAACAAAACTCTGTCGCTTTGGACAAAGCGAAGAGGGAAATTTACAGAAAGCGAGCCCTATCAAAACATCTGTTTCACCTGGGCAGGGTGAAAGGTTGAAGATGGCAATTACTTTGACTGGTGAACGACCTTCGAAACATCGACACCAACCCACTGGCAGCGAACTCCTCGGTGAATCACAAAGTCTGGCACCTTCCTTGATTTGTCTTCAGAAATAACGCTGATTTTTGGTGGAGCAGGATCATTGGAATCTGTCTCCCAGGCAGAATTGTCGTAGGAGGATTCCTCAGTTGTATTTTGCATAGCATTTGTGCTCTCAGCTGTACCTCCCCATCCAGTTGGCCGGATGTCTTCGAGCCTGATACGAGAGCTTTCGGGAGCGGTGTACTTGACCATATAGTCAAATTTTCCACTTGGTTCTCCCAAGGTGTCCCACACTTCTATGGAACTGGAGGAGTCATCCTTCTCGATGACGTTGACCTCTGGAAAAGCATAGTTGATGAATTCAAGTCCTGCAAACGTTGCGAATTCATCGTCATGCTGGGTATTTTCAGGATAACCTGGGTGTTGATCCCATGACATGGTCAGGACGCAGGTATTCTGTTCAATGATGCTCAGCTGATTTTCATTGTTCGGCTGATTCCATTGCCCCAAGTCTCCTGGGTACGGCTGCCAGATAGGCAGGCCATCCATCGGGCCATAGTAATTGTGGTCAAAGTTGTCTTTCATCAGAGTGTCCTCCTCTAATGAATTTGGCGGAGCACGACATCTTTCTGGATCACAACCTCCGTATATCATTTCGACATCTGACCTAGGTATAAATCTCAGACTCTGTGCGGGATAGCAACATGGCGTAGGCACCTCTTCTTGAGACATATAACCGTCCTCGTTAAGATAGGACTTCCATTCTTCATCTGTGTCGGAGGAATCCTCCTCATTGATAGCATGGATTGCCTGAGGTACTGGGTGAAGGAACCCTCCACTGCGAAAGAAGTTCTGAATGGGATGAAGACTTTCATCGTTAGCAGTTTTCCGGGTACAGGTTACAGAAAAACCAATACCCTTCTTTATTGTATTGCTAGTAGGAATGACAAGCTGTCCCTATCCTGTTGTATCGGTACTCTCGAATGCTTTAATAGCATCTTTGTATGAGGAAATAGAAGTTCCTCCTCCGGATTGATCGTCCTTGTATAGCGAAAGCGCTTGGAACTGGGTTCCGATTATCCCTTCTGGTTCCACATAAGTGGATGATGATAAATTGCTGACGAACAAGGCCTGTTCCCCACAGACTGTGATGAGTTGGCCGTTCTGGACGAACTTTAACTTTTGGTGGAGGGTCGAGGTGACCGCTCCAGCCTGATGTATCCAAGGTCTTCCTAATAAACAACTGTACGTTGCCCGGATGTCCATGACTTGGAAAGTGACTTGGAAAGTGTGAGGACCGATAGTTATGGGAAGGTCAACTTCGCCGATAACCATTTTTCTGGATCCGTCGAACGCTTTGACGACGACCTCGCTGGTTCTCATCGGAGGGCCTTTGAATGATAATTTCATCAAAGTGGACTTTGACATAACATTCAGGGCTGACCCTGTGTCTACCAGTACTCTGGATAAAGCATCGTCCTGGCAGTTGATTGTGATATTGAGTGCCATGTTATGACGGTGACCCTCTTCAGGTAAATCCTCATCACTAAATCCCAAGTTATTACAAGAAGTGATGTTAGAGACAATGCTATCGAACTGTCTGATGGTTACATCCTGTTCCACAAAGGCTTGCTCCAAGACTTTCTGTAGAGCCTCCCTGTGCGCTTCTGAACTGAGTAACAGTGATAATACCGAGATCTTTGAAGGAGTTTGTAACAGTTGATCAACAATATTGTATTCACTCCTTTGGATGAGCTTCAACATATCATCGTTGTTTTTCGAAAGGTCGGGATCACTGGATTGACCGACTGGTGGATTGGGAACTTCTGTCTGAGGTTCCTTTTCTTTGCTGAGTTCTCCAACTCCTCTGTTGAAGATTCGACCGCTCCGTGTTACTCGAATGATGTCTGCAATATTCACGACGGAGGGTAACGGAATTTCTTTTCTATTCTTGATTATTGTGGCACCGTATTTGTAAGGGATAGCCTTAGTTGATTCATACGGTAGCGGTCCCGGCAGATAGATGACTATGGGAACCTTCTGATTTTTCTGACCATCATAAGTAATCTCAATCCGCTCCTGGTTAGGAACTCTCGATTCGTCAAGTAGAGGGGTAATGGCAAAAACATTCCTGGTCCTCTGGTGATCAAAGATTACGACAACGTCCTCAATTTGATTGGCAAGGTAGTTCGGCGACCAATTGATGGGTCCGGAACCTGGATATGGGCGAATCTCTCCGCGATCCACCGGCCCTTGGAGAGCTGCTCGCACAAGGTAGCACCCTTGGTTACTTTCTGAACAGACTCCACAACGTTCATAATTGTGTGGTGGTACCTGGCCACGTCCGCTTTGAATATAATGTAACCTTACTAGGTTAGCTTCCACGGATCGGACATCCTGACTCTGACGCCGAGTAGGATTCCTGTTATTGATACTAATTTGCTGAGTATCTTCCTCCATATAGATTGGCATCCACCAGTGATTTAACAAGTGCTGGAGTGCCTCCTGGACAAGGGTACAACCTCGATCATTTTTGCAACCCGCTTTACAGCTTTGGTAATCATGTGATATTAGGAATCCGAGTCAGACCTGCTCAGTATGTAACTCTACCAGGCTGGTATTCATCACGCGAATATAAAAAATTTGAAGCATGTTGATCTGATAAGGATTCCTATCATGGTAGTCTTGGATCCATCCAAGATCCATCTGACGCTGGAGGGCCTCCTGTATGAAAGAGCATCCCTGTTTATTTATCGAGCAAGTCAGACAAGAACTGTAATCGTGCCGCAGTAGATTATGATAATGGCTTTGCCTTAAGTGCATTGCCACCAGGTTGATATTCATCGCACGGATGTCGTGGTTTTGAATGACGTTGGAATTCGTATAGACCATGTTAACTCAACGAACTCGGTGCTCTTGGATCCATCCGAGATCCATCTGTTCCTATAGAGCTGATTGCACCACAGAACATTCTTGATTACTTTTAGAGCAGATATCACACTGGTGATAATTATGAGGTGGCACATGGCCATATCCACTCTGTCTACAATGCATCTTGACCAGATTGGTCTTCAACAAGAGTACGTCATGAATTTGATAGACATTGTTAGACTCTTCCTCTATCAGGTTGACTGCAGCTTTCTCGTGTTGAGGCAGTGGGTGCGTGAGAACATTGGGATTCATATCTTTGAAAGATAAGAGCCCGCTCCTAACAAGCTTTTGCACGTCAGATTTGAAATTGAGACAGTTGTCTATGTTATGCCCCGATCCTCCTTGATGATAAGGGCAAGTCTGGTCCACCTTAAACCAAAAAGGTGGATTTTCCAGTACTACAAGAGGAGACTTAGTCTGGATGTGCCCCTTAGACAGTAGTAACAAAAATAGTTCTGCGTACAACATGGGTATAGGATCAAATCCTGGTGGTCACGTTGTACGGTTGTTATTATATAGAGGACGAGCCTGCTGAAGAGGTTGTTGTGTCCTTTGCTGATTAGGTTGGCTCTGCGCAACCTGAGGTTGATACGTAGGAATAGGCGCAGGTCTGATAGTAGGAGTTATAGCTGCTACCGGTTGGTACCGTCGTCTTTGCTTTTCGAGAGAGATATTCCCAATATCTTGCTCTTTTTCTTAGGGAGAGCACTACCGTAAAGTTTTGTACTACTCGATGATCCAGCGTATTTTACCAAACGTCCTTCTCGGACGGCTTCCTCAAGACGAACTCCCATGCCCACCATTTCGGTGAAGTCACTGGGCACACTGGCGACTATTCTGTCATAGTAAAATGAGCTTAAGGTCTTCAAGAAGATTTTTGTCATCTCTTTTTCCTCAAAAGGTAGACAAATCTGGGCGGCAATTTCACGCCATCTCTGAGCGTACTCCTTAAAGGTTTCCTTATCCTTTTGTGACATTGATCTGAGCTGATCTCTGTCCGGTGCCATGTCTAAATTGTATTTGTATTGTTGGACGAAGGCAATGCCAAGATCTCTGAAAGTGCCGATCATGGCATGGTTTAACCCCATGTACCATTTGAGTGCGGCACCGGTTAAACTATCCTGAAAGTAGTGAATCACCAGGTCCTGATTCTCCGTCTGAGCTGACATTCGTTGAGCGTACATCACCAAGTGACTCTGAGGGCAAGAGTTACCCTTGTACTTTTCAAAGTTGGGCACTTGGAACTTGTGCGGAACTTTCACATTGGGGACCAAGCAGAGGTCTGCGGCGTCCTTTCCAAATAAATCTTGACCGCGAATGGCTTGCAGTTCCTTCTGCATTTCTAGGAACTGTTCCTGGAATTCATCCATTCTATCGAACATGGTTTCCTTCTGGTAAGAAGGAATCGGTGGAATCTGTCCTTCCGGGACAGTGTGCACCACAGGGGGTAGTACCGTGACTACGGCAGTGAATCTTGGCGTTTCCCGAAGTTTGTAACCTTCAGGAGTCTTTAATATGCCTCTGGCATCTTCGCTTTCCCGAAGTTTGTAACCTTTAGGACCAGCGGCATCTGTTGTGATTCCCTGATCTTCAGCGATCGGCGGAACATATCCTTCCGGGATATAGTTAGCAGTCATGCCCCAGGGACGATCTTTTGGCATTTGATACATAAGATCATACTTTTCCACTATGGGCACTGAGGTGAACTCTGAGATCACAGTTCTCTATTGATGAGCTTCTGCCATGGCTTGCATGTCGTTACGAAGCTTTCTCATATCCTCTCTCAGAGCGTCGATCTCTTCTTTCAACTCTCTGCTCTCTTCCTCAAGACATCCATCCTTTTCTGACGATTGTCCCGAGTATTGTACGAATGAGACATTTTGACTCTAGAACCTAGACACAAATGTGAGATTCGTAGGTAAGAAGAATACGTGACGTGAGAATGATGAATGCAATGATTATATTAATTATTTTTTGGTTTAATCAAAATAAACTTCGACAATTAGATTGCAAATATCAAACAGTGGGGAAACCCCTTTTTATTGAAATCAAAGGATCATAGAAATGGAAATATAGTAGATTACAAGGTGCAGAAACAGAAACCTAAGCTAATGGGTCCCGAGTCCTCTCTGAAGAGAAAATGGGTACTGATTCTGGTACTTTCCTTTTCTTTGACCGGGGCTCTTGGGCCGTTGTCGGGTTGTCATTCCTTTGCCAGGTGAAAGGAGTGAGCAAATTCCTTTGGTCATCCTGATTATCGACAACATGTTTCTCTAAATCTCGATCAGAGCATCCTTATCTTTCAGGTTGGTGTATTTTGATGCACTCTACGTTGAGGGTGCGGTACTTGTTCTTCCAAGACCTCCTCTCCCATTGAACTTTGTTGAGAGTAACCTGGAGCTTTTCCGTTTCAGTCATGAAGTACATGGCAGATTCCCTCGGCGAAAGAACTCCGTAACGAGGATAAGGCATCTTTAGCTTGAGAGCTCTAGTTTGTACCCAGTGGAGATAAGGCTCCACCGAGACACAGTCTGGTTTTCCTATAGACTCCCGTCCTTTCTTATGAAAGTGTTTCCAAGCGTGCACTATTTCCATCTTTAGTGCTCTGTCACTTTCTCCTTGTTTGAAGAAAAGACCTTCCAGATGAGCATTACGCGGGACATGCCTCATTGGGTATCCAAATTGACGACGAACCAATACCGGATGGTAGTTGATTCCTCCCTTAGTTCCTATAAGGGGTATGTTGGGGAAGTTTCCGCAACAGTCAATGATCCTTATTCCATCATAAATCCTATTGCACCAATCAATGTCAGAGTTGGTGAGAGACATGATTTTCGGCGACCAGCGTAAGGTACTCTTATGATCCCAAAAAGCAGCAGATTTAGGCAAATGGGAGATAAACCATTTGTAAAGGAAAGGTACACAACATGTGATCTCCCCTCCACTGTACAAATTCCCTAAGTGTACAGAATGATACGCATCCGCGAGCAAAGTCGGCACAGGGTTTCCAATGAGAAAAACCTTAATAGCGTTGATATCGACGAAGTTATTAATGTTGGGCAACAGAAATAATCCGTAGGTGAGCAAAACAAAGATGCTTTCAAAAGCAGTCCCGTTCCCTACACTAGCAAAGTACAGAGCTTTCTTTGTTAAGAACTAGGATGGCAAACCTTGGATGCCACCCTTAGTAGTCATGTGAGTCCTGACCTCTGACTCGTCCAAATAAATTGCTCTTGCAATGGTCTAATCCTTGGGAATTTCTTCCAATCCAGAAAATGGAGCTTGATCAGTAATGTGTAGATCAGTCAGGTGAGAATACTCCTCCAGCGTTGGTGCTAGCTGGTAATCCAGGAATGTGAAACAGTGATAGACCGGATCGTAAAACTGAACGAGTGCATCCATGATTCCCTCAATCACATGGACTATTAATAGAGGTAGCAGACCTCCGTACTTGGCCCTGAAGGCCTCTTGGTTTGTGATCATTCTCGCCAAACCTCTCAAATCCTCTAGTTTTGGAACCTTGAAGGTATACTTATGAGTTCTCCTTCTACCGAAATCCATTAGCGTAATCCTTTTCTCTGACATTTGCAATCACAGTCTTAGTTTAATTTGAAAAAACAGAGAGACTAGAAGAGAAAATTTTTCTTTGTTTTAATGTTTTTTAAATGAATGCATGAATGTAGCACACAAAAACATAGAAAAAACACGGGATCAAAGGGTCGTTATCATGGAGTCAAGGCTCTACCCATCCCAAAGGTTTACTATTGATTTTTGTACCTGTCTCTCATCATCATCAACTCTTGTCAAGAAAACACCAGCGGGCCGGGAACCGTGCTAGGTGGTGTTTTTTGAAGAGTCCTCAGAAGAGGGTGGCATCGCATGACAACTATTTTCGATAGCCTTGCGCCACTAAAGGGGTTTTCCCTAGGTGTATACTCAATCTTTCCACATGCGGCATCACACACATTCCCATTAGCAGAAAAATAAACACATATATCAATTAGGAAAAGCAGTATATATATTTGTCCTAATGTCCTAGACTTTTAAAGCTATGAATCCTATGTTCCTGACAGAAATGGCTCCCCGGCGGAAATGCCATTCTGTGGTTTCTTCCCAAGAAAAGAAGAAAGTCGGGCCCCACGGTGGGAGCCATTTTTCTGTAGCGAGCGATTTTGGACGTGGTTCTTAAGCACTGTCGCTCTCTTTTGGGGTTACTACAGGTCGATTCATTTTTTATCCTATTAAACCTGATGAAGGAAGGGAAATAGATGTCTCCAATTAACCCTGCTTGCATACCAATTTTAAACAGCGGTATGTTAGGTTACAGATGCTATGTGGTAGTGGGGCCTCTCTTATGTTATTATGACAGAATGACGGGTTTATTCTATGGGCAGGAAGTTAGGATTGATGTTTTCAATTGATATGGGATTTAGGATTTTTGTTTAGTGTGCTCGCTAAGATTTTTCTTTCAATCTTATGCCTACGTATTCCCGTTTACCGAAACAGGGAAATCAGAGCGTTCGTAGTTCCTCCTATTCTATGGGAGGAAATGGGTGTTTTTGGTGTCTTGTTCAAAGCCCAAGACGTGAAGCGAAAGGTGATTTGTATCTTGTTCAAAGCCCAAGATGTGAAGCTGAAAGGGTGTTGACTTTAGAGAGAACTTGTCATCTCTAAAGAGGGGGTTTGTGTCACAACTGTTTATAAAGGAGAATTACTTTAACCGAGATATGTGAATCCGGTAATGCCATAATTTCCTTTATAGGGGGATTCTAACCTGAAGGAGAAGACTTTAACTCAGTGTAGAGCAATGTTATCTTTCATTAGGAATTTCTCATGCTAAAAGAGGGACAGTGGCATGGATGTAAATAATCTAGAGGCTTGCCGCTTACAGCAATTAGACGAAGGAAAAGGAGTTGTTGATGTTTGTGTACTATGAACGAGGCACAGCTTTGATGCTAAAAGGTTGATTGGATCAACCAGTGGTTTTCTTATACAAAGCCTAAGAGGAGGCTATTGGCCCAACAAGAGGGAGTTTTTATGTGTCTCGTACGAAGCCCGAGAGAGAGGCTAAAAGGGTTGACTCAATAGGAGAATCTTTTATACTCAACAAGAGAGTGTTTTTTTGTATCTCGTACGAAGCCCGAGATGGAGGCTAAAAGGTTTGACTCAATAAGAAAGTGCTTTATACTCAACAAGAGAGTGTTTTGTATCTCGTACAAAGCCCGAGATGGAGGCTAAAAGGTTTGACTCAACAAGAGAGTCTTTGTATCTCGTACGAAGCCCGAGATGGAGGCTAAAAGGGTACTGTTTCAGTTGAGTGACAGGTCCAGTATTTTGGTTAAGAGAAAATCAGTTCTTATATGAGTAACACTGTACTCATGGATTTGATCTGAGAATCGGGATTGTTTCCTGTTCTTTAAGGAAATGAGAAATCCGAAGGGTATTGAGACTGTCCAAGTCTGCGGGTGTCTTCCTATTTTTGAAAGGGACTTGAGAATGTCTTTGAGGCTCAAGGAAATTAGACTGTCCAAGCCTAGAGTTTTATCTTTTGTACTATGCTAAAATAAACAGTAGTAGTACGTTTACGGTAGAAAGATCTAGACTCTTTGAAAGACTGTTCTATTAAGATGACTAATTTTGGTTCCTATACCTCTAGGAGGTCGTCGGGACAATTTGTACGAAACCCAAGAGGAGGCTGGAAACTTTTAAGAAGTCGAGGGACAATTTGTACGAAGCCCAAGAGGAGGCTATCATTCCCGGAGGAAGAAATCATTTATACGAAGCCTAAGAGGAGGCTGTGAATACTTCTAAGAAGCCGACGGGTCCTTGTACAAAGCCCAAGAGGAGGCGGGGATGCTTTTAGGAAGCCTGTGGGTCCTTGTACAATGCCCAAGAGGAGGCCGGATGCTTTTAAGAAGCCCGTGGGTCCCCAAACCCCGAGAAATTTAAGACAGGCTATTCACAGAGAATAGATCAAGCCAGGAAAGTTCGAGAATTTTGGAAGAAACTCAAGAGATGCAATTCATGGAGAAGAGATCATCTTTAGGGAGTAGAGCTTCTTGACAATTCCTAAGGAGGACAGCTGAAGAGAAGACTGTATCTGGTGCTACTATGGGGGATCTAGTTTAGTCTATTTCTACGACTAATCGAAACGGCTTCACCTAGTGCTAGACGTAGTTGCCGGGGAAACTCTAAATATTTATATTATTATTACACAGTCAATATGAGTTTATGAAAGAAGACTTATAGCGAAACAGCCCCACAATACAGTTATATGTATATGAAAGCGGTAAATGAAAGCATATAAACACTTACTCGGTTGTAGAGCTTCCATGCTGTTTGGTTAGTTGTTCAACAAAGAAAGATTGAAAACAACAGTATATTCAAAATCAAAGGAGAAAGTGCTTTAAAATAAAAATTTGGGGCTTACAGCTCAAGGAGAGGCCTAGGGTTTTACCAGTGATTGCACTGTTAAATTTGTATAGATGGACTTATGGTAGTGACTGAGGCCCAAGAAAGGTTTTCTGTACAAAGGGATGGGCCTTACACTCTCTCAAGAGGCCCAAAAAGTTTTAAAGAAAAAGAGTGGGGCTTATAACTCGAGGGTAGGCCCAGATGATTTTTCTTTTGAGATGGCGATCGCGCCGAGATTTTCTTTTAATGCAAAGGGGCTAATACAATATCTGAGGCACAAAGTTTGTTTTGGTTAAAAGGGGATTTGGGTCTTACACTCTATTAGAGGCCCAAAAGTTTTGAATGGGTCTTATAGCTCGAGGAGAGGCCCATATGGTTTTTTTAAAATGCGACGATCGCGCTGTTTACTTTTACAAAGGGACTTATACAATAAGTGAGGCCCAAAATTGTTTGTACAAGGGGGATTTTGGGTCTTACACTCTCTCAAGAGGCCCAAAGTGTATTTTAGGAAAAGAAATGGGGCTTACAACACGAGGGGACGCCCAAAGAGTTTTTAAAAGGCGACGATCGCGCCGTTTACTTGTACAGAGGGACTTATACAATAAGTGAGGCCCAAAATTGTTTGTACAAGGGGGGTTTTCGGTCTTACACTCTCTCAAGAGGCCCAAAGTGTATTTTAGGAAAAGAAATGGGGCTTACAACACGAGGGGAGGCCCAAAGAGTTTTTAAAAGGCGACGATCGCGCCGTTTACTTGTACAGAGGGAATTATACAATAAGTGAGGCCCAAAATTGTTTGTACAAGGGGGGTTTTGGGTCTTACACTCTCTCAATAGGCCCAAAGTGTATTTTAGGAAAAGAAATGGGGCTTACAACACAAGGGGAGGTCCAAAGAGTTTTTAAAAGGCGACGATTGCGCCGTTTACTTGTACAGAGGGACTTAAACAATAAGTGAGGCCCAAATTTTTTGTTCAATGGGGTTTGGGTCTTACACTCTCTCAAGAGGCCCAAAGTGTATTTTAAAATGATTTGTGAGGGTTGAATTAATCACAAACCCTAATTTATTTCCAAAATGTATTTTAATTGAATAAAAATTCAATTAGAATGATCAAAAATTGTTTAACATGTGGGAAACAAATTATGATCTTGGATTAATGCTCCAAAAATCATTTTTTGCCCTACAAAATGATTAGAAGTCATTAAAATTTACAAAATCAAGAGGGAAAAAATATTTTAAATGTTAAAAACAATTAAAATATTAATTCTTTGCAAAAATATCAATTATATGAAATAAATAATATTTTTGGGATTTTTTGGTAAAATAAAATATTTTAACATTTTTGTGAATTATTAAAAAAGGAATCAACTCAAAATTATTAAAACTCAGAGAGAAATTAATTTTTGAATCAATTAAATAAAATCACAAAATTCAAATATTTGAATTTGAGAGAAATGGCGCCAAGAACAGCTGAAGAACACGTGCGTTTTTCAGTTTTGCCCAGATTTGCATTTTCTATCCAATCTCACTGAATACTTGATTATATCATGCAATCCACATATCAATATGCTCGTCTCAACCTCACGATCATGTTTATGACAATTAATTTCATTTAAATTAAGCATAAAACAAGAAATCATGACAAATCCTCAAGAACCCTAATTTCTGCATGAAGGCTGGGATTTTTGATACACGATTCAAACAAAGCAATTAATTGAGGGGACACATTCCATGCATGATTATGAACATTTGGCAAAAGTATTGTGCGAGGAAATATGCATAGATTGAGATATGACCAAGTTTAGGCTTACCCCTAGGTCGTGACAGCAAGTTCAAAGTGATTTCTGAGTTGGAGGTGTTACAGATGAGTTGTGATGATCTGAACAACTTCCCTACACCCTAGGGAGTGTGTTTGAATGCTTGGACTTGATGGAAATTGGCTGGATCACTTCATGGCATCTCAACTGCAACTTGGTTAAAACCTTGAGCAATTGACTGGTGATTCTGAGAAATCAGTGTTCCAGTTGTTGTTTGAGTGTTTGATCAGCTCATATATGATGTATGTGAGGTGTGTGTGTGTGATTGGTTTGAGTAGAATTGTCCTCTACTGAAAAACTCGATAGTGACTTGCTAAGAAAGGCATTTTTGAGAGTGAGAAGTGGATTTTGAGAAAGGCAAGTGTTGTAGGTCTTTGGTGTACTTAAACTGACCACATTTGAGCTCTATTTATAGTAGAGCAAGTTTGTTTTGCAAGGAATAGTGAATGGCAACTGCTGAGTAGGGTTAGCCAATGTTGGCAAATGAAAATCCAAGTTTCCTCTAGCCATTGACTAGAGGTTAGGGCACAGAGCTTTGGTTCCCTTGGTCTTGGAAAAGTCTTGACTGAATTCAGTTGCCAATAGCTCATTCCATGCCACCTTGGTGCTTCCATTGAATGCTCCAATCCAAAATTGGAGTCTTGTCCCTATTTTAGGCAATTCTAGGTTTGGCATGCTATTTCTTGTTCCAAGGACTTTGGAGGCTTGGCTCAGTGATTGTCCCCTTTAGATTCAATCCTTAGATGTGTCCAAAGTGATGACAAGGCTTGGAATTGGCTGATTTTGGCAAATCGACCAAAAGTGCAAAAATCTGCCTTGCCTTGGCAGATATCAGCAAGGCATCTTGCCAATGTCATACCTCAAGGCTCAAATTGAATTTGGTGATGTTCTTGGTAATTTTGGAAAGCCTTTATATGATACAACAACTATTTGATCATATTTGGTTTTCATACTTTTTGGATCCAAGTGAAAAATGTCCCTACATTTGGAAAAAAGTAAGGCAAATTCTGACTTAGTGAAATTTTCACTAAGTGTTAGAACAAAGTGACTTTTCTTGATTTTGATCACTCCATAACTCAAAATCTATGAGGAATTTGGAAATAGGTCAGTTTTTAGCTTTTGTAGAGGGCAATGAGATCTACAAATCAAGCTTTGGATGGGGAAGAATGGCTTTGTGGTTTAGGAGTTATGATTCTCCAAAGTTGGTACCCTTGCCACTTTATTTCATAACTTAGAAAAATTTCTAAGTTTTTTATGGTTACCCCTTTTACAAGTTATCCCACTTTCTTTGATTTTTCTTGATGAATGATTATTCAAATCATACATTAACATCAATTTAGGGTTAAAAATCCATTTTTGTGAAAAATCTCAAAAAGTCAAAGTTGACTTTTGTGCACAGTTGACTTTTTATCAAATGAATTCCAAACTGTGCGATCCTTTGGGAAATCATGTCCTTGACCTAAATCAAACTTGATGGACGTGTTCCATGGATGTTATAGGGTATATTGAATCATGTCTTAGGGTTTGGGAGCATGTCCTGGTCAAAAGTCAAAGCTACAGTTGACTTTTCCCGCGAAACCCTAAGTGTGGTGCTGATGAAATTGAGACTTGTTGCTCAAGCTTCTTGGATCAATCAATTGTTCCAAATGGATCAATATGGTATATTAGAGACCCTCAAATCATTTATTGAGGTCTTGGTTCATGATTTGTCCCAAAAGTCAACTTAGGGGCGAATTAGGTCAAGAAACCCTAATTCCTGATTTTTTATGTATGCATCCCTTGAGGCAAAATTGACTTAATGATTGGGTCCATGAGGTTCCATGGAGTATATTAGGATATGCCTTGAAGCATTGGCTCATGCGCAGAGGAAAATTTCCATCTGGAGGCCCTGGTCGACCAAAACCCTAATTTGGTGACACTGTCGATCTTGAAGCTTGATCTACCTAGAAGGGAGCAACCTTGTGCTTAGTCCTTGAAGTGGGAGTCCTCTTGATCAATTGAGGATGTTTGAGAGGTTAGACAAGTTGAAGATCATGTCATTCCTTGATTGATCCTTTGTCTAAGGCTCAAAGAGGGCTTGAAACCCTAATTCTTGTTTGTAGTGAATGCTCACCCATCTTTGGGGAGGTTGATGAGGTATAAAGGTACATCCATATTGTGATGATGATTTGCACAATGATGGGAAATCTTAGTGGTCAAAATTTGGGGTATGACACCCTCGTCTAATTGCTGTAAGCGGCAAGCCTCTGGATTATTTACATCCACGCCACTGTCCCTCTTTTAGCATGAGAAATTCCTAAGGAAAGATGGCATTGCTCTAAACTGAGTTAAAGTCTTCTCCTTCAGGTTGAAAATCCCCTATAAAAGGAAATTATGGCATTGCTGGATTCGCATATCCCAGTTTAAGTAATTCTCCTTTATAATCAGTCACCCAACAGTTGTGCCAAACAGACTAAATATTCCCCTTTAGAGATGACAAATTCTCTCTAAAATCAACACCCTTTTAGCTTCACATCTTGGGCTTCGAACAAGATACAAATAGACCCTTCAGCTTCACATCTCGGCCTTTGAACAAGATACAAACCACCTTTAGCTTCATGTCTTGGGCTTTGAACAAGACACCAAAACACCATTTCCTCCCATAGAATAGGAGGAACTACGATCGCTCTGATTTCCCTGTTTCGTTAAACGGGAATACGTTGGCATAAGATTGGAAAAATCTTAGCGAGCTTACTAATAAAAAAACCAAAATCCCGTACCTTCATACATCAATCGAAAAGCATCAGTCCTAACATCCTACCAATAGTCTAGACCCAGTGTTCTCAATAACATAACCTAAGAGAGACCCACGATCTTTGTAGCATCTGTAAACCAACAGTTATCTGTTTAAACTTAGTTTGCAAGCAGGGTTAATTGGAGACATCTATTTCCCTTCCTTCATCAGCTTCAATAGGATAAAAAATGAATCGAGCTGTAGTACCCAAAAGCGATAGTACTTCGCAACCACACATAAAACTCGAGCTACAGAAAAATGGCGACTCTGCTGGGGACATATTTTATTCATTGTATTATCTTTTCCCATCTCTTAGGCAGAGACCTTGAGTTCACGTTTATGTCACAGAAATGACAGCTCTGCTGGGGTGTCATTGTCTGTATAGGATCATAAGACTAGAGGTCTAGGATGATTAAGACAAATATATATACTGCTTTTCCTAATTGATATCTGTGTTTATTTTTCTGCTAATGGGAATGCGTGTGATGCTGCATGTGGAAAGATTGAGTATATACCTAAGATAGGTGATGGCAATGCGGGTAATCTTACGGGGAGTGAATTCCAGTTAAGAGCCCTCGATCGACCATCAAACTCAGTGGAGACTCCCTTTGCAGATACATTGCCTATACGACTTCGGTTGTTGAAAGTAGTGTGGTCGACTGGGTTATCTGAGAAGCTGAGGTTATTAGTAGACGTAAGCCATTTTGTAGTGCGGAAGCTATCGGAAATAGTTGTCACGCGATACTACCCTCATCTGAGATCACTCTAGGATACATCAGTTCGCTGGCGATCCGCTTGCTGTTGTAATCCCAGAGGGGTCAATGATTTTGTGGACAGGTACAAAAAATACCAGTATAAACCTTTGGGGGGGGCGGGGTAAAGCCTTGACTTCATGACACCGACCCTTTGACCCCATGTTTTTTCTATGTTTTTGTGTGTTGTATTCATACATTCATCTAAAAAACATTAAAACAAAGAAAATCTTCTCTTCTAGTCTCTCTTTTTCAAATTAAACTGAGACAATGATTGCAAATATCAGAGAAAGGAGATTGCGCTAATGGATTTCGGTAGAAGGAAACTCATAAGTACACCTTCAAGGTTCCAAAGTTAGAGGATTTGAGAGGTTTGGCGAGAATGATCACCAACCATGAGGCTTTCAGAGCCAAGTATGGAGGACTGCTGTCCTTGTTAAGGGTCAACGTAATTGAAGGAATCATGTCCACGTTAATCCAGTTCTACGATCCGGTCTATCACTGTTTCACATTCCCGGATTATCAACTAGCACCAACACTGGAGGAGTACTCTCACTTGACTGATTTACATATCAATGATCAAGCTCCATTTTCTGGACTGGAAGAAATTCCAAAGGATCAGACTATTGCACGAGTAGTTTATTTGGACGAGTCGGAAGTCAGGACTCGCATGACCACTAAGGGTGGCATCCAAGGTTTGCCAGCCCAGTTCTTGACAAAGAAAGCCATGTACTTTGCCAGTATCTTTGTTTTGCTCACCTACGAGTTATTTTTGTTTCCCAACATCGATAACTTTGTAGATATCAACGCCATTAAGATTTTCCTGATCGGAAACCCCGTACCGACCTTACTCGCAGATGCGTATCATTCGGTACATTTAAGGAATTTATACAACGGAGGGATGATCACGTGCTGTGTACCCTTGCTTTACAAATGGTTCACTTCCCATTTGCCCAAATCTACTGCATTTTGGGATCAAAAGAATACTTTACGTTGGTCGCAGAGAGTCATGTCTCTTACCAACTCGGACATTGATTGGTACAATCGAATCTACGACGGGATCAGAATCATTAACCGTTGTGGAAATTTCCCAAATGTACCCTTTATAGGAACTAAGGGGGGAATCAACTATCATCTGGTGTTAGTTCGTCGTCAATTTGGATACCCGATGAGGCATGTCCCGCACAGTGCTCATCTGGAAGGTCTTTTCTTCAAGGAAGGAGAAAATGATAGGGCACTAAAGGCAGAAATAGTGCATGCTTGGAAACACGTTCATAGGAAAGGACGAGAGTCTCTAGGAAAACCAGATTATGTCTCGATGGAGGCTTATCTCCATTGGGTACAAACTAGAGCTCTCAAGTTGAGGATGCCTTACCCTCACCAGGAAGTTCTTCCATTAAGGGACTCTGCCCTTTATTTCATGTCTGAGACGGAAAAACTTCAGGTTACTCTCAGCAAAGTTCAGCAGGAGAAGAGGTCTTGGAGGAACAAGTACCGTATTCTATATGTGGAATGTAAGAAAATACAGCAGCTATTAAGAGAAAAGGATGCTCTGATTGAGATTTTAGAGCAACATGCTGTAGAAAATCAGGATGACCAAAGGAATTTGCTCACTCCTTTATCTTGGCAAAGGAATGACAACCCAACAACGGCCCAAGAGCCCCGGTCAAAGAAGAGGAAAGCACCGGAACCAGCACTTGAGCCCTCTTCAGAGAGGACTCAGGATCCATTAGTTTAGATTTCCTTTTCCAGCACTTTGTAATCTTCTGTATTTCCATTTCCGCAATCCTTTAGATTCAATAAAACGGGGTTCCCCACTGTATGATATTTACAATCTAATTGTCGAAGTTTACTTTGAATAAACAAAAATAATTAATAATCATTGCATTCATCATTCTCATAAACATATTCTTCTTACCTACGAATCTCACGTTTGCGTCTCGATTCTAGAGTCAAACTGTCTCATTTGTACAATACTCGGGCCAATAGTCAGAAAAAGATGGATGATCTCGATAAAGAGAACAGAGAGTTGACAGAAGAGATCGACACTCTGAAAGATGATCTGAGAAAGCTTCATAACGACATGCAAGCTCTAGTAGAAGCTCAGATGCAACAACAAAGGACTGTGATCTCAGAGATCACATCTATGCCCATAGTGGAGAAGTATGATCCTAGGTACAAGATGCCGAAAGATCGCCCCTGGGGCATGCCACTTAACTATATCCCAGAAGGATATGTTCCGCCGATTGCTGAGGATCAAGGAACTGCAGCAGGATCCGCTGGGCCTGAAGGTTACAAACTTTGGGAAAGCAAAGATGTCAGGGGCATGGCAGCAACTCCTGAAGGTTACAAACTTCGGGAGGCGCCGAGAGTCTCGGCCATAATGACTATACCACCACCTGTGGTACACACTGTTTCGGAAGGACAGATTCCACAGATACCTTCTGGTGGAAACGACAGCATGATCGACAGAATGAATAAATTCCAGGAACAATTCCTAGATATGCAGAAAGAATTGCAAGCCCTTCGCGGTCAGGATTTATTTGGAAAGGACGCCGCAGACCTTTGTTTGGTCCCCAATGTGAAAGTTCCACATAAGTTCCAAGTGCCCGACTTTGAAAAATACAAGGGTAATTCTTGCCCTCAGAGTCATCTGGTGATGTACGCTCGGCGAATGTCCGCTCAAACAGAGAACCAGGAGCTACTGATTCACTACTTTCAGGATAGTTTAACCGGTGCCGCATTAAAATGGTACATGGGTTTAAACCGCGCTACGATCGGCACATTCAGAGATCTTGGCGCTGCCTTCGTTCAGCAGTATAAATACAATTTAGACATGGCACCGGACAGAGATCAACTCAGATCAATGTCACAAAAGGACAAGGAAACCTTTAAAGAATACGCTTAGAGATGGCGTGAAATTGCCGCTCAGATTTCTCCACCTCTTGAGGAAAAGGAGATGACAAAGATCTTCTTAAAGACCTTGAGCTCATTTTACTACAACAAAATGGTCGCCAGTGCGCCCAGTGACTTCACCGAGATGGTGGGCATGGGAGTCCATCTTGAGGAGGCCGTCCGAGAAGGACGTTTAGTTAAAGACGTTGGATCATCGGGTAGTACAAAACGATACGGTAGTGCTCTCCCTAAGAAAAAAGAGCAGGATATTGGGAATATCTCTCTCGGAAAGCAAAGGTGACGATATCAACCAGTAGCAGCTGTAACTCCTGCTATAAACCCTGCGCCTGTTCCTACGTATCAACCTCAGGTTGCTCAGAGCCAACCGAATCAACAACAATTTCAGCAAAGGGCACAACAGCCTCTTCAGCTGGCTCGTCTTCCATATAACAACAATCGTTCAACACGACCATCAGGGTTTGATCCTATACCCATGTTGTACGCAGAACTATTTCCATTACTACTGGTCAAGGGGCATGTCCAAACCAGGTCTCCTCTTACAGTACCGGAAAGTCCTCCTTTTTAGTTCAAAACGGATCAGACTTGTACTTACCATCAAGGAGGACCAGGGCATAACATAGAAAAGTGTCTCACTTTCAAATCTGACCTAAAAAAGCTTGTAAGGAGCGGGGTTTTATCTTTCAAAGATACGAATCCGAATGTTCTCACGAACCCGCTGCCTCAACACGAGAAAGCTGCAGTCAATTTGATAGAGGTAGAGTCTAGCGACAGCTATCAAATTCATGATGTACTCTTGTTAAGGGCCAATTTGGTCAAGATACACTGTAGACAGAGTGGATATGGCCATGTGCCACCTCATAATTATCACCAGTGTGATATATGCTCTAAAGACAATCAGGGATGTTCTGTGGTGCAATCAGCTCTACAGGAACAATTGGATCTCGGATGGATCCAAGAGCATCTAGTTCGTGGAGTCAACATGACCTATACGAATTCCAACATCATTCAGAACCACGACGTCCGTGCAATGAATGTCAACTTGGTGGCAATGCACTCAAGGCAAAGCCAATATCATAATCTGTCGCGGCACGATTACAGTTCCTATCTGACTTGCTCGGTAAATAAACAGGGATGCTCTTTTGTACAAGAGGCCCTCCAGCGTCAGATGGATCTAGGATGGATCCAGGACTACCATGATAGGAATCCCTATCAGATCAACATGATTCAAATATTTGATATCTGTTTGATGAATACCAGCTTGGTGGAATTACATGCCAGACAGGTCCAACTCGGTTTTCTCATTTCGCATAATTATCAGAACTGTAAAGGATGTTGTGAGGGTAACCAAGGGTGCGCTCTCGTTCAAAGAACTTTACAACACTTGTTAAACCACTGGTGGCTTCCAATCTATATGGATGAAGACACGCAACAAATCAGTGTGGTTGACGGGAACCCTACTCGGCATCAAAGTCAGGATGTCCGATCTACGGAAACAGATTTAGTGAGGTTACATTGTATTCAAAGCGGGCGTGGCCAGGTGCCACCTGTCGCTCCCAGGATTTTCATCCAGGTACAAACGCGAGAGTGGCGCAAAAAAAACAGAGTCGCCAGCCGTGTAAATTTATCCCAAGAGAGGGAAAGGGAACACCGCATAAACCTGAGGAAGAGGGAAAGGAATGGTCATCGCAACCATAGCCTAGGTTCGGGAGTCGGTTACCCGAGGGGAAGGTGCTAGCACCCCACGCGTCCATCGTACTCGATGGGATCCACGCTTGTTGTCTATTCTAAGGGTGAGTTATCCTATCATCTATGGTTGTACTGAAACGGGGAAAGGGAAAACAAAGACAGACTCGGTAGGACGTCAACGTCCTAGGCCTACGTACCCCCTTTGTGCAATGGAGAATTCAGAGTCAACGTAGTTCGGACCAAGTTCTTTTTGTGTTTTTTATGAGCGACGTTAAGTTCGCGTCTGACAGTTAGGGTCGATGCCTGTTTGCGACTCAGACGGAAGGTAACGTGCCCTTTTTGAAAATAGCCTTTAAGTTGAAGGTCCCGAAGGACAAAAAGGTTTGAAGTTGGTTTGTGTTTTTTAGGACAGAAGTGGCTTAAGTTAGTTCCTAAGTTGCATTGCACAAAAGTCTAGGGCACAGGGGCGAATACTTAACGGGACGATGCTAAGCACTCTAGAAAGATGAGAGGAAGCCCCTCATTTCTCATTCCCCATACTTAAGGCTCGTGCGCAATACACCTTATTATTATTAAGTGTTTTAAAGAAATTTGAGATGAGAAGAGAGAAGACACAAGGGTAACTCTAAAGGGAGACTATGAGTCCTAAAGTTATCATGCATAGGTGACCTACGGTTAATGAGGTTTGACGACAACCTAAATCCTAAAGGAAGAAGATGAGAGAAGAAAAGAGTAAGGGTGACCATGGATATTTATCCATACCCTTAAAGAAATTACCTTAGTCCCTGCATAAAGGGTTAGTGAGAAACATACATAAGTAATATCAAAGCCAATGAAAATTAAGCAACGGCAAAACAATAAGGATAATAATCCAAACATGAACTCAAAAGTTAAAGGAAGCAACCCCAAAGCAAATGGCACAAGTGCCTTTCAAACAAGGACCTAGGCATGATCAGAAACACACACATAAGCAGATCTCAAGTGAAAATAAATCAAATAATTAGAAAAGTAACTCCTAAAATTCCCAAATTAAACATCAATAGTATTCAACCAGAGTTAAACCAAATATCAAAAATCCCTGCAAAAAAACAAGATATTAGTCATCTAAATAATTATGCAAAGTTCAGGTGGGAAGTGGGGTTCAGTGTGCCAAAGGGAAGGACCAAAATGCAATATGCAATGATTTTAAAGATGATAAAAAAATATTTTAATGTATTTTAGAATGTTAGTGAACAAATGCAAAAAGAACGGATAAAAAATATTTTATGATTGCAGAGAAGTAAAATAAACAATTTTAAGTATGCAAGATATGAGTAATTCAAAAAGAAGATAAGCAAATATTTCATTTAGATGATAAAAAAATAAAATAAAAATAAAAATAAAATTTGGAATAAAAGAGAGACGCGTGGCCTCATGATGGTCGTTGGATCGAGAGAATGGAGGGTGAGGATTTCATCTTCCTTGTTGGAACCCTTGGCCGCCGGACCACCGCACCAGTCGCCGGAACCCTAGTTCCGGCCGCCACCTGCAACCTAAAACAACCCAGAAAATGCAAAAAGGCACACCTTCCCGTCCAGAATTTTATGAGGATTCCAAATATCCAATCCAAAATCACAAACAATCAACGCATCATGAAATACGAATGAAATAAAATAGGGTTCAAAACTTTGAAACTCACGTAGCAAGCAATATACACGTCCAAACACCAAACAAATTACATCAGATTCATCAGTGACAATCACACAACATTATGCACGTTTAAAAGAAGAGTTTTAGGATCATGAAAAGTATCACTGACCTAAGAATATGCAACCTTTGCCTTTGCTATTAGCCTCCAATGATGGTTGCTTCGTACTCTAGGGATCTCAAGGGTTCAGATGGTGAAGGAATTTTTGGAAAAGCTCTTGTGGATGATGAGATTCGAATGATTGAAGTTTTAGGGTTGCAAACTTTGTTCTCCTCAAAATCACGTGTTCTCTCAAATGAGTGTATGAGTTTTGGTTTTTTTTTATCTTGTGAGAGTTGAAAGAAAAATTTGGGAGACTTTTGAATATATAGTGGAGTCTAAAGTGAAGGGCAAAAGGTAGAATTTTGGCTTAAGTGAAAATAACACCGTCTTCGGCAAGGAATTTCGACTCTGAGCCTTCAACAACATCGTCTGCCTCTGAATCACGGTCGCAACGCAAAAAGAACGGACATCATACGATCAAAATCGAGTGCGATCGATATGTTTAAGCTGCAAGACGTCACTGAATAAGTCATTTTTTCAGCTTATTTGGTGTCCGCTACTCGAAAACGTGACGAGGTCAACCTCTTCGGAGCATAATATCGACTCGACTTTGTCAGCAAAGTTGTAGATCTATGAGTCAGTGACCTCGTGTCAAAAGATAAGTGTGATCGGACAAAAAACGAGTGAGATATGAATTTTCCCGTGAAACAACTTTCAGCCTTTTTCTTCGGTTCAGCACTTCCGTTTTGCGAAATAAACCAAAACGATGATCTTCAGAGCATCGTTCGAACTCGAGCTTGTGTTGGAACTTGAAGATGATAAAATTTGTGAACCAATGCTTTGAGAATGAATGCAATCCGATGAAAATTAACCGAGTTATGAATTTTACAAAATCTGACAGACAGTGCACTGCATCAAAGAACCCCACTGGTAATTCACATTTTCGGGGTCCTTCCGCTCGGACCTGACCCAAACTGAATTCATGGTACGAAGATAACATCTAAACGGAATTTTAGGCACCAGAACGGCATCAATCCGATAAACGAGCTGAGAGTTATGAATTTTTTAGTGTCCGAAATACACCGGTTCAGCACTATTTTTCACTGTTTTTTTGCATTGTATCGACTCTGAAGACTCGCGCGTTCGGAGATCTTCCTCAAAGAATCAACCCTCGGTCCAAACACAAAAGTTGCAGATAATTTCAATATGGAACATTTTGGCATAGGAATAGCTCAGAAATGATGTTCCAATCAGAAGTTAAGCCCTTTTGAATACCACTGACGCAATTACCCAGCGAAATCGAAATTCCAGAAACAAATAATTCCCACCACTTTCCTTGATGAATTGACTTCCGAGCCGAACATAAAAGTTGTAGAGAATACCAAGACGGTTCTAACTGTTGAATATCCAGCCAAAACGAGTTTCAGAGCAAGAGTTGTGAATTTTGCAAATTTGCACAGCAAGCTGATTTTCTGCTCAAACTGTTCTGAATCGGCTGAAAACTTCGACTTTCTCTGAGATTCTTGACATGAAAAATTATGTTTGATAAGAGTTTTGCTGACCCGTTGATTACGTAACCCGGAGAAATACTTTGCGCACATGTCGAGTGACGAAATAAATGTCTGTTGCAACCTGACGATGCTTGAACAGAGAACCTTGATCCCATAACCACAGAGCCAAATGATATGCATGTATGTACCCGATGACCTAGCTAAAATACAAATGAAGCATAAGCCAGTTAGTAATAAAGTAAGGAGAGCAAATTTTGGGGTGCAACAGCTGCCCCTATTCAATCGACTTGGTCCTAAAGGTATGATAGCGACGGCTCTCAGACATTCTGGATGCACAGAGATTGAATGCCGAAGAACCCAGAAATTTGCAATCCTCTGCTGGAGAATTAGCCATAAATGCTGTACTGTCACAACGCAGATGAGTGCTAGCTATGCTGGGTATAAAGTCATATCTGCTGATAAAGAGAATTGACAAAGGAATCTCGAAATATGCCATCCCTGCTGATAAAGGGAAACTGACGAAGAACTATCCAAAAGATCGCTATCTCTGCTGATAAAGAGAAACTAGCAAACTGATGCCATCCCTGCTCATAAAGGGAAACTAGCAAAATAAATGTCATCCCTGCTGATAAAGGGAAACTGACGAAGAACCATCCAAAAGATCGCTATCTCTGCTGATAAAGAGAAACTAGCAAACTGATGCCATCCCTGCTGATAAAGGGAAACTAGCAAAATAAATGTCATCCCTGCTGATAAAGGGAAACTGACAAAAGAAAATCTTCAAAGGATTGCCATCCCTGCTGATAAAGGGAAACTGACGAACGAAAATCTTCAAAAGATTGCTATCTCTGCTGATAAAGAGAAACTAGCAAAATAAATGCCATCCCCGCTGATAAAGGGAAACTGACGAAAGAAAATCTTCAAAAGATTGCCATCTCTGCTGATAAAGAGAAACTAGCAAAATAAATGCCATCCCTGCTGATAAAGGGAAACTGACGAAAGAAAATCTTCAAAAGATTGTCATCTCTGCTGATAAAGAGAAACTAGCAAATAAATGCCATCCCTGCTGATAAAGGGAAACTGACGAAAGAAAATCTTCAAAAGATTGCCATCTCTGCTGATAAAGAGAAACTAGCAAAATAAATGCCATCCCTGCTGATAAAGGGAAACTGACGAAAGAAAATCTTCAAAAGCTTGCTATCTCTGCTGATAAAGAGAAACTAGCAAACTAAATGCCATCCCTGCTGATAAAGGGAAACTGACGAAAGAAAATCTTCAAAAGCTTGCTATCTCTGCTGATAAAGAGAAACTAGCAAAACTGATGCCATCCCTGCTGATAAAGGGAAACTGACGAAAAACCATCCAAAAGATCGCTATCTCTGCTGATAAAGAGAAACTAGCAAACTGATGCCATCCCTGCTGATAAAGGGAAACTAGCAAAATAAATGCCATCCCTGCTGATAAAGGGAAACTGACGAACGAAATCTCCAAAAGATTGCTATCCCTGCTGATAAAGAGAAACTAGCAAAATTAATGCCATCCCTGCTGATAAAGGGAAACTGACGAAAGAAAATCTTCAAAAGATTGCCATCTCTGCTGATAAAGAGAAACTAGCAAAATAAATGTCATCCCTGCTGATAAAGGGAAACTGACGAAAGAAAATCTTCAAAAGCTTGTTATCTCTGCTGATAAAGAGAAACTAGCAAAACTGATGTCATCCCTACTGATAAAGGGAAACTGACGAAAAACCATCCAAAAGATCGCTATCTCTGCTGATAAAGAGAAACTAGCACTCTGATGCCATCCCTGCTGATAAAGGGAAACTAGCAAAATAAATGCCATCCCTGCTGATAAAGGGAAACTGACGAACGAAATCTCCAAAAGATTGATATCCCTGCTGATAAAGAGAAACTAGCAAAATAAATGCCATCCCTGCTGATAAAGGGAAACTGACGAACGAAATCTCCAAAAGATTGCTATCCCTGCTGATAAAGAGAAACTAGCAAAATAAATGCCATCCCTGCTGATAAAGAGGAACTGACGGACGAAATCTCCAAAAGATTGTTATCCCTGCTGATAAAGAGAAACTAGCAAAATAAATGCCATCCCTGCTGATTAAGGGAAACTGACGAACGAAATCTCCAAAAGATTGCTATCCCTGCTGATAAAGAGAAACTAGCAAACCGATGCCATCCCTGTTGATAAAGGGAAACTGACAAAAAACTATCCAAAAGATTGCTATCTCTGCTGATAAAGAGAAACTAGCAATCTGATGCAGACTTCACTGGAGATAATGTGAAACAAAACTTCTGGTCAATCAAGAACGGGATTTCACGAAAGAGAAAGGCCAGACAAAACTTCTGACGGGCCCATGATGCATAGATAAGATGACTCCGCTGGGGAAAGGAGAAGTCTAAATAAAAGACTCTGTCGGGGAGCACAAGTATGAGGAATACATCCCTCCAAAATCTCTTGAGTTATGCCATCTCTGCTGAGAAAGAGAACTGGCAAGGAAAGTATCAAACCTGGCTTATGCTTTGGAATGCAAATGTTTGAATCTTTTCTATGGCGTAATGCTCCATACGAAATGGAAATGCTACGCATTTGAGGATGCAATGCAAATGCTTATGATATGCAAGATGGGTCCCCCCAGCAGAATAAATGCCGGAGAGGAAAGATCCGTTCAGCTGGGGATGACAAAAATAAATTGCCATTCTGAATCCAGGAACTCTGCTGAGAAGGGTCATACTGATCGACTCTTCAGATCAATAACTTTTGCTGGGGATGAAATCCCGGGAGAACTACCGGGGGCCACACCTGTCTTTTACTGAAAGTAACATCGAAGACCTGAGGTTTCTCCTCTCTACTGGGGTAGTTGAGAATGGACTCCAATGACAGAATCGGAAGTCCGCTGCTGAGGATTGCTAATAACCAATTGGCTCATAACCTGCTGGGGAAAACAGTCCATGATACTAGCCTGCTTGGGGATACCGCTGATCTTAGCCTGCTGGAGGGGATAATGCCCTTACCCTCACCTTGCTGGGGATTAGAATATGACATTGTCGGTGAGAGCACGCTTCCTGACTGGATGGGGAAGGTGAACACCCTGATTCTGTGGGGAAATAACGTCTTGATCCGGGGAGGATACTTCCCGAGTCTCCTGCTGGGGAAGGTCTGCTCTGCTGAGGAAAGTTTGTCCTGCTGGGGAAGGAGCAATCTCAATGCTGGGGGGGAGCCAACTGCTGGGGATGTACAATCTGTTGCCCTGCGACCTGATTTGTCTTTATGGTCATAAGCAGCTCTTTGAACTTTTTATCTCAAGAGGATTTTACAGAAGATCGGGTGTTTGTACTGCCCCAGGGTCTTCAAACTCTTGGAGAGATTTGTCATATCTGCCCCAGTCTTCATAATCCATGAAGTACATCACCTCGAAAGGGATTGTAATGACTTGACAATACTTTGCTTCAGCATCTTGAACCTTGAGGAGGTGTTTTTTAACTATTTTCAGGAGTGGACAATCTCCCATGCTCTAGAGGTGGCCTGCCCCAATATGAGCTTTGAAGTGACTTTGCCCCTGATCTTAGAATGAATGCCCCAGAGTAACTGAATTTTGGAGAGTTTTCTCAACGTGACTGCCCCAGATTGGCTACATCTTAACACGACTTACTGGGGAGAGCCCACTCTACACTGAGTCTCTTGGCAGCATGTCCTTTGATACGATTGTCCTTTAGAATTTTCAAGCATCCCAACTTGGCAGGATCAAACTTCTTGACTGACGTTCACTGTGTAAGCTGCCATTGATGATTAGGCACATGTATGCAAACAGAACAAGTTATTTATGAGAAAGATAATCCTAATGCAACATTCATGTTAACCTTGAAGTTTTTTATGAAAATGCGTCGCCAAACCTGGTGAACGAATCACTTGCTGGGATGCGACCTTGATTTTTGAATGGCAAAACAATGCGCACATGCAATACCAACAAACCTTATTAGCACAACTCGTAGGAGTCAGGAACGCTATCCTGTTGAAGTACGCTCTCGGAATAAACCCTGTTTCAATTAGGACTTTTGAGGGTTGTAACGTGGTCTGGTTCACGGTTTCAGAAAAAAGGATTTATGGCTCAAAATTTATCGGTGCCCACCCACTCTTCGTGATGTTCTCTAGTCCTATGTTCAGTTAATCTGACCAAAACGCTCATCTCTCAAAAGGTTTATGATTTTCAAGGTACCTATGCCACTAATGGTTTGGCACCTAAGGAGGGTTTGGAATGACAGTCACTCCTTTTTTGTGTCCGTAATCACACGAATTTGTTATAATCGAGGATTTTCTCTTGTAACGCCTTTGCTTTTTCCCCCTTTTTTTGATCCCTAATTTTGCCTGGACTGACTTTTTTGAGTTTTTTCGATTTTTGAAGTCCAGCGGGATGCCCTAACTTTTGCCTAAGTTGCTTCGACTTAGCGGGCTTTTCTCTTTTCTTTCTTTTTATATCCCTCTTTTGAACAAAGAGTGTGACACTGGTTGTCTGGCTTGCTTGAAAGGATTGTGACTGTCTCATTCCTTAGTTGTTGATGGTTGACCATCGTGGTTTCGCATCTCTTGACCTCTCGATGGCGGGAAAGAAGGTAATGGTTCCTCGGATGCACACTCTCTTTGAAATATGAACGCTCAGTCAAACTAACTGACGCCTACCCTGCCCCTGGGTTAAGTATGAGGGTTTTTTCGTATGAAAGAAGCTCCTACTTCAAGGCTCGAAGGGGTTAACGAGGGTCTATCTCCCTTATCTCTCCAGTATTTAGGGGTTTGAAACAATGCCTGTACATCCTCAACAGGGTTCTATCCTTGAACATACAACCAGAGATTTGCGATTTCGTCTCATCATCCTCCCTCAAGAGTTCTAAACAAGAAAATTGGTATTGCAGTGCATAAAAACATTTAAGAGTGAATACGAATGGATTACTTCAAGGAAAACATACTCATTGCATTAATATCATCATAAAAACAAATAAGTCTTACATGCATACGATGCTTTAACAAGAAATGAAAAACTACAAATGAAAATGCAGTAAAGAAGCTGAAGATTGCCATTGCTGAGGAAGCTTAATTCTGTCTGGACGTACTTGCAGACTGAGTGTTCATTTGAGAAAGGAGGCTTCCATTGATGTACATATCATCTTCAGTGAATACAATGATCTCTGAGTCTACCAGGTCTTGCACCTTGTGCTTGAACGCGTTGCAGTTTTCAATTGAATGACCCAGTGTGTCTGAGTGATATTCACATCTGACATCCAGATCATAATCAGGAGGAATAGGGTCGGGGACAGGCTTGGCATCCCTTAGTTGAACCAAAGAACTTTCAAGTAGACGGGCAAGAACCTGGCTGTGAGGAACAGGGAGTGGATCAAACCTTCTCTCAGGCCTTCGTGATCTTTGTTGTCTCTTTCCAGAGCAGTTCTCTTGTTGACCCTGATTCGAGCGCATAATCCTTTCAGGCACTTTTCTCTTCAGACTTAGTCGAGGCGTAGGCAGCATTTGCGGATGTGGGGGTTCTAAGACCAAGGACTGCAAGAAATGCCCCTGACTTGATGTGGCTTTGGGAGAAGCAACGGGGATACCCACTTCCTTTTCAACAGCTAGAGTGGGACCACCTTGTATGCTTACGCCGCTCGGTGTGAATTCAATTTTCCTCGAATCTATCAGATCTTGGACAGCATGCTGAAATGCCCTACAATCTTCCACCTTATGCCCCGGCGCGCCAGAGTGAAAATCATAGTGGGCTCTTGCATCATAACCTGGTGGGGGAGTACCAGAGGGAGGAGCTAAAGTCCTTTTCCGTACCAATTGCAACTGAAGAAGATGCTGGAATAACTGAGAATATGGCACTGGCGGAGTCTCAAAATGTCTATTCTGGTTAGGCGTAAATTGTGGCTGGCGTGGAGCACGATTCTGTTGTTGTTGAGGTACAGTCGGGACAGTCATAGTGGCAATCTGCTCACCCTTAGGGAGGGATCTCTTGAACAACGGGGGAGAGACAATTCCAGCCGCAGCTTCAGGCATGAAAGTATTATCTTTGCTTAGCACACCTCTCACGACCTCCATAACCAGACTCATCTGAGTCTTCAGTTGGTTGACCTCTTCCTTCAGCACTTTCTGCTCTTGAACCAAGGTATGCATCTTCCCCATAAACTGGCCCATCTGGCTTCTCATTTCCCTCAACTCAGCTCGAACTTGCTCCATAATCAACTCTTGAATGGCCTGAGGAGTTAAGTCTGCAATTCAAGATAAGAATACCGGAGATAAACACCTGTCAAAAATGATTATGAATATGCAAATGCAAATGGACATGCTTGAAAATTCACAGGGCGATCCACCCCTTGATTCCGGTTTAACAACAAGATGTAATGGAACTCCTGCTCATATATTAAGAAAACCAGAGGAAAACTAGATGTCAACGATCACAGCTCGAGATAATAAGTCTGAACACAATAATCATGGATCCCAGCCAACAAGCCTGGTGGTGATCCTAATACAATAGAGAGAAAGAGAACTAGGCATGTCATCAAAGTCCACAAGTGCCAATTCCCCAGGTTCTGCCATAGAAACAACCTTGTGAACATGGTCCAGAATAAGTGACGGGAACTTGTATCCTATGATATTCTTTTTCTTTTCAGTACTCATCCTTGATAGTCTTCGGAAACCAGAATCAAGGTTAGGACGCAACCCTGCGAATGAATAAACATGTTAGGATGCAAAATGATGACGCAAATGCACACATGGGATCAAGGCAACACTGCTGGATGTGATGTGCTATTAGCTGAACGAGAACCACAACCCAGAAAACCAAGAATTCTGATCCACTGAGGAACTCAAATAATCAGACATTGATGTGAAATCCGGAATAAGGGTAGGTTGAAGGTTTCGGTTACCTGCAAACCTGCAAATGCCCATCCCCTCTCACATGTGGGTACTAGGATGTTCAGTATCCTGGGCTCTCAGGTCGAGAAATGATGATACGTTCACCATTTCTGGTTTAGCATCATCATCAATCGAGGAGGCCTCAACTGATTCTCCAAAGCGGAAGGTCCTCATCTTTGGCACTGAGGTTAAGAAACAATAGTACATTCATCCCTCGGGGTACAGTACTATCGTCAATCGAGGAGTGCCTCCACTGATTCTCTTCAAAACATAGGGGCCATCCTATGCGAGTTCCAAAGCGGGCCCTCGGGTGCGAATGGGTTTGCCACAGGATGTGGTCTGCCACTGTCACCACTAAAGAGGGATGTTTCCACTAAGGTCCTCAATGATCGGTCACCAGAGTCGACAGCTATCTAGATCAACACTCCAACATGCGCAAGACACACACGTTAGAATGCGTCCCAAGATAGCCTCGTCTGGTTATGAATTTCGTGAACACACAAACGTACCAAGCGGGCACGTAGGTCCCACTACTTTCCACTCTAGTCCTAGGGTATTCTCAAGCCTTGGTATTGGGCTTAGCTCTCAGCCCCACCCAACTTGCAAAACATAGAACAGCCAGCACAACAGCAGCATGACAGTAATAAAAAATGAAATGCAGAAAATGCGGTAAAAATAAAATAAAATACAACACATAAAGCATAACAAAAACAAAACACCCAAAGAGAACAAAGACAGGCAAGTGCTAGGATTGACTCGCTTAGGGATGGACCAGCATAGGTCAACCAGAGTCCCCAGCAGAGTCCCCAGCTGTCGCTCCCAGGATTTTCATCCAGGTATAAACGCGAGAGTGGCACAAAAAAAACAGAGTCGCCAGCCGTGTAAATTTATCCCAAGAGAGGGAAAGGGAACACCGCATAAACCTGAGGAAGAGGGAAAGGAATGGTCATCGCAACCATAGCCTGGGTTCGGGAGTCGGTTACGCGAGGGGAAGGTGCTAGCACCCCACGCGTCCATCGTACTCGATGGGATCCATGCTTGTTGTCTATTCTAAGGGTGAGTTATCCTATCATCTATGGCTGTACTGAAACGGGGAAAGGGAAAACAAAGACAGACTCGGTAGGACGTCAACGTCCTAGGCCTACGTACCCCCTTTGTGCAATGGGGAATTCAGAGTCAACGTAGTTCGGACCAAGTTCTTTTTGTGTTTTTTATGAGCGACGTTAAGTTCGCGTCCGGCAGTTAGGGTCGATGCCTGTTTGCGACTCAGACGGAAGGTAACGTGCCCTTTTTGAAAATAGCCTTTAAGTTGAAGGTCCCGAAGGACAAAAAGGTTTGAAGTTGGTTTGTGTTTTTTAGGACAGAAGTGGCTTAAGTTAGTTCCTAAGTTGCATTGCACCAAAGTCTAGGGCACAGGGGCGAATACTTAACGCATCGTCCCAAGACAGGACGCTCGCTAAGCACTCTAGAAAGATGAGAGGAAGCCCCTCATTTCTCATTCCCCATACTTAAGGCTCGTGCGCAATACACCTTATTATTATTAAGTGTTTTAAAGAAATTTGAGATGAGAAGAGAGAAGACACAAGGGTAACTCTAAAGGGAGACTATGAGTCCTAAAGTTATCATGCATGGGTGACCTACGGTTAATGAGGTTTGACGACAACCTAAATCCTAAAGGAAGAGGATGAGAGAAGAAAAGAGTAAGGGTGACCATAGATATTTATCCATACCCTTAAAGAAATTACCTTAGTCCCTGCATAAAGGGTTAGTGAGAAACAGACATAAGTAATATCAAAGCCAATGAAAATCAAGCAACGGCAAACAATAAGGATAATAATCCAAACAAGAACTCAAAAGTTAAAGGAAGCAACCCCAAAGCAAATGGCACAAGTGCCTTTCAAACAAGGACCTAGGCATGATCAGAAACACACACATAAGCAGATCTCAAGTGAAAATAAATCAAATAATTAGAAAAGTAACTCCTAAAATTCCCAAATTAAACATCAATAGTATTCAACCAGAGTTAAACCAAATATCAAAAATCCCTGCAAAAAAACAAGATATTAGTCATCTAAATAATTATGCAAAGTTCAGGTGGGAAGTGGGGTTCAGTGTGCCAAAGGGAAGGACCAAAATGAAATATGCAATGATTTTAAAGATGATAAAAAAATATTTTAATGTATTTTAGAATGTTAGTGAACAAATGCAAAAAGAACGGATAAAAAATATTTTATGATTGCAGAGAAGTAAAATAAACAATTTTAAGTATGCAAGATATGAGTAATTCAAAAAGAAGATAAGCAAATATTTCATTTAGATGATAAAAAAATAAAATAAAAATAAAAATAAAATTTGGAATAAAAGAGAGACGCGTGGCCTCATGATGGTCGTTGGATCGAGAGAATGGAGGGTGAGGATTTCATCTTCCTCGTTGGAACCCTTGGTCGCCGGATCACCGCACCAGTCGCCGGAACCCTAGTTCCGGCCGCCACCTGCAACCTAAAACAACCCAGAAAATGCAAAAAGGCACACCTTCCCGTCCAGAATTTTATGAGGATTCCAAATATCCAATCCAAAATCACAAACAATCAATGCATCATGAAATACGAATGAAATAAAATAGGGTTCAAAACTTTGAAACTCACGTAGCAAGCAATATACACGTCCAAACACCAAACAAATTACATCAGATTCATCAGTGACAATCACACAACATTATGCACGTTTAAAAGAAGAGTTTTAGGATCATGAAAAGTATCACTGACCTGAGAATATGCAACCTTTGCCTTTGCTATTAGCCTCCAATGATGGTTGCTTCGTGCTCTAGGGATCTCAAGGGTTCAGATGGTGAAGGAATTTTTGGAAAAGCTCTTGTGGATGATGAGATTCGAATGATTGAAGTTTTAGGGTTGCAAACTTTGTTCTCCTCAAAATCACGTGTTCTCTCAAATGAGTGTATGAGTTTTGGTTTTTTTTTTATCTTGTGAGAGTTGAGAGAAAAATTTGGGAGAGTTTTGAATATATAGTGGAGTCTAAAATGAAGGGCAAAAGGTAGAATTTTGGCTTAAGTGAAAATAACACCGTCTTCGGCAAGGAATTTCGACTCTGAGCCTTCAACAACATCGTCCACCTTTGAATCACGGTCGCAACGCAAAAAGAACGGACGTCATACGATCAAAATCGAGTGCGATCGATATGTTTAAGCTGCAAGACGTCACTGAATAAGTCATTTTTTCAGCTTATTTGGTGTCCGCTACTCGAAAACGTGACGAGGTCAACCTCTTCGGAGCATAATCTCGACTCTACTTTGTCAGTAAAGTTGTAGATCTATGAGTCAGTGACCTCGTGTCTAAAGATGAGTGCGATCGGACAAAAAACGAGTGAGATATGAATTTTCCCGTGAAACAACTTTCAGCCTTTTTCTTCGGTTCAGCACTTCCGTTTTGCGAAATAAACCAAAACGATGATCTTCGGAGCATCGTTCGAACTCGAGCTTGTCTTGGAACTTGAAGATGATAAAATTTGTGAACCAATGCTTCGAGAATGGACGCAATCCGATGAAAATTGACCGAGTTATGAATTTTACAAAATCTGACAGACAGTGCACTGCATCAAAGAACCCCACTGGTAATTCACATTTTCGGGGTCCTTCCGCTCGGACCTGACCCAAACTGAATTCATGGTACGAAGATAACATCTAAACGAAATTTTAGGCACCAGAACGGCATCAATCCGATAAACGAGCTGAGAGTTATGAATTTTTTAGTGTCCGAAATACACCGGTTCAGCACTATTTTTCACTGTTTTTTTGCATTGTATCGACTCTGAAGACTCGCGCGTTCGGAGATCTTCCTCAAAGAATCAACCCTCGGTCCAAACACAAAAGTTGCAGATAATTTCAATATAGAACTTTTTGGCATAGGAATAGCTCAGAAATGATGTTCCAATCAGAAGTTAAGCCCTTTTGAATACCACTGACGCAATTACCCAGCGAAATCGAAATTCCAGAAACAAATAATTCCCACCACTTTCCTTGATGAATTGACTTCCGAGCCGAACATAAAAGTTGTAGAGAATACCAAGACGGTTCTAACTGTTGAATATCCATCCAAAACGAGTTTCAGAGCAAGAGTTATGAATTTTGCAAATTTGCATAGCAAGCTGATTTTCTGCTCAAACTGTTCTGAATCGGCTGAAAACTTCGACTTTCTCTGAGATTCTTGACATGAAAAATTATGTTTGATAAGAGCTTTGCTGACCCGTTGATTACGTAACCCGGAGAAATACTTTGCGCACATGTCGAGTGACGAAATAAATGTCTGTTGCAACCTGACGATGCTTGAACAGAGAACCTTGATCCCATAACCACAAAGCCAAATGATATGCATGTATGTACCCGATGACCTAGCTAAAATGCAAATGAAGCATAAGCCAGTTAGTAATAAAGTAAGGAGGGCAAATTTTGGGGTGCAACACCACCACACAACTATGAACGTTGTAGAGTCTACTCGGAGAATAACCAAGGATGCTACCTTGTGCGAGCAGTTCTCCAAGGTCAGTTGGATCGCAAAGAGATTCACCCAAACCTAGCTTCAGGGTCCGTTGACTGGACGCCGGACTACTTCGCTGATCAGATCAGAGACGTGGTTGTAATCTCTGACCCTGAGGGGAACAAGGATGTTTGTACCATCATCCCTCTACTGGACGAATCAAAAGTTCTTAGCAAGGAACTGATTGAGGTTGATTACGACAGTCAGAAAAATCAGAAGGCTCCTGTAGTTATCTATCTGCCGGGACCATTACCGTATGAATCAGCTAAGGCGATCCCTTAAAAATACGGTGCAACGATAATTGAAAATGGAAAGAAAATTCCATTACCCTCTGTCGTGAATATTGCAAACATCAGTCGAGTAACACAGAGCGGTCGAATCTTCAACCGAGGAGTTGGAGAACCTAACAATGAAAAGGAACTTCCAACAGAAGCTCCCGATCCACCAGTCGGTCAATCCAGTAATCCCGACCTTTAAAAAAATAATGATGATATGCTGAATCTCATCCAAAGGAGTGAATACAACATTGTTGATCAGCTGTTACAAACTCCTTCAAATATCTCGGTGCTATCACTTTTACACAGTTCAAAAGCCCACATAGAGGATCTACAGAAAGTCTTAGAGCAGGCCTTTGTGGAACAGGATGTGTCAATACGACAGTTCGACAGCATCATCTCTAACATCACTTCCTGCAACAACTTAGGATTCAGTGATGACGATTTGCCAGAGGGGGGAAAAAGCCACAACATGGCGCTCAATATCACAGTTAACTGCCAGGACGATGCTTTAGCCTGCGTTCTGGTAGACACAGGATCGACCATCAACGTTATGCTGAGGTCCACTTTAATGCGACTATCATTCAAATGATCCCCGATGAGAGGCAGTGAGGTTATCGTCAAAGCATTTGACGGGTCTCGGAAAGAAGTTATCGGCGAAGTCGACCTTCCCATAACTATTGGTCCTCACACATTCCTAATCACTTTCCAGGTCATGGACGTGCGGGCAGCGTACAGTTGTTTATTAGGAAGACCTTGGATACACCAGGCTGGGCAGTCACTTCGAGGCTGCACCAGAAACTGAAGTTCGTCAAAAATAATCAACTCGTCACGGTTTATAGAGAACAAGCCTTGATCGTGAGTAACCTGTCATTATCTACTTATTTAGAACCCGAGGAGGTTGTTGGGACTCAGTTCCAAGCACTTTCGGTGAGCAATGAGAATTAATCAGAGAAAGGAACCTTTATTTCCTCATACAGAGATGCTCTCGAAGTGATCGAGAATACCAATGCAAAAGGATGGGGACAGCTTGTCATTCCTACTAATAATAAAACAAAGAAAGGTCTTGGTTTTTCTGCAACTCGTCCCATTCAGGACTTCTTCCACAGTGGAGGTTTCCTTCACCCAGTGCCTCAAATAGTCCATACTATCAACGAGAAGGATCCCGCCGATACGGATGATGAATGGAAGTCCTATCTCAACGAGGACGGTTATATGTCTCAGGAAGAGGTGCCTACGCCATTTTTCTATCCTGCACAGAGTCTGACATTTATACCTAGGTCAGACGCCGAAATGATATATGGAGATTGTGATCCGGAAGGATGTCGTGCTCCACCAAACTCATTAGAGGAAGATACTCTGATGAAGGACAACTTTGACCACGACTATTATGGCCCGATGGATGGCCTGCCTATCTGGCAGCCGCACCCAGGAAACTCGGGGCAAGAAAATCAGCCGAACAATGAAAATTAGCTGAGCATCATTGAACAGCGTACCTGTGTCCCCACCATGTCATGGGATCAACACTCAGGTCATTCAGAAAATATCTCGTACGACGATGAATTGGCAAAGCTTGCCGGACTAGAATTCATCAACTATGCTTTTCCCGAGGTCAACGTCATCGAGAGGCATGACTCCTCCAGTTCCAAAGAAGTGTGGGACACCTTGGGACAACCAAGTGGAAAATTTGATTTCATGGTCAAGTACACCGCTCCCGAAAGCTCTCGTATCAGGCTCAAAGACATCCAGCCAACTAGATTGGGAAATATACCTGAGAGTACAAATACTATGCAAAATACAACAGAGGAATCCTCCTACGACAACTCTGCCTGGGAGTAAGATTCCAATGATCCTGCTCTGCCAGAAATCAGTGTCATTTCTGAAGACAAATCAAGGAAGGTACCAGACTTTGTGATTCACCGAGGAGTTCTCCGCCAAAGGGTTGTTGTCGATGTTCCGAAGATTGTTCATAAGTCAAAGTAATTGTCATCTTTAACCTTTCACCCTGCCCAGGTGAAACAGATGTTTTGATATGGCTCACTTTCTGTAAATTTCCCTCTTCGCTTTGCCCAAAGCGACAGAGTTCTGTTTTATAGGGTTGTAGTTTCAAGAATCGACTCGTTCATTAATAAAATAATGTCGTTCTGTAATTTCCGCATTAATTGTTGTTTTCTCTTTTCGTTTTTCAGAAAATGGTAATCCTAAAAAACAACTAAATAATAAAAACAAGCAGTAAAAGAAATACACTGCACACACTTGCATTTTCTCAACCTCTTCTAAACACAAATCATCACATCATGCAGATTGCTTATTTTAAAACCCGTTGAAACATACGATCCGATACCTTCTCCCGACTTTGAGTTCCCGGTATTTGGGGCTGAAGAAGAAGTTGACGACGAAATTCCAGAAGAGATCTCTCGATTACTCCGGCAAGAGGAAAGGTCCATTGAACCTCACAAAGAGCCGTTGGAAATGGTCAACTTGGGTTCATAAGAAGAGAGAAAAGAAGTCAAGATTGGGGCACTACTCAGTCCGACTATCAAAGAAAGTTTGACAAAGCTTCTCACAGAATTTCCCGATGTGTTTGCTTGGTCCTATCAGGACATGCCAGGGTTGGATACCAGCATCGTGGAACATCATCTACTGTTAAGATCGGAATGTCCGCCAGGAAAACAGAGGTTGAGACAGACTCACCCAGACATGGCCATCAAAATCTAAAAGGAGGTACAGAAACAGATTGACGCGGGTTTCCTCGCTACATCAGAATATCCTCAATGGTTAGCCAATATCGTACCAGTTCCAAAAAAGGACGGAAAGGTCAGAATGTGTGTGGATTACAGAGATCTAAACAAGGCTAGTCCAAAGGATGACTTTCTCTTACCACACATTGACATGCTGGTAGACAGTACAGCAAAGTTCAAAGTTTTCCCCTTAATGGATGGATTCTCGGGCTATAACCAGATCAAAATGGCGCCGAAAGACATGGAGAAAACTTCGTTCATTACCCCCTGGGGTACCTTCTGTTACAAGGTAATGCCGTTATATTTAAAGAACGTCAGGGCAACCTATCAGAGGGCCATGACTACTTTGTTTCATGACATGATACATAAAGAAATCGAAGTGTATGTCGATGATATGATTGTAAAATCTAAAACAGAGGAGGAGCATGTGACACACCTATCAAAACTATTTGAGCGGTCGAGCAAGTACAAACTCCGCTTGAATCCCAACAAGTGCACCTTCGGTGTCCGTTCAGGGAAACTCTTATGGTTCATCGTCAGCCAGAAAGGAATTGAGGTTGATCCCGACAAGGTCAAGGCCATTCAAGAAAACCCTTCTCCAAAAACTGAAAAACAAGTTAGAGGATTCCTGGGACGTTTGAACTACATCTCCAGATTCATATTCCTCATGACCGCGACATGTGCGCCGATTTTCAAATTACTCAAAAAGAACCAGGACTGCGTTTGGACAGAAGACTGTCAAACCGCTTTCAACAGTATTAAGGATTATCTGTTGAACCCACCGATTATATCACCTCCAGTGGAAGGAAGACCACTGATCATCTACCTCACAGTCCTAGAGGACTCCATGGGTTGTGTACATGGCCAACAAGACGAAACCAAAAGGAAAGAGTCTGCCATCTACTATTTGAACTAGAAATTCACCGACTGCGAGACTCGGTACACTATGCTTGAGAAAACTTGTTGCGCTTTGGCTTGGGCAGCCAAACATCTTCGCCAGTAGATGATTCGTCACACTACATGGTTGGTCTCCGAAATGGATCCAATCAAGTATGTATTTGAAAAACCTGCTCTCACGGGAAGGATTGCCCGTTGGCAGATGTTGCTGTCAGAATACGACATCGAATACCACTCTCAAAAAGCCATTAAAGGGAGTATTTTAGCCGATCATTTGGCTCATCAACTGATTGACGACCAGGAATCAATCGGGTTTGACTTCCTGGACGAATATGTCATGTATTTGAAAATGAAAGATTCCGATGAACCGCTGCCCAGTGAAGGGCCAGAACCAGGTTCCCAATGGGGACTAATTTTCGACGGAGCTGTCAATCATTACGGAAACGGAATTGGGCCAATCATCATAACACCTCAGAGTACTCACATTCCTTTCACTGCTAGAATTACGTTCAAGTGCATAAACAATGAGGCCGAATATGAAGCTTGTATCATGGGTCTCGAGGAAGCGATTGATTTGAGGATCAAGAACTTGGATGTATATGGCGACTCAGCTTTGGTCGTCAATCAAATCAAAAGAGATTGGAACACATACCAACCAGGATTGATTCCTTACAAAGACTATGCAAGAAGGTTGTTACCCTTCTTCAACAGAATCGAGTTTCATCACATCCATCGTGATGAGAATCACATGGCTGATGCATTAGCCACCCTCTCTTCCATGATTAGTGTAGGTCAATGGAATGAATTACCTAAGATCGACATAATGCGCCTTGAACGGCCCGCTTACATCTTCACGATTGAAGCAGTCATAGACAACAAACCTTGGTATCACGATATCAAATGCTTCCTTCATAAATAAGAGTACCCACCTAAGGCATCCCAGAAAGATAGAAAAACCCTCAGAAGGCTAGCAGGCAGCTTCTTCCTGAGCGGTGATACACTTTATAAGAGAAACTTTGACATGGTCTTGCTCCGATGTGTTGACAGACCAGAAGCAGACATGCTGATAAAAGAAATTCACGAAGGTTCCTTTGGCACTCATGCCAACGGACATACAATGGCGAGAAAAACTCTAAGAGCAGGGTACTATTGGTTGACAATGGAATCTGACTGCTAAAAGTACATGAGGAGGTGTCACAAGTGTCAGATATACTCCGACAAAATCCATGTACCACCAACGCATCTCAAAGTTCTTTCTTCCCCATGGCCTTTTTCCATATGGGGAATCGACATGATTGGCGTGATTGAGCCCAAAGCTTCAAACGGACATCGGTTCATCCTGGTAGCCATTGATTACTTCACCAAGTGGGTCGAAGCAGTGTCATACGCCAATGTAACCCGACAAGTGGTGGTCCGATTTATCAAAAACAATATTGTAGCACCCCAAAATTTGCCCTACCTTTTTCTGGCTTATGTTTCTTTCTCATTTTTGCATCTTTAGGTCATAACTCATAATCATATCATTGCTTTGGTCTTCTAAGACATGGAATCGAGGAGTTTTTCTTATTATCAGTATTTTCCTATTCAGAGGTGCGTCAAGTTCTGAGGTTCTTATTCAGAGAATTCATCAGAGGCTTTGGGTCAGAGGTTCATTGGTGTGAATCAGGGTTTGGATCCTTCTTAATATCTCAAGAGAATTGGTTCCAGGTTAAGTGTGCATTCAGTTAAGATCAGGTGGAAGTTTGACTTCATCTTGGTCAAATCATCAGGAGTTTTGCTTCAAGTGCGAGTTATCCGTGTTATTGGTTTATTTCTCAAGAAGCGCGCATCAAGGGCCAGTTTGTTATGCGTTGGAGGTCAAGTTATCAAGCATTGGTTCATGTGGGGTTGGTTTAAAAGTTAGGATCTGTAGATTTATTTCCCCAGAGATTTATTCAGACAGATTCATGTGAGGATTCACTTGATCAAAGATTCAGAGGATGTGTGATTTAGGCATTTTGTTTCAGTGGTAGTTGTGTGCCTTTAATCGGGTGTTGTGGAAAGTCGAGAGTTGGTGTAATATGGTTATCCTCTTTTAGAACCTTTTTTTTTCTTTATCCATTCTTATCCAATTATTAATATCCATATTCACTTTTCATTATTCAAATATCCAATTTCATTTGACTCCATTTTTTTTCTTTCCACATTTTAATTCATATCCATTCAAATGTCCATGTCCATTTTCTAAACTTTTTTTTATCCATTTCATTTTAACCAATTAACCATTATCCATATCACTTTCTTTTTATTCATTTTTATCCAATTTCCATTTTTTATCCATTCCCATTTTTCTATATACTCAAATCCATTTTTATCCTTTTTCTAAATCCAAATGCTACAATCAAATAACCATATGTCAATTTGGATTCATATTCAATTTCAAAAAAAAGACCAAAATATGTTGATTACAGTTTCCAAGTTCATTACAAATATTTTTCAAAGCTTTAAGTTAATTACAAATAAGTTGTCCCACCATGAGCTTTTCCCTCACTATTCTACAAGCCCCACAACCTTTACAAAAGCCACACCAAAATTGATGAATCATTTCCAAACCTTCACAACTACAAATCGACAAGCCAACAAAAACTTCATGAGATCATTCAAAAAAAGATCCCACGTCCTCCACTGTCACAATTGCCAGCTGCCAATTCACCTGCAGGAAAATGAGAAAATGCTTTCCAAACCAATTCCAAGCACACCTTACCTCAAGGCAATGTTTCCTGTAACAGACCCCGCATAACTTGTACGAAGAGGACTCAAAACCTTGCAAAACCATAGTCTGCCACAACAAAACCGTACCGTCCCGCTGCCACCAAACGAGCTCCGCGCCAGACCAACCAACACAACCTGCTACAAATCAGATTTTTTTCAGCAACAAGACAAAAGACAGTTTGTACCAAAAACTTAATCGACAAGTTTTGGTTTCATTTTAAGGAGAGGAAAAGAAAGCCAAAGGGGGAGAGGAAGAGAGATTGGGAACCGTATAACCTTAACAAAACCTTGTTTCAAACTTTTTTCACACAGAACCTCACCTTCAGCCTTCATTCTACAACCATAACACCCAACAAACCCTCAGCTTCGATTAATCTCCAACCTCACCTTCTTCTTCCAATTCCTTCTGCAAACTTAACAACTTCAACACCATCTTCAACCTTAATATTCTCCTTTGAAGCTATTTCACGTACAAACTTCTGCTCCCAAAAACTGCTTTCTCAAACCATAACCCAAACACACTCCATTTCTTCAATATTCTCCTTGCCTTGCCTAAACACACCTGCAACAAAAACCGCCACAAGTCGTCGACCTTCAACCTTCGTGGCATCACCATATAACCTGCAAACTTCAACAAAGGAATCAACAACAACCTATAACTCACGCATCAGTACCTTCACAGAGCAAGAAGAAGAAGCGAGACGTAGAAGATGAATGTGAATTGAAAACCGTAGTAGAATTCAATAGCTGTTGAAAACTATTACCTGGAGCGTTCTATCGTGCGGTCGAATCGACGCATCGTCCTCACCATCGATACCATCGTCGCTCAACGATTTGGGTTATGAAGCGAATGAAAAAATAAAAAGGGAAGGTGTGAGACGGAAACGATGGCCGGCGACAGAGTTTCGAACGGTGTGACGGCGGCATGAAGATAGTGACAGAGGAGATGAATTGAGAGTGGAAGTGGTGAACAGGGTGAAACATCAGTTGGATGAAACGACGCATGGATAACGTCCTCTAGGTTTTTAGAGAAAGCTGAGTTCTCAATGTTGTGGTGAACTGGGCCTTAGGCCGATACGATTTCACCTTTCACACACCCTATTACACTCGCCTCACCCCCCAGCCTTGGAACAGGATCATTGGGCCTGAAGCTTGCGGCCCACACCAATTCTGATCAATCCCATAATCTGCTGCGCCCCCTCTTTTAACTTGTATTTAGTTTTTGTTAGAAATTAATTCTTCTCTTATTAATTTTAAATTTAGACATTAATTCTTTAGATTTAGATATTAGTTTTAGAATTAGATTTTTTAGAGTTAATCTTGTTTCTAATTTTTAATTAACTTTTAATTTTGGTTTTAATTAATTGTTTTTTTATAGAAATAGAATTAGATTAGATTTAACTTGATTTAATTTTAGGTTTATTTTAATTAACTCTTTTTATCTAGAATTTAATCTTGATTTTTAATTCTAACTTGATTAATTGTTCTAACCATGATTTTGATGCTTAATTTCTGATTAAATACTTGACTTTCCTCTTGCTTGACTTTCGTTTGTGATTGTGATGCTTTGTGTTTACTTGCTGATTACTCTGTATTCACATGCTCCCTTAAGGCTCCTAGTCCGACTTAATTTCTGATTAAGCTCGGAGTAGGATAGACATTAGGCTCTCAATCCAAGCATGATAACATTAGGTAGAATTCCCTCCTAATCCTGACCTTAGGGCTATTTTGCATGATAACTTGTAGGACAGAGTTTCCCCTTTTCTCTCGCACTCGTGCGACCGAGACTAGTTAGACTCCTCTCTTTTCTCTCGCACCCTTGCGATTGAGACTGTTCCTTTCTTTTTTCCCGTAGTGCCACGAACTACGGACGCTCTGACTTCCTCTCTCTAGATAGATTGAGGATACGTAGGCACGAGGATCCCTATCCTTGGCGAGCACACTAACAACTAACTTCTTCTTCCTCTTTTAAGCTTTCATACTTGTGTTTGCTTTAGCATTTGAGATGCTCCTTTCTTCTTTCACTCTTTCTCATCCCATGGATCTCAAGACTTGTTCAAGTCTTGGATTCTTTCCCTTTAGAGCTACCTAGTTCAACTTAATTTTTGATTAAGCTTGGAGTAGGATTAGCATTAGGTCTTAGGTAGTCTTTTCTCTTAAACCTCACTAACCATAGGACATCCATGCATGATAACGTTAGGACCCTTAGTCTCCCTTTAGAGTTTCCTTTGCGTTTTCTCTTCTCATCTTCAAGCAAAAAAGTAAAAAATACTTAATAAAGGAAAACAAACATTGTATTTAGGCCTTTCATGCAAGAACAAGATAGTGAGGGATCTTCTCTCATTTTCTTGGAATGTTTAGCGTGTGTCCCATCTCGGGTCGTTATGCGAGGCATTCGATCTTACATGAGGGACTTAAATACAATGCTCGTTACAAAACACAAAACAATCAAAACACTTCTTTCTAAAAGACAAAAACAAACAATAACGTCTTTCCTTCGGGAATTCTTTTCTCATCTCACTCACTCTCAGCGTACGAACGTGCTCCTACTCGTTCTCTTGCAAGATGGTAACGCACTCGGACCAGCGAGCCTACAACACCTGAGCTAGAACGTTAGTCGTTCCCTAAAAAACACAAACAAATTTTCCCTCGTTGAGGGGAACTACGTCGCTCTGATTCTCATGCTCCCGATGAGATACGTAGGCAGTGGGGTAGGGCCCATTCGAGCACTTCTTTTATTTTCCCTACATTTGTTTCTTTTTCTCTCTCTTTTCCTTTTCCTTTTTCCCGTTCCTTTCCCTTTCCAGTAGCGGTGGAGCTCCAGTTGACGACACCCTTTGATCGAGACAAGCAAGCGTGGATCCCATCGGGTACGATGGACGTGAGGGGGTGTTAATACCTTCCTCTCACGTAACCGACTCCTGAACCCAGTTCTCTTGGTCGCAAGACCATGCTCTTTCCTTCTCCTTCAGGTTTATGCAGTGTTTCCTTTCCCTCTCTTGGGATAAATACACATTGCTGGAGACTCTGTTTCGGTGCCACTTTCGCGTTTGTACTTGGATGAAAATCCCGGGAGCGACAGCTGGCGACTCTGCTGGGGATGAGAACCCAGAATCTCTGGTTTCCTTAGCGAGTCAATCCTAGCGCTTGTCTGTTTTTCTTTCATTGGGTGTTTACTGTACTTTGCTGTATTTACTGTTTTACTGTATAGTTATTTACTATTTTTTTTCCTGTATACTATTGTATATTACTGCATTTACTGTATTTTAGCATTTTTTCATTTCATATGATGTATTATGCTGCACTGCTGTACTGTTTTCTGTTTGGCGGGATGGGGGTATTTTGAGAGATAGGCCCAATACACCGGCCTGAGTGCACTTAGGATTAGCGTGTTTCATGTCCTCTCGCGTTCCATCTCGGTTCGAGGAGGGAATATGAAACATAATCTGGATGTGGTTCTCTCTAGAGAATTCTGCATTGTGGATTTCCCACGATGGTAGAGCTATCTGGAAGAGCTGCTAAGTCTGGATGACCTTTTAGGGTGACCCCTTTTTATTTTGAAGTGAATCAGCGGACGACCTCTTTGATTGGCGATAGCATTGTATCCTTCGGGCTGAACGTGCTATTGCTTCTCAAACCTCTTAAGCTGAGGATCTTCCGTTTTGGAGAATCAGTAGAGGCCTCCTCGATTGATGATGATGCCAAACCAGAAATGGTGAGCGTATCATCATTTCTCGACCTGAGAGCCCGGGATACTAAGGATCTTAGCACCCACATGTGAGAGGGGCGGGTTGTTTACAGGTTTGCAGGTAACCTTGACCTTTAACATACCCGGTATTCTGGATTTCCTGTCAGTATGGACTTATCAGCCTGGTATTCTGGTTTTTCGATCATCTGGTATTCTGGTTTTCTTATCAGGTTGGATTTATCAGTCTGGTATTCTGGTATTCTGATCATCCGGTATTCTGTGACCTTATTCAGTCAGCAGCACAACAGTTATTCAGAATATGTGGAAGCTTTGATCCCATGTCTGCTGCTTTCATATTGCATTGCATTTGCATCTTGCATCTTTTTTGCATATCTGTCTCCGGCCTGATCAGAGAGCTCATCCATCCTCTGTCTGAACTGCAGTTGATTTCTAGACTTTCTCACCAGACTTGAATCAGCTTTTGGGGAGATCATCATGAATTCAGGGGAACAGAATCAGTGTGTAACTAGGGCCGATGTTGAATTGATGAAGAGTCATTTGGATCAACTTGTGGAAGCTATGACAGCCATGAATAGGGGAGAGGCCAATGTTCAGAGGACTTCAGTTACTGGGAATGTCATTCCACCTCCAGTGAACAATGTTGCTCAAGCTCAGCCTGTTCGAATCCCTGTTGAGGATCAAGCTATACACGAGCGTACCATCGTCCGAGATGGACATTCTTCTTCTCTTGATGCTGCAGATTATCAGAGTTTTGCCTTCTCTGTGCCAGATGTTAAAGGGGTAGTTCCGAAGGTGAACCCTAAGGATCCACGATCTATTGATGACGAAAGATACCGTGTGTTGGAGGAAAAGATTACAACCCTGGAGAGGCGTGATACTCTTGATCTGAATGCTTTGAGCATGTGTTTGGTGCCTGGCCTGGTAATGCCTCCGAAATTTGAGATGCCGAAGTTTGAAAAATACAAAGGAGATAGTTTTTCGAGGCTACATTTGGTGATGTTCTGCAGAAGAATGACCTCACATGTCGACAACGATAAGCTCATGATTCACTGTTTCCAGGACAGCCTGAGTGGGGCATCACTGAATTGGTATATGCAGTTGGAAAGTGGTAGCATCCGATCATGGACAGATCTAGCTCACGCCTTTGTGAAGCAGTACGATTATAATCTTGACATGGCTCCCAGCCGAATGCATTTGCAAGACTTGTCTCAAGCAGATAATGAGTCATTCAGAGGGTATGCTCAGAGATGGAGAGAGTTCGCCGCGCGTGTTCAGTCGCCACTTTCGGATAGAGAATTGGTTGATTTGTTCATGGATACCTTGCAAGGGCCGTACTTGGAAAAGATGGTTGCCAATGGGGCAGCAAAATTTTCTGACCTGGTAATGGTGGGAGAACGTATCGAGAGCCTGATCAAGTGTGGAAAGCACCAAGGCGTCTCGAACTTCCGAGCTATTGAAAATGAATCAGTTGTCAGTTCTCAGGAAGAATTCGAGGAAGAAAATAGTTCCATTCAGGAATCTTCACCACCTCGTTCTCAGTGTTCAGCCATATCAACTGTTCAGAGTCAACAGTCTTATGGGTCTTCATATCAAGGACAACATTCTTCTGTAAATCAGAGACCTCCTCAGAATCAACGGTCATATTGTCGTCAGTCGCGTCAGCACGCCCGACAAAGACCAAGGAAGCCAGAGAGGAATTTCACTCAGTTGCCAATGTCAAATAGTCAGATGTTGCCGGATTTGGTCAGAGGTGGATTGATAGTGCCGAAGGAATTGAAGCCAGTGCCTTTTCCGTATCCACCAGGTTTTGATGTCAACGCCCGCTGTGATTACCACGCTGGGGCACAGGGGCATTCAACCGAAGACTGTAAGGTGCTCAGGAGCAAGATTCAGACTCTTCTTGACTCCAATATGTTCTCATTCACGCCTCAGGGTATCCATATCCACGACTCTCCTTCGTCCAGTTATGTGGGTTCATCAGTTCAGGCTATGGAAGAAGTCACTGAGAGCAATTGTGCAGATGATTATCATACTGACTTTGATGAGCAATTCTGAAGATGGCTAGTTCAGTAGCAAGTCAAGCTTGGAAAGCCCAGTTCCCCGAAGCTGGAAATCTTTTAGATCATGTCATTTCTTTGAATTTGTAGTTTCTTTTCTGTTAAAGTGCAAACTCATTTGTAAAACTCGTCTGTTTTCAGTTGATAATGATAATGAAATGAATATGCATGTTTTAATTAAATCCATCTGTGTTCACTCATATTTTCTTTATTGATATCTAACCCTTGTTTAAGCAGGATCTGAGGGAGGGTGATGAAATTCAAAGACGCAGAACTTCTGATTGTATGCTTTTGAAATAGAAACCCTGCTGATGATGTACAGGCATTGTTTCAACTTCCCAGACACCGGAGACATAAGGAAGATAACCCCTTGTCAACCCCTTTGAGCCTAGAAGTAGGAGTTTCTTTCTGAAAACGAAAAAACCTCAATCTTAACCTGGGGCGGGGTAGGTGTCAATTAATTTGACCGAGCATTCAATTCGAGGATCAAATCCATGGTTATCCCTCACCAATCGGAGAGTGAGGCAGTCACATCCCTTTCAAACAAGTCAGACAAGCCAGTGTCACACGATTTGTTCAAAAAAAACAAGAAAAAGAATCAAAAGAAAAAGAAAGCCCGCTAAGTCGAAACTTGAAAACAAGTGACTTAGGCAAAAGTTAGGGCATCCCGCTGGACTCCGAAATCGAAAAATTCAAAAGAGTTAGTCCAGGCAAAATCAGGGAAAAGCAAAAGAATAAAACAAATAAAGAACAAGTCGTGTGTTTATAGACACCAAAGGCAAAGGGGGTGGCTGTCACTCTGAAAACCGTGTGGGTTCTTTCTATCCTCCTACGATTCATTAACCTTTTTGATAGGTGAGCGCTTATGTCGAGTTAGCTGAACGTAGGACTGGAGAACATCAAGGAGAATGGGTGGGTTAAAACAAAACTTTGAGCCTTATATCCTCTCTTTCTCAAACCGTGAACCAAGCCATGTTACAACCTTTAAAAGACCTAATTGAAGCAAGGTTGTTTCGAAAGCATACATCGGTAAAGATCGCGTCGAACCTAACTCCCAAAAGGATCTTCTTACCATTCATGTAGGTATCAGTGACACCTTGATTAATGATTCATTCACTATATGTCACAACTTTTTTTCCAGTGAACAGACTTGGATTTCAAAACTGTCATATGCATTGCATCAAAATTATCTTTTCAAAACGAATTGTTTTACTTGCGAGTAAGTGCTCGACCAGGGAAGTTTCTGCAATGAAAAGTTTGATCAATATAAGTGCAGAGTGCCTGAATACTCTGTTGAGCAGGGGCAAGTCATATCAAATGGGCAATTCATTCCAAGATTCAGCCAATCTGGGGCAATCAGGTCGAGATTCGACAAATCTCTCGAAAGTCGGTCAGTTAAAGGTACTCCTTCACAGATCAGCCAGACAGGGGCACAAATCATTTCAAGGCTGGGGCAGGCCATCCCAAGAGCATGAGAAGGTAATCCATCCAGACGAATGGTCAGCCTATACAGGGTTCAGAGTGTTGATGCAGAATATCTCACGGCTATATGAGATGGTTCATGAATCTTCTCGAGGCGAATTTCTCTTTAGACCGTACAATCGGAGGCAGTTACGTCGAGATCCGATGAATCTCTACAAGAGTTTGAAGACATTAAGGTGTTTTGGATGTCAAGTCTTCTGTAAAATCCTCTTGAGACAATTTCTTTTGGTGGGCCATGTTGATATAGGGCAAATGAAGGAAAATTGTTGTTCACGCATATGCAGTCAATCAGCCAAAAGGTTTGAAACAAAGGGGCATTCCAACCTAAGGCATTTGTGGTCCCCAACAAGAGATTGCATGCAAACCTTTCTCCCCAACAAGTGGTGGTTCAGAGTTAGATTTTCTCCGTTGCAGAGGCCATATCCAGCTTGGGGCCTGTGTGCATATCCTTTTGTTTGTAAGTAGCAGCCTCGTACTAAGCTCAAAGGCAAGATTGAAGCCTTTTTGAGATCATGAGCCATTTCTCTCCTAGACGAGTAACCACTTATTCCCACGCAGAAGACTGGGGCAATCATGTTTAGGGAAGGGTTCACTGGTCACCCTTTTGTCGATAACGGTTGTGAATTCCCAGTAGAGTTGTTTCGCAGACACCGAAGTTGATGGTTAATCCCCAGTGAAGTCGTCAGGAGTTTGAGGATGCTTAATCTCCTGTGAAATCCTCTTATGATGTTTCTTCAGGTAAGGCTTGTATCATGGAGCAAGAAGCGAGTTGCTGATCCTCCCAAGCATGGGGCATATTGAATTTCCCCCGGCAGGAGATGTTCCAGATCTATTATCCCCAGTAGAGTTTGAGGACGTTTGGCCTTCTGTAAAATCCTCTCAAAAGGCATTTACCCAGCACGAGACGCTTTAAAGCAGTTCTCCCCAGCAGAGTTGATTATAAACTCATCATCCCCAACGGAATCGTCAAACGGAAAGTTCGCCTAACATGGGGCATTGTGACACTTATCTTAAGCTCGACGGTCTTATTCCTCAGCAGACTACTGTGGGATTACTTTGGGTTTCCCCAGCAGATTTAGGGACTCTCCCCAGCAGGTTGCAGCAGAGCATGTTCTAACCGGGATTTGCATATCCCCGGCAGAGTAGCCTTGATTCCCAGCAAGATCGTATCTTTGGTAATGGTATTCCCCACAGAGTTTAGCATTGAATCTTGTCAACAGTATTCCCCAGCTGAGTCTATTTATTTGTCCCCACAGAGGCTTATTGATCAACAGAATCTCTTCCTCAGCAGAGTGATAGTATACTCTTTCCCCAGCCGGTTTAGAAGGTTGATTCTCCCCGCAAAGGATCTCAGGTTTGATAGATCCTCAAGCAGAGTTTTAATGACTTTTCTTCCCCAGCAAGACATCATGCAAAGAAATTCTCATCCCCAGCGGAGATGCTGTGACCAGAATCCAGCCCCAAGCAGATGAAGTAATTCTTGGCAGAATCATCACTCCTCTCATATCTCAAAGTCCAATTTATTTTTGGCAAACATGACAGTTCGAAACAGACGGATTGTCCTTTCATTCTCCAGCAGAGATATTATCCTTTCAGGAGTCTCCAAAGTCAAATCATTGATCATTGTTCCTCAGCAGAGTCAGCAGAGATGTTTGACGCAGATGCAGAGAGTAGTCCAGTATTGGAATTCAGCAAGTCCAACCGTAGATTGGCGAAAGGTCCATCCAAGGGTGGCAAGTTATTAAAGTCCAACCGTAGATTGGCGAAAGGTCCATCCAAGGGTGGAAAATCATTGGAAAGTCCAACCGTAGATTGGCGAAAGGTCCATCCAAGGGTGGCAGATCATTGGAAAGTCCAACCGTAGCTTGGCAAAAGTCCACCCGTAGTGTGGCAAGTCAGTAGTCGTCTGACTCCCTTTAAAAGACCGCAGCTAAGTCCAACCGTAGATTGGTAAAAGTCCCCCGTAGTGTGGTATCTCAGCTGCAAAGTCCAACCGTAGATTGGCAAAAGTCCCCCGTAGTGTGGCAAAGCAAGGCAAAAGTCCACCCGTAGTGTGGTAGGCCAGTAGTCGTCTGGCGTTGTACAAAAGACACTGTTAAAGTCCACCCGTAGTGTGGCAGGCCAGTAGTCGTCTGGCGTTGTACAAAAGACATTGCTAAAAAATACATCCCTTCAGTGTTGTTCTTCCCATCAGAGTTTTATTCAGCGAGAGTTCATATTACCGTACAGGATAAGAGTGTTGTGAGTATTGGATTTGTGCTTCCTCAGTTTGCTGTAAAGTTTTTTGTCTCCCCGACAGAATAAGGTTAGAAGGTAAATTTCCAACAGAGGAGTAAGTCTGATATTGTCCCCTAGCAGGGCTGAAATCATCAACCTTTGTCCCCCAAGCATATTTTTGGGTGGTGGTTAGCGTTCCCCGGCAACTCAAAGGTCGATTTTCGTTGGCACTTTTCTTCAGCAAGATTCCTGGGATGTTTCCTCCAACAGAAGTTTGTCATTCATACTTTCCTGCAGAGTGGAGGTTTAGTTGGGAGCTCGAGCAGTTATGACCCTGCAGGCGATTCGGTTGTTATCCTCAGCGGAGTTGGCCTCTTCTCTTCAGCATTTATTTTGCTGGAGGGGTCCTTTTGCATATAGTAAGCATATTTGCATTTCATCCTCAAACGCGTAGCATTTCCATTTCGTATGGAGCATTACGCCATAAAAAGAAATTCAAACATATGCATGCGAAGCATAAGCCAGATTTGGTACCTTGCGCAGAAGGCCTGAATCAATGTTCAGTCAAGACGGTGACATATCCCCAGCAAACATTACAATCAACCTCGCTGCTTACCTTTCTTTTGGGTCATAGATCATACGTCGATCTTACCCTCGACCATTCATTGTCCATCAACCCCTTGCTGACAACATTTCGGTCGAGTCTTCTTGCCGTCAAACCCCTTTGACGATGTGCTTCCTTCGGTCGAGTCTTCTTTCCGTCAAACTCCTTTGACGATGTGCTTCCTTCGGTCGAGTCTTCTTTCCGTCAAACTCCTTTGACGATGTGTTTCCTTCAGTTGAGTCTTCTTGCCGTCAAACCCCTTTGACGATGTGCTTCCTTCGGTCGAGTCTTCTTTCCGTCAAACTCCTTTGACGATGTGTTTCCTTCAGTTGAGTCTTCTTGCCGTCAAACTCCTTTGACGATGTGCTTCCTTCGGACAAGTCTTCTTTCCGTCAAACCCCTTTGATGACGTGTCTCCTTTTGGTCGGGTTTCCATTTTTTCTTCCCGTTCAACCCTTTTGACGATGTGGTTCTCTGGGTATGTTGTCTTTCCGTCAAATTCCTTTGATGAGGTGTGACTGAGATCCAATTATATTTTCTCCTTGCAGTTAGCAAATTTTGCGGTTCTTTTTGTATTCAATCACCTTGTACCTTGAACGTCTGAAAGCCGTCGCTATCATCCTTTCAGGTCCAAGTCGATTGAATAGGGGCAGATGTAGCACCCCAAAATTTGCCCTACCTTTTTCTGGCTTATGTTTCTTTCTCATTTTTGCATCTTTAGGTCATAACTCATAATCATATCATTGCTTTGGTCTTCTAAGACATGGAATCGAGGAGTTTTTCTTATTATCAGTATTTTCCTATTCAGAGGTGCGTCAAGTTCTGAGGTTCTTATTCAGAGAATTCATCAGAGGCTTTGGGTCAGAGGTTCATTGGTGTGAATCAGGGTTTGGATCCTTCTTAATATCTCAAGAGAATTGGTTCCAGGTTAAGTGTGCATTCAGTTAAGATCAGGTGGAAGTTTGACTTCATCTTGGTCAAATCATCAGGAGTTTTGCTTCAAGTGCGAGTTATCCGTGTTATTGGTTTATTTCTCAAGAAGCGCGCATCAAGGGCTAGTTTGTTATGCGTTGGAGGTCAAGTTATCAAGCATTGGTTCATGTGGGGTTGGTTTAAAAGTCAGGATCTGTAGATTTATTTTCCCAGAGATTTATTCAGACAGATTCATGTGAGGATTCACTTGATCAAAGATTCAGAGGATGTGTGATTTAGGCATTTTGTTTCAGTGGTAGTTGTGTGCCTTTAATCGGGTGTTGTGGAAAGTCGAGAGTTGGTGTAATATGGTTATCCTCTTTTAGAACCTTTTTTTTTCTTTATCCATTTTTATCCAATTATTAATATCCATATTCACTTTTCATTATTCAAATATCCAATTTCATTTGACTCCATTTTAATTCATATCCATTCAAATGTCCATATCCATTTTCTAAACTTTTTTTTATCCATTTCATTTTAACCAATTAACCATTATCCATATCACTTTCTTTTTATTCATTTTTATCCAATTTCCATTTTTTATCCATTCCCATTTTTCTATATACTCAAATCCATTTTTATCTTTTTTCTAAATCCAAATGCTACAATCAAATAACCATATGTCAATTTGGATTCGTATTCAATTTAAAAAAAAAAGACCAAAATAATGTGATTACAGTTTCCAAGTTCATTACAAATATTTTTCAAAGCTTTAAGTTAATTACAAATAAGTTGTCCCACCATGAGCTTTTCCCTCACTATTCTACAAGCCCCGCAACCTTTACAAAAGCCACACCAAAATTGATGAATCATTTCCAAACCTTCACAACTACAAATCGACAAGCCAACAAAAACTTCATGAGATCATTCAAAAAAAGATCCCACGTCCTCCACTGTCACAATTGCCAGCTGCCAATTCACCTGCAGGAAAATGAGAAAATGCTTTCCAAACCAATTCCAAGCACACCTTACCTCAAGGCAATGTTTCCTGTAACAGACCCCGCATAACTTGTACGAAGAGGACTCAAAACCTTGCAAAACCATAGTCTGCCACAACAAAACCGTATTGTCCCGCTGCCACCAAACGAGCTCCACGCCAGACCAACCAACACAACCTGCTACAAATCAGATTTTTTTCAGCAACAAGACAAAAGATAGTTTGTACCAAAAACTTAATAGACAAGTTTTGGTTTCATTTTAAGGAGAGGAAAAGAAAGCCAAAGGGAGAGAGGAAGAGAGATTCGGAACCGTATAACCTCAACAAAACCTTGTTTCAAACTTTTTTCACACAGAACCTCACCTTCAGCCTTCATTCTACAACCATAACACCCAACAAACCCTCAACTTCGATTAATCTCCAACCTCACCTTCTTCTTCCAATTCCTTCTGCAACCTTAACAACTTCAACACCATCTTCAACCTTAATATTCTCCTTTGAAGCTATTTCACGTACAAACTTCTGCTCCCAAAAACTGCTTTCTCAAACCATAACCCAAACACACTCCATTTCTTCAATATTCTCCTTGCCTTGCCTAAACACACCTGCAACAAAAACCGCCACAAGTCGTCGACCTTCAACCTTCGTGGCATCACCATATAACCTGCAAACTTCAACAAAGGAATCAACAACAACCTATAACTCACGCATCAGTACCTTCGCAGAGCAAGAAGAAGAAGCGAGACGTAGAAGATAAATGTGAATTGAAAACCGTAGTAGAATTCAAGAGTTGTTGAAAACTATTAACTGGAGCGTTCTATCGTGCGGTCGAATCGACGCATCGTCCTCACCATCGATACCATCGTCGCTCAGCGATTTGGGTTATGAAGCGAATGAAAAAATAAAAAGGGAAGGTGTGAGACGGAAACGATGGCCGGCGACAGAGTTTCGAACGGTGTGACGGCGGCATGAAGATGGTGACAGAGGAGATGAATTGAGAGTGGAAGTGGTGAACAGGGTGAAACATCAGTTGGATGAAACGGCGCATGGATAACGTCCTCTAGGTTTTTAGAGAAAGCTGAGTTCTCAATGTTGTGGTGAACTGGGCCTTAGGCCCATACGATTTCACCTTTCACACACCCTATTACACTCGCCTCACCCCCCAGCCTTGGAACAGGATCATTGGGCCTGAAGCTTGCGGCCCACACCAATTCTGATCAATCCCATAATCTGCTGCGCCCCCTCTTTTAACTTGTATTTAGTTTTTGTTAGAAATTAATTCTTCTCTTATTAATTTTAAATTTAGACATTAATTCTTTAGATTTAGATATTAGTTTTAGAATTAGATTTTTTAGAGTTAATCTTGTTTCTAATTTTTAATTAACTTTTAATTTTGGTTTTAATTAATTGTTTTTTTATAGAAATAGAATTAGATTAGATTTAACTTGATTTAATTTTAGGTTTATTTTAATTAACTCTTTTTATTTAGAATTTAATCTTGATTTTTAATTCTAACTTGATTAATTGTTCTGACCATGATTTTGATGCTTAATTTCTGATTAAATACTTGACTTTCCTCTTGCTTGACTTTCGTTTGTGATTGTGATGCTTTGTGTTTACTTGTTGATTACTCTGTATTCACATGCTCCCTTAAGGCTCCTAGTCTGACTTAATTTTTGATTAAGCTCGGAGTAGGATAGACATTAGGCTCTCAATCCAAGCATGATAACATTAGGTAGAATTCCCTCCTAATCCTGACCTTAGGGCTATTTTGCATGATAACTTGTAGGACAGAGTTTCCCCTTTTCTCTCGCACTCGTGCGATCGAGACTAGTTAGACTCCTCTCTTTTCTCTCGCACCCTTGCGATTGAGACTGTTCCTTTCTTTTTTCCCGTAGTGCCACGAACTACGGACGCTCTGACTTCCTCTCTCTGGATAGATTGAGATTACGTAGGCACGAGGATCCCTATCCTTGGCGAGCACACTAACAACTAACTTCTTCTTCCTCTTTTAAGCTTTCATACTTGTGTTTGCTTTAGCATTTGAGATGCTCCTTTCTTCTTTCACTCTTTCTCATCCCATGGATCTCAAGACTTGTTCAAGTCTTGGATTCTTTCCCTTTAGAGCTACCTAGTTCAACTTAATTTTTGATTAAGCTTGGAGTAGGATTAGCATTAGGTCTTAGGTAGTCTTTTCTCTTAAACCTCACTAACCATAGGACATCCATGCATGATAACGTTAGGACCCTTAGTCTCCCTTTAGAGTTTCCTTTGCGTTTTCTCTTCTCATCTTCAAGCAAAAAAGTAAAAAATACTTAATAAAGGAAAACAAACATTGTATTTAGGCCTTTCATGCAAGAACAAGATAGTGAGGGATCTTCTCTCATTTTCTTGGAATGTTTAGCGTGTGTCCCATCTCGGGTCGTTATGCGAGGCATTCGATCTTACATGAGGGACTTAAATACAATGCTCGTTACAAAACACAAAACAATCAAAACACTTCTTTCTAAAAGACAAAAACAAACAATAACGTCTTTCCTTCGGGAATTCTTTTCTCATCTCACTCACTCTCAGCGTACGAACGTGCTCCTACTCGTTCTCTTGCAAGATGGTAACGCACTCGGACCAGCGAGCCTGCAACACCTGAGCTAGAACGTTAGTCGTTCCCTAAAAAACACAAACAAATTTTCCCTCGTTGAGGGGAACTACGTCACTCTGATTCTCATGCTCCCGATGAGATACGTAGGCAGTGGGGTAGGGCCCATTCGAGCACTTCTTTTATTTTCCCTACATTTGTTTCTTTTTCTCTCTCTTTTCCTTTTCCTTTTTCCCGTTCCTTTCCCTTTCCAGTAGCGGTGGAGCTCCAGTTGACGACACCCTTTGATCGAGACAAGCAAGCGTGGATCCCATCGGGTACGATGGACGTGAGGGGGTGTTAATACCTTCCTCTCACGTAACCGACTCCTGAACCCAGTTCTCTTGGTCGCAATACCATGCTCTTTCCTTCTCCTTCAGGTTTATGCAGTGTTTCCTTTCCCTCTCTTGGGATAAATACACATTGCTGGAGACTCTGTTTCGGTGCCACTTTCGCGTTTGTACTTGGATGAAAATCCCGGGAGCGACAGCTGGCGACTCTGCTGGGGATGAGAACCCAGAATCTCTGGTTTCCTTAGCGAGTCAATCCTAGCGCTTGTCTGTTTTTCTTTCATTGGGTGTTTACTGTACTTTGCTGTATTTACTGTTTTACTGTATAGTTATTTACTATTTTTTTTCCTGTATACTATTGTATATTACTGCATTTACTGTATTTTAGCATTTTTTCATTTCATATGATGTATTATGCTGCACTGCTGTACTGTTTTCTGTTTGGCGGGATGGGGGTATTTTGAGAGATAGGCCCAATACACCGGCCTGAGTGCACTTAGGATTAGCGTGTTTCATGTCCTCTCGCGTTCCATCTCGGTTCGAGGAGGGAATATGAAACATAATCTGGATGTGGTTCTCTCTAGAGAATTCTGCATTGTGGATTTCCCACGATGGTAGAGCTATCTGGAAGAGCTGCTAAGTCTGGATGACCTTTTAGGGTGACCCCTTTTTATTTTGAAGTGAATCAGCGGACGACCTCTTTGATTGGCGATAGCATTGTATCCTTCGGGCTGAACGTGCTATTGCTTCTCAAACCTCTTAAGCTGAGGATCTTCCGTTTTGGAGAATCAGTAGAGGCCTCCTCGATTGATGATGATGCCAAACCAGAAATGGTGAGCGTATCATCATTTCTCGACCTGAGAGCCCGGGATACTAAGGATCTTAGCACCCACATGTGAGAGGGGCGGGTTGTTTACAGGTTTGCAGGTAACCTTGACCTTTAACATACCCGGTATTCTGGATTTCCTGTCAGTATGGACTTATCAGCCTGGTATTCTGGTTTTTCGATCATCTGGTATTCTGGTTTTCTTATCAGGTTGGATTTATCAGTCTGGTATTCTGGTATTCTGATCATCCGGTATTCTGTGACCTTATTCAGTCAGCAGCACAACAGTTATTCAGAATATGTGGAAGCTTTGATCCCATGTCTGCTGCTTTCATATTGCATTGCATTTGCATCTTGCATCTTTTTTGCATATCTGTCTCCGGCCTGATCAGAGAGCTCATCCATCCTCTGTCTGAACTGCAGTTGATTTCTAGACTTTCTCACCAGACTTGAATCAGCTTTTGGGGAGATCATCATGAATTCAGGGGAACAGAATCAGTGTGTAACTAGGGCCGATGTTGAATTGATGAAGAGTCATTTGGATCAACTTGTGGAAGCTATGACAGCCATGAATAGGGGAGAGGCCAATGTTCAGAGGACTTCAGTTACTGGGAATGTCATTCCACCTCCAGTGAACAATGTTGCTCAAGCTCAGCCTGTTCGAATCCCTGTTGAGGATCAAGCTATACACGAGCGTACCATCGTCCGAGATGGACATTCTTCTTCTCTTGATGCTGCAGATTATCAGAGTTTTGCCTTCTCTGTGCCAGATGTTAAAGGGGTAGTTCCGAAGGTGAACCCTAAGGATCCACGATCTATTGATGACGAAAGATACCGTGTGTTGGAGGAAAAGATTACAACCCTGGAGAGGCGTGATACTCTTGATCTGAATGCTTTGAGCATGTGTTTGGTGCCTGGCCTGGTAATGCCTCCGAAATTTGAGATGCCGAAGTTTGAAAAATACAAAGGAGATAGTTTTTCGAGGCTACATTTGGTGATGTTCTGCAGAAGAATGACCTCACATGTCGACAACGATAAGCTCATGATTCACTGTTTCCAGGACAGCCTGAGTGGGGCATCACTGAATTGGTATATGCAGTTGGAAAGTGGTAGCATCCGATCATGGACAGATCTAGCTCACGCCTTTGTGAAGCAGTACGATTATAATCTTGACATGGCTCCCAGCCGAATGCATTTGCAAGACTTGTCTCAAGCAGATAATGAGTCATTCAGAGGGTATGCTCAGAGATGGAGAGAGTTCGCCGCGCGTGTTCAGTCGCCACTTTCGGATAGAGAATTGGTTGATTTGTTCATGGATACCTTGCAAGGGCCGTACTTGGAAAAGATGGTTGCCAATGGGGCAGCAAAATTTTCTGACCTGGTAATGGTGGGAGAACGTATCGAGAGCCTGATCAAGTGTGGAAAGCACCAAGGCGTCTCGAACTTCCGAGCTATTGAAAATGAATCAGTTGTCAGTTCTCAGGAAGAATTCGAGGAAGAAAATAGTTCCATTCAGGAATCTTCACCACCTCGTTCTCAGTGTTCAGCCATATCAACTGTTCAGAGTCAACAGTCTTATGGGTCTTCATATCAAGGACAACATTCTTCTGTAAATCAGAGACCTCCTCAGAATCAACGGTCATATTGTCGTCAGTCGCGTCAGCACGCCCGACAAAGACCAAGGAAGCCAGAGAGGAATTTCACTCAGTTGCCAATGTCAAATAGTCAGATGTTGCCGGATTTGGTCAGAGGTGGATTGATAGTGCCGAAGGAATTGAAGCCAGTGCCTTTTCCGTATCCACCAGGTTTTGATGTCAACGCCCACTGTGATTACCACGCTGGGGCACAGGGGCATTCAACCGAAGACTGTAAGGTGCTCAGGAGCAAGATTCAGACTCTTCTTGACTCCAATATGTTCTCATTCACGCCTCAGGGTATCCATATCCACGACTCTCCTTCGTCCAGTTATGTGGGTTCATCAGTTCAGGCTATGGAAGAAGTCACTGAGAGCAATTGCGCAGATGATTATCATACTGACTTTGATGAGCAATTCTGAAGATGGCTAGTTCAGTAGCAAGTCAAGCTTGGAAAGCCCAGTTCCCCGAAGCTGGAAATCTTTTAGATCATGTCATTTCTTTGAATTTGTAGTTTCTTTTCTGTTAAAGTGCAAACTCATTTGTAAAACTCGTCTGTTTTCAGTTGATAATGATAATGAAATGAATATGCATGTTTTAATTAAATCCATCTGTGTTCACTCATATTTTCTTTATTGATATCTAACCCTTGTTTAAGCAGGATCTGAGGGAGGGTGATGAAATTCAAAGACGCAGAACTTCTGATTGTATGCTTTTGAAATAGAAACCCTGCTGATGATGTACAGGCATTGTTTCAACTTCCCAGACACCGGAGACATAAGGAAGATAACCCCTTGTCAACCCCTTTAAGCCTAGAAGTAGGAGTTTCTTTCTGAAAACGAAAAAACCTCAATCTTAACCTGGGGCAGGGTAGGTGTCAATTAATTTGACCGAGCATTCAATTCGAGGATCAAATCCATGGTTATCCCTCACCAATCGGAGAGTGAGGCAGTCACATCCCTTTCAAACAAGTCAGACAAGCCAGTGTCACACGATTTGTTCAAAAAAAAAGAAAAAGAATCAAAAGAAAAAGAAAGCCCGCTAAGTCGAAACTTGAAAACAAGTGACTTAGGCAAAAGTTAGGGCATCCCGCTGGACTCCGAAATCGAAAAATTCAAAAGAGTTAGTCCAGGCAAAATCAGGGAAAAGCAAAAGAATAAAACAAATAAAGAACAAGTCGTGTGTTTATAGACACCAAAGGCAAAGGGGGTGGCTGTCACTCTGAAAACCGTGTGGGTTCTTTCTATCCTCCTACGATTCATTAACCTTTTTGATAGGTGAGCGCTTATGTCGAGTTAGCTGAACGTAGGACTGGAGAACATCAAGGAGAATGGGTGGGTTAAAACAAAACTTTGAGCCTTATATCCTCTCTTTCTCAAACCGTGAACCAAGCCATGTTACAACCTTTAAAAGACCTAATTGAAGCAAGGTTGTTTCGAAAGCATACATCGGTAAAGATCGCGTCGAACCTAACTCCCAAAAGGATCTTCTTACCATTCATGTAGGTATCAGTGACACCTTGATTAATGATTCATTCACTATATGTCACAACTTTTTTTCCAGTGAACAGACTTGGATTTCAAAACTGTCATATGCATTGCATCAAAATTATCTTTTCAAAACGAATTGTTTTACTTGCGAGTAAGTGCTCGACCAGGGAAGTTTCTGCAATGAAAAGTTTGATCAATATAAGTGCAGAGTGCCTGAATACTCTGTTGAGCAGGGGCAAGTCATATCAAATGGGCAATTCATTCCAAGATTCAGCCAATCTGGGGCAATCAGGTCGAGATTCGACAAATCTCTCGAAAGTCGGTCAGTTAAAGGTACTCCTTCACAGATCAGCCAGACAGGGGCACAAATCATTTCAAGGCTGGGGCAGGCCATCCCAAGAGCATGAGAAGGTAATCCATCCAGACGAATGGTCAGCCTATACAGGGTTCAGAGTGTTGATGCAGAATATCTCACGGCTATATGAGATGGTTCATGAATCTTCTCGAGGCGAATTTCTCTTTAGACCGTACAATCGGAGGCAGTTACGTCGAGATCCGATGAATCTCTACAAGAGTTTGAAGACATTAAGGTGTTTTGGATGTCAAGTCTTCTGTAAAATCCTCTTGAGACAATTTCTTTTGGTGGGCCATGTTGATATAGGGCAAATGAAGGAAAATTGTTGTTCACGCATATGCAGTCAATCAGCCAAAAGGTTTGAAACAAAGGGGCATTCCAACCTAAGGCATTTGTGGTCCCCAACAAGAGATTGCATGCAAACCTTTCTCCCCAACAAGTGGTGGTTCAGAGTTAGATTTTCTCCGTTGCAGAGGCCATATCCAGCTTGGGGCCTGTGTGCATATCCTTTTGTTTGTAAGTAGCAGCCTCGTACTAAGCTCAAAGGCAAGATTGAAGCCTTTTTGAGATCATGAGCCATTTCTCTCCTAGACGAGTAACCACTTATTCCCACGCAGAAGACTGGGGCAATCATGTTTAGGGAAGGGTTCACTGGTCACCCTTTTGTCGATAACGGTTGCGAATTCCCAGTAGAGTTGTTTCGCAGACACCGAAGTTGATGGTTAATCCCCAGTGAAGTCGTCAGGAGTTTGAGGATGCTTAATCTCCTGTGAAATCCTCTTATGATGTTTCTTCAGGTAAGGCTTGTATCATGGAGCAAGAAGCGAGTTGCTGATCCTCCCAAGCATGGGGCATATTGAATTTCCCCCGGTAGGAGATGTTCCAGATCTATTATCCCCAGTAGAGTTTGAGGACGTTTGGCCTTCTGTAAAATCCTCTCAAAAGGCATTTACCCAGCACGAGACGCTTTAAAGCAGTTCTCCCCAGCAGAGTTGATTATAAACTCATCATCCCCAACGGAATCGTCAAACGGAAAGTTCGCCTAACATGGGGCATTGTGACACTTATCTTAAGCTCGACGATCTTATTCCTCAGCAGACTACTGTGGGATTACTTTGGGTTTCCCCAGCAGATTTAGGGACTCTCCCCAGCAGGTTGCAGCAGAGCATGTTCTAACCGGGATTTGCATATCCCCGGCAGAGTAGCCTTGATTCCCAGCAAGATCGTATCTTTGGTAATGGTATTCCCCACAGAGTTTAGCATTGAATCTTGTCAACAGTATTCCCCAGCTGAGTCTATTTATTTGTCCCCACAGAGGCTTATTGATCAACAGAATCTCTTCCTCAGCAGAGTGATAGTATACTCTTTCCCCAGTCGGTTTAGAAGGTTGATTCTCCCCGCAAAGGATCTCAGGTTTGATAGATCCTCAAGCAGAGTTTTAATGACTTTTCTTCCCCAGCAAGACATCATGCAAAGAAATTCTCATCCCCAGCGGAGTTGCTGTGACCAGAATCCAGCCCCAAGCAGATGAAGTAATTCTTGGCAGAATCATCACTCCTCTCATATCTCAAAGTCCAATTTATTTTTGGCAAACATGACAGTTCGAAACAGACGGATTGTCCTTTCATTCTCCAGCAGAGATATTATCCTTTCAGGAGTCTCCAAAGTCAAATCATTGATCATTGTTCCTCAGCAGAGTCAGCAGAGATGTTTGACGCAGATGCAGAGAGTAGTCCAGTATTGGAATTCAGCAAGTCCAACCGTAGATTGGCGAAAGGTCCATCCAAGGGTGGCAAGTTATTAAAGTCCAACCGTAGATTGGCGAAAGGTCCATCCAAGGGTGGAAAATCATTGGAAAGTCCAACCGTAGATTGGCGAAAGGTCCATCCAAGGGTGGCAGATCATTGGAAAGTCCAACCGTAGCTTGGCAAAAGTCCACCCGTAGTGTGGCAAGTCAGTAGTCGTCTGACTCCCTTTAAAAGACCGCAGCTAAGTCCAACCGTAGATTGGTAAAAGTCCCCCGTAGTGTGGTATCTCAGCTGCAAAGTCCAACCGTAGATTGGCAAAAGTCCCCCGTAGTGTGGCAAAGCAAGGCAAAAGTCCACCCGTAGTGTGGTAGGCCAGTAGTCGTCTGGCGTTGTACAAAAGACACTGTTAAAGTCCACCCGTAGTGTGGCAGGCCAGTAGTCGTCTGGCGTTGTACAAAAGACATTGCTAAAAAATACATCCCTTCAGTGTTGTTCTTCCCATCAGAGTTTTATTCAGCGAGAGTTCATATTACCGTACAGGATAAGAGTGTTGTGAGTATTGGATTTGTGCTTCCTCAGTTTGCTGTAAAGTTTTTTGTCTCCCCAACAGAATAAGGTTAGAAGGTAAATTTCCAACAGAGGAGTAAGTCTGATATTGTCCCCTAGCAGGGCTGAAATCATCAACCTTTGTCCCCCAAGCATATTTTTGGGTGGTGGTTAGCGTTCCCCGGCAACTCAAAGGTCGATTTTCGTTGGCACTTTTCTTCAGCAAGATTCCTGGGATGTTTCCTCCAACAGAAGTTTGTCATTCATACTTTCCTGCAGAGTGGAGGTTTAGTTGGGAGCTCGAGCAGTTATGACCCTGCAGGCGATTCGGTTGTTATCCTCAGCGGAGTTGGCCTCTTCTCTTCAGCATTTATTTTGCTGGAGGGGTCCTTTTGCATATAGTAAGCATATTTGCATTTCATCCTCAAACGCGTAGCATTTCCATTTCGTATGGAGCATTACGCCATAAAAAGAAATTCAAACATATGCATGCGAAGCATAAGCTAGATTTGGTACCTTGCGCAGAAAGCCTGAATCAATGTTCAGTCATGACGGTGACATATCCCCAGCAAACATTACAATCAACCTCGCTGCTTACCTTTCTTTTGGGTCATAGATCATACGTCGATCTTACCCTCGACCATTCATTGTCCATCAACCCCTTGCTGACAACATTTCGGTCGAGTCTTCTTGCCGTCAAACCCCTTTGACGATGTGCTTCCTTCGGTCGAGTCTTCTTTCCGTCAAACTCCTTTGACGATGTGCTTCCTTCGGTCGAGTCTTCTTTCCGTCAAACTCCTTTGACGATGTGTTTCCTTCAGTTGAGTCTTCTTGCCGTCAAACCCCTTTGACGATGTGCTTCCTTCGGTCGAGTCTTCTTTCCGTCAAACTCCTTTGACGATGTGTTTCCTTCAGTTGAGTCTTCTTGCCGTCAAACTCCTTTGACGATGTGCTTCCTTCGGACAAGTCTTCTTTCCGTCAAACCCCTTTGATGACGTGTCTCCTTTTGGTCGGGTTTCCATTTTTTCTTCCCGTTCAACCCTTTTGACGATGTGGTTCTCTGGGTATGTTGTCTTTCCGTCAAATTCCTTTGATGAGGTGTGACTGAGATCCAATTATATTTTCTCCTTGCAGTTAGCAAATTTTGCGGTTCTTTTTGTATTCAATCACCTTGTACCTTGAACGTCTGAAAGCCGTCGCTATCATCCTTTCAGGTCCAAGTCGATTGAATAGGGGCAGCTGTAGCACCCCAAAATTTGCCCTACCTTTTTCTGGCTTATGTTTCTTTCTCATTTTTGCATCTTTAGGTCATAACTCATAATCATATCATTGCTTTGGTCTTCTAAGACATGGAATCGAGGAGTTTTTCTTATTATCAATATTTTCCTATTCAGAGGTGCGTCAAGTTCTGAGGTTCTTATTCAGAGAATTCATCAGAGGCTTTGGGTCAGAGGTTCATTGGTGTGAATCAGGGTTTGGATCCTTCTTAATATCTCAAGAGAATTGGTTCCAGGTTAAGTGTTCATTCAGTTAAGATCAGGTGGAAGTTTGACTTCATCTTGGTCAAATCATCAGGAGTTTTGCTTCAAGTGCGAGTTATCCGTGTTATTGGTTTATTTCTCAAGAAGCGCGCATCAAGGGCCAGTTTGTTATGCGTTGGAGGTCAAGTTATCAAGCATTGGTTCATGTGGGGTTGGTTTAAAAGTCAGGATCTGTAGATTTATTTTCCCAGAGATTTATTCAGACAGATTCATGTGAGGATTCACTTGATCAAAGATTTAGAGGATGTGTGATTTAGGCATTTTGTTTCAGTGGTAGTTGTGTGCCTTTAATCGGGTGTTGTGGAAAGTCGAGAGTTGGTGTAATATGGTTATCCTCTTTTAGAACCTTTTTTTTCTTTATCCATTTTTATCCAATTATTAATATCCATATTCACTTTTCATTATTCAAATATCCAATTTCATTTGACTCCATTTTAATTCATATCCATTCAAATGTCCATATCCATTTTCTAAACTTTTTTTTATCCATTTCATTTTAACCAATTAACCATTATCCATATCACTTTCTTTTTATTCATTTTTATCCAATTTCCATTTTTTATCCATTCCCATTTTTCTATATACTCAAATCCATTTTTATCTTTTTTCTAAATCCAAATGCTACAATCAAATAACCATATGTCAATTTGGATTCGTATTCAATTTAAAAAAAAAGACCAAAATATGTTGATTACAGTTTCCAAGTTCATTACAAATATTTTTCAAAGCTTTAAGTTAATTACAAATAAGTTGTCCCACCATGAGCTTTTCCCTCACTATTCTACAAGCCCCGCAACCTTTACAAAAGCCACACCAAAATTGATGAATCATTTCCAAACCTTCACAACTACAAATCGACAAGCCAACAAAAAATTCATGAGATCATTCAAAAAAAGATCCCACGTCCTCCACTGTCACAATTGCCAGCTGCCAATTCACCTGCAGGAAAATGAGAAAATGCTTTCCAAACCAATTCCAAGCACACCTTACCTCAAGGCAATGTTTCCTGTAACAGACCCCGCATAACTTGTACGAAGAGGACTCAAAACCTTGCAAAACCATAGTCTGCCACAACAAAACCGTATTGTCCCGCTGCCACCAAACGAGCTCCACGCCAGACCAACCAACACAACCTGCTACAAATCAGATTTTTTTCAGCAACAAGACAAAAGACAGTTTGTACCAAAAACTTAATAGACAAGTTTTGGTTTCATTTTAAGGAGAGGAAAAGAAAGCCAAAGGGAGAGAGGAAGAGAGATTGGGAACCGTATAACCTCAACAAAACCTTGTTTCAAACTTTTTTCACACAGAACCTCACCTTCAGCCTTCATTCTACAACCATAACACCCAACAAACCCTCAACTTCGATTAATCTCCAACCTCACCTTCTTCTTCCAATTCCTTCTGCAACCTTAACAACTTCAACACCATCTTCAACCTTAATATTCTCCTTTGAAGCTATTTCACGTACAAACTTCTGCTCCCAAAAACTGCTTTCTCAAACCATAACCCAAACACACTCCATTTCTTCAATATTCTCCTTGCCTTGCCTAAACACACCTGCAACAAAAACCGCCACAAGTCGTCGACCTTCAACCTTCGTGGCATCACCATATAACCTGCAAACTTCAACAAAGGAATCAACAACAACCTATAACTCACGCATCAGTACCTTCGCAGAGCAAGAAGAAGAAGCGAGACGTAGAAGATAAATGTGAATTGAAAACCGTAGTAGAATTCAAGAGCTGTTGAAAACTATTAACTGGAGCGTTCTATCGTGCGGTCGAATCGACGCATCGTCCTCACCATCGATACCATCGTCGCTCAGCGATTTGGGTTATGAAGCGAATGAAAAAATAAAAAGGGAAGGTGTGAGACGGAAACGATGGTCGGCGACAGAGTTTCGAACGGTGTGACGGCGGCATGAAGATGGTGACAGAGGAGATGAATTGAGAGTGGAAGTGGTGAACAGGGTGAAACATCAGTTGGATGAAACGGCGCATGGATAACGTCCTCTAGGTTTTTAGAGAAAGCTGAGTTCTCAATGTTGTGGTGAACTGGGCCTTAGGCCCATGCGATTTCACCTTTCAAACACCCTATTACACTCGCCTCACCCCCCAGCCTTGGAACAGGATCATTGGGCCTGAAGCTTGCGGCCCACACCAATTCTGATCAATCCCATAATCTGCTGCGCCCCCTCTTTTAACTTGTATTTAGTTTTTGTTAGAAATTAATTCTTCTCTTATTAATTTTAAATTTAGACATTAATTCTTTAGATTTAGATATTAGTTTTAGAATTAGATTTTTTAGAGTTAATCTTGTTTCTAATTTTTAATTAACTTTTAATTTTGGTTTTAATTAATTGTTTTTTTATAGAAATAGAATTAGATTAGATTTAACTTGATTTAATTTTAGGTTTATTTTAATTAACTCTTTTTATTTAGAATTTAATCTTGATTTTTAATTCTAACTTGATTAATTGTTCTGACCATGATTTTGATGCTTAATTTCTGATTAAATACTTGACTTTCCTCTTGCTTGACTTTCTTTTGTGATTGTGATGCTTTGTGTTTACTTGTTGATTACTCTGTATTCACATGCTCCCTTAAGGCTCCTAGTCTGACTTAATTTTTGATTAAGCTCGGAGTAGGATAGACATTAGGCTCTCAATCCAAGCATGATAACATTAGGTAGAATTCCCTCCTAATCCTGACCTTAGGGCTATTTTGCATGATAACTTGTAGGACAGAGTTTCCCCTTTTCTCTCGCACTCGTGCGATCGAGACTAGTTAGACTCCTCTCTTTTCTCTCGCACCCTTGCGATTGAGACTGTTCCTTTCTTTTTTCCCGTAGTGCCACGAACTACGGACGCTCTGACTTCCTCTCTCTGGATAGATTGAGATTACGTAGGCACGAGGATCCCTATCCTTGGCGAGCACACTAACAACTAACTTCTTCTTCCTCTTTTAAGCTTTCATACTTGTGTTTGCTTTAGCATTTGAGATGCTCCTTTCTTCTTTCACTCTTTCTCATCCCATGGATCTCAAGACTTGTTCAAGTCTTGGATTCTTTCCCTTTAGAGCTACCTAGTTCAACTTAATTTTTGATTAAGCTTGGAGTAGGATTAGCATTAGGTCTTAGGTAGTCTTTTCTCTTAAACCTCACTAACCATAGGACATCCATGCATGATAACGTTAGGACCCTTAGTCTCCCTTTAGAGTTTCCTTTGCGTTTTCTCTTCTCATCTTCAAGCAAAAAAGTAAAAAATACTTAATAAAGGAAAACAAACATTGTATTTAGGCCTTTCATGCAAGAACAAGATAGTGAGGGATCTTCTCTCATTTTCTTGGAATGTTTAGCGTGTGTCCCATCTCGGGTCGTTATGCGAGGCATTCGATCTTACATGAGGGACTTAAATACAATGCTCGTTACAAAACACAAAACAATCAAAACACTTCTTTCTAAAAGACAAAAACAAACAATAACGTCTTTCCTTCGGGAATTCTTTTCTCATCTCACTCACTCTCAGCGTACGAACGTGCTCCTACTCGTTCTCTTGCAAGATGGTAACGCACTCGGACCAGCGAGCCTGCAACACCTGAGCTAGAACGTTAGCCGTTCCCTAAAAAACACAAACAACTTTTCCCTCGTTGAGGGGAACTACGTCGCTTTGATTCTCATGCTCCCGATGAGATACGTAGGCAGTGGGGTAGGGCCCATTCGAGCACTTCTTTTATTTTCCCTACATTTGTTTCTTTTTCTCTCTCTTTTCCTTTTCCTTTTTCCCGTTCCTTTCCCTTTCCAGTAGCGGTGGAGCTCCAGTTGACGACACCCTTTGATCGAGACAAGCAAGCGTGGATCCCATCGGGTACGATGGACGTGAGGGGGTGCTAATACCTTCCTCTCACGTAACCGACTCCCGAACCCAGTTCTCTTGGTCGCAAGACCATGCTCTTTCCTTCTCCTTCAGGTTTATGCAGTGTTTCCTTTCCCTCTCTTGGGATAAATACACATTGTTGGCGACTCTGTTTCGGTGCCACTTTCGCATTTGTACTTGGATGAAAATCCCGGGAGCGACAAATATCATTTGCAGTTATGGTGTTGCGAGCCAGATCATTACGGATAATGGATCTAACTTGAACAATAAGATGATGAAAGAGTTGTGCGCTGAGTTCAAGATCGAACACCATAACTCATCTCCCTACCGACCTAAGATGAATGGAGCGGTAGAAGCGGCTAACAAGAACATCAAGAAGATCGTTCGAAAGATGGTTGTAACCTACAAAGATTGGCATGAGATGCTGCCCTTTGCTCTTCACGATTATCGCACATCTGTCCGCACTTCAACAGGGGCAACCCCTTTCTCTCTAGTTTATGGCATGGAGGCAGTTCTCCCTATAGAGGTAGAGATCCTATCAATCCGGGTATTGATGGAAGCTAAGCTTACAAAAGCTGAATGGTGTCAAAGTCGACAGGACGAACTAAATCTGATTGAGGAAAAGCGAATCACGGCACTATGCCACGGTCAGTTGTATCAGCAAAGAATGAAGAAGGCGTTCGACAAAAAGTTCTGACCTCGCGTCTTCAGGAAAGAAGACCTTGTGCTAAAAAAGATACAATCATTTCTCACTGATTCTCGGGGCAAATGGACTCCAAACTATGACGGCCCCTATGTGGTCAAGAAAGCTTTCTCAAGAGGCGCCTTGAGACTTGCAACTATGGACGGAGAGGAATTTACCTACCCCACAATTGTTGATGTAGTCAAGAAATACTTCGCCTAAACTAAAAAAAAAACGTCTCGGTGGACTGAAAACTTGAAAGGGCGGTCCAGGCAAAAATTAGAGACATAATAAAAAATCATCCCCGTGGATTAGAAACATCACAGTACAATCCAGGCAAAAATTAGGGATAATGGCAAGTAACTACGTCCAACAGGGGCAAATTCCCTAGCGGCAGTCCTGCCATCCATCAAAAAACTCCAGTCACGGTCATCTTCGACGGAAGCTCAGGATGTCTAGAATTCAAAGTTGGTAGAAGGATAACAGTCATTACATTTCAATGTAGTCCTTTTCCCTTAAATTACCATTTTCAAACTTTGTAAATACTCTATGGAATCACGCGTTTGGCTGGTTTCTATCCTATCAATAAAATTTGAGCACTTGTGCTTTTGTTTGCAATTCTTATTTTGTTTTAGCTTTATAGAACGACATTTTAACATGATCAACGATTCTTGAAACGAAACAAAATTAATTTACTTGTTTAAATTTTTCTGCTTTAAAATGAAGATGGCAATTTCTTTTGACTGTTGAACATCGAAAGAACACCGATCGTTTCGCCAAAAGAAAGCGAGCTTCAAAGTGCAGAATCAAAGTACTCCTTCTAAACCAGTGCGCCTGAAGAAAGGATCGACTATGTCAGATGTGAATACTCCATCTGACATCCTCGGAAGAGTTCTTACCTCCTAAGCCCGATCAACGGTTGTTCCCCGCAGGGACTAATTCTCCTAAGCAAGGCAGAATTGCTATCTTGAACCAGCGATACTTTTTGTCCCCTGCAGTGGCCAAGTATCCAGTCATGTTCATCCACTAGCCTGTATGTCGTGTCGGTTTTGTTAGCATACACATACATACATCATGCATTATTGATTTACATTCGCATTCATATTGCATCACTATCACTCTAGTCGGTCTTGTCCCCTAGGGATAAAAGTCTTCACAATCGAGTTGTCGGTTCTTTCCTCGTCAGGAAATGTTGCGTCTGCACTACCTCTCTCCTCTAGTTTATTTCTGGGATGAAGTCGACCCTTGACCACTTTGATAACTTGAACCTCTGAAAAACCAGAGAACCCTCGGCCAGCATCATTCTTCGCCATTGAAGATGATGTCTTCGCTTTCCCGAATTAAGGAAAATCCCCAGAGAAAGCCTCACAACTAAAGACTTTCAACAACACATTGATTTTGCTCTCCGGAGAGTCGATGTTAATGAAGTCATCAGCACCTCAAAATTGGATCGCATCATATGGCATTTCTCCGAGAATATCTCGAAGAAAAGTATGATGTAATATCCCCAAGCGACAGCAGTCTCTCAAGAGACCTGCTTTCCCCAGTAGAGTCGACAGATGGCGTCTCCAACAGAGAAGTTTGTACACCTCTACAATTCAGACAGATGGGTTCCCCAGCAAGTCTGACATCAAAATGTTTTCCATCAAATAGCATCTCCCCAGGAAAATTCGGAGAGAAGTTTGAGGAAAACCGCTACGCATAGCGTCCCTTGTCGATAAAGTTTATTTCAGAAACTTAGACCAGTTCCTTGGTAGAAAACCAGGATCGAGGGGAAGTTTATTTCAGAAACTGAGACCAGTTCCTTGGTAGGAAACCAGGATCGAGGGGAAGTTTATTTCAAAAAACTGAGACCAGTTCCTTGGTAGGAAACCAGGATCGACGGGAAGTTTATTTCAGAAACTGAGATCAGTTCCTTGGTAGGAAACCAGGATCGAGGGGAAGTTTATTTTAGAAACTAAGACCAGTTCCATGGTAGGTGTCAAACCCCAAATTTTGACCACTAAGATTCCCCATCATTGTGCAAATCATCATCACAATATGGATGTACCATTATGCCTCATTAGTCTCCCCAAAGATGGGTGAGCACTCACTACAAACAAAAATTAGGGTTTCAAGCCCTCTTTGAGCCTTAGACAATGGATAAATCCAGAAATGACATGATCTTCAACTTGTCTAACCTCTCAAACCTCTACAATAGATCAAAAGGACTCCCACATCAAGGATTAAGCACAAGGCTGCTCCCTTCTAAGTGGATTAAGCCTCAAGATCGCCAGTGTCACCAAATTAGGGTTTGGGCGACCAGGGCCTCCAGATGGAATTTTTCCTCTGGGCATGAGCCAATGCTTCAAAACATAACACAATATACTCCATGGGACCTCATGGACCCAATCATCAAGTCAATTTTGACCTCAGGGGATGCATTCATCAAAAATCAGGAATTAGGGTTTTTTGACATAATTCACCCTAAGTTGACTTTTGGGACAAAACATGAGCCAAGACCTCAAGATAGGATTTGAGGGTCTCTAATACACCACAGTGATCCATTTGCAACAATGGATTGATCCAAGAAGCTTGAGCAACAAGTTTCAATTTCATTTGAACCACAGTTAGGGTTTCGCGGGAAAAGTCAACTGTAGTTTTGACTTTTGACCAAGACATGCTCCCAAACCCTGAGACATGATTCAATACACCCTATAACACCTATGAAATCAATCCATCAAGTTTTATTTAGGTCAAGGACTTGATTTCATAGAGGATCGCACAGTTTGGAATTCATCTGACAAAAAGTCAACTGTGCACAAAAGTCAAACTTTGACTTTTTGAGATTTTTCACAATTATGGTTCTTTAACCCCAAAATGATGTTAATGTATGATTGGAATCATAATTCATCAAAAAAAATCAAGAAAAGTGGGATAACTTGTAAAAGGGGTAACCATAAAAAACTTAGAAATTTTCTAAGTTATGGAACAAAGTGGCTAGGGTACCAACTTTGGAGGATCATAACTCCTAAACCACAAGGCCATTTTTTCCCATCCAAAGTTGGATTTGTAGACCTCATGGCCCTCTACAAAAGCTTCAACTACACCTCATTCCAATTCATCATGGATTTTGAGTTATGGAATGATCAAAATGGCTGAAAACATGAAATGTCACTTTTTCTAACACTTAGTGAAATTTTCACTAAGTCATAATCTGCCTTACTTTTTTCCAATGTAGGGGCATTTTTCACTTGGATCCAAAAAGTATCAAAACCAATTATGATCAAACAGTTGTTGTATCATATGAGGGCTTTCCAAAATGGCCAAGAACATCACCAAACTCAACTTGAGTCATGAGATATGACAATGGCAATATGCCTTGCTGAAAACTGCCAAGGCTAGGCAGAATTTTGTACTTTTGCTCGATTTGGCAAAATCAGATAATTCCAAGCCTTGTCATCACTTTGGACACATCTGAGGATCAAATCTTAAGGGAACAAACACTGATCCAAGCCTCCAAAGTCTTTGGAACAAGAAGTAGCATGACAAATCTAGAAATCCCTAAAAGAGGGACAAGACTTCAATTTTGGATTGGAGCATTTAATGGATGCTTAGAGGTGGCATGGACCGGTACATTTGCAATTGAATTCAGTCAAGAATGATCCAATAACTAGGGAACCAAAGGCCTGTGCTCTAACCTCTAGTCAATGGCTAGAGGAGACTTGGCTTCCCATTGATCAACATTGGCCAAACCTCTGATGTGGTTGCCATTCACTATTGATCCCAAAACAAACTTGCTCTACTATAAATAAAGCTCATTTAGGCTCAGTTTGAGTAAACCAAATCCATCAAACAAATACTTTCCTCAAAATCACTTTCTTTAGACAAAAATACCTTCTTTAGCAAGGTAACTCTGAGTTTTTGAGTTAGAGAGCATTTCCATCACAGCTCATGATCCAAACACATCCAATATGTCGTATCTAAGCTGTCCAAACTCACACAAGTGACCTGCAATCCTTAAATCTCAAAGTCACCTCTCAAAACCTTAAAATAGTACTTTTGTGCATTTTTCAAGCCATGCCTTGATTCAGTCACTTTCCAAACCAGATAAAACCTTAAACACGCTCCAAATATCATACTTGAACTGTCCCAAATGGTTCCCCCCATCATGAACACCATTTGAGGGAGTTGCTATTTTGGCCATTTTAACCCCTTTTGCAAGAAAGGGCCAGTTTGTGTTTTTGCAGGTTCCAGCAGATTCCATTCATCCTAAAAGCTTCTAAGGGATCATTCGAGGGTGTCCAAAGCATCAAACCATTTCTGGAACAAGAAACTTGGCAGATTGCACAAAAACTCCAAAAGCTCAAAAGAGAGGTAAGCATCATGACTTGAACTTTCCAAAATATGCATTGCTTTGAAGTCCACTGATCATGCACATCTCATACATGTTATATATGTTGTGTTTGAACCAATTCATCATGTAATTCATGCCTGTACCAAAGTGTAGCATAGAAAATGCAATTATAGGCCTATTTCAAAACCACCATCGGATTTTGAGGAGGGAGCATGATCTGAAAAATAATACCACCATCATTGGATTCCTTGTGAAATTCTAGGCCAGATGCATATAAGTTTTGTCCCCAACCATGGAGAAATGAGAAAGTTATGGACCTTCCCGTTTCTTGCCAAAATTTGCCTTGCCTTGCCTTGGCCAGGCCTAGAAAACAAGGCAAGCCTTGTATATTTGTTGGTTTCTTTTAATCAACGGATGTATCACCACCCCAGTGGTAAGGCGGCGCCCTATAACCATGAGGTCGTGGGTTCAAACCCCACCCATGCCATTTTGTGTTTTCTCACATTTTGCTATTTTTTCCAATATTTTCATGTTTTGTTAATTAATTAAAAAATTAATAACTCCCTCAATTTTAATTATTTTGTATTGGTTCTTTTTACAAAAAATCACAAAAATGTTGAAATATTTTATTCCCCAAAAAAATTAGATTTGTATTATTTATTTAATATAATTAGTATTTTTGTGAATAAATGTCTTTTATTTGTTTTAAAATCTTTTAAAAATAAATATCCATTTTGGAAAATCAAAACCAAGTAGGTTTTAATTCATCTTGTGATGAAAACCTCATTTTTCAAACCTTCAACAAAAATCACAAGTGGTTTATTCAAACTTATTTGGTATTTTTATCATTTTATTTGATTTTCATTAAATATTTCCTTTTAAAAGAAAACAAATTTAGGGTTTCCTTGATTTTCACTCAAACAAACTTTTTTCAAACACTCATGGGCCTCTAATACAGTGTAAGACCCAATCCTTTGTAAATACAAACCTATTTTGGGCCTCACTTGTTGTATAAGTCCCGTTGTATTTCAAAAGTTCGGCGCGATCATCGCCCGTTTAAAACAAACCATCTGGGCCTCTCCTCGAGCTATAAGACCCATTCAAAATCTTTGGGCCTCTAATAGAGTGTAAGACCTAATCCCTTTTTAACCAAAACAATCTTTGGGCCTCAGATATTGTATAAGTCCCTCTGCGTTAAAAGAAAAGCTCGGCGCGGTCGCTAGTTCAAAAGAATCATCTGGGCCTACCCTCGTGTTATAAGCCCCATTCTTTTTTTCTTTCAATCATTTTGGGCCTCTTGAGAGAGTGTAAGACCCATCCCCTTGTACATAAAACCTTTTGGGCCTCAGTCACTTGTATAAGTCCCTGTACAATTTCAAACAACAGTGCAATCACTGATAAAACCCTGGGCCTCTCCTTGAGTTGTAAGCCCCAATTTTCCTTTCAAAAGCACTTTCTCCTTTAATTTTGAATATAATATTGTTATCAAAGCTTTCTTTGTTGAACAAACTAACCAAACAGCATGGAAGCTCTACAACCGAGTAAGTGTTTACCCGCTTTCATATGTATATAACGGTACTGTGGGGCTGTTTCACTGTAAGTCTTCTTTCATAAACTCATATCGACTGTGTAATAATAGTATAGATATTTAGAGTTTCCCCGGCAACTACGTCTAGAACTAGACAAAACCTCGTCTCCCTACATCCTACGTTATACCGGATATTTCAACATAACCTAAACCATGAGAATTTTCTTTCACAACAATTTTAGATAACTAGATTTAAGAAATCTCCCCCCCCCCCCCTTGAACAGTTCATATACAGAAGGCCAATGTTCCAAGTGAAACCCCTTCTGGAACTGTTCATCAGCCTCCTCTTGGGCTTAGTGCAAGGACCCACAGGCTTCCTAAAAGCATCCCTGCCTCCTCTTGGCCGTTGTACAAGGACCCGTCAGCTTCTTAGAAGTTTTCACAGCCTTCTCTTAGGCTTCGTATAATGATTCTTCCTCCGGGAAGATAGCCTCCTCTTGGGCTTCATACAAATTATCCCTCGGCTTCTTAAAAGTTTTCTCGCGTCCTCTTGGGCTTCGTACAAATTGTCCTGGCGACCTCCTAGAGGTATAGGAACGTAAATTAGTCATCTTAATAGAACAGTCTTTCAAAGAGTCTAGATCTTACTACTACTGTTTCTTAAGCATAGTACAAAAGATAAAACTCGTAGACTCGGACAGTCTAAAGCTCCTTTGGATTCCCTATTTCCTTAGAGAACAGGAAATAATCCCGATCCTCAGATCAAATCCATGAGTACAACATTACCCATATAAGAAGTGATTTTCTCTTTTAACCAACATGCTGGACCTGTCACTCAACTGAAATAGTTACCCTAGCCTTCTCTTGGGCTTTGTACAAATGATTCTCCCCAGCGGAGCAAACCTTTTAGCCTCCATCTCAGGCTTCTTACGAGATACAAAAACACTCTCTTGTTGAGTATAAAAGACTCTCTTGTTGAGTCAAACACCTTTAGCCTCCATCTCGGGCTTCGTACGAGATACAAAAACACTCTCTTGTTGAGTATAAAAGACTCTCTTGTTGAGTCAAACAACCTTTAGCCTTCGTCTTGGGCTTCGTACAAGACTCTCTTGTTGAGTCAACCCTTTTAGCCTCTCTCTCGGGCTTCGTACGAGACATATAAAAACAACCTCTTGTTGGGCCAATAGCCTCCTCTTAGGCTTTGTATAAGAAAACCCCGGTTGAGTCAATCAACCTTTTAGCATCAAAGTTGTGCCTCGTTCAGAATATACAAACATCAACAACTCCTTTCCCCTTCATCTATTGGCTGTAAGCGGCAAGCCTCTGGATTATTTACATCTACGTCACTGTCCCTTTTTTAGCATGAGAAATTCCTAAGGAAAGATGGCATTGCTCTAAACTGAGTTAAAGTCTTCTCCTTCAGGTTAAAAATCCCCTATAAACGAAATTATGGCATTGCTGGATTCACATATCCCGGTTAAAGTAATTCTCCTTTATAACCAGTCATGCAACAGCTATGACAAACAGACCAAATACCCCTCTTTAGAGATGACAAATTCTCTCTAAAGTCAAAATCCTTTAGCTTCACATCTTAGGCTTCGAACAAGATACAAATAGACCCTTCAGCTTCATATCTTGGGCTTTGAACAAGATACAAACAACCTTTAGCTTCACGTCTTGGGCTTTGAACAAGACACCAAAACACCATTTCCTCCCATAGAATAGGAGGAACTATGATCGCTCTGATTTCCCTGTTTCGGTAAATGGGAATACGTAGGCATAAGATTGAAAGAGAAATCTTAGCGAGCACACTAATCAAAAACCCGAAGTCCCGTACCTTCATACATCAATAGAAAAGCATCAGTCCTAACATCCTACCAATAATATAGTCTCGTCATTTCAGTCTTAACAAAATAAGCAGAAAGAGGCCCCACTTCCACATAGCATCCGTAACCTAACAAACCACTGTTTAAACTCAGTATGCAAGCAGGGTTAGTTGGAGACATCTATTTGCCTTCCTTCGTCAGCTTCAATAGGATAAAAAATGAATCGACCTGTAGTACCCCAGAGCGGCAGTGCTTAAGAACCACGTCCAAAATCGCTCGCTACAGTAGGAAACCAGGATCGAGGGGAAGGTTACCTTTTCTAAGCATCATTGCTTAGTAAAAGAAGAAGGATGTGTGAACCGCCATTCTAAACCACCATCAAAATTTCGGGCATTCCGATATTTAATCCTCTTGCACCCCGAATGCCCGAATACCTTCGCCATTCACACCTTTAGGTCCAAGAAGATTAAATAGAGGCATCTGTCATACCCCAAATTTTGACCACTAAGATTCCCCATCATTGTGAAAACCATCATCACAATATGGGCGAACCATCATGCCTCATCAGTCTCCCCAAAGTTGGGTGAGCATTCACTACTATCAAAAATTAGGGTTTCTAGCCCTCTCAGAGTTCTTAGACAAAGGACCAATCAAGAATTGACATGATCTTCAACTTGTCTAATCTCTCAAAAAGGATCAAGAGGACTCCCACTTTAAGGATTAAGCACAAGGCTGCTCCCTTCTAGGTGGATCAAGCCTCACAATCGACAGTGTCACCAAATTAGAGTTTTGGTCGACCAGGGCCTCCAGATGGAAATTTTCCTCTGGGCATAAGCCAATGCTTCAATGCCTAACATATGATGCTCCAAGGGGCATCATAAACCCAATCATCAAGTCAATTTTGCCTCAAGGGATGCATTCATAAAATATCACGAATTAGGGTTTCTTGACCTAATTCACCCCTAAGTTGACTTTTGGGACAAATCATGAGCCAAGACCTCAAGACATGATTTGAGGGTCTCTAACACACCACATTGGTCCATTTGTAACAATGGATTGAGCCAAGAAGCTTGAGCAACAAGTTTCAATTTCATATGAACCACAGTTAGGGTTTCGCGGGAAAAGTCAATTGTAGCTTTGACTTTTGACCAGGACATGCTTCCAAACCCTAGGACATGATTCAATACACCCTATAACACCTATGAAATCAATCCATCAAGTTTGATTAAGGTCAAGGACTTGATTTCATAGAGGATCGTACAGTTTGGAATTCATCTGACAAAAAGTCAACTGTGCACAAAAGTCAACTTTGACTTTTTGAGATTTTTCACAAAAATGGTTCTTTGACCCTAAAATGATGTTAATGTATGGTTGGAATCATCATTCATCAAGAAAAATCAATAAAAGTGGGATAACTTGTAAAAGGGGTAACCATAAAAAACTTAGAAAATTTTCTAAGTTATGGAATAAAGTGGCTAGGGTACCAACTTTGGAGGATCATAACTCCTAAACCACAAGGCCATTTTTTCCAATCCAAAGCTGGATTTGTAGATCTCATTACCCTCTACAAAAGCTTCAACTACCACTCATTCCAATTCCCCATGGATTTTGAGTTATGGAATGATCAAAATCAGAAAAAGTGAAAATGTCACTTTTTTCCAACACTTAGTGAAATTTTCACTAAATCAGAATCTGCCTTCACTTTTTTCCAAATGTAGGGGCATTTTTCACTTGGATCCAAAAAGTATCAAAACCAATTATGATCAAACAGTTATTGTATCATATGAGGGCTTTCCAAAATGGCCAAGAACTCCATCAAATTCCACTTGAGCCATGAGATATGACAATGCAGATTTTGGAGTTTTGCTCGAATTGCCAAATTTGTGCAATTCCAAGCAACTCTATCCATCTAAACACCTCAAGGGGGGACCAAGGAGGAACCAACTCTGATCCCAAGCCTCCCAAGTCTTTGGAACCAAAAATAGCATGCCAAACCTAGGATTGCCTAAAAGAGGGACAAGACTCCAATTTTGGATTGGAGCATTCAATGCATACACCAAGGGGGCATGGACTGAGCCATTTCCAACTGAATTCAGTCAAGACTTATCAAAGACCAAGGGAACGAACAGCCTGTGCCCTAACCTCTAGTCAATGGCTAGAGGAGACTTGGATTCTCATTGCTCAACATTGGCCAAACCTATGCAGCAGTTGCCATTCACTATTCCTTGCAAAAAAAACTTACTCTACTATAAATAGAGCTCATTTGTGATCAGTTTGAGTACACCAAAGCCATCAAACAGATGCTTTCCTCAAAATCTCCTTCTTCACTCCAATTTTGCCTTCCAAAGCAAGTCACTATCGGGTTTTGAGTTTGAGAGCAATTCCAATCAAACCAATCACACACACACACCTCATAAACATCATATAGAAGTGATCCAAACACTCACATAACATCTGGAACACCAAAATCACAAAATCACCAGCCAACTGCTTAAGCCTTTGACAGATTTGCAGTTGAGGTGCCAAATCAAGTTCCAGCTCAAATCAATCCACTACAAGCATCCAGACACACTCCATAGCACCTAGGGAAGTTGTCCATAAGCTTGGAACCAAGCTGTAACACCTCTAACACAAAACACGATCACCAGCTGCAAGTGGTAAGCATGAGCTCTTCTAACTCTATGATCCATACAATTTTTACTGCACAATAATTTGGCCATATGTTCATAATCATGCATGGAGTGTTTTCCCTCAATCAATTGCATTGTTTGAATCGTGTATGGAATTTCTGAACCTTCATGCAAATTTTAGGGTTCTTGAGGTTTCTCTTTGATTTCTTATTCCATGTTTAAAATAAATGAAATTAAAGACCATAGACATGATCGTGAGGTTGAAACGAGTATATTGATATGTAGATTGCATGATATAATCAAGTATTCAGTGAGATTGGGTAGAAAATGCAAATCTGCAGAAACAGAGGAAGGGCGCGTGTTCTTGCCATGTTCTTGGCGCCCTTTTTCAAATATTTAAATATTTGAATTTTGTGATTTTATATAATTGATTCAAAAATTAATTTCTCTATGAGTTTTAATGATTTTGAGTTGATTCTTTTTTTAATAATTCAGAAAAATGTTAAAATATTTTATTTTACCAAAAACTCCCAAAAATATTATTTATTTCATATAATTGATATTTTGCAAAGAATTAATATTTTAATTGTTTTTGACATTTAAAATATTTTTTCCTTCTTGATTTTGCAAATTTTAATGACTTCTAATCATTTTGTAGGTCAAAACTTGATTTTTGAAACATTAATCCAAGATCACAATTTGTTTTCCACATGTTTAACAATTTTGATCATTTTAATTGAATTTTTATTCAATTAAAATACATTTTGGAAACAAATTAGGGTTTTTGATTAATTCAACCCTCATCAAACTTTTTCAAACCCTTTGGGCCTCTAGTAGAGTGTAAGACCCAACCCTTTTTGAAAACCAAAATAATTTAGGCCTCAGTGTATTGTATAAGTCCCGATACCGTCAAAAAAATTCGACCTGGTCGTCGCCTTTCTAACAAATCAAACCCTTGGGCCTACCCTAGTGTTATAAGCCCCATTCTTTTTATTTAAACACCTTTGGTCCTCTAATAGAGTGTAAGACCCAACCCCCTTTTAACCAAAACTATTTTGGGCCTCAGATATGGTATAAGTTCCTCTACATTAAAAGAAAATCTCGGCGCCATCGCCAGTTCAAAAACCACTTTGGGCCTCTCCTTGAGCTGTAAGCCCCGCCACTTGTACAAAAATAAACCTTTGGGCCTCTTGAGAGAGTGTAAAACCCATCCCTTTGTACAGAAAACCTTTTGGGCCTCAGTCACTTGTATAAGTCCCTGTACAATGTACAAAACAACAGTACAATCACTGATAAAACTTTGGGCCTCTCCTTGAGCTGTAAGCCCCAACAACCTTTTCAAAGCACTTTCTCCTTTGATTTTAAATATAATATTGTTATCAAAGCTTTCTTTGTTGAACAAACTAACCAAACAGCATGGAAGCTCTACAACCGAGTAAGTGTTTACCCGCTTTCTTTATCCTCTTTCATATGTATAACTGTATTGTGGGGCTGCTCACTGTAAGTCTTCTTTCACAAACTTTTATATACTTGTCAAATATCAACTGTGTAATACTAGTATAGTTATTTAAAGTTTTCCCCGGCAACTACGTCTAGCACTAGGTAAAGCCCCGTTGATCGCTCTTAGATACAGTCAAAACTAGATCCCCGTAGGATTACCAGACACAGTCTTCCCTCCTCTTGGGGTTAAACAATATGGAGACGTGAAAGGCAGCATTCTCAGTGAACCCTTTTTCACACTGTCACCCTTAGAAGTTGTCAAAGAGACTCTACTCCCCAGAGATGATCTTTTCTCCGTGAATGGCATCTCTTGAGTTTCTTCCAAATTCTCGGACTTTCCTGGCTTGATCTATTCTCTATGAATGGCATGTCTTGAACTTCTCGGGGTTTGGGGACCCACAGGCTTCTTAAAAGCACCCTTAAAAATTGTCAAAGAAACTCTAACTCCCTGTAGGTGGCTAATTTCGACGCCATGGAAATGGTTCAGAAAGAAAGGAAAAATTCGACAATGTAATTCGACCAGATATTGCAGTTAGAAAAGTTTTTGGCGAAAATATGCAAGTCGAAGGGACATGGTACTTAAAAGAAGCATTGGCAGATTTTTACGAGTAAAGAAGCTAATTTTGACGAGGGAAGTTTTCGGACCATTCGACGGGTGTTTTGAATTTCAAATTTCTGGAGGGAGTTTCATTTTGAAATGGGACGCGTGGAACGCATCTAGGAGGCGAATACATGCAGAATGACATTTGTCGCCATTAGGAGAGATAGCTGTTATGGGTAGTTATTTCGTTTGTATATAAATAGGAGGTCTTGATGTTAGATTCGGTGTGTTCCAAACTTTGTACAAATTACCGCAAATACTCAAAGTAACCGTGCGAGAGAAACGAGTGTTCTGGAAAATGTATGTGTGGGAAACACCAGTTTACCTTTATGCATTTCAATAAAATATCAAGTTTCCTTCATTTCTTTATATTCAAGTTATCTTTCACTTCACAAATTTACTTTGTTTTAGTTTAAGTTTGTTTCAATTACTTTTTCGCCATTACCATGTTTTGTTCTATTAGTCGAAATAATTGTCAAAGGGAATCTTAGAAACATAGAACGAATACATTACTTTTCAAAATCAAACACATTCTCAAAAGCACTTTGTCCTAGGATTTGTTTGGTTGGTCCTGTTAGTAAACTAATTTTTATAAATTAGGAAACCAGAGATTGTTCGCCAAATTCACCAGCGAACAAATTGGCACGCCCAGTGGAACCTAGTGCATTTATTTGTTTAGTTTATCCTTTGTTTTTATAGCAAATTCTTAGAAGAAAAAGTTTTATTTCGTTGTATGATTCTAAGGAGTGGCAAGTTAGCCATGAACAACGAAGAAAGACCAAAAAGAACAAGAACAAGAAAAATGGCGAATCAAAGCGCGCCTAATAATCAAAATGTTAACCCAACACCTATTCCTTCGACAGGAGATAATACGGTGTCAGTTTCTGTGTCAGAAGCGATACCATCATCAACAGGGTCAATCCCAGCATTTTCGGCATCCCAAAACGCGCCCAGTATTTCTACAATGGGACCCCAAATGCCTCAGATGACTCCTCCTCCTTTAGGGGGTGTTCATAGGCCATTTGTGACGAATTTTTCAATGCCTCCACATAATAGGGAACAGCCTTATGGAATGCCCACAACGGTGATGGCAAGTTTGCATAATTCGTCGTCATTATATTCTGATCCTTTGATGAATGTTACTTCGCCCCTGCAAGGATCAGGGTCTGGTGCGAACCACATAGGCAGAATAGGTCAGCCCGTGTCAACGGGATACCAAACTTATATGCCTGCAATCACTAATAATTCTGCACAAGTCATTAGGCAACAAATGGACGAAAGTAACCATGACATGGTGCAGATGTTAACACAACAAATGGGGGCCGTGTTTAATCCTTTAATCCAAAACACCACCCAAACGAACCAATTATTAGCAGCACAAATGACGCGTATTGCTGACTTCTTTGGTGTTCCTCAAACCCAACCAAGGGAACAAATAGTTCAGAATCCCAGGGCAGTTGTCGAAGAGGATCCCACAATAAACCAGAGGCCGGCGAATGTGCCTCAAGGAAACCCTAGAAACCAAGAGTTAGTGGTCGAACAGCCTCATGTCGAAATTCCTGTCCAACCAGAGCCTAGAAGGGTGTTAGTCCATAGGGACCAAGATGCTGATGAGGTTGTGCAACAATTGCGCCATAACAACATGCCAGCAGAAAACAACTTAGCAGCCATGGTCGAAAAGATTATGCCCAGAAATGGTGTGAATGTGGGACTGCAAAGGCCCAGTTATACATCCTCATTGTCTGAGTATATTTTGCAACAAGAATTGCCCCCAAGGTGGAAAGTCCCCAAATTTACCAAATTCTCAGGGGACACTAGCGAATCCATTGTCGAACATATAGCCCGTTACTTGATCGAAGCGGGAGAAATTGCACGCAATGAAAATTTAAAAATGAAATATTTTCCAAGTTCTTTAACAAAAAATGCCTTTACTTGGTTCACATCATTGCCTGCAAATTCGATCCACACGTGGGTCCAGTTAGAAAGGTTGTTCCATGAACAATTTTACATGGGACAAACTAAAATAAGTTTGAAGGAGTTGGCTAGTGTTAAAAGAAAATTCTCTGAGCCTATTGATGATTATTTAAACAGGTTTAGGCTACTTAAGGCGAGATGTTTTACGCAAGTGCCTGAGCACGAGTTAGTCGAAATGGCAGCAGGTGGTCTAGACTATTCAATTAGGAAGAAGTTAGACACCCAATATCTGAGGGATATGGCACAATTGGCGGATAGGGTGAGGCAGGTCGAACGTTTAAAAGCCGAAAAGGCCAGAGCAACTAAAAATAAGAAAGAAAGAGTGGCATATGTAGGCGTATGTCAAGAAGATGATGATGACGAGAGCGAATCGTTTAGTTTCGACGAACAAGAAGTTGACTTAGCAGAATTGAAGCAGGGTCCGCCATACTCCTGTAAAGTATTGGCTCCGTCGAACGGAAAAAACCCAGTCGAACCTGAGAAGAATGATAAGTTTCCTAAAAGGACCTATACATTCGACGTCACTAAGTGTGACGAAATATTTGACTTGCTGGTTAAAGATGGCCAAATGATAGTGCCACCTGGCACCAAAGTGCCTCCCATAGAATAACAGAAAAAGAGAGGTTTTTTTAAGTACCATAATTTTTTAGGTCATAAAACATCTCAATGTTTCCTTTTCAGGGATCTGGTGCAAAATGCCATTCGTGACGGAAGATTGAAGTTCGGCGACAAGTCGAAGCCACCAATGAAGGTTGACTCAAATCCGATGCAGATGGTCGAAGCCCACTATGCTGAACCATCCACTGTGAACATGGTGGAGGTCGAAGAGGGTTCTGACTGCAGCTTTGAGATGATAGAAGCCACTGAAGGTTTTGACGCAAATGTGAACATGGTAGAGATCGCTGAGATCCCAACAGACGAAAGTGATGTGGAAGAAATATCCGAAGATTTCGTCAACAAACCAGTGATGATCAAGGTTATTTAACACCTTGACGAAGGAAGCTTGAAGATTTCCATCAGCAAAGAGACCACTGAAGGCCTCAACCATGTGAGCAGAGATGAAGCCACTGAGGGTCTCAACTTTGTGAAGAATGACGAAGCTACTGAAGGCTTTGTCGAAGACAAGAATAAGGCTACTGAGGGCCTTACGGGAGACAGCATGGAGTTTGGTGTTGCTATCGACCAAGCCAACGAGGCCAGTACTGAGATTGGCAAAGGTGCTGCTAAGGTGAATGCAAAGACTACTGAGGGTCCTGCAAAACCAACTATTTATGGGATTTTACGAAGAACAGCAGAGGATCCCAGAGAGAAATGTGTGGGTTTTTGCTGCCAACATAACATGAAGAAGCCAGAAGGGGATTTCGACCTGGCTAAGAAGAAACATGAGATTGAGGAGGGACTCACTTTGAAAATGAACAAGTTGAGTATTGGAGATAGTCAGTCAGCCAACGTTAATATGGTCGAAGTATCCCAGAAAGCTCCAATGCAGACTGACGAAGAACGCCGTAGAGAAGAATATCAAAAAGTGGCGTACCCTAAAGAAGAAGAGAATCTGATTGAGTTCCTCCAAAGGTGTCAGAAGAAAAGGTCCGAGGTTATGCTGTGCCCCCACTATAGTGTCGTGTTCGACAAGAAGGCAGCAGACAACCTGGAGGGAATCGAAAAAGCCAAAAGGAAAGGAAACTGGGGGGCAGTTCCACCTGCGAGAAGGGAGAGGTTCGACCCAAGGCGAAGCGATCAAAATCAGCAAAGGTTTGGACGAAGGTACCCAAATACCTTCAAACCCACCAACAATGCTCCTAATGACAAATGGGTTCAACCAATAAGGGAAGCCCAGGGACAGAGAAAGTGGAAAATTTTCGAAGTTCAGAGGGGTTCATCTATGGCTGGCAACAAGGAAGGTGAAAGGCCAAAACCAAGGCCTTATCCCTCAGAAAATTATAAAGGCAAGAATCCCATGTCAAGGTCCCAATGGAGGCGTTTCCAAAGACAAAAATGGGCGGAAAAGGAAGCTGTTGAAAAAGGAGCTGCTGAGGAAGTAGTCGTCGAAAGAAGCAAACCAGAGTCAAGTAGCAATACTGAAGTAGCGAATCAACAAGGAGCATCTTACAGCATCAATTCATGCAATATAATTGAGCCAGTACAGTCCAAGGAAAAAGTGGGGGAAGATGACGAAATGACGGATGATTTCAGGTCCAAATCATATGCATCTCTCGACAATGTGTGCAACGTGGTCTCTGTCCTTCCAAAAGAATACGACCAAATCATGGAGGTCGAAGAAGAGGAGGATGTTGTCGAGAGTGAAGTTATAGGACACAGGCCAGTGTGTTACTATATCATGAATAACGGTTGTGTTGAAGAACAAAATGCCATTTTCGAAAGGCCAGATGACTCCATGCGTGGCCACCTCAAGCCCCTATTCATAAAGGGGAAGGTGGAGAATGTAAGAGTAAACAAAATCCTGGTGGATGGAGGGGCTGCAGTTAATTTAATGCCCCATTACATGTTGAAGAAAATTGGGAAAGATGAGTCCGACACAAAACCCCACAATATGGTACTATCAAATTATGAAGGCAAAGTAGGAACCACTTTGGGCGTTATCCAAGTGGATTTAACTGTTGGAACAATAACTAGACCAACAATGTTCATGGTCATAGCCTCGAAGGCTAATTACAACTTACTTCTGGGTAGAGAATGGATCCATGGAGTAGGTGTTGTTCCCTCATCGATGCATCAGTGCATAGCTATTTGGTGATCTGATGGTATCGTCGAAAACATAGAGGCTGATCAAAGCTATTTTATGGCTGAGGTAAACCATGTGGATCGATGCAGTTTCGACAAACACTTGGCCCACATAGCTCCATGCAGTCCAGCAAATTTCGACTTGAACGCTACTGATAATGCATTTTGTTTGCTGTATCTCCACCCCACATATGGTTTCCAGTGGGATATAGAAGTGGTCGACGAAGCAAACTACATCTTTGGGGCTGCACATATAGAGCCAACGGGCTGGGGAAGCGAGTTTGGTGACGATGAGTGAATCATCAGCGCTCGAAAGGATTACGGCTTATGTAGCCGAAAATAAGCTCAAGGCGGCTCTAGAAGCCGAAGTAAAGTATATGGCTGTCGAAGCCAATAAAAAAGATTTCAACAAACATTGTCCTGAAAGGGACGTTGAAGAAGATTTGTTCCACACAGAGATTGGCGAATGGCAACATCAAAAGCTATACGCCATTTATGATGACGAACCCTTGGGGTTTGAAAAGGATCCAGCTTCGACTGATATGAAGATGGTGGCGCAGGATCCATTAGAAGAAGTCGATTTAGGACTGGGGGCAGAAAAAAGGCCAACCTACATAAGAGCCAAGATGGACCCTCAGTTAAAAGTCGAAATAGTCCAACTGCTGAAAGAGTTTAAAGATTGTTTCGCGTGGGACTACGACGAAATGCCTGGTCTCGACAGGAGTTTGGTCGAATTGAAGTTGCCCATAATGGCGGGAAAGAAGCCTGTAAAACAAACTCCCAGACGCTTCGCACCAGAAATTTTGTCGAAGATTAAAGAGGAGGTCGAAAGACTTCTAAAATGTAAGTTCATCCGCACAACGAGGCGGGAGATTTCCTTGGCTTTGTGGTCCACATGAAGGGGATCGAAATCAATGAAAACCAAGCTAAAGCAATAATGGAGGCGAAAGTGCCATCGACAAAGAAGGAGTTGCAATCTCTGCTTGGGAAGATCAACTTTCTCAGAAGGTTCATCTCCAACCTTAGTGGAAAAACGCAAGCCTTCTCTCCTCTACTTTGACTGAAGAAGGAAGATTTTATATGGGGGCAAGATCAACAAGAGGCGTTCGACAAAATCAAGGAATACTTGACTCATCCCCCAATCTTGATGTCTCCTTGTAGAAGTAAAAGTATGAGGTTGTATATAGCGGCATCAGATAAGACATTAGGAAGTATGTTATGTCAAGAGGATGAGAATGGCGTCGAAAGAGCCATCTACTACCTCAGTAGAGTCTTAAATGATGTCGAAACTAGGTATAGTGTGATAGAAAAGTTATGTCTGTGTGTGTACTTTTCGTGTATGAAGTTAAAGCGCTACATAAAGCCAGACGATGTATATATTTCCTCTCATTCTGATGTAATAAAGCATATGTTATCAAAATCAATTTTACATAGTCGAATTGGGAAATGGGCTTTAGCATTGACTGAATATTCCTTGATGTATTTGCCGTTGAAGGCTGTTAAGGGACAAGTGGTGGCTGACTTTATAGCTGACCACGCCATAAATGAAGATTATGTTGGATATGTCGAAATAGAGCCATGGAAATTATACTTCGACGGTTCCAGCCATAAGAATGGAACTGGCATTGGGCTATTGGTTATTTCTCCTAACAGAATTCCAACAAAATTCAAGTACAAAGTCGAAGGCTTATGTTCGGACAATGAAGCAGAATATGAAGCTTTAATAACTGGACTTGAAATTTTATTGGAATTAGGGGCAACTAGAGTCGAAATAATGGGAGACTCTGAGTTGGTAATAAAGCAAGTGACCAAGGAGTACAAGTGTGTTAAAGAAAATTTAATTATGTACTTCGTAATAGCTAACAGGCTCTTGAAGAAATTCGACAGTGTAACTATCAGACATATTCCTCGAATGGAAAATCAAGTGGCGAATGATTTGGCACAACTCGCATCCGGTTATAAAGTGTCGAAAGAAAAGTTGGAAAAGGCCATTGAAGTAAGAGGAAGAGTTGTATCAACTAAGTTGTCCCCATCAGATTTGGAGACAATAAAGTTAGGATATGGTGACGAAGAAAGTTTTGAGATATTTAATATAGACGATTCGAGAGTCGAAGATTAGAGAAAGCCCATCAAGGATTATTTACAAGATCCAAATCAGAAAGTCGAAAGGAAAGTTAAGTACAGGGCGTTAAGTTATGTGCTTTTTGGAAATGAGTTGTTTAAAAAGACTTCAGAGGGGGTTTTGTTAAAATGTTTGGGCGAAGATGAAGCTTTTATAGCATTGTCGAATGTGCACAGGGGAGCATGTGGTGCTCATCAAGCAGTCCATAAAATGAAATGGTTATTATTTCGACAAGGGATGTATTGGCCAACAATGTTGAAGGATTGTGTTGAATTTGCAAAAGGGTGCCAGGAGTGTCAAGTACATGCAGGGATACCACATATTCCTACAAGTGAGTTACATTCGATTGTGAAGCCTTGGCCATTTAGGGGTTGGGCTTTGGATTTAATTGGAGAAATTCGACCATCATCGTCAAAAGGCCAAAGATACATTTTGGTTAGAATAGATTATTTCACAAAATGGATAGAAGCCATACCTTCGGTAAATGTTGATCAAGAAGTAGTCATAGAATTCATTCGAAAGCATATCATCTATAGGTATAGGATACCTGAGACAATAACAACAGATCAAGGGTCTGTGTTTACTGGGAAGAATATGCAAACATTTGCAAAAGAGATGGGATTCAAGCTTCTCACTTCGACGCCTTATTACGCTCAAGCAAATGGACAAGTCGAAGCAGCAAATAAGGTGGTGATAAGTTTAATTAAAAAGCACGTGGGGACAAAGCCTAAGAATTGGCATAAGACGTTGGATCAAATCTTATGGGCTTGTCGAACATCGCCTAAAGAAGCAACAAATACTACTCCATTTAGACTGACATATGGACATGATGCAGTTTTACCAGTTGAAGTTTATTTACAGTCGATTCGAATTCAGAGGCATCATGAAATTCCATCAGACACATATTGGAGTATGATGATGGACGAGTTAGTTGATTTGGACGAAGAAAGATTAAATGCGTTGGATTTATTGAAAAGGCAAAAGGAAAGAGTCGAAAAGTTTTACAATAAGAAAGTAAAATATAAGACTTTCCTAGTTGGTGAGTTAGTTTGGAAAGTAATTCTCCCCATGGATCGAAAAGACAGACTTATGGGGAAATGGTCCCCTAAGTGGGAAGGACCTTTTCAAATTATACAAGTATTTTCTAATGGCGCATACGAGGTCGAGGAAGTGGATAAAGATAAGCGTATATTAAAAATAAATGGGAAATATTTGAAAAAATATAGGCCCACATTACAAGAAATTAAAATAACAGTCGAATAATTATGCAGAGAAAAGCAATATGGCGGATTGAAAATCTTCTCGCCAAATAATATAGATTCATTGTCATTACAAAAGGGCTTTAAAAAGCCAAACAAAAAAATTACAAGTATTCAAACGGGAAAAGATGCTTTCAGCTTCTCAAATTTTGACTTCTGGATTTGAAGACGTCGCTCACAAAGCGTCTTGCTTTTCGAAATCTCCTCAATCTCCTCACCAAGCTTACGGGCCCTGTCAACGTGATGCACACTAACTTCAAGCTCTTTGCGGATTTCCTCCTGGTCATTCTGCTGCAGTTCTGCTTGACGTTTTTCCGCCTGCGAAATTTTGCTTTGAAGAGCAGCAATTTGTTTTTTCCATTTTAGGATGTTCTCACCACACAAAGCTGCTTCCTGTTTATTTTGCTCAGACACTTGCTCCAGTTCAGTTACTTTGTTGGACGAATTCGACGCAGCTTCCCACTCAGCAAGTTGGGTTTCTGTTTTGTTTTCAAGTTTCTTGGAGTATTCTCGAAGTCGATTAAAGTCAGTTACCACAAGATCTATCAAAGTAGTAAGGTCCAACACTACATCAGTGATTTCAGGAGGAGCCTCCAGGACGTTGACTTACTTTAGGATTTTCTTCAGGTCGAATTGAGCAGAGGAGTCATTCTCCAGAAGTTGAAATAAGTCAATATCAAGAACCTTTTGTCGAATGTTTTCCAGCGATTCGTCCATTGATTTGGCATCGGAAGTAGTCCCTGAGGTGGTCGAACTACTGATGGTAGTGTCAGCAAAATTGTAGCGGGAACTGAGCATGGTCTTTAGGTACTCAAAAGGCCTTTGCACCTTCATATTTTCTAGCTCCTCATGGGAAAGTTGGGTCGAAGTCGTCCCGGTCAAAGCAGCTTTATTTGTTTTGTCGAGGTTTTCTTCGACGTTTTCTGTCTCTTCGTCGGAAGCAGCTGTGGGAGTTGGCGGCTTTTCGTCTTCCTTTTCTTCTTCCTCTTCAGCATCAGTTGCACCCTCTTCATCTTTCTCTTCGACATCAAATCCTGAGTGGGGGGGATTGGTCTTCAGGTTCATTTCTTGTAGCAGCCATTGCAGTGGGCGTCACAGTATCCCCACCAGTTTCGACTAAGTCTTCAGTTTCAGGACCAGTTTCTTCTTCCACTACCTTTGGAATTCGTGAAGAAATAGCAGTGGGTTGATTTACTTCAGTAGCTGATTCCTTCGCCGAATTCTTAGGAGAGGATTTGGAGGCGCTGGCTGGGTTATAAGTGGGATCACTGCTGGTCTTGGGGAGAACTTGGACCATGGGATGTCCATGAATATCGACAGGTACCTGAAAGATAAATAGATCAAAAGAAGGTAACACAAGTAAACAGCCTTTGAGTATCGAAAGGAAGAGGAAAATCATACCTGTGGAATTTTGGTCTTCAAGCTAGAGCTTGCGCTGTCTGCTGGAGCAGGAGTAGCTTCTTCGCCTGGATTTTTTGATAAAGTTTTTTCTAAAACTCTGGGAGTAGGAGGTTTTTGTGGGAGAGGTTTGGTTATTTTCTTCTTCTTTTTAGTGGGTTTTACTTGATCAGGTGACTCATCACCATCATCAGTATCAGCAGCTGTGACTTCTTTTGCTTTCCTTTTCTTTGGCGTTGATGGGGGTTTTCGACTGCCCTGTGGATCAAGAAAATTTCATTAGTTAGTTCAAGAAAATAATACATTTGGTGAACTAAAAGAAAGTAAATTGATACCTTCGCCAAAGGTGTCTTGGCAGTATCTTTCTGAGGCTCTGCATCTCTTGCAGTTATTGCTTCGCCTGTGGCAGGTTTCTTGATTGGAATCTTGATAGCTAGAGAAGAAAAGAAGAAAAGAGTCAGACATAAAATAACATATATTCGAATAAATAAAAAGTGAGATTGAACTGCTTCCCATTTTCCACACCTTCATATATAGGAGTTTCCACGCGAACGTGTTCTATGCCAATATGAAGGTGGCCTTTGAAATTGTCCAGGGTGTACTTAGTCGGAACCACTCGCTTGGCACGTTTTTGGTTTTCTTGACGAAGAATTTTCAGAGAATCCCCACAAATGAACCAATCTGGGAATGGAGGGCTAAGAGCCACACCAAATTCAGCAGATGGTAGAGGGGGAAATTTTGGGCAATAAAGTTTAAAAGCTACCTCATAACGTTGTTCTGGTCGAACATACGTAGGTAGTTTTAACTCATCAAGTTTTTCTGTAAACTTTTGTTTCAAAGTAACTGCTGCTTCGCGTATGGTTCGACTAAGATCATCAGGCCTGTAGGCAGTTTCAAAGTATTTCTGGAAAGCTTGGATTTCTTTGATGTGTCGAGAAGTACCTTTCTTGGTCCTGTCCTGCACAAGGGCAAAGGCTCTAGTCAGTTGAGTGGTAAAAGAATCCACGTTAAACATTTGAGACTCATAGTAAGCCCTCCACCATTCATCAAACTCTTGAGTGTAGAGGAAGCTAGGTCGAAAGACCACTGGTTGGATTTCAACCAGGTTATAATACTTCGCCAACAACTCAGAGCATTCATCTTCAGTGTGGGTCATGTTGTAATGAATCAGAGAGCCTTTCCTGGAAAAAAGAGGTTTTGGTATTATCTGTATCAACCCAAACTGTCGAGAAACCAGGTTGGGTTGATAGTTGACAAGGGAAACTTTGAGTTTTGAAGGGCCAAGTTTGGAAACTAGAAGTCTAGGGGTAAGGAAAGATTCCCAGACGTTGAGGAATTCGTCTTCCAGAGATTTCGATTCCAGGGGAAGTTTTCTAGTGAACCATGAGGGTCCAACCTTCCTCTCAGCAAAAGGAGCCATGTTGGGTGTAAAACTATAACGTTTAGCAAACATCATGACGTAGCTGGTAAAGGTTTGTCGGAGGCTCAGACCTTCATCATGGGGTGTCAGCTGCGCCAAACGAAGACTTTCGACTCGTCTGTCCTCTAGTACAGTTGGGTTCATAGTTGGTTTGTTGGGAAGAGAGGCTTCGAAAGTGGCATTGAGCCACAATTGTAGAAGCCAAAAAGGCCCTGATAACAGCAAAGTCTTCTTTTCCTTGATGTTCTTCAAGATGGTGACTCCTTCGCCAAGGGATTCGTATAGATTTGCCAGAATCATCTCGCTAAGACATAGCCGGTGCCCAGCATGAAGCTGATTCACTATGGTAATATAGCGCTTCGCCACCTGAAGAGATCTGGAGCAAAAAACGCACCTCGACAGCCAAAGGGCCAGGAAGGCTACATGCTCCTGATAAAAAACTTCCTTGGTTTCCTTGTCATGGTAGTTGGCAATATAGGCTGTAAAGGTGGCCTTGTTGGTGTCGAAACCTATTGAATCATCAGCAAGCAAGTTGGGATCATAGTCGACTCCTAGGGGGCTTAAGCCAGTGATAGCAGCTATGTTGAAAAGCGTAGGAGTAATCATCCCACAGGGGATGTGGAAATTGTTGTAAGTACTATCCTAGAAATAGAGGGAAGCCAGAAGCATGGAAGGGCAATATCCTGGCCCTACTTTCGACAGTTGAATGAGATCGTAAATGCCCATGTTTTCCAATCATTGCTCTTAACCTTTTCTATCTTTTCCAACCAAGCCAAATAATCAGAGGGATCCTTCGACAGAGGGCAGGATCTAAAAATTCTAAAATTATTCATGTATTCTAGGTTTATTACTTCGTCAGAAGGGGTCCCTTGGCCATCTACTTTGGATTTTTCATCTATAATCTTCTCCTTATCCGTCCTAGGTCTAACACCATTCGCTATGGGTTTATAGTGATGGTAGGTTGGGAAAAATTCTCGTACCTTAACGGGATCTAATTTTAAGTCAGGTAACGGTCCTAACATGGCATGAGACTTTCCAGAAATTAAGATGGGAATAAGTACCTGGGACTGATAAATGGAGCATTTTTCTTCTTCATTGGGAGGTTCTAGAACATACTCTTGGTTTCCCACCACCCTGGGACCGAGGATCCTTTCCACCGGTGCTAAACTGTTGGACTCCTGAGGATCTTTACCGGTGACCTTTTGTGTAGCGGAGGACGCCATTGCTAGTTACAGAGAAGTGGAGAGAAAATGAGGAAGATGAAGTTTGAAAAGAGCTTTTGGAGAGAAAGAACGTAAAAGGTGGAAAAAATGAGGTCTTTAGCTTATATATAAGTTGTGAAAGTGGAAGCGGTTGGTATTCTAGAATTAAAATGGGAAAAGTAGTGGGAAGATTATGGGACACGTGGAGAGTGTGAAGTGGATAATACTGACGGTGGCAGTTAGGGTTTGACCCACGATGTGATAGGGGTTAGAGTAGGAATGATGAAGATCTAAAAAACGTGGGCTGAAATGACGTTTTGGGAAAAGCGTAATGATGCTTCTGACATTTCTAATGTCTAAATCATATGAACAGTCACTAGTCGAATGCTCTATGGCGTCGAATTGCACTAGCAAAAAATGGTTTTTCTCCCTCGGTCGAAAATGCCTTTTTTGGGGGGAAATTTGTAGGTGGCTAATTTCGACGCCAGGGAAATGGTTCAGAAAGAAAGGAAAAATTCGACAATGTAATTCGACCAGATATTGCAGTTAGAAAAGTTTTTGGCGAAAAGATGCAAGTCGAAGGGACATGGTACTTAAAAGAAGCATTGGCAGATTTTTACGAGTAAAGAAGCTAATTTCGACGAGGGAAGTTTTCGGACCATTCGACGGGTGTTTTGAATTTCAAATTTCTGGAGGGAGTTTCATTTTGAAATAGGACACGTGGAACGCATCTAGGAGGCGAATACATGCAGAATGACATTTGTCGCCATTAGGAGAGATAGCTATTATGGGTAGTTATTTCGTTTGTATATAAATAGGAGGTCTTGATGTTAGATTCGGTGTGTTCCAAACTTTGTACAAATTACCGCAAATACTCAAAGTAACCGTGCGAGAGAAACGACTGTTCTGGAAAATGTATGTGTGGGAAACACCAGTTTACCTTTATGCATTTCAATAAAATATCAAGTTTCCTTCATTTCTTTATATTCAAGTTATCTTTCACTTCACAAATTTACTTTGTTTTAGTTTAAGTTTGTTTCAATTACTTTTTCGCCATTACCATGTTTTGTTCTATTAGTCGAAATAATTGTCAAAGGGAATCTTAGAAACATAGAACGAATACATTACTTTTCAAAATCAAACACATTCTCAAAAGCACTTTGTCTTAGGATTTGTTTGGTTGGTCCTGTTAGTAAACTAATTTTTATAAATTAGGAAACCAGAGATTGTTCGCCAAATTCACCAGCGAACACTCCCCAAAGATGATCTTTTCTCCGTGAATGGCATCTCTTGAGTTTCTTCCAAATTCTCGGACTTTCCTGGCTTGATCTATTCTCTGGGAATGGCATGTCTTGAACTTCTCGGGGTTTGGGGACCCACAGGCTTCTTAAAAGTATCCCCGCCTCCTCTTGGCCGTTGTACAAGGACCCTTCGGCTTCATAAAAGCTCTCATGCCTCCTCTTGGGCTTAATACAAGGACCCTGACGACCTCTTAAAGGTATAAGACAGAACTTAGTCATCCTTTGCTAGAACAGTCTTTCCAGTGTCAAAACTCCGGCCATTTGAGGATTAGTACTCATCCCTTAAACGCCCGTGCCTCCTCTTGGGCATTGTACAAAAGATGAAACTCTAGACTTGGACAGTCTCAATACCCTTTGGATTTCCCATTTCCTTAAAGAACAGGAAATAACCCCGATCTTCTAATCAGTACCAAAGTACAACCTCACCTGGAATCAGTCTCTTTATAAGAACTGATTTTCTCTTTTAACCAATATACTGGACCTGTCACTAAACTGAAACAGTCACCAGCATAGATAGCCTCCTCTTGGGCTTTGTACAATGATTCTCCCCAATGGAGCTAACCTTTTTAGCCTCTATATTGGGCTTCGTACGAGATACAAATCACTCTCTTGGTGAGTATAAAATACTCTCTTGTTGAGTCAAACCCTTTAGCCTCTATCTCGGGCTTCGTATGAGATACAAATCACTCTCTTGGTGAGTATAAAAGACTCTCTTATTGAGTCAAACCCTTTTAGCCTCCGTCTTGGGCTTCGTACAAGACACATATAAAAACACTCTCTTGCTGAGTATAAGAAGACTCTCTTGTTGAGTCGATCCCCTTTTAGCCTCTATCTCGGGCTTCATACGAGACACAAAAGTATCCTCTTGTTGGGTCAATACCCTCCTCTTAGGCTTTGTATAAAGAAATCCCCGTTTGATTCAATCAACCTTTTAGCATCAAATCATGCTTTGGTCAGAGCATACAAACATCAACAACTCCTTTCCCTCGTCTAATTGCTGTAAACGGCAAGCCTCTGGATTATTTACATCCACGCCACTGTCCCTCTTTTAGCATGAGAAATTCCTAAGGAAAGATGGCATTGCTTTAAACTGAGTTAAAGTCTTCTCCTTCAGGTTGAAAATCCCCTATAAAAGGAAATTTATGGCATTACTGGATTCGCATATCCCAGTTAAAGTAATTCTCCTTTATAATCAGTCACCCAACAGTTGTGCCAAACAGACTAAATATTCCCCTTTAGAGATGACAGACTCTCTCTAAAGTCAACACCCTTTTAGCTTCACATCTTGGGCTTCGAACAAGATACAAATAGACCCTTCAGCTTCACATCTTGAGCTTTGAACAAGATACAAACCACTTTTAGCTTCATTTCTTGGGCTTTGAACAAGACACCAAAACACCATTTCCTCCCATAGAATAGGAGGAACTACGATCGCTCTGATTTCCCTGTTTCGTTAAACGGGAGTACGTAGGCATAAGATTGGAAAAATCTTAGCGAGCATACTAATAAAAAAACCCAAAACCCCGTACCTTCATACATCAATCGAAATGCATCAGTCCTAACATCCTACCAATAGTCTAGACCCAGTGTTCTCAACAACATAACCTAAGAGAGACCCACGATCTTTGTAGCATCTGTAAACCAACAGTTATCTGTTTAAACTCAGTTTGCAAGCAGGGTTAATTGGAGACATCTATTTCCCTTCCTTCATCAGCTTCAATAGGATAAAAAATGAATCGAGTTGTAGTACCCAAAAGCGATAGTGCTTCGCAACCACACATAAAACTCGCGCTACACTTGTGAATTAGGGTTCGCTTCAAGAGGCTTCTAGGGTTTATTAATCAAGGTTTTTGGGTAAATCACCAACCTTTCTAATTTCTCATATTTCTAAGAGACCTCATTTCCTCAGTAATCCAGTGTAATTTGGCTTCATCACAAGTCCTCGAGGCTAGGTCTTGGAAGACTGAATCAAGGATCAGGCAAAGTTTATTAGGTCAAAGGTGTGTGCAGTATGGTTTGAAATTCAACATAAATTTGACCTAACCTTGGCCAAAGAAGTGGTTTTGCTCCAGCATCAAGTTATCAGGTTATGGCTATTTTGAAGACAAGTTTGGATCAAATTCAAGAGCTTTGTGTCTAAAGATCCACATCAGAATCTTGTGCAAGTTCAAGTTATCCGATGAAATCAAGTTGCAGGGTGCCTGAGTTCAGTGAAATTTGACCCAATCTTGGTCAAACAAGAGTTGGCTACATACTCAAATTGTCAAGGTTGTGTCAAGGTCATTATACTTTGTGGATGATGTTCATCAGGGATCAGTTTGCTTGCAATTAGGGTTTGGGCAACACAATTCACATCCCAAGGCTTCAGTTCATTAGTATTCAAGAAGCCAGTTCAGATGAATTTTTTTTATTCAAGGTCTCAATTTATTTCGAATTCAAGGTTAATTCAAAACTCATTCAAAAATCAAGATTTATTCGTGATGGATTTCTTTTCAAGGATTGACTCAAGCTTCGTAGAAAGTTCCAACTCAAATATTACATTTGATGCAAATTAAAGTTGCAAGTCTAATTTGCTTTCAAAGAATATTATAAGATAATGGATACAAGAAGAAAATTTCATATTGGTGTTAAGTTTGATCAATTCCATTTGGATTTGCATTCAAGGTCAAGATTAAGAAATTAGATACCAAGAGTTCTTGAGTTTCTTTTCACAATAAATTACAATAATAATTTTAAAGGAAACAAGGCCCATGAAAGTTACGGTTTACAACAAAATGGGAATTCAAAGATATATAATGAAACACAATTCCAAAAAATGTCCAAGTTGCCAGCATGATTCTTCCACATTTCCAGCTACCAACGCAATACTCCAAGGCAACGTTCAAAAACCTGCAATACTTGCTGCCAATCTCTGCTGCAAAAGCACAGTCCCTGCAAATTGAAAACAAAATGACTCAACTCAATACAACACCCAGCCACTATGAAACAAAAGCCACAATTCCTGCCAAAAACTTTCACCAATTCTACACTACACGACACAATCCCAAGAAAAATGGCCAAGCTATCAGTATGTTATGACCATGACTTTACATAACACCAAAGACACTACCATGTCACCCGTACCAAGACCTACTTCACACATCCTTCTAAAACCATATGGTCCACCAGTCCAAAGCCACATAGTTGCTGCGATTTTACTCCTACTACACAATGCTTGCACAACATTCCAAAATGTACCATAAAACCTGTTTAAACCAAATGTATGACCTTTGCAACACCAACCATGAAATGCACATGACAAAAACGGCAAGAAAAGAAGAAAATAATAAGAGGAGAAACAATGTAGAGAGGAAGGGGGAGGAATAATAAGACGAAAAACCTGTTTTGTTCGGGGACCTTTCTGATTCTTTTCCACAAGACCTTCAAAAAATCTCATCACCCATTTCATCATCATCATCAAACTGGCCATCAGCAGCAACAAAAACCTCAATACCTCCACCTTTGTTCATCCCTCAATCAATACAAGTCAACTACAAGAACTTCCTCATATCCCCTCCTCACCAACCAAACAAAACCTCATTTTTCCATTATTTACCTAGCCATCGAGCACCTTTCATCCCCATCAATTCACCAGTGACTTCTAGTCATCATCAAACTCAAAATTTCATTGAAATCCAAACCTGCATTTAGAACCCAACAGCCACTTCCGTGTGAATGACTTCATATGCACAACAACAGCAGGTGTAACGAGATCAATAAAGGAGGAAAGGAACATACTTTTACATAAACAACCACAACAAAGTTTTCTCAAATTCTCTTTGCTACTACTGCTTCATACATTCTTCACTATCTTCACGCATTAATATTCTTGCATCAATCTCCAACACAACAATTTTACAGTGAATTCATCGCTCAACCATCCAATTCAAGAACTGCCACAAGAACTCAGTGAACCGCGCCTCGCAGAGCATACAAAAAAAAAAGAAGTAGAAAGAGGATCCATCACAAGAGCGTTCCTGAACTTCCAACCAACTTCTGAGGATTCATTCTCGCAGATACCATTTTCGGGTATGTTTTATTAACTTTTACACGATTCGCATTTTGCTGAACCATAATCGCACCCTAGTGTTCACCTTTGTTTGAGTTGAGATAAGATTGAAAGAGGATCAGGAGGGAAAAGAGACAGACGTGTCTTCGCATTAGGAGAGTTGGAGGATGTGTGGAATGAGTCTGAGTGGGGGGGTAGCAGCGAAGGCTCCTCCGCCGCCGGCGTAAGGCCATGGCGCGACGGAGATTTTGATCACTGATGTCTTGAACGAGACGGAGAAGGGAGAAGTTGATAAAGCTGCGCGGCAGACGTTGAGGCGAGTAGGTAAGCTTGGCAACGTTGTTTGTTTTTGCTGAAGGTCCCCTAGGTTTATTTTAAACCAAACCTTTTCATGCATTAGATTGGGCTTTCAGCCCTATAGAACTTCTATTCACACGCCTAGATCACTCTTTCACCCCCTCTTAGAGTGGAAATGGGCCCAGATATTATGCTAAAGGCACTATTTGTTTGTGCTGACGGTACCCCCTGGTTGTTCATTTGATTTTGGCGTTATTAGGCTCAGATTTGGACTGAGCCCATCTGTCTGCTATTTCACATTCCGTTTTCAGATTTGTGCTAACTTTTCTTTATTTTAATTAGATTTTCTTTTTTAGAATTAGATTTTTTTTAATTTGAAGTTAATATTATTTTAATTAGATTTTAGGACTTAGTTAATTAGGTCTTAATTAGATTATAGTCCATTTAGTTTTTTAACTAGGATTAATTAGTTAGTTTTTTTAAGTAGAACTTAGTTATTTACTCTTAATTAGGTTTTATTCTGATTAGTAATTTAGTTTTAACTAGGTTTTATTCTAAATTGGTAGATTAGTTTTTAATTAAGTTTTAATTTACTTAGTAATTTAGTTTTAATTAGATTTTATTTTTAATGAGAATTTGTTAATTAATTTCTAATTAGATTTTAATTTAATTTGTTATTTGGTTACTTAATTAGATTTTATTTGATTCTTAAATCAATCCTCGATTTTATTTTAGTTGATGCTTAATGTTCTTTTTTTGAATTTAATTTTTGCTGCTCTTGGTTTTGACTAAGCTCCGATCTTTGATACCTATTCCTTTGTAGCTTTTGGATCTCTTATGTTTTGCCTATTTGTTTCGTACCAAAGGAAAGTTACCATGTTGACTTATAAGTCATTTTCTAGGGTAGTTCAGATCTTTCCCTTTCCATTTTCCTTGAGCTTATTGAGATCATCTCCCTCGGCCTTATTAGAGCCTTTTTTTTGTTTTTCAATTTAGAGTTAGGTTTGGAGTTTTTGAACTCTATGTGGTTACCATTACGGTGTGTGCTCATTTTCCCCTTTGACTTTGTTAAAAGTCAACTCTTAGTTAGTTTTTCAGCTTAGACTTAGAGAGTTCTTTAACTCTACGTGAGTATCATGATTATGATTACTCATTCCTTATGGAACCTTGATCATTATCAAGAGTTCCTCCCCCCTAGTTAAGTGAACTATGAATGCTCTAATTCCATCCTTATTATGATACGTAGGCACGAGATGCGACATCTTGGCGAGCATACTTAGTGTATTATTACTCTTAATATACTCTAATTTATATACTGCTTTTCTTTTAAATGGTTTAGAGCAATGGTGTCACATGCAAGTATACATGCTTGGTAATGTAGCAAGTGATAAAGTAAAGGTCGAACCCACAGGGAAGTGTTAAGTATTTGAACTACTAATATTAGTTTTCTTGGTTTAAGAAAAGTATGAGCAAGGTAACAGAAATATGAGAATAAAGAGCAAGAGCGCACACAATTATCTAAAATAACTTAAAGCTAAAGAGGAGTTAAAATATCAGAGAGAGTAATTGATGAGCTAAATCCATTAGTATAGTTATTGTTTAATATGCCTTTATGATGTGAAGTGTCGTGCCTCAAAAGGTCAGAACATGATCTAGTGGTGTATCTCTATAACATCAAAAACATGTATAACTAGAGCAAGGGAACAAATCTCTAGGTCTCACTTGTAACCCTAAAATACGTTTGGTTTTAATTCTGAAAAATCTTTATGGCCTCAACTTCTTATCTCTAAGCAAGTTGAATTAAGTGAATATCTCTATCTTACTTTGTTAACCACTTTTGTTATGAAATCTGCTTGTTTATTGGATCTCCCTCAACAACAAGCTTTTACTTTTTTCCTAGTTGATCACTCTAAGAACCAAGTTTATAGCATAAAAACACATAACAAAATAAGACACTAGCCAACACATCGTATTAACATAAAAACAACTTTTATACTAACTTCATTAGTCTCATCAAACAAAGGTTTAGCTCATAGTGACCTGAGTACAAACTACTAGAATGAGATTAATAGGAAACATCATCTTACACTGTGCAATAAAGAAATGCAACCTAATAATAACTTGGAGATCTCTTGCGTTGGATAAACAACAACAACTCTCTTTAGTCACGACAGTTCTCAGCAGAGCGTACAGGTTTGGAGAAGAAAAGAATACTCTCTAATAATACTCTAACTCTTGGAACTGAAAATAACTTAAAAACTAAAAATAAAATATTGTTGTGTGTGGAATCTCTTGTCTCTCTGTCTTCAATGCACAAGCACTCTTTAAATAGTGATGAGTGGAAGTGGTAGTTACTCCTTTCTTGGATCGTGGGTCTCTTGAGGAAAATAAGGTTAGGCCCAAATCAAATCCTTCATGTGGGACAGCTATCCATCAATCCTTCCTTTGCAAGCAATCTGGTACAGATGTTGGTGGGAGACAAATCTGCTTTTTGCAGGTGGCTGTAGCAGGCAGGTGGAGCAGAGCAAACGGCTGGTGGAGCAGAGCAGACGGCTGGTGGTGTTGGTGCTGGGTGCTCTTTGCTGAGTGGTCCCCACCGTACTACCTTTTGTCCTCTAGCTTTCTTGATCTTATCCATGTCTTTTGCTCCATTGCTCTTCATAATGCTGCCACGTGAGCCCTAGTCATTCTTGACTTTTCATCATCAATCTCCAACTCCCTTGGTGAAATGGTTGATTAAATCATCAACTCTCCAACTAGCTCCTCATTCTACTCCAGAATCTGGCAACTGGGGTCATGCCTCTTCTCATCATCATCTAACTTCCATTTAGAGCATAAACACAAAGAAAACATAAAAGAAACACATAAAGTAATTAAATCTTAAATCATGCTAAAACACCTTAAACTCATGCTACATAAGTGAAATCATGAACTAGAAATGTCACATACATTGGGTTAAAGTAACACACTAAAATAGTGTTATCACTCCCCCAAACTTGAATGATCACCTGTCCTCAGGTGATGTGACAGTGAAAGACATAGGGAAGTGAATTCGGTTCTCAACAACTACAGTCAGGTTTAGCAGTGTAATGAGGCTTTAAGAATTGGAAGGGTCAGGAAGCGGTACTGGTGCGATTTGCTCAGCTTTGCAATTGTCCCAAAGTTTTGCTAGCTCAAAGGGGAACTGACGTCTCATGTCACGACCCTACTCTTCTAGAAAACAAGCCACAATTTTCTCTTTTTGATCCCTCCTTGTGTACTTTCTTGAGTAGGGTCTCTTCTCTTTTGGTCCCACTAGGGAATTCTGTCCTGATTCTCATTTGATGTTTTTGACTAACACATTTGGGACCACACTTATTCACTTATTATTTCTTTTCTTTGTCTCTTTCTTTTTTCTTTTTTTTTTTTGGCAAAACGTCTCATCTCAGAATCTACTCATGTGAGTTCAACTAGATATTATGATGAAGACGCTTGTTGTTCCTCCAGTTTCGGGCACAGGAACTTTATTGTGTGTCTTTGTGAAGTGTGTCCCTTCCGTGGTTATCTCAATCATTCTTTAAATCTTCTTGTCCTTCCCTTTGTGATTCCTAGGAGTTTAACCTTTCCTCTTATATTCACAATTCAGTTTCTTTTGGAAAAAATTTCTGGCTGGTTTAGGAGACTAGTGCTGTCGTGACGGAGAACATCAGTCTCCTCTGTCAAACTCATTTGGTGAAATTCTTACACCTTGCTTTTCTAACACCTACAGCTTCATTCCCCTTCTTTATTCTTGAGCCCAGAAATTAAAAGTTTAAGCTCCTGACTTGGTTGAATCCCAACATTCCCTAGTTCTTCCTTATTCTAAGTTATGATAAACACACATTTAACACAAGAATTATCACACAAAGAACCACACACATATCATTAAAACAAAACATAAAACAGCAGGTCATCATGTTCTGGGAGCGTTACAGCATCCCTCAAGAAAATTAAAAACATTTGGCTCAAAACACGGCCAACCAAAACAACATCCAAAACATTATCCATGAGTAGAAAACAGGGCAACAGTCAAAGACCGACACGACAGTAAAAGACAGAAACAGTTGATTGTAGAAGGTTAGAATTGGTGAAAATAGGTTGAGTAATGATGCCCTCCCCCAAACTTAGTCAGGACAGTGTCCTCACTGCTTAGTGATAAGAGGTGGCAAATTAGAGCTCACCTATTTTCACGTTACCACTTAGGCCCTAAGCCTGGAGCTCTTTCTTGGTGCTTGCACAGTTTGCTTCTTTTTCTTCTTTTTGGTCTCCTGCGCTCCCAAGTCTTTCTTTTCACTGCCTTCTCCAGCTGTGCCGGCAGCAACCTCCTTCCTAGCAGCTTTCGTTGGACTTTTCCCCTTCTTTTGAGGCTGCTCTTCAGTTTCCTCCTGTCGCTCCCGGGATTTTCATCCAAGTACAAACGCGAAAGTGGCACCGAACAGAGTCGCCAGCAATGTGTATTTATCCCAAGAGAGGGAAAGGAAACACCGCGTAAACCTGAGGGAAAGGAAAAGCATGGTCTTACGACCAAGAGAAGTGGGTAAGGGAGTCGGTTACGCGAGAGGAAGGTATTAGCACCCCCTCACGTCCATCGTACCCGATGGGATCCACGCTTGCTTGTCTCGATCAAAGGGTGTAAAGAAAGGAATACTGAGAAAGAACTGAAAAAGGAAAGGAGAAAGAGAAACAAATGTAGGGAAAATAAAAGAAGTGCTCGCATGGGCCCTACCCCACTGCCTACGTATCTCATCGGGAGCATGAGAATCAGAGCGACGTAGTTCCCCTCACTAGGGATGAATTGTTTGTGTTTTTTAGAGAACGGCTGACGTTCTAGCTCAGGTGTTGCAGGCTCGCTGGTCCGAGTGCGTTACCATCTTGCAATAGAACGAGTAGAAGCGCGTTCGTGCGTTGAGAGTGAATGAGGTGAGAAAAGAATTCCCGAAGGAAAGACATTATTGTTTGTTTTTGTCTTTTAAGAGTTTTTTCATTTGTTTGCATATGATAGTGTATCTGAATCTTAGTCATTGGAATGTGTACATCCTCACATTCCAAGATGGAATGGGTAAGAAAGCACACTAAGAGTGAAGAAGACCCCCACACTTAGTTCCAATTGTCAAGGTTCAAACACACTAGCATACTTGTGTTTATTAAGTGTTTTGTTGATTAAGAAATGAAGAAGTGTTTTTTTTATTATTTGCACCTTCAACAAGTATTGCATTTAAGTCCCTCATACAAGATCAAATGTTTAACACATTGACCCAAGATGGGCTATATGCTACACATTCTAAGATTACAAGAGAAGACCCCTTATAATCTTTTCTTTATATGAAAGGCCTAAATGCAATAAATGCCTACCTTTGTTACATATTTTGAATTTTCTTTGAGATGAGAAAAGAGACTCAAGAGAGGAGAAAAGGTAAAACCTATATGGACTAAGACTCGATCCTAATTGAAGATTAAAGGGAGTGATCCTAAAGGTTTGTGAGGTTTCAACCTAAAATCTAAAGAAAGAATGAATTAAACAATTCACTTCTAAAGTAGAAGATGAATTGTAAATCACAAAGGGAAAGTGATGAGTTATTAAAAGAAAGCACATAAGTGCTTAACAAAACACAAAATGGAATTGTAAAAGAGAAAGGATAGAAGTTGAATGTGGATTCCTTATCCACACTCAATTGAAACTTACCGAAGCCCCTACATGGTTAGCACAATCACTTACAAGTAAAGTAAGAAAATATAATGAACAAATCAAATTCAAACAAGTTGACAAACAAAGTAAAATGAGATTGAATGCTATACATGCTTCCAAGTCAGAATGTAACTCATATTTACACAACCTAATGTTATCCTAAATGAGCATACCAAATCATGCAAACAAAATCTCAATCCAACAAGAAGCAAAGAAGAAAAGGTGAAGTGATGTGAATGTGGTTCATACTTGTGAAACAAGTGACTTAAGGTGCAAGATAAACATCAAACATGCAAAGATGAAACCCAAATGTCACAATCAGAAGTCAATTAACATGCTATACATCCTCAAACAAAACCACAACCCATGGCACAAGTGCCTTCATGATCAAGCAAACCAAACATGAGGCATGCATTCACAAAATGAACAAGTTAAACTTCATGCTTCAAACAAATAGCAAACATGCTTCAAAAATTATGACTTTCACCAATCAAACACCTTAAACACATGCCATTAACATATCAAGTCCACAAGCAATGAATCAGAACCAAAGTCACTCAACAATTAGGTCAAAGTCTCATGGAAGTTTCATGCATTCATGCTCAAAGCAACACATCAAAAGTCATCCAAAAAAGACTTAAAAATCATCTCATAAATCTCAAACATACCTCAACATATTGTGACCACAATGCAAAAAGAAAGGCATCAAAATCATTTTTTATGATCAAGAACAAAAATGCACAAAATCATATGTCACATTAAGTATGCATACAAATGGAAATTCAAAAGAAATAATGGAACAGGGGCAAAATGGTCATAAAATCAGAAAATAAAATCATGAAAAATTTCCTAAATGTCTTAAGAATACTCATGAATTTTTGTAGAATTTAATGATGAGGTTTGGTATTTTTAAAAATTGAAAAGAAAACGTGTATAAAAAATGGAAAAATAAAATAAAATGCAATATGCAAGGGGGTATGAACATAGCAATATAACAGTTCAATCTAAATGGGCCTCAAAACAAGGGGGTGCAAATAGCAGCCTGACTAAGTCCAATTGCGCGCCAAACACAATAACAAAAATGCACCTGCAGTCAACAATCTTGACTCACTCACAACCATTAGATCAATTCAAAGTCAAGTCAAAGTCAAAGTACACAGAATCAATGCACGTGCGTGAGGACACACACTCACTACCATGCACTGCACCACATAGTGCTTAAGTGAAATCAGAAAATATGCACATGATTTGCACGTGAAATTTAATGTGCTGGTACATTGTAGGCCACACGATCAGAAAACATGAACGGATAGGATTAAAACATGATAAACCCTAACAGTTAAAGTCACCGGCCGGAGAGGGACCTCCGGTCACCTTCTCCGGTCACTCACCACCGTCTGCAACCTTCAAACTCTCCAGAAATTCACAAGCCATATATCAAAAGAAAGCTGAACTCACGCACATCACTAATCTACCATTTAATTTCACAGATCAATCATGTATAAAGAGAATCGAGCACAAACATTTTTTGCCCTAGAAAATATTCTAAACACCTATAGTGCCTATCACTAGCCAGAACTCACACTGCTTCTAGTAAGCCACAAATACCATGAAAACAAGCTAAATTCAGTGAAGAAAGTTTGAGAAGAATGGAACCTGAAGTTGGAGAACTCTTGGATCAACAGAAAACCAGAGAGATGCAATTAACCTTGAGCTTCCTCAGAGCAAAATAAATGCTCAGAATCTTTAGATCTTGAAGAAGATAGTTGGAGATTTGAGAATATAATGTTGCTGCACTTGGAGGATTATGGTTGATTCAGTCTCTTCTTGATCCAGCAATACCAAATAATGATGATGATTGATGAAGATGAGTGATGGAAATGATGAATTCGTATGAGATCAGAGAGAGAGAATAGAGAGAATTTTGAGAGAAAGAGTGAGAATGATTTGAAGTGAGAGTGAAAAAAAAATGAGAATTCTCTTCTAATTGTGCAGAGTTTAGCTTATATAGTTGTGGTTAGGAGTTAACTGGTGTGGTTGATGGTTAGAACTCAAGTTAGAATGAGTTGGTTAAGTGAGTTCTGAGTTAACAGAATGAGTGAGGTTGTTAATGGCACGAGTTGGTGAGTTTGGTTAGAGTGTGGAGAAGCTCATGGAGTTATGGTGGTGTGTAGGAGAAGGATGGTGATGTTATGTTGCTCTGATCTTGCAGCAGTGCTTGCTCTGCAAGTTTTCACTCTCTTGTTTGAACCAATATGGGATGGCTGGTACGTGAACATATAGCCTGTGCAGGGTGTATGTTTGATTAATTATGGTAAGGTTTTGGACATGTCATGGCTGATGTATGAAAAGAACAAATTGGTAACAGGTTTTGATTGGCTTGGTGTGGAGGGAAACTACTAGCATGATGTGACCTTTGGAGCACGATAACTTCATGAACAAGAAGTGAAATGGCAAGGTTTTTAGTTACTTGGAAAGGGGGAATGGAGAAGAACAAGATTGATGTTGAAAATGAATTGAAATAACACCTCTAAAGTCCTTAAAAATGATGATGAACATGCTTGGTTGCACCTGAGTTGGTATGTCATCTAACCTGCCATCAACCACACTACATGCATATTAACAAGTCAGTTTAAAATCCTCTACTTTGCCTCATCATAACTCTCAAAATATTGAGCATATGAAAAAAACATAAACATCACTCTTGAAGTTCTCACATAGAGGAACAACTTTCATGTTGAAAGATTTTTCATTTGAAGCCTTTAAACATGAGAAAAATGAGTGGACATTAGGCCCACCACATGTTTGTTAAAATGACCGCGCGCGTGCCCTGAAAATCTTGGTCATGACCTAGTTTTGAACCTACTTTGCTCAAACTTTGATCAATCATATCTCACTCAATTTTTATCCAATGGAGATGTTCCACACATGGATTTGAAGCTTAAAACAAGATCTTTCATTGAGGCAGAGTGGATTTTTCATTTGGTGCTCCAAATTTAAATGGCCTTGGTTCAAATTCTGATGCAAAATGGCCAAAACTTGCTATTTTTAGTAACCCTACTTCATCCAAAAATGGCAACTTTCCACATCTTGATTTTTTCATGATTCCTTTGGAGTTTCTTGACCAAATTTTGTACATTGGACATATGTAACATGAATTTCATGAATTTGGCCTCAAAAAGTCAAGAGTTGACTTTTTCCTCTGATTATTTGACTTTGCCCCAATTTCTCTGATTCTTGATCTTTCTTCCAATTGAACCACTTCTAAAACCAATTGAGATGCAATCTTCCACACATATACACTTAAGAACATGTAGAATACCATGACAACAAGCTTTGTCCAAAAAATCAAAGATTCCCTGATTTAATGGGAAACCCTAGTTTTGACCCCCTTTGGTTAGGAGGAAATTGCACATCTTCCAAATCCAAATTCCTCAGAGTATGTTGTGTATCCTCTTAAAGGATGATGAGAAATGCCACTTGAGAATGATTTTGAATCAATGAGCTATCTCTTTTGAGGGTTTTCCTTCAATTTTTGAATCTCTTGCATAGTGAAATATGTAGTGCTTCAATCTTCCATTGAATCTCACTTCCTTGAGGTTTTGGAAGATCAATTGAGATAGTATGAGACATGAGAGACCTCTTGGCTTGTCTAGAGCCAACTTGATTGACCTTTTTGTGCTTTGAATGATCCCTTGATTGTCCACCTTCCACCTGATCACATGCCCTGATGGTAAGAAGGATGCCATGCTTCATTTTTCTATGTTAAATGCAATGCAATGCTAATGAGATGGATATGATATGATAAATGATAATGCCATGCTATGATGCCAAAAGGGAAGAGCAAATTTTGGGGTATTACAGCTGCCCCTATTCAAGCGCTGTAGACCTGAATGCCTGAAAGCAATTGCTTTCGGACTTTCAAGGTATATAGTGATTGAATACCAAATATAACCAAAAATTTGCTCTGGATGATGAAGAATAACAGGGATATAAACCCAACGAGACTGCTGGATTGAGTCCTCGATGAAACGTCGGAGAGATCTGTCTTTTGAACGATGCCAGACGACTACTGGCTTGCCACGCTACTGGTGGACTTTAATACTGTCTTTTATGCAATTCCAGACGACTACTGGCCTGCCACGCTACTGGTGGACTTTGGAAATGTCTTTTTGAACGACGCCAGACGACTACTGGCTTGCCACACTACTGGTGGACTTTAGAAATGTCTTTTTGAACGACGCCAGACGACTACTGGCTTGCCACACTACTGGTGGACTTTAATAATGTCTTTTATGCAATTCCAGACGACTACTGGCCTGCCACACTACTGGTGGACTTTAATAATGTCTTTTATGCAATTCCAGACGACTACTGGCCTGCCACACTACTGGTGGACTTTGCAGCTTCGTGCCACCCGAAGATGGACTTTTGCCAATCCACTGTTGGACTTTCGCCACCCGAAGACGGACTTTTGCCAATCCACTGTTGGACTTTGAGAATATGCCACCCTTAGATGGACCTTTCGCCAATCCACTGTTGGACTTTTAGCTGCTTTGCCACCCGAAGATGGACTTTTGAGAATATGCCACCCTTAGATGGACCTTTCGCCAATCCACTGTTGGACTTTCGCCACCCGAAGACGGACTTTTGCCAATCCACTGTTGGACTTTGAGAATATGCCACCCTTAGATGGACCTTTCGCCAATCCACTGTTGGACTTTCGCCACCCGAAGACGGACTTTTGCCAATCCACTGTTGGACTTTTGGAATTTTAAAATCGAATTACTCTCTGCCTCCGCGCCAGACATCTCTGCCGACTCTGCTGAGGAACCACAATCAATGATTTAATCTCGGAGACTCCTAAAAGGATAATATCTCTGCTGGCGAATGGATGAACAATCCGTCTGCTTCGAATTGTCAAGCTTGCCAAAAATAAATTGGACTTTAAGATATGAGGGAATGACGACTCTGGCAGGAATTATTCCATCTGTTTGGGGCTGGATTCTGGTCACAGCAACTCCGCTGGGGATGAGAATTTTTAAATGACGTCCTGCTGGGGAAATGAGCCATTAAAACTCTGCTTGGGGATTTATTCAACCCAAGATCCTTTATAGGGATTATCAACCTTCTGACCTGGCTGGGGAAAGGCTGTACCATCCTTGTTGAGGAATAGATTCTGTCGATCTGATAAACCTCTGCGGGGAGAACGACAACTCAGCTGGGGAGTATTGCTGACAAGATTCGATGCTGACCTTTGTGGGGATACCATGACCAGAGATACGATCTTGCTGGGTATCAGGGCTACTCTGCCAGGGATATGCGAATCCTGGTTAGAACATTCTACTGCAACTTGCTAGAAAGAGTCCTTAGAGATCTGTTGGGGAAACCCAAAGCAAATCCACAGTAGTCTACTGAAGAATATGACTGTCAAGCTTAGGATGAGTACCACAATGCCCCATGTTAGGCGAGCTTTCCCTTTGGACAATTCCGTTGGGGATGACGAGTTTATAACAAACTCTGCTGGAGAAAACTGCTTTAAAGCGTCTCGTGTTGGGGAATGCCTTTTGAGAGAATTTTACAGAAGACCAACTGTCCTCAAACTCTACTGGGGGTGACCAACACTTCATGCTGGGGAAACAATCATGCCCCATGCTTGGACAACACAACAATTCGTCCCCGCAAAGGATGTCATAAGAGGATTTTACAGAAGATCTAGCCTCTTCAAACTCTTGTGACTTCGCTGGGGATAATGACCATCAGTTTCGGTGTCGACGAGACCACTCTTTTGGGGAACCTGTGACCGTTATCGATATAGAAAAGCTTGTAGCTGTTGGAAGTACTGAATGAGAGAATCGACTTAATAAGATGCAACGGTACCCAGTTGAACTTAATTCACTGATATCGACCCGTTATGAACAATCGTCGACCGAACGATGAACGCCGATCTCCTTACCCATAATTGCCCCCGTCTTTTGCGTGGGGTGATTTATTGCTGGTCTTGTGCTTAAAATCATCTGCACCTGCTACCTGCAACAAAAGAATATGCCCACATGCCCCGAATATTGCGTGGCTAGAATCCACCATCCGGGAGTATTCAACATTCGAAGTAATTTCAAATATTTTTCCTGCGCATGTTATTGCAAGGCTGCCATGTTTTCAAATGCAATGTTTTATCAAAAATTAGGACGTTTTTGCAAACAAAGCAATAAAACAAAAATAGAAAGCTTTTTACTGAAATTCAATTTATTGACTGAGAGCCCAGAATAGGCAATTACATCTGGAAGCAATCCCTGGAAAGAGGTGATCGCTGAAAATTGAGAAAAGAAACTATCCTAATGGCAATGTGAAAACGGAATTCCACTGAGTTTCCATTCTGTTATGACCAGTATGTCTTCAAAACTCCCCGACCTTGCCTTCTGAGGAATGATCAGACCGATTCCTATCCTTCAGAACGTCAGTTGTTCAAACGGTGACAGGGTACAGATAACTCAAACCGTAGTCATTCGCTTAAATCCCTCTTTTGTGTGGACCGCCCTTTCAGGTTTTCGATCCGCCAGGATACCCTTTTTTGCCTAAGTTGCCCTTTCGGGTTTTCAACTTACCGGGTGTACAAAATTTTTTTAAATTATATCCCTAATTTTTGCCCGAACCTTATTCTGTTTTTGGTTCGCCGGGATGCCCTTTTTTGCCTGGATTTTTTTTATTTTTATTATCCAGCGGGTCTATTCATGCGAAGTATTTTTTGACTACGTCCAAGTTGACAGGGGATGAAAAGTCTTCGCCATCCATGGTTGTAAGCAATAAGGCTCCGCCCGAAAAGACCTTTTTAACCACGAATGGACCTTCATAATTAGGAGTCCATTTGCCCCTGTGATCTGTATTGGGAGGAAGGATCCTTTTAAGTACCACATCTCCGACTTTATAAACCCGAGGACGCACCTTTTGGTCAAATGCCTGTTTCATTCTGCGCTGATATAGTTGCCCATGACATACAGCCGCCAATCGCTTTTCCTCAATAAGGCTCAACTGATCAAATCTGGCTCGTACCCATTCAGCTTCATCTAGCTTAACATCCATTATAACTCTGAGGGACGGAATCTCTACTTCAACCGGTAGCACTGCCTCCATACCATATACAAGTGAGAATGGGGTTGCCCCAGTGGACGTGCGTACCGACGTTCGATACCCATGCAAAGCAAATGGCAACATCTCATGCCAATCTTTGTACGTGACAACCATCTTCTGTACAATCTTCTTGATATTTTTGTTGGCCGCTTCGACCGCGCCATTCATCTTTGGGCGGTACGGAGAAGAATTGTGATGCTCGATTTTGAAGTCCCGGCATAACTCAGCCATCATCTTATTGTTCAAATTAGAACCATTATCAGTAATGATTCTTTCGGGAACTCCATATCGGCAAATGATATCCCGTTTTAAGAAACGAGCGACCACTTGTTTTGTAACATTGGCATAGGATGCGGCTTCAACCCATTTGGTGAAGTAATCAATTGCCACCAAGATGAAACGATGACCATTGGAAGCTGTAGGCTCAATCTTTCCGATCATATCAATGCCCCACATGGCAAACGGCCAAGGCGACGACATGATGCTCAACGGATTTGGAGGCACATGCACCTTGTCTGCATAGATCTGGCATTTATGGCATTTGCGGGCATATTTACAACAATCTGACTCCATAGTCAACCAATAATATCCCGATCTTAACAACTTTTTAGCCATTGCATGCCCTCCGGCGTGAGTACCGAAAGAGCCTTCGTGCACTTCAATCATCAACAAGTCTGCTTCATGTCTATCCACACATCTAAGCAGGACCGTGTCAAAATTTCTTTTATACAGCACGCCATCTTTGTTCAAGAAGAAACTACCAGCTAACCTTCTCAACGTCTTCCTGTCTTTGGACGATGCCCCTGACGGGTACTCTTGACTTTTCAAGAAACACTTAATATCATGAAACCATGGCTTGTCATCAGACGTTGCATCGACCGCAAACACAAATGCTGGTCTGTCAAGGCGGGATACCTCAATCTTAGGTACATGGTTCCATCCTTGCACTTTGATCATGGAAGACAGAGTGGCCAAGGCATCAGCGAACCTATTCTCATCTCGAGGAATGTGGTACAGTTTCACTGTTGTGAAAAATGTCAGCAATCTCCTCGTATAATCTCTATACGGCATTAGATTTGCTTGGTGCGTGTACCAACTCCCTTTCACTTGATTGATTACCAAAGCTGAATCACCGAATATATCAAGGGTTTTAATCCGTAGATTAATCGCCTCCTCGATCCCCATTATACAAGCTTCGTACTCTGCTTCATTGTTGGTGCATCCGAAAGTTATTCGGGCAGTGAAAGGCATATGAACACCTTCCGGCGTGATAAGAACTGCTCCAACTCCGCACCCATTCATATTGACAGCCCCATCAAACATCAGACTCCATTTGGATTCAGGGTCTGGCCCCTCCTCCGGAAGTGGTTCCTCGCAGTCTTTAGCTTTGAGAAACATGATGTCTTCATCAGGGAAGTCAAACTTCATGGGTTGGTAATCATCAATCGGCTGTTGCGCAAGATAGTCGGACAAGATACTTCCTTTGATGGCCTTTTGTGAAGTGTACTGAATGTCATACTCTGTCAAGACCATTTGCCACCGTGCAACTCTGCCTGTCAATGCTGGTTTCTCGAAAATATACTTGATAGGATCCATTTTTGAAATCAACAAGGTCGTGTGCCTAACCATATATTGCCTCAATCGCTTAGCGGCCCATGCAAGCGCACAGCATGTCTTTTCAAGCATTGAGTATCGGGACTCACAATCATTGAACTTTTTGCTCAGGTAGTAAATAGCATGCTCCTTCCTACCTGTTTCGTCATGTTGACCGAGAACACAACCCATGGCACCTTCAAGCACTGTCAGATACATTATCAGCGGTCTCCCTTCAACTGGAGGTATTAAAATCGGAGGTTCCTGCAAGTATTCTTTTATCTTATCGAATGCCAATTGGCAATCGTCATTCCACCTGACCGTTTGATCTTTCCTTAACAATTTAAATATTGGGTCACACGTGGCTGTTAGGTGAGATATGAACCTTGCAATGTAGTTCAATCTACCCAAGAAACCACGAACCTCTTTTTCTGTTCTCGGTTCAGGCATTTCTTGTATTGCTTTCACCTTGGCAGGATCAACCTCGATTCCTCTTTCGCTCACAATGAAACCCAGTAACTTTCCAGAACGCACCCCAAACGTGCACTTGTTTGGATTTAATCTCAGACGGAACTTTCTCAACCTTTCAAACAGCTTTTTCAGGTTAACCAGATGTTCCTCTTCTGTTCTCGACTTGGCAATCATATCATCTACATAACATTCGATCTCCTTATGAATCAAGTCATGAAACAATGTCACCATCGCCCGCTGGTACGTTGCCCCTGCGTTTTTCAACCCAAAAGGCATTACTTTATAACAATATGTACCCCACGGAGTAATGAACGTGGTCTTCTCCATGTCTTCAGGTGCCATCTTGATCTGGTTGTACCCGGAGAAACCGTCCATAAATGAGAACACTGAAAATTGAGCTGTATTATCGACCAGCACATCAATATGAGGTAGTGGAAAATCATCTTTCGGGCTAGCTTTATTGAGATCTCGATAATCCACACACATTCTCACTTTTCCATCTTTCTTCGGTACTGGCACGATGTTGGCTACCCATGGAGGATACTTTGTCACAGCAAGAAAACCAGCGTCCCACTGCTTCTGGACTTCCTCCTTAATCTTTAAGGCCATGTCGGGGTGAGTCCGACGAAGTTTCTGCTTGACTGGCGGATATTCTTCTCTCAATGGTAGCCTGTGCACGACAATATCCGTATCCAACCCCGGCATGTCTTGATACGACCAGGCGAAGACGTCAACATACTCGCGCAACATTTCCGTCAAAGTTTGCTTCACATCTGCTTGCAAGCTGGCACCAATCCTGATCTCTTTCTTGGCGTCCTTGGTACCAATATTGATGATTTCTACAGTCTCCTGATGAGGCTGGATGACCCTTTCCTCTTGTTTCAACAATCTGGCCAGTTCTTCAGAAAGTTCACAATCTTTCCCATCCCCTTCTTCGGCTTGATAAATCGGATTGTCAAAGTCATACATGGCCATATCAAAATCGTTATCAGTGGTATCCGGAGGATCAAGTCTGCATGAACGGGTTCATGCCTTATTTTAGAATTTATTTTTAAGCAAAACAAAAGAAAATGAAACATTGCCATTTTATATTTTTTGTGCAAAAATAAAAACTGAAAGACAGAGAACAAAATTTGATTGCAAAACGTCCTTTATTAATGATTAAACATTGCAAATGCAACCATGGTGGCCCTACAAATGAATCTATACGCCTTGGGCAGAGCGCAAGATTTTGTCATGCATTATGGTTAGAAAAAAAACAAAGAAAAATTACTCTGTCTGAAGAGTAACCCGGATGACTTCTTCAACGAACCAGTTTTGCACTTGTTGTCCCGGAGCACGAGGGCGTACCCAGTTGTCCAGGTCACAATTACTGTCAACACTATCCTCCGTGGCTGCACAAGACTGGTCCATGTAGATAATTCCCCCACTATTGAAAGTAATGGGTCCCCTGCTCCCCGCATCTGAAGTTGTAGAGGGATGATAACCAATACCAAATTTGTCTTCCTTCATTGGGGTCTCTATCAACCTGCCCCAACCTTGGGCGTTGCCTGCCCTGACGACCTCGACAGCTTGTTTGTAAGATGAAATGGAGGTACCAGCCCCAACTGGTACAGAAGAAGACTCAGGTGCATCGTCAATATTGACTGCTTCGAATGATTGGCACAACATCTCATGAATTTCCCCATCCATTTCAATGTACTTGAATGTGGACAAGTGACTCACAAAGATGTCTTCCTCCCCACACACTGTCACAACCTGCCCTTCAAACTCATACTTCAGCTTTTGATGTAGAGTAGAAGTAACAGCCCCGGCTCCGTGAATCCAAGGGCGTCCCAATAGGCAGCTATATGCAGGTTGTATGTCCATTACATGGAACGTGGATTTGAATACCTGTGGTCCAATTTGTACGGGCAATTCCACCTCACCAAACACAGATCGTCGGGTCCCATCGAATGCTCTGACCACCAATTCACTAGGCCTTAAGATCAAACCATCAACTTCCAGCTTCATCAATGCCTTCTTGGGCAAGACATTGAGTGACGAACCAGTGTCTACCAGTACATGAGATAATACTGCGCCCTTACACTCCATCGTGATATGCAAAGCCTTATTATGGTTTCTTCCTTCAACAGTCAAATCTCTACTTGTAAAGCCCAAGCCATGGCTGACATTAACATTGGAGATTACGCCCTCGAGCTGATTAACAGTAATTTCTTGTGGCACGTACGCACTCTTCAACACTCTCAACAACGCCTGTCGGTGCGCATCAGAGCACAACAATAGTGACAGGATTGAAATCTTTGAAGGGGTCTGATTCAGTTGGTCCACAATCTTATAATCGCTTTTCTTGATTATCTTCATAAATTCTTCCATTTCCTTATCAAAAGTAATCTTTGTCTCTGCTTCAGGTGTAGGTGCACTTTCAACCACCTGTTTACCCTTATCCTTTGCTGCAGCTTCTACCTCCTTATCACTTCTCAAGGTTGGGGGAGCGAACAACCTTCCACCCCTTGTAAAGCCCCCTACACCCCCTACGTTATCAACATTTGGGCTGACTGATGACTCAACTTCCTGCTTTTTACCTTCGTAATATACATCTGCCCCATAGTGCCATGGGATAGCTTTCGTGGATGTGAACGGAATTGGTCCTGGCACCGTGATAGTGACAGGACTGGGCCCTTCTGGCGCAACACTCGCCACGGGAACTGCATTGACCGGCATTTGAATCTCAGCGGGAGTGTAATAGATGGTCACGGTTGATATCTCATCAGTGTCTTTCACGACTCTATCGAACTGTAGACATCCTTCATCGATCAGATTCTGTAAACCCATCTTCAACTTATCACAGCCGTTCTCCTGATTCATACACTCAAAGCAATCTTGATTACAGCCCGGGAACACCTGTCCCTTCAATAAACGATCTTTTACAACCAACAAAGAAGTTTTCACTTGACGGATATCTGTCACCAGATTCAATCTCCTCCCATCTTCAATAGCGTACACATTTGCTGCGCTATGATCAGGCATGGGATGCTGAGTAATATTAGGAGCGGGAGAGAAATTGATGGCTTTAGCATCAATCAAATCTTGTACTTTATGATGGAAAGCCCAGCATTTTTCAATGGAGTGCCCCTGAGCACCTGAGTGGAACTCACAACGAGCATTAGCATCGAAGTTAGGTGGCAGGTTTCCGGCAACCGGAGCTTTCATAGTACGGAGTTCTACCAACTTTAACTCGAGTAGCCGGGGCAACAGCGCGGCATAAGTCATAGGGAGAGGATCCATCTTACGATCCCTCTGTCTAGACCTTTGCTGGAAAAAAGGTTGTTGCTGTTGAACTTGTTGTTGGGGTTGTTGTTTCTGAACAGACGGTGTGGGGATTGTCACAGCATCTACCTGATAATAAGCTCGAGAACGCCCTCTGCCTCGTCCTCTAAACACAGCATTCGTATCACCTTCTCTTCTTTTCTGGTTACTAGCAAACGGTTTCTTCGTCCCCGAAGAGCCAGCCCCACTCACATCCTGGATCTTTCCAAGCTTTAACAGACTTTCTATTCTTTCTCCCGCAATCACAATATCAGCAAATCCAGTTGACGGACAAGCAGCTAATCTATCCAGATAGGCCCCTTGCAAGGTGCCCATGAACATATCTGCCATTTCTCTGTCTGATAAGGGAGGTTGAACCTGGGCAGCCATTTCCCTCCACCTCTGTGCATATTCTTTGAAACTCTCCTTGGCATTTTGTGACAATCCCTGCAATTGGGTGCGGTTGGGCGCCATGTCAATATTATATTGGTATTGCTTCAGGAACGCTTCTGCCAGATCTTTCCAATTCTTCACAGCAGCTCTATTCAACTTCATATACCAGGTCAAGGACGCCCCAGCCAGACTGTCCTGAAAATAGTGCATCCATAGCTTCTCGTCATCCGTATGGGCTGAAATCTTCCCAAAGTAAGCTTGAAGATGCGTTTGGGGACACGCATTGCCGTGATACTTATCGAAAGTAGGAGGCTTGAATTTAGGGGGAATTCTGACTCCTGAGACCAGCCCCAAGCTGGTAACATCAATACCCATAGAGTTCTTGCATTCTATGGCCCTGATCTTCTCTGCTAACTCATCATACCTTCGATCACCTTGATTACCCACATCAGCATCTAGTAGAGTAAATTGGTCTTCCAGAGTATCTTCAAGGGTAACACCAGCATGCCTACCATTCCCATTACCCCGATTGTTACCACCAGGAGGAGGGTTGCCACCGGGAGGAGGAATGCCATGTCCCTGTGAATTGTCATGATGATCACCTTCGGGCCCATTGTCGGGACGCTCTACCAGAAGCCTCAGTCTCTCCTGATTTTGCGCCATGCCAGTCATGAGGGTCATGAACTGGTCCATACGCGCCCTCATTTCCGCCAAATCACTTTGCACTTGATCCATGATTCTTACTTGATTCCTTCGCGTCGAATATCGGTGAATATGATTCTCCGCTATACTGCCTGAAACCAAATAAAGGTTAGAGACCCCGCAACGAGTACCTGAAAAGCAAGTAACAAAAAATGCAAAATGATATGCAATGCCATGCAATGCCATGTTTGTCATTTCCGAGGTGCTTTATACCCTGATTCCAATCCAACCACAGAATTCTGAAGACCAGAAATTGTGATATAGAGAGACGTGTCGTGGTCATGTGCTTGTGCGCAGCTATCTGATAAAGAATAATTCTGAATAAAACTGCTCATACTCATTCAACAAAATATTCAAGTACATTTAAGAAAGGTTCAACCGCAAATGCAATACAAGGAAAAATGGATCCATCAACAAGCCTGATGGTAACCATTAACAACAAAATATAAGGAAAAGAACATCAGTCTGACAATTCCACACCCTTCAGCTTATCACTTGAGTATTTGATCTCCTCAAAAAGTATACGGGTACGCTGGTGATTCGGCTTTTCAATCATTTCTTTGATCAAGACATCCCTTTTCTCAAGAGCTTCAGTTAAAGAACCCATATGCAGCATCCGAGCTTCGTCATCACACACTCCTTTGTGTCTCTTTATGCCGGCTTGCGTCTTGAGTATCTCTCTTTCTATCATGGCTTCTTCAAGCTCTTTCTTGGTATTCTTCAACTGGCTTCTAACTTCTTCTAACTGCTCTTGACTTTTATCGAGACTTTCCCGATACTTTCTCCTCTGCTCATGTGCCTTTTTAAGCTCCTCGTCTTTAGTCTTCGACTGATCCTTTAACTCGGCATTTTCAATTCTGACTTCATCCCAAGCTTGACGAAGTTGAGCTAATGAATCCTTGCTTCGGGCTAAAGCCTGTTTTGTAATCTTGTGAGCCTGACTAGTGTCATCTGCTCCCAGAGTAAGTTTCCGAAAGTACCGAGCTCGGTCATCAAAATCTTCCTCTTTGTCAGCCAAGGTTTTTTCCGCTTTCAAGGCTCTCTTTTCCAACTCTTTGTTGTCAGCTAGAGCTTTCTGAAGGCATCTGCTCATTCCAGAATTCTCTATCTGCAACTCTCTGACCATTTTCTTCCACTTCTCACATTCTTCAATAGCCACCATAGTGGGTTGTTCTGGCTGTGCTGAACATAAAAGAGGTCCCCTTGAAAAGGGTAAAAGCAATTCCTTTACTTTCGTCTCAATCCACCTGTCATATTCAGGATAAGATCTACAATCTCCTTTTCCAAAAACTGCTTTTCCAATTTTGTGCTTATCTTTCCAAGCATTCACTACTTCTACCACCTTTGCATCTTTAGTTCCTGTAAAGAATAAAGATTCTTCCACATCTTGCTCTGTAGGAGGATATCTGGAAGCATACCCAAACTGTCGGATGGCCAAAACTGGATTATAATTGATCCCTCCTTTTCTGCCAATCAAAGGCACATTTGGAAAATTTCCGCATCTTGTGACAAGCTCTATTCTCAACAACCGGTGATCAAACCATACAATGTTATCAGCAGTTAAACTCATCAATCTTTTAGACCATTTCGCCACATCTTTGGTTTCCACAAAGGCACCTGTCTGAGGCAAATGTTTGAAAAACCAATGACTCAGCAGTGGAGTGCAACAACTAACAGATCCTCCCCTCCTTTTCTCATTCTTGTAATGCACGGAATGATAAAAATCTCCTAACAAAGTAGGGACTGGATTTTTAAGGACAAAAACTCTCGTTGCTTGCATATCCACAAAGTCTTGCTGATTGGGAAAGAAAACTAGGCCATATATGCAGAGAGCCAGAATGGAATTGTAAACCGTCCAATTTTTAGCACTTGCAGCCTCTTGGGCCTGTCCAGCCAGAAATTCTAAATGAAATCCGCTAACTCCATTTTTACTGCTCATACCGCTCTTTATCAATGTCTGATCCATTTGTAAAGCAGCAGCAATTTCTTTTACGCTGGGAGAACTACCAGAGAAGAATGGTATTGCCGACGTGATCGGAATTCCCAAAATAAATGAGAATTCTTCCAGTGTTGGCATCAAAATGTAATTTGAAAAAAGAAAGCACCTCAACGAAGGCTCGTAGAACTGCAGCAGAGTGTGTAAAGCATCATGCTCATACTTGGTGATTGTACGGACCATCCCAACCAAATTCCCGTAGCTCTTCTGAAACCTATCAAGAATACCCGGACCAGCCATATCTATAACTTTGAGCAATGAATCCAAGACAGGATCTGGAAACTTGTAAGACACATTGTTCTTTCTCTCGGCGACGATCTCTGTTGAACCCATGGATTGGAATCAGAAATGTATTATGCACCTGAAAATGACAAACATAACTGTTATGATATGATAATGCAATGCAAAAGGGCATGTGATCAGGTAATCAAGTGTCGGTGTCTGTATTGAACTGTGTGCACTGTGTCTCTGTACTGAGTCTGGCAATATCTGAGATGAACACTTAAATCACTGTCATAGGATACAATGTCTGAAATCATCATAGAATCACAAGTAAGGTAGGTAGGAGGCTGGGTTTCCTGCAAACCTGTAAACATCCCGCCCATACTCACATGTGGTTCTTAGAAAATAAGGCTTGTCAGCTTCAGAGGTTTGAGAAGCAATAGCACATTCAGCCCGTAGGATACAATGCTATGCCAATCAAAGAGGTCGTCCACTGACTCCCCTTAGAAAATAAAAGTCATCCTATGCAAGTTCCAAAGTGGGCCCTCGGGTGCGAATGGGTTTGCCACAGAATGTGGTCTGCCATTGTCACCACTAAAGAGGGATATTTCCACTAAGGTCCTCATGATCGGTCACTAGAGTCGACAGCTCTCTAGATCTACATCCTGGAATACGCAAGATGCGTATGCCACGACGTGTCCCAAGATAGCCTCATCTAGCTGTGAATTTCGTGAACACCCAACGCACTCCAAACGGCACGTAGGTCCCACTACTCTCCACTCTAATTCTAAGTGTATACTCAAGCCTGTGTAATGGGCTTATCTCTCAGAAATCCCATCCCGCCAAACAGAAAATAGCACAGTCCAGTATAGCATAATGTATCATATGAAATGAAAATGCTAAAATACGGTAAATACAGTAATGTACAGTAAAGCAGTAAATAACCATACAATAAAACAGTAAATACAACACAACAGTAAACACCCAATGAAAGAAAAACAGACAAGCGCTAGGATTGACTCGCTTAGGGATGGACCAGCAATAGGTCAACCGCAATACTCCCCAGCAGAGTCGCCAGCTGTCGCTCCCGGGATTTTCATCCAAGTACAAACGCGAAAGTGGCACCGAACAGAGTCGCCAGCAATGTGTATTTATCCCAAGAGAGGGAAAGGAAACACCGCGTAAACCTGAGGGAAAGGAAAAGCATGGTCTTACGACCAAGAGAAGTGGGTAAGGGAGTCGGTTACGCGAGAGGAAGGTATTAGCACCCCCTCACGTCCATCGTACCCGATGGGATCCACGCTTGCTTGTCTCGATCAAAGGGTGTAAAGAAAGGAATACTGAGAAAGAACTGAAAAAGGAAAGGAGAAAGAGAAACAAATGTAGGGAAAATAAAAGAAGTGCTCGCATGGGCCCTACCCCACTGCCTACGTATCTCATCGGGAGCATGAGAATCAGAGCGACGTAGTTCCCCTCACTAGGGATGAATTGTTTGTGTTTTTTAGAGAACGGCTGACGTTCTAGCTCAGGTGTTGCAGGCTCGCTGGTCCGAGTGCGTTACCATCTTGCAATAGAACGAGTAGAAGCGCGTTCGTGCGTTGAGAGTGAATGAGGTGAGAAAAGAATTCCCGAAGGAAAGACATTATTGTTTGTTTTTGTCTTTTAAGAGTTTTTTCATTTGTTTGCATATGATAGTGTATCTGAATCTTAGTCATTGGAATGTGTACATCCTCACATTCCAAGATGGAATGGGTAAGAAAGCACACTAAGAGTGAAGAAGACCCCCACACTTAGTTCCAATTGTCAAGGTTCAAACACACTAGCATACTTGTGTTTATTAAGTGTTTTGTTGATTAAGAAATGAAGAAGTGTTTTTTTTATTATTTGCACCTTCAACAAGTATTGCATTTAAGTCCCTCATACAAGATCAAATGTTTAACACATTGACCCAAGATGGGCTATATGCTACACATTCTAAGATTACAAGAGAAGACCCCTTATAATCTTTTCTTTATATGAAAGGCCTAAATGCAATAAATGCCTACCTTTGTTACATATTTTGAATTTTCTTTGAGATGAGAAAAGAGACTCAAGAGAGGAGAAAAGGTAAAACCTATATGGACTAAGACTCGATCCTAATTGAAGATTAAAGGGAGTGATCCTAAAGGTTTGTGAGGTTTCAACCTAAAATCTAAAGAAAGAATGAATTAAACAATTCACTTCTAAAGTAGAAGATGAATTGTAAATCACAAAGGGAAAGTGATGAGTTATTAAAAGAAAGCACATAAGTGCTTAACAAAACACAAAATGGAATTGTAAAAGAGAAAGGATAGAAGTTGAATGTGGATTCCTTATCCACACTCAATTGAAACTTACCGAAGCCCCTACATGGTTAGCACAATCACTTACAAGTAAAGTAAGAAAATATAATGAACAAATCAAATTCAAACAAGTTGACAAACAAAGTAAAATGAGATTGAATGCTATACATGCTTCCAAGTCAGAATGTAACTCATATTTACACAACCTAATGTTATCCTAAATGAGCATACCAAATCATGCAAACAAAATCTCAATCCAACAAGAAGCAAAGAAGAAAAGGTGAAGTGATGTGAATGTGGTTCATACTTGTGAAACAAGTGACTTAAGGTGCAAGATAAACATCAAACATGCAAAGATGAAACCCAAATGTCACAATCAGAAGTCAATTAACATGCTATACATCCTCAAACAAAACCACAACCCATGGCACAAGTGCCTTCATGATCAAGCAAACCAAACATGAGGCATGCATTCACAAAATGAACAAGTTAAACTTCATGCTTCAAACAAATAGCAAACATGCTTCAAAAATTATGACTTTCACCAATCAAACACCTTAAACACATGCCATTAACATATCAAGTCCACAAGCAATGAATCAGAACCAAAGTCACTCAACAATTAGGTCAAAGTCTCATGGAAGTTTCATGCATTCATGCTCAAAGCAACACATCAAAAGTCATCCAAAAAAGACTTAAAAATCATCTCATAAATCTCAAACATACCTCAACATATTGTGACCACAATGCAAAAAGAAAGGCATCAAAATCATTTTTTATGATCAAGAACAAAAATGCACAAAATCATATGTCACATTAAGTATGCATACAAATGGAAATTCAAAAGAAATAATGGAACAGGGGCAAAATGGTCATAAAATCAGAAAATAAAATCATGAAAAATTTCCTAAATGTCTTAAGAATACTCATGAATTTTTGTAGAATTTAATGATGAGGTTTGGTATTTTTAAAAATTGAAAAGCAAACGTGTATAAAAAATGGAAAAATAAAATAAAATGCAATATGCAAGGGGGTATGAACATAGCAATATAACAGTTCAATCTAAATGGGCCTCAAAACAAGGGGGTGCAAATAGCAGCCTGACTAAGTCCAATTGCGCGCCAAACACAATAACAAAAATGCACCTGCAGTCAACAATCTTGACTCACTCACAACCATTAGATCAATTCAAAGTCAAGTCAAAGTCAAAGTACACAGAATCAATGCACGTGCGTGAGGACACACACTCACTACCATGCACTGCACCACATAGTGCTTAAGTGAAATCAGAAAATATGCACATGATTTGCACGTGAAATTTAATGTGCTGGTACATTGTAGGCCACACGATCAGAAAACATGAACGGATAGGATTAAAACATGATAAACCCTAACAGTTAAAGTCACCGGCCGGAGAGGGACCTCCGGTCACCTTCTCCGGTCACTCACCACCGTCTGCAACCTTCAAACTCTCCAGAAATTCACAAGCCATATATCAAAAGAAAGCTGAACTCACGCACATCACTAATCTACCATTTAATTTCACAGATCAATCATGTATAAAGAGAATCGAGCACAAACATTTTTTGCCCTAGAAAATATTCTAAACACCTATAGTGCCTATCACTAGCCAGAACTCACACTGCTTCTAGTAAGCCACAAATACCATGAAAACAAGCTAAATTCAGTGAAGAAAGTTTGAGAAGAATGGAACCTGAAGTTGGAGAACTCTTGGATCAACAGAAAACCAGAGAGATGCAATTAACCTTGAGCTTCCTCAGAGCAAAATAAATGCTCAGAATCTTTAGATCTTGAAGAAGATAGTTGGAGATTTGAGAATATAATGTTGCTGCACTTGGAGGATTATGGTTGATTCAGTCTCTTCTTGATCCAGCAATACCAAATAATGATGATGATTGATGAAGATGAGTGATGGAAATGATGAATTCGTATGAGATCAGAGAGAGAGAATAGAGAGAATTTTGAGAGAAAGAGTGAGAATGATTTGAAGTGAGAGTGAAAAAAAAATGAGAATTCTCTTCTAATTGTGCAGAGTTTAGCTTATATAGTTGTGGTTAGGAGTTAACTGGTGTGGTTGATGGTTAGAACTCAAGTTAGAATGAGTTGGTTAAGTGAGTTCTGAGTTAACAGAATGAGTGAGGTTGTTAATGGCACGAGTTGGTGAGTTTGGTTAGAGTGTGGAGAAGCTCATGGAGTTATGGTGGTGTGTAGGAGAAGGATGGTGATGTTATGTTGCTCTGATCTTGCAGCAGTGCTTGCTCTGCAAGTTTTCACTCTCTTGTTTGAACCAATATGGGATGGCTGGTACGTGAACATATAGCCTGTGCAGGGTGTATGTTTGATTAATTATGGTAAGGTTTTGGACATGTCATGGCTGATGTATGAAAAGAACAAATTGGTAACAGGTTTTGATTGGCTTGGTGTGGAGGGAAACTACTAGCATGATGTGACCTTTGGAGCACGATAACTTCATGAACAAGAAGTGAAATGGCAAGGTTTTTAGTTACTTGGAAAGGGGGAATGGAGAAGAACAAGATTGATGTTGAAAATGAATTGAAATAACACCTCTAAAGTCCTTAAAAATGATGATGAACATGCTTGGTTGCACCTGAGTTGGTATGTCATCTAACCTGCCATCAACCACACTACATGCATATTAACAAGTCAGTTTAAAATCCTCTACTTTGCCTCATCATAACTCTCAAAATATTGAGCATATGAAAAAAACATAAACATCACTCTTGAAGTTCTCACATAGAGGAACAACTTTCATGTTGAAAGATTTTTCATTTGAAGCCTTTAAACATGAGAAAAATGAGTGGACATTAGGCCCACCACATGTTTGTTAAAATGACCGCGCGCGTGCCCTGAAAATCTTGGTCATGACCTAGTTTTGAACCTACTTTGCTCAAACTTTGATCAATCATATCTCACTCAATTTTTATCCAATGGAGATGTTCCACACATGGATTTGAAGCTTAAAACAAGATCTTTCATTGAGGCAGAGTGGATTTTTCATTTGGTGCTCCAAATTTAAATGGCCTTGGTTCAAATTCTGATGCAAAATGGCCAAAACTTGCTATTTTTAGTAACCCTACTTCATCCAAAAATGGCAACTTTCCACATCTTGATTTTTTCATGATTCCTTTGGAGTTTCTTGACCAAATTTTGTACATTGGACATATGTAACATGAATTTCATGAATTTGGCCTCAAAAAGTCAAGAGTTGACTTTTTCCTCTGATTATTTGACTTTGCCCCAATTTCTCTGATTCTTGATCTTTCTTCCAATTGAACCACTTCTAAAACCAATTGAGATGCAATCTTCCACACATATACACTTAAGAACATGTAGAATACCATGACAACAAGCTTTGTCCAAAAAATCAAAGATTCCCTGATTTAATGGGAAACCCTAGTTTTGACCCCCTTTGGTTAGGAGGAAATTGCACATCTTCCAAATCCAAATTCCTCAGAGTATGTTGTGTATCCTCTTAAAGGATGATGAGAAATGCCACTTGAGAATGATTTTGAATCAATGAGCTATCTCTTTTGAGGGTTTTCCTTCAATTTTTGAATCTCTTGCATAGTGAAATATGTAGTGCTTCAATCTTCCATTGAATCTCACTTCCTTGAGGTTTTGGAAGATCAATTGAGATAGTATGAGACATGAGAGACCTCTTGGCTTGTCTAGAGCCAACTTGATTGACCTTTTTGTGCTTTGAATGATCCCTTGATTGTCCACCTTCCACCTGATCACATGCCCTGATGGTAAGAAGGATGCCATGCTTCATTTTTCTATGTTAAATGCAATGCAATGCTAATGAGATGGATATGATATGATAAATGATAATGCCATGCTATGATGCCAAAAGGGAAGAGCAAATTTTGGGGTATTACACCTCCCGCTGCTCCTCCGCAACAATGTTATCCTCATTCACGGCAGGTTCCATGACAGGCAGGGATTCTAGCTCAGCTCTGTTCTTTTCTATCTCCTCACTATCCGCTTCCTCATCTTCTTTGGCAACTTCCTCTTTTTCTGTTTCTGTGGAGGAGTAATGTCTCCTCACTTTCTCTGCTTCCTTGTCTTCAGTTCCACCTTCAGATTGTACTATCTCTTCCACAATATCCTCCTTTTCTTCACTTTTTCCTTCATCCACAGTAGCTCTCTCCTTGTTCATCTCCAAGTCTTCTGCATCCTTTTATACTTCTGACAACATAGTTTCTAAGACTTCATCCTTTTCTGATCTTTCTTCCTCCTGGTCTGATTTGTTCAAGTCAAATTTGTTGGCAGTTGTTACAGGGCTGGCAGGTGGTGTCACGACTGCAACTGTCTCTTTCTTTTTCCATTCAGCCTTCAGCTTCTTTTTCTTTGGGCTTTCCTCCATTTCTGGAGGTGGAGATGAATAACCCTTCTTCAGCTTTTTCTTCTTTTTGACTTGGCTTTGACTAGTTTCCACAGACACACCTTTGCTAGTCTCTTCAACATCCTTCTTCTTTGACTCCTTGTCTTTCTTCTTCTTTTTGGACTTTTCCTTCTTTGTGAGTTTCTTTTCCTCCCCTTCAGCAGTAGCAACTGGTTCAACAATCCCTAAAATATGGTCTGGGAATTCTGGGGCCTTCAGCATGCGAGATGGGGCTTGCATGGCCCACATTTCTTCTAGCCACTGCGCCTTGGCCTTTTGGTAGGCAAAGTATACTTTTTGATCCTTCTGCATCTGCCTTAAGATCTCCATTGTTGGGTTTTTCTCCTCTGTACCATATGAGCTTTGACTTGTTGTAGCTTCTCTCTTCCTCGATCCCTTAGGCTTCATGAGTGTCATGACTAGTGTCTTGTCCAATGGCTAATGTGGGGAGCCAAAATTATCTGAGTCATACTCAGACACACCATGTCTCCGACACAAAGTTGTAATCAAGCAAGGGAAGTAGAGCATCCCTTCTTTCTTTTTGGAGCAAGCATGAATTTACTGCACTATGATCTTCCCAACATTGACGAGTCTCAACCCAGTGATACAGTGTAAAAGTACCAAATTTGCCCTAGAAACCGTCTCATTGTGAGCGGTTGGCTTGATAGAATGATTCAAGAACTGATAGCATACTTTGACCTCCAGCCTGAGATCCATTCTCTTGACTGCTTTATCCACCCATTTGGCACCCGGGACGCACAAAGATTCTAGATATGCATCATACTCGTCTTCTTGAGAACTTAGTACCAAGTTTTGGTACTCATCCTCCACAGCTTCCAGTTTGAAGTAGAAGTTGATATTCGACTCAGTATACACAACTTTCATTCCTCTTGTGAAAACCTCCAATCTTTTGTGTCCTGGATCAGTGAGATTTTCATAGAACTCCTTGACTAGACTCGCATTGTATACACCAGGCTGCTTGCACAACTGTTCCCATTTCAACTTTGAGATTGTAGTTCCAATACACCCCTGGGAGTCCCAGGTCTTCATCAGTAGCATCCATTATGAAACCACGCTCAGCAAAGATACTCATCTTGCTGAAGTGTTCCATGTAACGTCTGTGTGCTACCACATTGACAAAGATCTCGTCTTCGTCCTGACTTGATATGTCAATGGTAGGGGTGGCATTCTTCTTTGCAGCTGCTTTGTAACGGCAGCCGGTTTGTGGGTCTCGTGCCATTTTTCTTGAGTGAAAGAGGAAAATAAGGGTGTGAGATTTTTTTAGGGTTTCGGAGAAGAAGTTGAAATGAAAGGTGAGGAGGGTTTTGTCTAAAGGTTTGTGTATAGGTAAAAGTGGGGGGAAGTTGTAAAGATGGTTGGAAAAAGTTTTTTAGGAAATAATAAAATAAAACTTTTCTTGAAAGTTGGAGAGAGAGATTTTTCCGTTTTTGTGTTTCGTAGGGCAAGGAGTGGAAAGCCCTAGGTCTGACACCTGAAAAGACATATTTTAGTGGCTTTGCGTGTTTAGGTGGCTGAGGTGTCTGACGTGGCAGACCTGGCCATCATAACGCTGCTCTCTCACTAAGCCCAAGACGCATACTCCCTATGAAGCACTTCATTTCTCTCTCCTACTTCTTAAACATAACGTTTCAATTCTTTTCTGATTTTCCAAAAGACAAATAATTAACGCCAACTTAGCATTAATATCAATCTCATTGGACTTAGGAAATTTTTTTATTCCTTCACTTTTCCAATACTCCAACTCCACCATCCTTGTGTTTGTTGCTGGCATGTCTTGTCTTGTCATGAGCTGACGTCACAAGAACACATCATGATCCTGTACAAAATAAAAGAAAAAATTGCATAAAGCTGGGCTGCCTCCCAGTAGCGCTATTTTAAGGTCTTATCGCCTAACCAACACAAAAATCCATTAATCAATAAAATAGAGGGCATCCCTTGTGTTACTTGAGGACTCTCCAAGGTAAGCTTTGACCCTTTGGCCGTTAACCTTAAATTTCTCTCCATTTTTCTCATTCAACAATTCCACAGCACCATGGGGGTAAATTTCCTCTAAAATGAAGGGTCCAGACCATCTTGATTTTAATTTTCCAGGGAATAGCTTCAGCCTTGAGTTAAAAAGTAAAACTTTTTGGACTTTCACTAATTCCCCCTTCTGGCATTTCATGTCATGCCACCTCTTGGTCTTTTCCTTGTACAATTTAGCATTCTCGTATGAGAACAGCCTATGCTCCTCTAACTCATTTAATTGGAGCATTCTAGCTTGGCCAACATTTTGAATATTAAAATTTAATTGCTTCACAACCCAAAATGCCTTGTGCTCCAATTCAATGGGTAGATGACAAGCCTTCCCATAGACAAGTCTATATGGAGACATGTCTAAGGGGATTTTATAGGCAGTCCTATATGCCCATAGTGCTTCGTCCAACTGTTTGGACCAATCCTTTCTTGTGGGGTTAACCACTTTTTCCAAAATTCTCTTGATTTCTCTATTGGACAACTCCACTTGTCCACTGGTTTGTGGGTGGTAGGCTGTAGCAACCTTGTGCTTAATCCCATATTTTTCCATTAAGTTTTCAAAAAGTTTATTACAAAAATGGGATCCACCATCACTAATGATAGCTCTAGGCGTGTCATGTCTTGTCAAGATGTTCTTGAGCAAGAACTTATTCACAACCTTAGCATCATTGGATGGTGTTGCTACTGCTTCAATCCACTTGGATATGTAGTCCACAGCTGCAAGGATGTAAAGATTTCCAAAAGAGGGAGGGAATGGTCCCATGAAATCAATGCCCTACACATCAAAAATTTCTACTTCAAGAATACTAGTGAGCGGCATCTCTTGTCTCATGGACACATTTCCAACCCTTTGACATCTATCACACCTCTTTGTAAATTCATGAGCATCTTTAAAAATAGAAGGCCAGAAATAACCTGATTGCAGCACCTTTACTGCAGTTCTGACTCCACCAAAATGTCCACCATATGGGGCTTTGTGGCATGCTGATAAGATCTGGCGTGCCTCCTCATAATCAACACATATCCTTAGCAACTGGTCTACACACTTATTGTATAAGTAAGGCTCATCCCAGAAATAGTTCTTTACAGTGTGGAAGAACCTCTTCCTCTGTTGGTAGTTGAATTCTGGTGGCACAACTCTGCAGACCAAGTAGTTCACAATGTCAGCGTACCAAGGAGTCATGCCATTAGTAATCACCAACAGCTTCTCATCCGGAAAACTTTCTTTAATCTCTCCACTGCTTTGAGATTGAACTTCTTCTGGTAGTCTTGAAAGATGATCAGCAACTGAGTTTTCTACTCCTTTCTTGTCTCTTATCTCTAAGTCAAACTCTTGTAGGAGAAGCACCCATCGTATGAGTCGTGGCTTTGCATCTTTTTTGGCAATCAAATATCTGATTGCTGCATGATCCGTGTACACAATGACTTTAGTTCCTACCAAATAAGGTCTGAACTTATCAAAAGCAAACACTACTGCTAGCAGCTCCTTTTCTGTGGTTGTGTAATTGATTTGTGCTTCTATCAAGGTCTTGCTTACGTAGTAAATGGTGTGGAAAACTTTGTTATACCCCTGGCCTAGAACAACACCAATGGCAAAGTCACTTTCATCACACATTAACTCAAAGGGCTTGGACCAATCTGGAACTTTGACTACCGGTGCAGAAATAAGAGCCTTCTTCAAAAGCTTGAAAGATTCAAGGCACTCTTAACTGAAGACAAAAGGCGTGTCATGCTGCAGCAGCTGGCATAGTGGTTTAGAGATTTTTGAAAAATCTTTTATAAACCTCCTATAAAATCCAGCATGCCCCAAGAAACTCCTAATGCCCTTGATATTGACTGGTGGGGGTAGTTTTTCAATTGCCTCCACCTTTACTTGGTCTACCTCCAATCCTTCTTTAGAAATTCTATGACCAAGAACAATTCCTTCTTTTACCATAAAATGGCATTTTTCCCAATTGAGGACTAAGTTTTTCTCTTCACACCTGTTCAACACCAACTCCAGATTCTTTAGACAATCCTTGAATGACTCACCAAAAACTGAAAAATCATCCATGAATACTTCCATGGAATTCTCTATGATATCCGAGAAGATAGCCATCATGCAACGTTGAAAGTGGCTGGTGCATTGCACAGTCCAAACGGCATCCTTCTGAAAGCGAAGGTGCCATAAGGGCACGTGAATATGGTTTTTTCTTGATCCTCCGGAGCTATTGCAATTTGGTTGTAGCCTGAATATCCATCTAAGAAGCAATAATACTCCTTTCCAGCCAATCTATCCAGCATCTAATTAATAAAAGGCAAAGGAAAATGACCCTTCCTTGTTGCCTTGTTCAACTTCCTATAATCCATGCAGATTCTCCAACCAGAAACTGTTCTAGTGGGAATGAGCTCATTTTTCTCATTGACTATCACTGTCATGCCTCCTTTCTTCGGTACACACTGGATTGGACTTACCCACACACTATCAGAGATAGGGTAGATAATTCCTGCGTCTAACCACTTGATGATCTCTTTTTTCATAACCTCCTTCATGATGGGGTTCAGCCTTCGTTGACTCTCAATGCTATTTTTAGCATTTTCTTCCAACAGAATTTTGTGCATGCATATTGCTAGGCTGATTCCCTTAATATCATAAATCTGCCATGCAATTGCCTTCTTGTGTCACTTCAGTAGTGAAATCAGTTGCTCTTTTAGCTCCTCTTGCAGATCTGTAGCTATGATAACTGGCAGCTTCTGTCTTGCCTCCAGATATGCATACTGTAAATGCTCTGAAAGTTTATTAAGCTCCAATTTAGGTGGTTCTTCAATGGAAGGTAGCTGCTGCTTATATGCAATAGTGGTGGATTCTATCACTTCCACATACTCTTCCTCTTGCTTTGGCATTGGACCATAGATGATTCCATCTTTTAGCCCTTCATCTTCCACTTTTCCTAACTCAATTTTCAATACATCATTAGCCTTTAGAAGGTTTTTATGAATTAAACCTTCCTAACTAGATATCATAGAACACTCAGCCACCTCCTCTTCTGGGTATTGCAAGGCATTAAGTATGTTGAACACTACTTGCTTCCCGTTCACCCTAATGGTGAGTTCTCCTCTTTCAACATCAATTAAAGTTCTACCCGTTGCTAGGAATGGCCTTCCCAACAAAATGGGTGTCTCATCATCAGCTTCAAAATCCATATTGATAAAATCAGCAGGGAAGACAAACTTGTCAACCCTCACCAACACATCTTCAATCTTCCCTTGTGGGTAGCAAATACTCCTATCTGCCAGCTGCAAGGTGATGGTTGTAGGCCTGGCAGCACCTATCCCCAGCTTCTTAAATATGGATAGAGGCATGAGATTAATGATGGCCCCTAAATCACATAATGCCTTTCCACAAAAGGTGTCTCCAATTGTGCATGGAATAGTGAAACTTCCAGGATCCTTCAACTTGGGAGGGAGTTTGCCTTGAACTAATTGACTACACTCTTGCGTAAGTGCAACCGTAGCAAACTCTCCCACCCTTTTTTGCTTGGTAAGCACATCCTTCATGAACTTTGAATAGTTTGGCATTTTTTGAATGGCTTCAATCAATGGTATGTTGATATGAAGCTGCTTCAAGATCTCCATGAACTTTGAAAATTGTTGCTCTTCCTTTGCCTTTTTTATTCTTTGTGGAAAAGGGGGTGGTGGTCTTTCTTGTACAAACTTTTGCTTCTTGTTGGCTTCAATGATGACTTCTTGATTTTCTGGAGGAATGTAATCTTCAGTGAGTACATTATCTTTGTGCTTTTGCTGTTTGGATGAAGACGGTTCTCCATCATTGTCTTTTGCTCCAGGACTGGCAGGCATAGACACAGCAGTACTTGACTTTTTGCTCTTTGTAATGGTCTCTTCAATTTCCTTGCCACTTCTTAACTTAAGAGCTTGGCAGGTTTCAACATTCTTCACTCCAGCTTGTGTATTAGGAGTCTCTGTAGAACTGGGAAGATTGGCCAAGTTTCTTGAACTTAGAGTCGTAGCAATTTGGCCCACTTGGTTCTCCAAGTTCTTGATACTTACTCCTTGTGCTTGAAATTGATTATTTGCTTCTTGAATAAAGGACTTGAGAACATTTTCCAGATGGTTATTTCCTTAATTACCCCCAGCATAAGTAGGGTTAGAAAAACCATGTGGAACTTGTGGGGTAGTTGCTTGCAGTTTAGGTTGATTTTGATTGTTTCTCCAAGAGAAATTAGGATGATTGCGCCATCCTGGGTTGTAAGTGTTGTTGTAAGGGTTGTTGTATCTGCTGTTGTTGTTGGGTTTGCCAACATAGTTAACTGAAATAGGATTTACAGAACATTCTTCAAATAGATGTGGTCCTCCACAGTAAACACAGGCAACCTCAGAAGCGTCAGTAACCACCTTAACAGGGTCAGATTTTGGCACTTCAGGATTCCTCAGATTCTTCATCATTTGGTGGATCTGAGCCACTTGAGCAGCAAGAGTTGTAGTCTCAGTGACTTCATGAACTCCAGCAGGCTTCTTTTGAGTTGAACTTGAAGTGGTCCTTGTGACTAGCCATTGATAAGTGTTGGCCGTAATGCTTTCAATCAACTTGTACCCATCGTCATAGGATTTAGATAATAGAGCTCCACCACTGGGTGCATATAACATGTTCCTTGAGGATGGAATTAATCCATTATAGAAAGTCTCAAGTTGTATACAGATGGGAATCCCATGATGTGGACATTGTCTCAACAGCTCCTTAAATCTTTCCCATGCGTCAAACAACGTTTCATCATCTCCTTGCCTAGATGATGTGATTTCATTTCTCATTTTTGCATTTTTGGAAGGAGGAAAATACTTGGCCAGAAACTTTTCTGCCAAGGCATTCCATGTAGTAATGGAATTTGGTTCCAAAGAATTAAGCCAGCTCTTGGCTCGACCCCTTAGAGAATATGGAAACAGCCTCAACCTAAAGGTATCTACTGGCACGTCAAGGATCTTGAAGTTGTTAGCAACATCCAGAAATTATTTTAGGTGCAAATGAGGATCTTCATGAGGAGAGCCTGAATATTGACCAGCCGCTTGTAACATTTGGAACATCATAGGCTTGAACTCAAACTGTAGTGCTGTGATGGCTGGCCTAGCAATGCCAGTATTCATAGCATTAGGATCAAATATATCATAGTCCCTAATGATGCGCGCTCGGTCATTGGCAATGCCAATGATATCTGGCTCTGCCATGGTTATCTCGTGTAATGACTCGTCTGAAGAAGACGATGAGCTTTCTTCTTCTGTGTCCTCCTCGTACACTACTCCTTCAGGTTCAGCCACAGCTAAAGTTGAAAAATCCCTAGATATTTGTTGAGCACGTACAAATCTTCTTCATGCTTTGAGAATTCTTTCAGGTTCAGGATAACCACTGTAAACTGGTTGTAACGACCTGCGCATGCAATAGCTTAAGCCTGTCGTATCACCAAATCACAACAAACGTTAAAAGCTCAAATAAAATCTTAAACAAAAAGAAAAAATAAATATAGTTTTTCAAACTTTTTCACTTCCTCGAAAACGGCACCAAAAACTTGTTACTCTTAATATACTCTAATTTATATACTGATTTTCTTTTAAATGGTTTAGAGCAATGGTGTCACATGCAAGTATACATGCTTGGTAATGTAGCAAGTGATAAAGTAAAGGTCGAACCCACAGGGAAGTGTAAAGTATTTGAACTACTAATATTAGTTTTCTTTGTTTAAGAAAAGTATGAGCAAGGTAACAGAAATATGAGAATAAAGAGCAAGAGCACACACAATTATCTAAAATAACTTAAAGCTAAAGAGGAGTTAAAATATCAGAGAGAGTAATTGATGAGCTAAATACATTAGTATAGTTGTTGTTTAATATGCCTTTATGATGTGAAGTGTCGTGCCTCAAAAGGTAAGAACGTGATCTAGTGGTGTATCTCTACAACATCAAAAACATGTATAACTAGAGCAAGGGAACAAATCTCTAAGTCTCACTTGTAACCCTAAAATACGTCTGGTTTTAATTCTAAAAAATCTTTATGGCCTCAACTTCTTATCTCTAAGCAAGTTAAGTTAAGTGAATATCTCTATCCTACTTTGTTAAACACTTTTGTTATGAAATCCGCTTGTTTATTGGATCTCTCTCAACAACAAGCTTTTACTTTTTTCCTAGTTGATCACTCTAAGAACCAAGTTTATAGCATAAAAACACATAACAAAATAAGACACTAGCCAACACATCATATTAACATAAAAATAACTTTTATACTAACTTCATTAGTCTCATCAAACAAAGGTTTAGCTCATAGTGAGCTGAGTACAAACTACTGGAATGAGATTAATAGGAAACATCATCTTACACAGCGCAGTAAAGAAATACAACCTAATAATAACTTGGAGATATCTTGCATTGGATAAACAGCAATAACTCTCTTCAGTCACGACAGTTCTCAGCAGAGCGTACAGGTCTGGAGAAGAAAAGAATACTCTCTAATAATACTCTAACTCTTGGAACTGAAAATAACTTAAAAACTGAAAATAAAATATTGTTGTGTGTGGAATCTCTTGTCTCTCCGTCTTCAATGCATAAGCTCTCTTTAAATAGTGATGAGTAGAAGTGGTAGTTACTCCTTTCTTGGATCGTGGGTCTCTTGAGGAAAATAAGGTTAGGCGCAAATCAAATCCTTCATGTGGGACAACTGTCCATCAATCCTTCCTTTGCAAGCAATCTGGTACAGATGTTGGTGGGAGACAAATCTGCTTTTTGCAGGCGGCTGTAGCAGGCTGGTGGAGCAAAGCAGATGGCTGGTGGAGCAGAGCAGACGGCTGATGGTGTTGGTGTTGGGCGCTCTTTGCTGAGTGGTCCCCACCGTACTACTTTTTGTCCTCTAGCTTTCTTGATCTTATCCATGCCTTTTGCTCCATTGCTCTTCATAATGCTGCCACGTGAGCCCTAGTCATTCTTGACTTTTCATCATCAATCTCCAACTCCCTTGGTGAAATGGTTGATTAAATCATCAACTCTCTAACTAGCTAATCATTCTGCTCCAGAATCTGGCAACTAGGGTCTTGCCTCTTCTCATCATCATCTAACTTCCTTTTAGAGCATAAACACAAAGAAAACGTAAAAGAAACACATAAAGTGCTTAAAGCTTAAATCATGCTAAAACACCTTAAACTCATGCTACATAACTGAAATCATGAACTAGAAATGTCACATACATTGGGTTAAAGTAACACACTAAAATAGCGTTATCATGTATATACCCTTAGTCTTTACCTTAGCACAGTTCCCTTAGCAAGCAAGCAATAACATAACACAATACAAACAAGAGGTTCATGTAGAGTACTACAGATATCTAGGATGCTAACACCTTTCTTAGGTATAACCAACCCCCGAACCTTAGATCTCTTAGTTGTGTCTTTACATAGCGCAATTAGGGTTTTCTTCGATCTTTACCCTTTTCTTTGGATAAATCAAAGCTCGGTGGTGAATTTCAAAGATTTGTGATTCAAGTTAATTAATAGCTTGATATCCGATTCTCAGCGCGACAGAAATGGCGACTTCATTGGGGAAAATGGGCATCCCCTATGAGGGTTAAGCCCACCTTGTTTGTATTTGTGTTATTTTTATATGTTGCTTACTTGTATATCTGTATATCTGTATATCTGTGCATATCTGTTGTGCTTGGGTTTTCTGTATGCAGGGTTGCTATTTTGAGTGGTGAGGGTGTCCTATACATGGACTCGAGTGCACCTATGATAGAAAAGTGGTATATTCAAGGAGACTTTAAGGGATTCAATTCTCGAAAAAGTCAAATTGAGAAACCACCACTCAGTTGAGGCCCTCTTGAGAGTTAGTCATGTTGAACGAGTATATTCGTGAAAACGTTATTACTCTCGACCTAGGAGCCCATGACACTGATGACCATTAGTCACCTTTAACCCCACTTGGCCTTTTAGGATGTAGTGCGATGGCTATGAGGGAGTCGATTCCTAAAATGGTTGATACGTGATACTACACTCGGACGAGACTTTCTTGAGAATATTATTGACTACCGAGTCATTCGGGAAATCGATAATATCCGAAAGATGGGTTGTTGACTCTGGAAACTTTTTAGAACCCTGTTCTGCAGATGATAAACCCATAGTGCATACCTGTTGGGATGGGTAGACCATGGCTCCATGCTCGTGATCTTCAAACCTAGGCCCTTGTCTGTTGCCTATACATATGTGTGAATATGTGAATACTTGTATATGTGTGTTTATGCATCCATTCATTCATTCATGCATCCATGAGCATTCTTTTTCAAAAAGATCTTCAGAAACATAGAGAATTAGTTGCAAACATCTTATCTCTAGTAGTTGATTCAGAAAATGATTTCATTAACCAATTTCCCTTTGTAAGACTCATGTTTGTTTCCTTGCAGAAGTTGTTGAGAAAAGCAGATAGACAACCTTAAGCAAGGTCGCAGAAGCTAAAGAAGAGATTTGGATTCCCTTCCGCACAAGTTTCACTTGGTTGTTCACACTGAGTTCTCTAAACCCTTACAACACTAGAGCCCAAGCTTGTAGAAGAATGGCAGAGCAGAATGTGGAGATTGAGCGAGTTAGCGAAGAGTTGAGAGACCTACGAGGAAATGTAGGACAAATTATGGAGATGTTGCAGGTCATACGTGTAAACATGGACACTCAGACCACCGTGGTTACTGAAACCGTCAACACAACAGTGGATCCTACATCTGTAACTATTGCTAGTGTACCTCCTTACGGTCCTCCCTTTGGTTTTGTACCACCGCCATTCACAGTGCAAACCACTCAACAGTTATCTCAACAGACAGTTCCTTTGACTTTCGAGGTTCCTCAAGCAATTTCTACCTCTATACCAGCTGTCGTGCAAACACCAATGCAGCCTTACTTCTATGACGCGCATCAAGTCCATGACATCCCTGACATGTCTGAAGAGGGGGACGATCGCCATGAAAAGCTGAAGAAAAATGTGGAAACTATCAAAAAGAGACTGAGACCCATGCAAGGAAGCGAAATATTTGGCGCTGATGCAAGGGATATGTGTTTGGTATCTGGTTTGGTTATTCCGCCAAAGTTCAAGACTCCGAGTTTTGACCAATACGAAGGTGCTATTTGTCCAAGAACTCATCTGATCATGTATTACAAAAAGAAGGTAGCCTACGTTGACAACGACAACCTGATGATTCATTGTTTCCAGGATAGTTTGAAGGGTGTTTCTGCCAAATAGTACCTAAGTCTGGATCAATCCCATATCCACAACTTCCAAGACTTGTTAGATGCCTTCATTAAGCATTACAAGTACAATATGGATCTTGCTCTAAACAGAAGGCAACTCTTGAGTATGTCTCAGAAGGACTCCGAGTCGTTTAAGGAATACGCTCAGCGTTGGAGAGAAACGGCTTTGCTAGTCGAGCCACCTTTAACCGAAAAGGAGTTAGCTGATTGGTTTGTCGGCACGGTGAGACCGAAATTCTACGAAAGGATGATCAGTAGTGTGTTTGCTAATTTTTCCGAAATTGTGGCTGTGGGAGTTAAAGTAGAGCTTGGTCTGAAGAATGGAAAGATGACCAAGGGAACTGGTAGCTCAAGTGACAATGCCACATAATCCTTCAAAAAGGTAGAAGGGACCAATGTTGTGATGGCAGGCAGAAAGAAGAAAAATCAGCCTTGGAAATGTCAACAACAAGAGTAGGTTTATGTTCAGCATCCTGTCTATCCTGTTCAGCAACCTTATGTGGCTGTCGTCGCACCCATATTCAACAACCAAGCTTCTGTTTACCTGTGGGTTCTTCAACCACCAATCTATCAATGAGCGCCCAACGCTCCTACTTATCAACAAAGGACTCAAGTTTCTCGTCAGAACGTTCTGGGTAGAAGACATGGTGGTAGGCCTCCGATTCCTCCCATTCCTATGACATATGCAGAGTTATATCCTTCTTTGGTACAACAAGGATTAATAACTACAAGGTCATTGGGCCCACCTCCTGATCCACTTCCACCTTCTTACAATCCCAATGCTCATTGTGCATTCCATGAAGGTGCACCAAGCCATAATTTGGAAGGTTGTTTTGCTTTGAAGCATATTGTGAGGGATTTGGTGGAGAAAAAGATCTTGTCTTTTAATGATTCTCAACCTAATATCAAGAACAATCTTTTGCCCGCTCATGGGATAGTTAATGTTGTGGAGGATGTATCAAGATGAAGAGGGACTAGGTGTCTGTGATTGAATTCATCTTTGCTTTTCTGTATTTGATTCCCTAAAGCTGCAATATGTTTGTTTGTTTCAGCTTTTTTGCAATTTCTATTGGTATTTGGTGATACTGTTCGTAAACGCTATCAGCTGTTTGGAAGTTGTAATCTTTAATGAATGAAGTTTTCTGTTGAAACTACTATTAATGTTTGCAATTATCTTTGAGTTTTTTAGACCTTTTTGGTTTGCATTTGAATTGCATATGCATGTCATCGCATTTGCATCGCATCTCGTTTCTCAGCCTTGAGTCTCTTCTTCTTCTTCTATCTCTCGAAGGATACCTAGCACACATTTTGGACAAACGACAATGATGAACGAGATTTTGAAAAATTAGGAAGCCTTGAAGGAGGAGATCGGAGTCCTCAAAAGTCAGATGAACTGGGTCTTGGAGACTTTGCAGAACTCGATAAAGAAAGAGGGGCACGCTCACCCTGTTGCACCTAAAGAAGTTATCAATTCGTCATCTCCTGTGGTTCCTCCAACTCAAGGATCTCTTCAGTATCAAGGGCCAGACCGTCGTCAACCATGCCAGCACGCCCAACAAAGGCCAAGGAAGCCAGAGAGGCATTTCTCTCCGCTACCAATGTCATACAATAAGATCTTGCCAGATTTAATCAAAGGTGGGTTGATAGTGCCAAAGGAGATAGATCCAGTGCCTTTTCTATACTCGCCAGGCTTTGACGCCAATGCCCGATGTGACTACCATGCTGGAGCACAGGGACATTCAACTGAAGACTGCAAGGTGCTCAGGAGCAAGGTTCAGACTCTGCTAGATTACGAGGTGTTCTCATTTACGCCTCAAGGCATTCAAGTCAACAATCCTTCACCACCTCCTATGGTTCTCCCATAACAAGGGAACACGCTTGGGGAAACTTCGTGTCAACCAGCATTTGGTCTTGCGCCAGAATGTCATCCCCATCAGGTGGCTACCAAAAGAGCGTCTCAGCCTCTAATGGTTGTTTCCCCTCAAGGTTCTCAAAGCCAGAACAAGAAGAGGTATTCTATCAAAAGGGACAAGGCTCGCTACAAGCCAATTCCTGTGCCGCTGAGCAAACTTTACCCACTGTTGATTCAGAATGCATTAGTGACTCCGCGACCTCTCAACCCTGTGCTAGGACCTTGACACAGTGCGAACTTGACTTGTGAGTTTCACAAAGGGGCTGAAGGGCACAACCTGGATACTTTCCTGGCGTTAGAAGCTATTGTGCAAAAGCTGATCTATGACAAGGATTTGATCCTCGAAGAAGATCACCTAGAAGTTGAATGCAAATATCGTACTGGGGCAATGCGACATCTAGTTGAAGAATGCAAGGGTTTCGAAGTGAGATTGCTAAGCTTGTTGGAACTGCTAAAACCTCAAGAAGGTAAGCCAAATGATGAATGAGGCCTCTCAAAGTACTATACCACAAGGAGCAACCAATCAATGATGGAGGTGCTCCCCTGTCTGGACCTAGAAATTGAAGTCTGCTGAAGTCAAGTTGCCAAAGCTGGCTGTATTTTGCTTATTTCAGTATTTCCAGTTGTATTTTCCTTGCTTTTTGATTTCATGGCTGCTTGTAAGCTTTATTGTTTTTGAAATTGGTAAGATTAATGAAATGTTTATGCATCTTTTAGGTCAATCCATTCTTTTTCGCTCATTTTCTTTTATTGTCATAAAAAGAAAAAAAATTATCTTTTTCCATCCACTTATCTTTATCAAACTGTTGTTTAAGCAAAGATTGGGGAGGATGACGAAATGTTATATTCATAACTGCTGATGGTATGCTTTCAATCAAACTTTGTAGATGATGTAAGGCATTGTTTCAAATCTCCAAACACTGGAGAAATAAGGAAGATAATCCCTAGTCAACCACTTTGAGCCTAGAAGTAGGAGTTTTTTTCCTTATAAAAACCTCTGATCTCAACCTTGGGGTGGGTAGTTCTCAGTTTAACTTGGTTATGTATTCGAATGCAAGAGCTTCATGCAAGACACCTGGCAGCTCTCTTAAATCAAGTGAACAAATGTTGCACAAGTTGTTTCCAAATTGATAAACAAGGAAGGATCGTTAAGAAATCCTTACCCGAAGAATGAGTCGAGTCCCTTTCAAGGCAAAAGCTAAGAAAGATGGGAAGCTCATGACCTTGCCTTATACATAAAGGTTAGTATGACAACCAAAAAGAGGTTGACCTTAGGTCCTCACCATGAAAGCCCACGAGGGTAAAAACAATCGAATGTTGTAAGGGAGTAATGACTACCATAGGTGTCTGAATTATCACCAACCATCATCAGTTCAATTCCTAGCCTATAGGAACCTGAATGTATAACCTGAGTTAGCTGAGTATAGGATTGAAGTTCATTATGAAGGATGGGTGGGGACAAACAAACTTTGAGCCTTTATCCTTTGTTTCATTAGCCGTGAACCAAGCCACATTATAACCCTTAAAAGACCTAATTGAGGTAAGGTTGTTTTGAAAGCATACTACAACAAGATTGGATAACCTGACTCCTAATGATCTTTGTTAATTGTGTGTGTCGATCACTTCATCTGTCATTCTGTAAATGACTAGATCCACCTGGTTTTGATTATTTAATCACTCCACTGTGTTTCATCAATAGATTTTAATTTCAAAAGCTTGCATGAATTTTGCATTGAAATTGCCAATTTTAAATGAACTATATTTGTTTGCAAGACAACTCAATGTCAAAGGAATTCCAACAAATGCAGCCAGCTAGGGAATTTGACTTGGTAAAGGAAGTCCAGTCTAGGGCAACCAATTAGGAGGATTTGTTAATCAACCATTCTAGGATTTGGTGAATCAGGGGAAGAACTCTTCAAAGTTCAGAATATTGGGGTAAGCCCTCTTGAGGTCGTCTTATGACAAGTTTGTTTCAAGGCAAGGACTCCAATGACTGGGGCAGTTACGTCGAGGATTGTGAATTTCTCCAAGAGTTTGAAGATATTGAAGCATCTTGTATGTCAATTCTTCTATAAAATCCTCTTGATGGTTTCTTCTCATAGACCATGTAATATGGGGTAGAGGAGATTTGAAGTTTTTTTTTTGCAAAAGTCGTTGCTCATCGTGATAATTATTATGCAAGAAAAGTACATAACTACTTCGTTTCTTGTGATATCCTTTGTTAGCTCCCCAGTAGGTTGTTACTTCAATTAATCTTGGCAATTCTCCGTCAATCTCATCCTCCAACAAGGAAATCAGACTCATGATGGCAATCCTAGTGAAGTCATAACATCATACCTCCGAGTGGAATACTTTTACCCAGAGAAGGTTATAACCTTGAAGTAGAACTGTTTATTCAACATGTTCATCCCTAGTGATGGTCCAATCTGGTGAGGTTGGCTGGGTATCCTTATCGAGATGTTATTTCATCTTCAGGTTTGCTTCCCTTTGTCTGTTTTGTCAGTATAAGCATAAGCATAAGCATAAACATGGCATGCATGCATATGCATGGCATCTGAGCATTTTTGCCACCTTCCAGGTGTTTACCTGTTTTGTTCACTTTGGTGTTTATTCCCCAAGTGAGTGGGTTTATTCTCTCCAATAGAGTTGTCAGCCCTTAGGCATAGAGTGCCCATTCTTTCTAATTTCCCCACAGAATTTGCTCCTCGAGGATGATGGTTGCTTCAGTTATCTTTTCCATGTTTGGATAAGATAAATCCTATTTGAGTTCATTCCTCAATGGTTGGCATCTTGTTTGACCGTTTCTTTCTAATTTGTTCCTAGATTGAACTCTGGTCCTTGGCGGTGGTGCTTTTGAACCTATTTTAAGCGTGCATTTATTTTGCACTGTGTCTCGCAGGAAGAATCTTTTACAGATCCTCATTGAAGACGAAATCCATTCTCCAGTAGGGTTGTTATAACATCTCCTTGGAATTTACACCCAAACAACAAGTGGCAGTCTCCTTGAGAAGCTTGTTTTGTTATTACTACCTTAACAACGATAAGTGGAAGTCTCTCTTCTGAGAAGCTTATCCGTCCTTGGCGTTTTCCTTCAAATTTCCTTGCAACAAGTGGCAATCTCTTTGAGAAGCTTGTTTTCTACAATGATAAGTGGCAGTTTCTCTTCTGAGAAGCTTATCCGTCCTTGACGTTTTCCTTCAAATTTCCTTACAACAAGTGGAAATCACTTGGAGAAGCTTGTTTTCTATGGAGATAAGTGGCAGTCTCTTTTGAGAAGCTTATCTATCTCTGGTGTTATTCAACTTTCTGCAATTACAATTTGGTATTTCCCTAGAAGTCTGTCAGGGGAATTTTGTTGAAGACCTTACAAATGGTTTCTCTTTATTTGAGTTACCCTCTTTACAAGGATTTTATTTCAAGTGATGATTCCTCATTAGGTCATCTATCCAGTTTGCTTCTATCAAATGGCATCTCTTTGAGAAGTTAATGAAGACTTTGATATTTTTCTCTTTATTTGAGAAAATTTGCTCATAAGTAACCAACCTGTATCTCTCTTGTGAGATCCCTGGTAAGCTTGCCTAGGCTTTGTACATCTCCAATTGAAGTGGATGTGTGTTTCCCAATGAATTCCTGGATGCCATTTTCCCCAGTGATGTCTTATAACTCTTTTACTCCCCAAATGAAGTGGAGATGTTTACTTATTTCCCATTGGAGACCATATTTTGGTTCTACTTTCAATGAGGACGTTTTCTTTAGTCCAATCCTAAGGCTTTGAGGTTTGTGTCCTGTTTTTGTCCTAGAGTGTCAGCCAGTCATACTTGAACTTGTTGATCCTATGCTCTGGATATTTCCCCATTGGAGACCATCTTTTGGTTCTATTTTTATTGAGGATCTTTTCTTTCTAGGATGTCATTCGGTCACATTTGAACTTGATGATCTATCATTCTAGATATCTTTATTGGAGCCCATCTATTGGTTCTACTTCCAATGAAGTTATAATGATTTTTCCCCAGTGGAGACCATCTTTTGGTTCTATCTTCATTAAGGATCTTTTCTTTCTAGGATGTCATCCGGACACATTTGAACTTGATGATCTATCATTCTAGATATCTTTATTGGAGCCCATCTATTAGTTCTATTTCCAATGAAGTTATAATGATCTTTCCCCAGTGGTGACCGTATTTCCGGTTCAACTTTCATTGGGGATTTCTTTTCTTTCTAGAGTGTCATCCAGTCACATTTGAACTTGATGATCAATCATTCTAGATACCTCTGTTGGAACCCAGCTTTTGGTTCTACTTCCAATGAGGTTGTTTTTCTTTTGTCCTAAAGTGCCAACCGGTCATACTTGAACCTGTTGTTCCATCACTTTAGATGTCTTGTTTTATTTCTTTCCCTAGTGGAGACCGTTTTCCGGTTCAACCTTCATTGAGGATCCTTTTCTTTTTAGGATGGCATCCGGTGGTCATATTTGAACTTGATGATCAATCATTCTAGATGACTTTATTGGAACCCTTTATTTTAGTTCTACTTCCAATGAGGTTGTTTTTCTTTTGTCCTAAAGTGCCAACCGATCATACTTGAATCTGTTGTTCCATCACTTTGGATGTCTTGTTTATTTTCTTTCCCCAATGGAGACCGTTTTCTGGTTCAACCTTCATTGAGGGTCTCTTTTGTTCTAGGATGTCATTCGGTCACATTTAAACTTGATGATCAATCATTCTAGATACCTCTATGGGAGACCATCTTTTGGTTATACTTCCAATGAGGATGTCACTTTTACCTTTTCTTTGGTCCAATCTTAAAGCTTTGAGGATTGTGTCATGTTCCTGCCTATTCTTTTCTAGCGTCATCCGGTCACATCTGAACCTGTTGACTAACCTCTCTGGATATTTCCCCAGTGGAGACCATTTGTCTTGATTCTACCACCAGTGAAAGACTTTGCTTCTAAGGTGGTATCTGGTCACATTTGAACCTGGTACTCGATCACCTTAGACTTCCCCAGTTTATTTATTTTCCCCAGTGTCTTCTTGGTCATCCCTAGTGAGTTCCTACCTTTGGTTTGTTGACCTGTTTACCTTTGTGTTGCCTACTTTGTATGCATCTTGCATCATCACAGCATCATATCATCATGTTAAAGTTCATGACATATCATTGCATCTAAGGGCAAAATTTTCAGTTAGCTATATTTAAATACCTTTCACCATGATTTCGTGAGGATCATCATCGCTCACGTTATCCAGTGAAGATATTTAAATAGGGGCAACTGTCATACCCCAAATTTTACCCTTAGACTCTTTGATGTTTTGCATATCCTTCTAGGTCAATCATTCACGCATAGCTAACTAGTTTATCTGACTTTGCTTTGTTTTGTTTCACTTGTGAATTAGGGTTCTCTTCAAGAGGCTTCAAGGGTTTATTAATCAAGGTTTTTAGGTAGATCACCAACCTTTCTAATTTCTCATATTTCTAAGAGACCTCGTTTCCTCAATAATCCAGTGTAATTTGGCTTCATCACAAGTCCTCGAGGCTAGGTCTTGGAAGACTGAATCAAGGATCAGGCAAAGTTTATTAGGTCAAAGGTGTGTGCAGTGTGGTTTGAAATTCAACATAAGTTTGACCTAATCTTGGCCAAAGAAGTGGTTTTGCTCCAGCATCAAGTTATCAGGTTATGGCTATTTTGAAGACAAGTTTGGATCAAATTCAAGAGCTTTGTGTCTGAAGATCCACATCAGAATCTTGTGCAAGTTCAGGTTATCCGATGAAATCCAGTTGCAGGGTGCCCGAGTTCAGTGAAATTTGACCCAATCTTGGTCAAACAAGAGTTGGCTACATACTCGAATTGTCAAGGTTGTGTCAAGGTCATTATACTTTGTGGATGATGTTCATCAGGGATCAGTTTGCTTGTAATTAGGGTTTAGGCAACACAATTCATATCCCAAGTCCCGATTCCAATGCATTTTCTTGTTTACTTGGTTCATAGTGAAGGCTTCAATTCATTGGTATTCAAGTAGCCAAATTCAAATGAATTTTTTTTATTCAAGGTCTCAATTTATTCCGAATTCAAGGTTAATTCAAAATTCATTCAAAAATCAAGATTTATTCGTAATGGATTTCTTTTCAAGGATTGACTCAAGCTCCGTACAAAGTTTCAACTCAAATCTTACATTTGATGCAAATTAAAGTTGCAAGTCCAATTTGCTTTCAAAGAATATTATAAGATAATGGATACAAGAAGAAAAGTTCATATTGGTCTTAAGTTTGATCAATTCCATTTGGATTTGCATTCAAGGTCAAGATTAAGAAATTGGATACCAAGAGTTCTTGAGTTTCTTTTCACAATAAATTAAAATAATAATTTTAAAGGAAAGAAGGCCCATGAAAGTTACTTTTTACAACAAAAGGGGAATTCAAAGATATATAATGAAACACAATTCCAAAAAATGTCCAAGCTGCCAGCATGATTCTTCCACATTTCCAGCTACCAATGCAACACTCCAAGGCAACGTTCAAAAACCTGCAATACTTGCTGCCAATCTCTGCTGCAAAAGCACAGTACCTACAAATTGAAAACAAAATGACTCAACCCAAAACAACACCCAGCCACTACGAAACAAAAACTATAATTCCTGCCAAAAACTTTCACCAATTCTACACTACACGACACAATCCCAAGAAAAATGGCCAAGCTATCAGCATGCTATGACCATGACTTTACATAACACCAAAGACACTACCATGTCACCCGTACCAAGACCTACTTTACACATCCTGCTAAAACTGTATGGTCCACCAGTCCAAAGCCACATAGTTGCTGTGATTTTGCTCCTACTGTACAATGCTTGCACAACATTCCAAACTGTACCATAAAACCTGTTCAAACCTGTTGTACGACCTCTGCAACACCTGCCATGAAATGGACATGACAACAACGGCAAGAAAAGAAGAAAATAATAATAGGAGAAACAATGTAGAGAGGAATGAGGGAGGAATAATAAGACGTAAACCCTGTCTTGTTCGGGGACCTTTCTGATTCTTTTCCACAAGACCTTCCAAAAATCTCATCACCCCTTTCATCATCATCATCAAACTGACCATCAACCGCAACAAAAACCTTAATACCTCCATCTTTGTTCATCCCTCAATCAATACAAGTCAACTACAAGAACTTCCTCATATCCCCTCCTCACCAACCAAACAAAACCTCATTTTTCCATTTCTTCAAACCCTAAACTCAATTACTTACCTAGCCATCGAGCACCTTTCATCCCCACCAATTCACCAGTGACTTCTAGTCATCATCAAACTCAAAATTTCATTGAAATCCAAACCTGCATTTAGAGCCCAACAACCACTTCTGTGTGAATGGCTTCATATGCACAACATCAACAGGTGTAACGAGACGAATAAAGGAGGAAAGGAACATACTATTATAGAAACAACCACAACAAAGTTTTCTCGAATTCTCTTCACTACTACTGCTTCATACATTCTTCACTATCTTCACGCATCAATATTCCTGCATCAATCTCCAACACAACAATTTTACAGTGAATTCAACGCTCAACCATCCAATTCAATAACCGCCCCAAGAACTCAGTGAACCACGCCGCAGAAAAAAAAAGAAGATAAAGTATAAAGAGGATCCATCACTAAAGCGTACCAGAACTTCCAACCAACGTCAGAGGATTCATTCTCGCAGATACCATTTTCGGGTATGTTTCATCAGCTTTTACACGATTTGCATTTTGCTGAACCATAATCGCACCCTAGTGTTCTCCTTTGTCTAAGTTGAGGTAAGATTGAAAGTGGATCAAGAGGGAAAAGAGACAGACGCGTCTTCGCATTAGGAGAGTTGGAGGATGTGTGGAAAGAGTCTGAGTGGGGGGTAGCAGCGAAGGCTCCGCCGCCGCCGGCGTAAGGCCATGGCGCGACGGAGATTTTGATCGCTGATGTCTTGAGCGAGACGGAGAAGGGATAAGTTGTTGAAGCCGCGCGGCGGCCATTGAGGCGAGTAGGTAAGCTTGGAAATGTTGTTTGTTTTTGCTGAAGGTCCCCTAGGTTTATTTTAAACCAAACCTTTTCATGCATTAGATTGGGCTTTCAGCCCTATAGAACTTCTATTCACACGCCTAGATCACTCTTTCACCCCCCTCTTGGAGTGGAAATGGGCCCAGATATTATGCTAAAGGCACTATTTGTTTGTGCTGACGGTACCCCCTGGTTGTTCATTTGATTTTGGTGTTATTAGGCTCAGATTTGGACTGAGCCCATCGGTTTGCTATTTCACATTCCGTTTTCTACTTTGCACCCCATAGCTAACTTTTCTTTATTTTAATTAGATTTTCTTTTTTAGAATTAGCTTTTTTTTTAATTAGAAGTTAATATTGTTTTAATTATATTTTAGGACTTAGTTAATTAGGTCTTAATTAGATTATAGTCTATTTAGTTTTTTAACTAGGATTAATTAGTTAGTTTTTTTTAAGTAGAACTTAGTTATTTACTCTTAATTAGGTTTTATTCTAATTAGTAATTTAGTTTTAACTAGGTTTTATTCTAAATTGGTATATTAGTTTTTAATTAAGTTTTAATTTACTTAGTAATTTAGTTTTAATTAGATTTTATTTTTAATGAGAATTTGTTAATTAATTTCTAATTAGATTTTAATTTAATTTGTTATGTGGTTTCTTAATTAGATTTTATTTGATTCTTAAATCAATCCTCGATTTTATTTTAGTTGATTCATAATGTTCTTTTTTTGAATTTAATTTTTGTTGCTCTTGGTTGTGACTAAGCCCCGATCTTTGATACCTATTCCTTTGTGGCTTTTGGATCTGTTATGTTTTGCCTGTTTGTTGGTTCCAAAGGAAAGTTACCATGTTGACTTATAAGTCATTTTCTAGGGTAGTTCAGATCTTTCCCTTTCCATTTTCCTTGAGCTTATTGAGATCATCTCCCTCGGCCTTATTAGAGCCATTTTTTTGTTTTTCAATTTAGAGTTAGGTTTGGAGTTTTTGAACTCTATGTGGGTACCATTACGGTGTGTGCTCATTTTCCCCTTTGACTTTGTTAAAAGTCAACTCTTAGTTAGTTTTTCAGCTTAAACTGTGAGAGCAAGAGTTGTCTCTACAAGTCAATCTATGTTTTGATGATAACAATATGTATTTGTGAAAGAACCATTTTATGTTCTAACGAGTGTTGTGTGCAGATCATATTCATAGAAGCTATCAGATCCAACAAGCACCAGCCAGATGAGCGTAATTGATAATATGAGAAGTTACTATGTGTGACACAAGTCGCAAGAAGCAAGAATGCTTCTGTATCTGGTCGTGATTAGTCAGATCCAAGGATGCCGATATTGCTGTTGCAATGCTCTTGTGGATGCTCTCTGAAAGTGGTCGAGATTATGAAGATTGCGAAGCTTCTGAAGAAGAGAACCAAAGTGCTAAAGACTCTTATGACTTGAAGTTCTGAAGGCGGAAGGCTCTGAAGACCAAGTGCAGAAAGACTCTGAAGACTTATGTGTTCTGAAGATTACGGTTCCAGAAGTCAGGTGTTGAAGACTCTGAAGACGGATTCCTAATGGACGAGTTCTGAAGTTTCGGAAGACTTGAAGAAATAAAGGATAATGTTCTTAAAGACAAGTGCTGAAGTTCTGAAGACTGATTCCTAATGGACTTCTTCAAATGACTGAAGACTTGACGTATCAGATATCCTGTTAAGAAGACTCTACTCACGCTTCATCAATTTACCATCAGAAGCCCCTGAAGTTTGGAAGTCAAATGTTACCGTTGTGAGTAACTGTACACGGCGCCCAAGAAAGATATATCCCGACACTTCTCCCACAGCAAAAAGGAGATGTGTCAGTACAGCTAGTTATTACGCAACGTCTCTTTTCCAACAGCCAACAATATTTCAAACGACTATATTTCTACTGGGCTATTTAAAGGAAAGAGTATTCGCTTCTAAAGATCGACGAAGTCAATGAATCGATTCACTCCACAAAAGATGAACTGATCAAGTCATTATGTGAAGATAGCAACAACGATGAGTTCTCGTTGTAACACTTAGAATACCCAAAGTTATCACCATTTACACATGGACATTGTTGTTGAAGCTCAAAGATCATCATTCAACATAACAACAATGAATTGGTATAGAAGCTGTTGATGAAGACAACATTGCAAATCAGTCAAGTCATCAACCACCTTCTCGTCAGCGCTACATTGAAGATTTGAAGCAAGGAGTTATTGCTCAAAGCTTGCTCACCCAAGAAGACGAAGAAGAAGAAGATCTACAAGATGTCAACCACTGTCAAATCATTATACATCTCTGTAGTTTCTTAGGATAGGCAAGGAGTTGTTGCTCACATCTTGCTCGAACACTTATGTGTTCTTTGTACTTAAACTTAGGAGAATCTGCTTACAAGGAAGCACCATACTCATATCCAGTCTGCCAATTTGACTTAAGAATTGAGATTCCTCTAGTGGACGTTATATCCTGATTGGATCCCTGAACGGGTCACTGTTGATGGAATCCTCAAGTAGATCAAGGGTTGATCGGAATACTTGGGGAGACGGTGGCTGCTGGTCATCGTGAAATCCTGGTTAGAGATCTTAGAAGATCTTGGAACGTTGGGTCAATGATAGTCATATCTCAAAGAGGATCATATGTTGATCAGACTCTTATGGGATCCCTGATGAAACTCATTGTGATTCCTCCAGTGAACGTTATATCCTAATTGGATCCCTGAACGGTTCACTGAGAGAGATGCCTCAAGGGATCATGTGATGATCTGGGTACTTGATATGACATTGATGTAAGTCATTGTGGGTTAGTCACAGTGCGGCTGTGCAGGTTGTTAGTCACCGGCTGTTGCCCGTGCATGTGTAATCGGGATTGATTATATTGGATTAAGACCTTGTGTTCAAGGCGAAATCACCTGAGGAGGGTGGACTGGATTAGCCTTTGTGGTGAACCAGGATATATCGTGTGTTCTTTACTCTTATGCTTAATGTCTTGTTTATATTTCTATATTGAGTATCAGAATCTTACACAAGCAAGTCAGAACCTTGCAACTCTGATAAGCTTCCGTTCTGCAAGTTTTGAATGCTACGCATAATGTTCAGACTCTTGTTGGTTCTCATGCTTCATGCATTACAAGTCTGAATGTAACTTCGTTAGTCAGAGTCTCTCAACAAACACTGATGTTATCCTAAGTGCTTTAACGACAAGAAGCGAAAAGTTGTTAAAAAGAGTAAATACACAATTAAAACCCCCATTTCTTGTGCCTTTCTCGCACCTTCATAAACTTAGAGAGTTCTTTAACTCTACGTGAGTATCATGATTATGATTACTCATTCCCTCTGGAACCTTGATCATTATCAAGATTTCCTCCCCCCTAGTTAGGTGAACTACGAATGCTCTGATTCCATCCTTATTAGGATACGTAGGCACGAGATGAGACGTCTTGGCGAGCATACTTACTATATATACCCTTAGTCTTTACCTTAGCGCAGTTCCCTTAGCAAGCAAACAATAACATAACACAAATACAAACAAGAGGTTCCTGTAGAGTACTACAAATATCTAGGATGCTAACACCTTCCCTAGGTATAACCAACCCCCGAACCTTAGATCTCTTAGTTGTGTCTTTACATAGCGCAATTAGGGTTTTCTTCGATCTTTACCGTTTCCTTTAGATAAATCAAAGCTCGGTGGTGGATTTCAAAGATTTGTGATTCAAGTTAATTAATAGCTTGATATCCGATTCTCACCACGACAGGGGAGCTTACAAACCTCAAATTTGGACTATTTGACTCAGGGGGGCTTACAAACCTCAGACTCTGATATTACTAAGAAAATTAAATAACCTTTTCTTGAAAGTAGTACTTAGGGTGGGTTTACAGAACTCAACTTTGGACTATTAGACTCAGGGGGAGCTTACAAACATCATACTCTGATGTTGCAAAGAAAATTATAACTGCCCAACATTGTCCTTTAAATGCTTATGTTTGTCATCATAAAAAAGGGGGAGATTGTTAGAACAAGATTTGTTCATGACATATATTCCTTGGGTTTTGATGATAATAAAGTATTAAAATAACAATGGTTATATTTTATGTGTGTTTCATGTATGTATGTTGTAATACTTATAGATATATATTCATAATCTGATATACAAGGGCAAACTTGAGAGAAGTATAATTGCTAGCTTCTGGTAGTGCAGAATCTGAAGAACACTCTCTAAGTGATGTATGGTGTAGACTCTGAAGCTAGAGGTCTCAGCATCAGAAGAATCAACATAATTTTTTCTACACTTGGTGAATGCAAATTGGATTTTGGCGATCATTCAGAGTTAGTGATAAAGTTGAAGTTATCCGTACTGCAGAAAGCAAGCTGCATTATCAAGTTAGTTTGTCACCTAGAGTCTTAGTTCACAAGGCTCAAGAAAAGTTGGCATATTTTACGAATATCTACTCTTAACGGCTCTATAGTACATGATCTCTTTGAAGACTCAATGGTTAAACACGTTGCACAATGGATTAAAATTATTTGGTGTATCTATCTTCAACGTCTCTTGTACTATGAATAAAGCAAAGACACTTGGTCAGGTTATCTCTCCAATGGCTAGTCTTCTGCAAATGCTATATAACTGGTGAAGGTTCAAACTGAATCTTTAACAAGGATCAACCTGATGGGGGAGTAACAAGATCAACAATTATCAACACAATCAAGTATGCGGAATTTTTGTTGTAGGTTATAATTGTAAAAGCCTTAAGATTTCTTAAACATTAAATATCTTAGAAATCTTAAGAGCTTTAGGTCTTTGTTATGGGGATTTCACTGTACCTCTGATATTTGTATCAAGTACACCTTGTTCTTTATTCTGCTGAACATGTTGTTGTTTAGCAGTATAGATTAAGTCTCCCGCCAAGATGCTTGAGCCATGTAAGTATTCTGCTATGTGCTAGAGCATTGAAAGTCTTAATGAAATGGATTGATTGAGCAACCAAGTCTCTCGCCAAGATGCTTGAGCCATGTAAGTCTCCTGCTATGTGATAGAGCATTGAAAGACTTAATCAAGTGGATTGATTGAGCAAAAGTCTTGAATCTGTGGGATTTAAGCAAGGAAGTCTCAGATCGAGGCTCTGAGCATAAGTCTTGAACCTGAAGGGTTTAAGCAGGAAGTCTTGGGTTCGTGGAACCTGAGCAGAGAAGTCTTAGATCGTGGGTCTGAGTAAGAAGTCTTGGGCCTGAGGGGCTTTAGCAGAAAGTCTCGGGTTTGAGGGACCTGAGCAGGAAAGTCTTAGGTCGAGGGTTTAAGCAAGGAAGTTTTGAGTCTGTAGGACTTGAGCAAGGAAGTCTTGAGCCTTTGAGGTTTAAGCAAGAAGTCTCAGACTTAGGAGCTGAGCATTGTAAAAGTCTTATGCACAATGTATAAGCGATTGTAATCATTATTTGATTATAGTGAAAATCTCTTGTGAGACAAGGAGACTGAGCTACTCTCTTTTGGGAGGACCCAATATAAATCTTTGTGTCTTTTGCTATTATTTATTTGCTTCTGTTAACATTTCGCTGCTAAGTATAACTAGAATCTGAACACCAGTTTAGATTAAGAAAACGAAAAACATAATTCAACCCGCTTCTTATGTACTTTTCTCAACTTCATAAATAATCATCATAAATTGTTGAAAAAAAAACATAATCGCTTTGTTTAAAGAAAAATAAAACACACTTAAAAAATATTAATCCAAGTTTTAGTTAATTTTTAAGTTCAACTTCGTATTATAAATTATAGAGTTGTTTAATAGTCCTATCACCAACCATATCTTACAATGAGAGAACAATACAAAAACTAACTATCTGCTACCTCTTTCTCTGGTTTCTTTAGTAAAATCTCACTTGTTAGCTGAATTCAATAAATAAGTTTTAGCAGCAGAAAAAAAAAGGGATGAGAAAGTATCAAATTTCATGACAATATGCTATGCATATATTAAATCTTTTTTTGACAAAAGCATCTATCAAAATTTAAATATTAAATAGATATATATTTTGGTGAGTTCATCAATTAAAATCAAATGTACCTACCTCAATGTGTGTGTGTCTTTATAGGGTAAGAATTTCTTGAAGTTGAATGAATCTAAGACATTCAAATGAAAAGAAAGAAAATTAAAGTCTAATGTTGAGGTGTTGCCTTTCCCTATCTCTAGCTAGTAAAATCTTCATCATAAACTTTGAAGTGCACATCCAAAGTACTACTAGTCAAATTATTTTAAAAGACATTATTATAATAGAATCGAATACATTATTATAATAGAATCAAAGTTAAAATAATCAAATTGTTATATTTGATTAGTTAACAATACAATTCTAAAATCGAATTAAAACAATAAATTAATTAAATTAAATTAAAATCAAACCAAATCTAATCTAAAGATAAAAATTGCAAAATACAAGTTTAAATACTTTTACTATTAAGAAGAATTCGGAAAAAAATAAATGATTTGAATTTTTAACAAAGTTTAGAAAAAAAAGTTTTCTAACGTTTTGATACAATTCAAAATTTCAAATTGTATTTCAAACTATTAGTTTTAGTTCGGTTTAATTTCAATTATATAAAATAATTTAATTCAATTCAAATAATTTTTTTATAATAATTTGATTTAATTCAATTTTTTAATTAAATGATAGAAAAACGCTATTAAATGCTCCAAACACTTCTTAAACCCTTAAAATACTCCATCTATTTCAAAATAATTGTCGTTTAAAGTTTTTGTACACAATTAAGATATGCAATAATATTGTCATAAAATATTATATTTTTACTAAATTAATTTTAGTAATGTGTTGAAAATAGTATAAAGAATAATAATTATATGACACAATTAAATAAAATAGCAAGTATTATGGAATTGAAGAGTGAGAATAATATTCATTTTAAAACAAAATTTTCTTCTAAATCAACCGTTATTTTGAAACGGAGGAAGTAATAAATTTTTTAAGAGTAAAAATATTATATTTAATGATTTAGAAATTAAAATAATTAATTTTTCTATAAAATGTTTTTATTTAAAATTTTAAAAAATACCTGTAAAATATTGTTAGCAAGACCTTAAACTATCATGAACAAAACTCTATACATTTAGATATAAAATGTAGTAAATTAGAGATAATGAGTTTTGAAACTAAATAGTCTTTTTTTTGTCTTAAATTATAAAACGTTTTGAATATTTAACACAAATTAAAAAAATTTAGTTATTATTTTATAGAAAAGACAAATTATATATGATTTTACAATAATACTCTTCATAATTATACAGAAAAAATAAATTAAAAGAGATAAAAAATAAATAATAATAAATATTTTGAAATATATTGTAAAAAATATCATTAATATTTGATTAGAAATATAAAATGACATATAATTTGAAATAAATTTTTTTAACAAATTAACTTAAAATTTGAAAATAACTTATAATTTGAAAGAGAGAGGGTATCACGTTCCAATTCGCATTTGTGCTGATTTTAAAATAGCTATAAAATCGAGCTTCATTAATAAGGTGGTCTTTGAAAAATACGTATCCAAGATATACTTAGGATAAGGGAAAATAGGCTTTGATGAACAAAAAGGAAAATAAAGTGTTAGAAAAAAGAGGAAAGGAGAAAGGACATGGGAGAGTTATCGAAGGAGGCGTATCGATCCTCCAACAACGCAACACCCAATAGGTTGTTTTGTTCGGACCACATAACAATGCGGTCCCCTCTTTTTCTTTTCTTTCTTAAATTTCAAACTAGTAACAGGAAAAAACACAGATATACTAATTCAAAAACCCCAATATGCCCCTATCCTTTATTTTTTTCCCGCGCTAGGTAATAGAAAAATCACAAATCATATGACGACAACCACCCTCATCAATGTAAATGATACCCTCCCTTCCTTGGGCCCCACACCATCCTTCACTTTAAGAATCTAACTGTCGTCCATTACCCGCAAATCAATGTATTGTAAAATTTAATCATTTTTTCATTTTCTATTTATTTTTCACTCTCCGGTAATTTAGCCAACACGCATCATTTAAATGTAGCCAAAAGTACATTATCTATTTTTTTTTTGACAGTAACCAAAAGTACATTATCAAATAGGCAAATAGGCATAGTAATGGGCCAGGTTGGGAACGGATTTTATTTCTTCAAACTCAAATCTGAATCTTTAATTAATTTTCGTTATCTACCCCAAATTCAAACAGGGATAAAGAATTAAAATTCAAATCTGTTTTAAAAGAGTTCGAGGTGGGTTTGGAAATTCTAACCCTGCCACCATTTTTTTAATAAAAATAATTATTTTAATAAAAATATTTATTTTTTCAACAATCAAATTACATTACAGATAAAAGAATAAAATAATCTCAAAAAAATTCATACATACATTTCAAATATTTTAAATAATTAATACAAATCAAAATATCAAAATATTAATTACATATTTAATATTTCAAATTAACAAAACTAAATAATATCATACATAATCAAATAATCGGAGCGGATTGAAGGGCGGATTCAGAGTGGATACTAGTGTTCCTATCAGAGCAGACCCAAGACTTTGTGAGGGCCAAGGCAAATTTCAAAATATAATTTTTTTATATTACTAATTATTTTTTATTAAAATTTTAGTTTACAAGCATTTTAAAATGTAAAACATTTATTAAATTATTTTAATCTATTCATTTTAATATATTTTTTTCAATGAACAACAATATCAATTTATTTAGTTTTTGCTGTAACATTGTTGATATTATAATAATTTTTTTAACTACAATATTTAAAAAAAAATTGGACACAATAGTTATCAAAATTATTAATATTATTTTATAAGTAATATATTTATTTAAAAAAATCAAATATTTATAATTTATTAATTGGTGTATTATATTTTTACTTGTACTATTATTTTGTATAAAATTATATTTTTTAAAGTTGAATTAATAATAGTAAAAAAAAAAATCTTTTCAAAATATGGGGAAAAACAAGGTTGGTTATTAAATGGTGCAAATTTTACTATTCCTTTTGTGCTGTTAGAAAATTTAAGTTGCAGTTAAATATTAATTGAGACAAATGCAATGATATACTAAAATTTCATATATATTTAATCACATTTATTATTATATGTATAGGAAAGGAACAAAATCATGTGTAGTAATAATTTAGAACATTTTTTAATACACCATCTAAATTTCTTATATATCACGTGAAATTATTTTTTTGTCTCCAGTTTCGGATGTGCACATCTGGACGCAACGTTTTTTTTTTAAAAACACTGCCTTGTTCCGGATGTGCAAATCCGGAATGACAATTACGCGTTTTACGGATGCGTACATTCGGAAAATGGCTGAAACTTAAAAAGGTATATTTATTTTAAAAAATAATAATAATATGTATTTTAAAAGAATAACGATCAACAGTAAAACATTACTTCTATTACCAAAGTCGACACAAAGTTGGTGGTACTCCTATTACCACTTGCAGAACCAAATGGACTGACCTTGGGTTACAAGATACAGAGGAATTGTTTCTGCTCAGGTTCATTGCGAGGAGATAATTCAAGATCTCTTTAAAATAATAGTGGATCCTTAGAAGGGAAATCGGTCCGCTGAAATGATAAGATAATTTTGTTAGATTTGTGTATTCCTCGTGATAGGATAATTCAGGGAGAGACATGTGACTTTCTATAAATCAACCGGGTTTAAGCCTAAAAGGATTATATTTTACAGGTTCACGTTGGTTTTTTCTAAATGATACATACTGATGTATATTGATGTATATGTATATATTAGAACTTGTTTATTATGCTTATTATGCCCACTTGCTAGTTTATTATGCACACTTGCTGATGTCTATTAATGTATATGTATATATTATAACTTGTATATTAATGATACAATTCCTTCTGCTTATTATATACACTTGCTAGCTTTCCGCGCTCGATACTACATAAGTGAAGTAGAAAATTCTGATTCTGGTTCTGCAAGTGGTAATAGGAGATACGAAGAACAAAATTTTCTATTGACGGGAAACCTAATCTATTGACTCAAGATCTTCATCACGCTATCAAGAATCTCTCCGCTGAACTTTATTCTAAAGATGTTCATTTTCTCATGGAGCTTATTCAAGTACATTTAAACTTTCATGATGCATTCATGATGTTAAATGATAGTTGTTTATATTCATGACCGTAAATCTGTTGTTAACTTTATCAAAATGCCGAAGACAACCATTATATTGACGGAGAGACTCCAACCCTAGAGTTTGTTATAACTTCTGATGACATTACTGCTACTGGTGCACCAACCACATTACTTATTTTCAATAACGAAAAGGATTTATCTCCGAAATATATTGAGTCCATCTGTAGTGTTGGACGATCAACAAATAAAGATAACAAGAGCAGTGGTTACACTAGAGAGATACGAAGAACAAAATTTTCTATTGAAGAGATACAAAGAACAAAGTTTTTTTATGGGTGGGAAACCTAATCCCTTCTCGCTCCCCTCATTCGAATGTATATTAACTTGCGATGATATATTAATGTATGCAACCAACCGACAAAATCGATTTAAAAAAAAATAAAGTTATGCTATTTTTCGGATATGCAGTTCCGGAATTTAAAGCTATACTATGTTTATTCGGAACACATCAGCGTTTTTAAAAAAAACGGTGCGTCCGGATGTGCACATCCGAAATCAGGGGGAAAAAACAAAATTTCACGTAAACATGGATGGTGTATTAAGAAATGGTCATAATTTATCCTGACTAGTAAAAATTTTTGAGGCACTAGGCAATTGCCTAGATTGCCTGTCCCATGGCCGGGTTGGTCTCCACTATTCGATCTGTTCCCATATATTTTAATTGGAAAAAATTTAAATTCGAACTCAACTCCAATCAAAATGGATTTTTTTCGTCAATTTCAGAGCGGGTTCGAATGGTTACTCGCGGATATGGGTTATGTTGCCATATCTATTATGAAATGTAATAAAAGATAATAATAAAAAATGCGAAATAAATTTTATTAATAAATGTAAAAATATCAAATTTGAATTTGTAACATGTTACTACTATTTAATAAAAAAAGGATAAAATTTCTACCATTAAATTATTGATAAAAAAATAAAAAATAAATCTAAAATATTTACCTTTCCAAAAACCATGCGGCTTAAACCCAAATTGTTTCACACTAGTGCATTACTTTAATTTTATTTTTTCCCAAAAATATAATAAAAAATAAAAACCTTTTGCTTTCGGTGTATAAAAAAAAGCCTCACGCTCTTGAAAGATCACGTTTTGTACTTTAGGAGCTCTTACCTCAGCTACTACTACTCTTTCACTCTCTAACTCACACAAGTGAAAAAAAATGTTGAAAACGTTGCCCATCCAATCACCGCCGTTCACGGTGGTTCTTTCCGTCACTCTTCTCCTTCTCTCATTCCTTCTCACGGCGGTTCCAGTTTCCAGCTACCGTCCGTGGCCACAAAACCCCGAAAAAAACATAACCGACTACGCGTTCGGAACCTCCAAGAAATACGAAGGCTCATCGGAGTTTGTTAAACTACGCTACCACATGGGCCCGGTCTTAACCAACGTCATAACCGTCCATACAATCTGGTACGGCAACTGGAAACGCGGCCAGAAGAAAATAATCCGAGAGTTCATAAACTCAATCTCAGCCAAAAAGTCACCTCACCCCTCGGTTTCTGGTTGGTGGAAAACCGTTATGCTCTACACGGACCAAACCGGGTCCAACATCTCAAACACGGTTCAGTTAGGCCAGGAAAAAAACGACCGGTTTTACTCCCACGGAAAATCCTTAACAAGATTATCAATACAATCAGTAATCAAAAGCGCTATCACCGCCAAAACAAAACCGTTACCGATAAACTCAAGAAGCGGTCTTTATCTTCTTCTCACCGCAGATGACGTGTACGTTCAGGATTTCTGCACGTCAGCATGTGGTTTTCATTATTTCACTTTCCCTTCCCTTGTTGGTTATACTTTACCTTACGCTTGGGTTGGAAATAGTGAGAAACTCTGTGCGGGACAGTGTGCTTATCCCTTCGCTGTTCCGCAGTTTATACCTAACTTGAAACCGTTTAAGTCACCAAACGGCGACGTTGGAGTTGACGGAATGATTAGTGTTATTGGACATGAGATTGCTGAGCTGGCAAGTAATCCGTTAGCGAATGCTTGGTATGCCGGTGGGGATCCGAGTTTTCCGGTGGAAATAGCGGATTTGTGTGAGGGTATTTATGGAACTGGAGGTGGTGGATCTTATACAGGGCAGGTTTTGGACGGTCATGATGGTGCCACGTATAACATGAATGGGATTAGGAGAAAGTTTTTGGTTCAGTGGCTTTGGAGTCATGTTTTGAATTATTGTACTGGTCCTAATGCTCTTGATCACTGATTTTCTTCATCAGTAAGAATGGATATTTTTATTTTTATTTTAGTGTTTTGTGTTTTGGGCTTGTTCTGTGGGTTTGTGATTTTGTGGTGGTAATGTTGGGGCTTGTTTGGTAATTTTGTTATGGTGGGTAAGTTTGCTCATGATGCAAATAATGTAATTTTGGTTGAATATGATATATGATATAATTATAAAGCTCAGACATTTGTAGTTACTGGATGGTAATGGAGTTTTCACGTTGTATATATAAATGATATGTTTTGATTTGAGACTTTCTATTGAATTTTTGGTTCCCAATGCTATTATTTTGCTGCAGAAATGCTGAATATCTATGACTCCATGCCTCTGTGGAACGGAGTTGGTCATTTGATATGTGTGTTCAATTCAAATAGCCTTTAATTTGAAATAGGACACTGGGGTTTTTGTCTCTGTAATAATTGAATGAAGAGAAATGATAAACTTATAGTACCTTTTATACTCTCTTATCTTTAAATATAAACATGTTCAATAAAAGTCATTTATATTTATTACACTCAATTACATTCAATTTTGTGCCCTTTAATATATATTAAAAAATTTATAAATAAAAAATTCATATTAAAAAATAATTAAAGTATTAATTATAAATTTTGTATTAATTTTAATACACAATTTTTAAATTTTTTTTACTATATTTATCTCTTAATTTTTATTCTTAGACAAAAATTAGCATTACCCTTACTTCAAATATATTTCTATTTTTTTCTTCACAATTTTATTTTATGTCTTTAACGATTTTAAATGTATTTAGACATTTTTTAAGGATTAATTATTTGTAAAATTGTTCGTCTGAGACCGAGGAAATACATAAAATATATAAAATTTATTGTTTTAATAATTTATTGTCTTAATTTTTGTGCACAAACATTTTTCTTTATTAAAATATATTACTGTGTAACATACAAACTATATGAAAAGAAGTGTTGACATATTCTTCAAATAATACTCTTTTTTGTCACACTATTATCATCATAAATCTTCGTCATTAATTTTTAAACTAATTAATCCTTGTTCTTAAGGATGGACAAAAATATAAAAATCGGTCCAACCCTACTAAGCCATGCAATTTGTTATGGACCAATTCAGGTGAGTCAGTTTAGCGGTTCATTAGTTCAATGAATGATAGTTTTAATTGAGTTGATGCTGTCAGTTTAGGGTAGCAAAAATGGACATAGAGTTATTCACATTCGACAGGCCTAGAATCAGAATGTATTGAAGGGCTTTGTATGGGCCCAGAATTATACACAATCAAGTAGCCCAGCCAAAATCAGATGCACTATGTCTCACTCACATGCTAGGGTTTTATTTGGATTCATTTCACTTTTAGCCTCTCCTCTTCTCTTATTATGTTGCGCTAGGGTTTTCGAACACAAACGCGAAGCCTCAATCTCACCCACCGGCCACCGACATAATTGTCGTCGTCCACCGACCACAAACACCATCCATCATCACGTAAGTTACTCTCTCTCTCTCTCTCTCTCTCTCCCCCTTTCTCTTTCGTTACCTCTCTCTCTCTCTCTCTCTCTCTCTCTCTCTTTCACTCTCTCTCTCGCTCGCTCTCTCTAAGATTTCAATGTTTCATATTGTTTTACACAAATCTTATGTATGTTTGAACTGTGATATATGTTTTTGTTTTACACAAATCGTAGAGCACACAACTCTTTCGTTTCTGTCTCTTATGTATGTGATGAATGTTTGAACTGTGATGTAGTTTAAACTGTGATGAACTGTGATTGAATTTTTTTGTTTCAAGTGATGTTTCTTTATGTGCAATATTTGATTTAGGTTCTATGTGTATGTGTGTTGTATTTGTGTTATAAGATTCTAATTCTACCATGAGTGTTATATCTGTTAACTAAATAAAGTAATTGTGGTGTTAAAGGAGCAATGAGCGTAATGGTACAATAGTGTTGCGAATAAGGTTGAGATGATTAAAGACTACGCTGTTGATTTGTAATGCTAGTGTTTTCCCGCTCTTTCTATGTTTAACTATGATAAATTCTAGCTCAGAGGCTTTGACATGTATTCCATTACATTTGCTGTAATTTTAAAATGGTTTGTGAACTCTTTTGGTGGCGTGGGATGCTTTGGGACATACTATAGTAATGCTATATTTTTTCTTACAAGTTTGCTTTTGTTGACATGAAATTTGATATATTTTACTAAAGCATTAGTTTTGTTCTTTTTCTTTTCAACTGTTTTCTCTTTCTTTAATGAGTCTCATTGGATCTAGTGAATTGGAAGTGTAATTTTCAAAACTGGTTTGACTGCTTTCTAGTATCTTTTTTCCCCTTTGCAGTCAATGTCTCTACTCCTCTTTTGAGGCTGTTCAAACAACAAGCTATTTATAGAGTTTGGCGATTTTTACTCAAATAAACCTCGTTCCATCCAGGACTTTTGAAGTTTTTTCTCTTTTTTGCTATGTTTGGATTTATGTGTTATGTTCTATGTGTATGCTATGTTTTATGCTATGTTTGGATTAATGTGTTATAAGTTTCTGCTAAGGTTTAATATGTTATAAGATTAATGTGATATAAGATTTTGATGTGTTCTAATTCAATTATATTTATTTTATTTGAAGATGGAACATGGAGAAGACTGCTCGTATGGAGCGGGAGAACGTAACTTTGTTGGTGCTGGAGATGGTAGTTTGCTAGGAGTGAGTCAAGGTATGTTCTTAGTTGTGATATTGCTGTTGAATGTATAGTTTTTAGTTGTGATAATGTTGCTGAATGTAAACAACTGATGTAGGTTAATCAATCAACTCGAGTTTGCATTGTTGTGACACTAGCTTCACTAATTGGATTGAGAGTAGTGCTAATTACACTAGGTTGGTTGAAACTAGATTTGAAGTTGGAAGTCAGGATCAATTGCTAGGAATTAGTGGTTGTTAGTGACCACTTTTTGAATTGAATGCTAAGATAGTGAATGAATTAATTGTTATGTGATGTAAAAACTGAGAATGATATGTTAAGTTTAAATTATTTGCTTGTTGTTATGTACACACGAAGGAATGTTGATTATGCACGATATATTGAGGTTTGTATTGAGTCACATGCTTTGAAATACCGTTGTTCTATTGTTGTTGTAGACTTGTAACATGCTATACAGTGTAGTTTTGAGTTCACTTGTAACATGCTATATAGTGAGGTTTGTATTGAACTTTATGAGTATGAACTTAATTGAACTTAATGAGTATGAACTTAATTGAACTTAACTTTATGAGTATGAACTTAATTGAACTTTATGACTATGAACTTAATTGAAATTAATTGAACTTTATGAGTATGAACTTAATTGAACTTTATGAGTATGAACTTAATTGAACTTCATGAGTATGAGCTTAATTGAACTTAATTGAACTTTATGAGTATGAACTTAATTGTAACATGCTTTCACTTGTAACATGCTTTCACTTGTGTATAAGATTTGAGTATGAACTTTGGTATGATACTGCAGTATATAGCATGGTAGCTTGATTGTTGTGAATTTTATGAGTATGATACTGCCGCTGAATGTATACTGCTGTTTTGAGTTCACTTGTAACATGCTTTCACTTTTGTATTACTTTCACTTGTAACATGTTTTCACTTGTAGGATTATTTGATTTAGGTGGCAGTGTGTAGGACTGTTATTGTTGTAGGACTTGTAATATTGTTGTAGGACTATTTCATTGTTGTAGGACTACTGTTGTAGGACTTGTAATAGTGTTGTTTGATTGTTGAATTACATGCTTTTTATATAGTGAGACTTATCACACTGCTATTTTGATTGTTGTAGGACTTGTAACATTGTTGTTTGATTGTTGAGTCATATGTTGTTTGTATTGGTTGTTTGTTATGATGTGATACTTGTAATATTGTTGTAGGACTTGAAATATTGTTGTAGGATTGTTTCATTGTTGCAGTGTTGTTGTTGTAGGATCACATGCTTTTAATATAGTGAGACTTGTTATGATACCATGTAGGTTTGCAGTGTATGTGATTATGTATTATGAGTATGAGTATGCTTTTAGTGTGTATGGATGTTTGTTAGACTGTTTGATTTAGTTTTACAAAATATTTTCAGTGTCAGAACATCCTGTTTCCCTTGTTGAACTTACACAGGTAGCAAATGCACTTCCTCCCTTTCCCGAAGGTAGGAAAAAAAAGAAAACTTAATACTAGTGGAACTAGGAAAACCTCTCATGTTTGGGTTGACTTTAACATTTTACCCGACGAGCCTGAACCAATAGCCACGTGTAAATACTAACACATGGAACATCTAACATGCTAGCTCACTCAAAAGTATGCCACAAAACCCCTGTCGTTTTGTTGAAAGACCAAAATCAAAGAAACTATGTAAGTGGTAAGGGTGGGTTTTTAGCTCCTACTAGCCAACAGCTCAATGCTGCAGCATGTAGGAAAGCCATTAGCAACTTTGTCATCCTTGATGAGCGTCCCTTTAGGGTGGTTGAGGGTGAGGGATTTAGGAAACTATGTAAACAATTGCAGCCACAATTGGCGATCCCTTCAAGGAGGATTGTTGCTAGGGATTGTTTTCAGCTTTTCCTAGATGAAAAAAAATGTCTAAAATCCTTTTTTAAATTTGATCGTATTAGAGTTGCACTAACCACCGACTGTTGAACTTCTATTCAAAACCTTAGTTATATATATGGCCACCCCTGCACACTTCATTGACAACACATGGAACTACCAAAATAATTATTAGTTTTAGTTTAGTTCCAAATCAGAAAGGTGAAACCATTGGTAAGAAAGTTGAAGAGGTTTTGAAGGAGTGAGGGCCTAGAAAAGTGACAACCATTACCCTTAACAATGCAACAAATAATGATGTGGTTATGTCTTATTTGGAAAAAAGACTTAAGAGCGAGAATGCTCTAATGGGGGAAGGGGATTATTTGCATATGAGGTGTGTTGCCCATATCTTAAACTTGGTAGTGAGAGATGGATAAAAAAACCATGAATTGGCTATTGAGAGTGTCTGTGATGCTGTTAGGTTTGTGAGGTCTTGTCCACAAAGAGCTTTTAAATTTAAGGAGTGTATTGAAATTTCCAGAATAACATGTAAAAGAAAATTTGTCTTGATGTGTCTACAAGGTGGAATTCCACTTACTTGATGTTGGATGCCGCTGAAAAGTTTTAGGCAACATTTGAAAACTTAGAAGATGGGGATCTTGGATACATGGAATTTTTCACCTTTCTAGTCCTCCTTGTGCTATTGATTGGGAAAAATCTAGGGGTTTTATGGTTTTTTAAACACTTTCTATAAAGCAACCAAAGTATTTTCAGCTTCACAAGTAGTGTCATTGCATTCAGCTTTCCATAACTTGTCTTCAATTTTGTGTGAGCTTCAAGAAGCGTCTTTAAATATGAATACTTTTGTGGCTCCAATGATATTAAATATGATGACTAAATTTGATAAGTATTAGGGGGATGTGGGAAAAGTGAATCATTTTCTTTACTATGGTGTGATCTTTGACCTTAGGTTTAAGTTTGGCTATATTGAGTGGTCTGTTAATGACATGTATGAGATTTGTAGAGAACTTGCCAAGAAAAATGTTGAATGTGTGAAAACTAGTCTCTTTAAATTGTACAATTAGTATAAATCTGAGCATGATAAGAATGTTGGGGTTGGTCTAGTAAATGACCCATTAGGGAGCACTTCCCTTGGAGAAACATCTTCCCGAACTAAAAGTTCATCCGTTTTTACACGAGCTAATGCTTTAAAAAGACACTTGAATGAGAAAGAAACAATTGAAAACCAAAATGAACTAGAGATGTACTTAGGTGATCTTTGTTGTGGGGATGGGGACAACTTTAACATTCTTAACTGGTGGAAGGAGAATTGCACCTGTTATCCTATTTTAGCAACATTTGTTCGGGATGTATTGGAAACACCTGTTTTGAGCGTAGCTTCAAAAATTTCTTTTAGCACCGGGGAGGGGAGGATTTTAGACATGTATAGAAGCTCTTTGAGTCCAGAAATGGTCGAGGCCCTTATTTGTTCTCAAAATGGCTTGAAGCCTTCTGACAACGACCTAAAAGTCCTTAATATGATTAAAGAATATGAGATAACTAATTCAATTGTTTCAGGTACTTTATGAACCAAAATATTGTATTTTTTATTTTGAATTTTATTTGTTAAAATTAAGCCTAATTATTTATTTTTAATCCCTTTTAGAGTTTCAAGTAGCTACTGTGGGAGCAGCTGCTACTAGGCATGCTGGGCCTGTTTAATTCACACTTAGGTATGAATTTGAATTTATATGGTTTTTCATGGTTTTTGGTTATGTTAATTGGTTTTAATCATACTATTTTTGATTTTATAAATTTGTTTGCAGGTGTGAATTTTTTTTTGAATATTTTGGAGTCACTTAATGACTCAACAACATATTTTGGAGTCACTTGAAGTGTGGGACATCTTCATGTGGAACTCATCATTTTTGGAGTCACTATGTTCTTTGGAACTTTTATTTTGACTTGAAGTAATGACTCACCTTGTACTATTAAGATGGCTGCTTATTTATACAATCAATGTCTCGTTTTGTGTTGTTGATGATATGTAGGTCCAGGAAGATTTTGTGTTGCTGATGATATGCAGGTCCATGAAGTCTAGGATGGCTGCTTGTTTTTTCAATCAGTTTTCAGTATGCTGTTTCAGTTGATGATATGCATGTCAATTTTATTTTCATTATGTTGTTTCAATATTTTGTTTCAGTTGATGATATGCTAGTCCAATTATTATTTCTTTTCAGTATGTTGTTTCTGTTCAGTTCAATACTTCTATTTTTGTCAGTTTCAGTATTTCTATGTTTATATTTTTGTCCAGCCCTATTAATTTCAAGATGAGCACAATCTAAAATTGAAGTTCTTATAAACAACTTTATTTAAAGCAGCAAGCTAATAATATAATTATCATAGGAGTGCATGGTACAAGTTTTTTAAATTGTGTTTGCATTTACTTTTCAATTATTCTACATTCTTCCATATAGGGGCTGCCACATTTTGTTTTTTACATTTAAAAAACATGTTCTTATTGTATAATTTTTTGCTTTGTTTTTCCTCTAGTCTAAAGTAATTTTTAAACATCAATTACAACCATTACTTTTGTTTTTTACACTTGTTCTTACTGTATAAAGTATGCATTGCTATGTATTGTATTGCTATGTTTCTATGAATATGTAATAAGAAGAATCTTATTACAACCATTACATTTTAATTATCAATTACAACCATTACTTTTGTTTTTTTACACTTGTTCTTACTGTACAAAGTATGTATTGCTATGTATAACGTATGTATTGCTATGTATTGTATTACTTTTGTTTTTAATGAATACTTCTATTTTTTTCTGTTTAGTTTGAGAGAACAGCCCCAACATACTCTGTTTAGTTTCTGCCGAGAATGCTTTTGTTTCTTCTGTTTATAGGTACAACATGCTCACAATGTTTCAACTTGTTTTTTTCTTTCAGGTTGAGCAAATAATTTGTTTCAAACTAGCTTATCACTGATTTTTGCATATTATGCAGAATCATCATAGCAAGCAGTAATACTTGAAGATATGCAATGCTGCCACTGCAAAATACTTGAAGATTCAAAAGTAGCTTATAAGTTTGTATGCACTGCAGAATCATTTGAGCAGTAATTGCATACTATGCAGAATTAGAACCATGTCTTATGTTATTACTGGATGTTAATATGGATAATGTTAGTGTGCAGAATTAGAACCATGACTTAAGTTTGTATGCACTGCAAAATACTTGGATAATGTTTGTGTTTATGTGTAAAATATTTAGAGTTTTCATTTTGGATGATTGTAATATATTGATAGGTTGTGTGTTGTGATCTGCTTGCTGTATTAAATACAAATAAACTAAGAAAACAAAAATGCCACAATGCTTGGATGCTTGAATGATTGCTTGATTGATCAAAGTTGATTTTAAGTTATAAGAAGTTATAATAAGTTGATTCAATGAATTTTTAAGTTGATTCAATGCTTGGTTTTAAGTTGATTTACAGCTTGTACGTCGTGATCTATGATTTTTTTTATGATAATTAATTAGAAATTAACCGTACAAACCGATCCGTTGTAACTGATAAACCTTTTACACCAAACCCGATCAAACCGATTCAAATTTTGATCGAAATTGGGCCTTGAAATAGCATCCATGATTTCAAACGGTTTTACATTTTGGGCCCGAGCCCAACCCAAATCGATCATTGTCCAACCCTACTTGTACTAGTATTGCAATACATTTAATTTAATTAAAAATTATTTAATGTTAGTAGTTGATTTATCAAATACACACTAAGATTTTATAGTAATTTTTATTTTGATTGTGCATGAAATCAATAAATTAATTATATTCCTTCTATCGCAAATTATAAATCAGTTTCTATAAAAAAAAAATTTTGTCCCAAATTATAAATCACTTTACAATTCCAATACAACATCAATGATTTTTTCCCAACATACATTCTATTATTTATTATTATTTATTCTTCCAATTCTTTAAATCTCTCTTTCATCTATAATAAATAAAGAGCAATATTGTAAAGCCATGTATAATTTCTCTTTCCCATATAACAATTATTATGTTTATTAATTTGCGTTAAAATTCCAAAACATCTTATAATTTGGAACCGTTGAAGTATTAAACTAACTTTCTTAATTTGTGTAAAAGTAGTCATTTTTACTTATAATTCTGATTGGATGGAGTATTTTTTTTTATATAGAAGTGTTTAAACATAATTCAGTCTATCTTTTAATATATGTGATTTAAATGTATTAATAATTAGTGATGGGAATAAGGCACATAAGCCTACATGGACCTATATCAAGATTTATTTATGACAAGCCCGACCTATTTAATAAATATGAAAGATTTGAGTTTTTTTAAAAGCTTATTTAATTAAATAGACCAAATTTAGACTATTAAAAAAACATATGAAACCTTATATACCGAACTATATATACCCATATATTAAAAAATTAATTAAATATTATATAAAAGGACATGTTGTCTATTTAAAAAAATACGTAAAATAGGCTATTTGAAAATCTTAATGAGAAATAGATTTTTAAATAAGCTTTTAGGGTAGATCATACTTTTAAAAAGATTCGGGTAGGCCGAAAAATGCCTATAATAGAGCATAAGCCAGGCTCAGACCTCGTAGCCAATGTGAGAAGTTGGATCCAAAATACTAAGATAACTGGATCCAACATATTTGTTAAGTTGGATCCAAAATACTATGACGATTGGATCCAAAATACTAAGATAATAGGAACAAAAAATGGATGTAGTTGGATAATTGATGATCTTGAACGGTGACGTTGATCTCCTTTACGACAATGTATGGTGTACCTGCATGGTTAGCACTACAACGCCCAAGTCAGTTCAAGATTCAAGATGAGTGTAATGAAAAATGGAGACTTTAAAATGTACCTTTCTCTTTGCGTGTGAATTGATTATATAATTTGGGTCAAGTGGAATTTACTTGAGATGGATTGGGCCTTTGGTCGGTCAAGAGCAGTTCCCCCTAAGGATTTTTCAAGCACTGAAAGAGCCGCAGGAAGCCTTAAGTGATGTTGTGTGAGTGCTACTTTCCGTTAGGTGTATTTTGAATGATGTCAAAACTAGGATATTATAGTGTTAATGTATATTGGATGATATCCTATGATTCTATACGAGCATCTTGGCATTAGGAAGCATTAAAATGGTTTGGAAAAGGATTATGCATGATACATGCATTGAAAATAAGGTTTTTGCGAAAAAACCATTGAAAAATAAGTTTTTGTGAAAACACTACAGGATTGGTCGACGCATACATGTGTAGGTCGACCTATAGGACTTTTCCCTTCAGCATAGGTAGACAAATAACTATTATAGGCCGACCCCCATGAATCAATAATAAAGCTTGTAGCCATTGTCCTTAGGCTGACTCACTTAGGCTGACACAAGGTCGACACAAGACCTTCATAGGTTGACCTAAGACCTTCACATGTCGACCTGATTGCTTTGATAGGCCGATCTATTGCTTTCATAGGTCGACACACACGAGGCTTTCTTTAAAAAATTATCATTTTTCTCCATTCACTTGCATTTCCTTTTCCTTATATATATATATATATATATATATATATATATATATATATATATATATATATTGTTCTAGCAAAAAATGGTTAGATACACCAAAAGTGCTAGTCTTCTACTTTAGGGCAGAGAAGACTACATTGTCTATACTGTTTGAGTATCTTTGGGGATTTGAGAGCTATACAGTGTCGCTCCCGGGATTTTCATCCAAGTACAAACGCGAAAGTGGCGCGGAAACAGAGTCGCCAGCAATGTGTATTTATCCCAAGAGAGGGAAAGGAAACACTGCGTAAACCTGAGGGAAGGAAAGAACGAGGTCTCGCGACCAAGAGAAATGGGTAAGGGAGTCGGTTACGCGAAGGGAAGGTATTAGCACCCCCACGCGTCCATCGTACTCGATGGGATCCACGCTTGCTGTTTCGATCAAAGGGTGTAGGAAACTGGATATCAACTGCTAACTAGAGAACCGAAAATGAAAGGCAGAAAAGAAAAAGGAGAGGAGAAAGAAGTGACTCGATAGGACATTATCGGTGTCCTAGGCCTACATATTCCCTCAGTGCAATGGGAAAGTCAGAGTCAACGTAGTTCGACGGACTACGGGGAAAGGTTGCTCGTCGAGATATCGCATCTCGTGCCTATGTATCTTCAATCAGACGAGAAAGAAGAATCAGAGCAAACGTAGTTCGGCTCAACAAGGGTTGCTTTGTTTGTGTTTTTTAATGGAAACGTCAGAGTGCGTGTCCCAGCAGTTAGGTGTTACAGCTCGCTGTATGGAGACTTAGGCGTTACCTGTTTGCGGTAGAACGGACATGACGAATCCTTAAGGAAGGAGTGAAGAGATGAGAAGAGAATTATTTGTTTGTTTTTGTATTTTAGAAAGAAGTATTTTGATTATTGGTATGTATGCAACGCATATTGTATTTAAGTCTTTCATGTAGGATCGAATGCCTCGCATATCGACCCAAGACGGGACATATGCTAAACATTCTAAGAAAGTGAGAGAAGACACCTCACTATCTTATTCTCACATGAAAGGCTCAAATACAATATATGTTATGCCTTTATTAAGTGTTTTTGCTTTTGTTTTGAGATGAGAAGAAGAGAAACTCAAAGGTTAAGAAAGGTAAAAGTCTAAAGGGAGACTAATAATCCTATTTGTTATCATGCATGGATGATCCTAAAGGTTAAGTGTGGTTTGAAGAACACTACCTAAGTCTAAAGAGAAGAGAGGGATAACACTATCTAATGCTTATCCTACCTCGCCTTAATCAAAGATTAAGGATGAGCTAGGATCCCTAAGGGATGTGAGAGAGTTCGACACAATCAAGCATTATATCATGCTATTCACAAAAGAGAAAGATAAGTAAAGGAGATAAGAGACAGGTAAGTATTTAATCAGAAATTAATCAAGAATATTCACAAAAATTAAAATGCTAATTAAAATCAAGATTAAATTCTAACAAGAAAAGTTAATCTAAAGTTAGAACTAATACTAAGACTAATCCTAAAATTAATTCCTAATAAATTTCTAATTAAAAACAAATTCTAGCTCTAAACTATAAACCAATTCTAAAGAAAATTAGTTCTAAAGAAAAACTAATATTAAAATCTAAATGAAATTTCTAATTAAAATCTAATTATAAACTAATCTTGAAAATTATTATCTAGTTATTATCTAATTAGAAAAAGTTAGAATTTAATTGAGAATAAACTAAAATTAAAAGAAATTAAAAGGAGGGTGCAGAACTGATTCTAGGAGATGTAGATAACCATCAGGCGCATGGGCTTTTGGCCTTCAGGCCCAAGAATCAAAGGGGGGCGCTGAATACTGGTAAAAAAAATGGGCGAGTGGTCTGAAGTTTAAGGCCCAAAGTCCTTATCATAGTTCCAGAGGGGGTGTCGACTGAAAAACGGGTGTGTGGAAAGAAGGTATGCGTCTGGGCTTATCAGCAGGCCCAAAAATTTCCCAATATAAAGCCAAAGGGGGGCGAGAAGAGTGCCTGAGGGTGTAGAAAGAAAAAACGAGTGGGCCTCAAGCCCGGTCCAACATCACAACACCAGAAAACCTAATTCACTAAATCATCACCTCAGCCTACCCTGCTCAATACGCCGTTCCTCCTCCCACCTCATCTTTCTCCTTCTCCTTCGTGCCTTCCTCATCCGCCATCAATCAACATCGCGGCTGCACCATTTTCCATCAACGTTACTCTTCTTCTTCTCTCAAAACGCCGAAAATCCTACTCACTCTGCTTCTGAGCCGTCAATGGCATCGTTCCAACCTCTTCTTCAACGCACCGGCGCACCTCCATACATCACCCTACCAACGTCTCCGTCTCAAGCTTAACTTCGTCAACCGTGATTCTATTCAACATCAGCATCGCCTTCTCTCAACTCTCTTCCCTCATTCTGTCTTACATAGAAACGACGCCAGAACAAAACTACACTGCACCAGACTCCCTCTTCTCACCTCTCCGTCGCCAGGGCTTCATCTCTTCCGATCGCATCTCATACTTAGAGATCTCCACCACCACATGATGTCGCCATCAAACCTCACCGCGACGAACTCTCTTGGTTCGCTCAACAATGACTGTCGCACATAATGCCTTCGCCGGAAACAAACGCAACCGAATCTCCTATAATATTTTTTTTCTCATTCATAAACCTCGCAACATTCTCACTCACATTTTCCTCAGCAAGGCTCAGACGCAATGAATCAAAAACAATACAACGAGCCTATCTCTAATCAGCAACAATCAAACACAAACTACAAATCGCAAACACGAACAACTTATCACTCATCAAAGTTTGAGAGGAGATTGACGTACCTATCGAAGTCGCTCCGATGGCGCTTCGAAGATGAAAAACCAGAAAATATCCTCAGGTACGAATTCTGAATCTTCTTCCTTCTTCTCTAACTCTGCTTCATCTTGTTGCTTTGAATTTACGAACTGCTTCGAACTGCATCGTCGTTGAGATTCAGAATTCTTTTTCTTGTCCTTCTCCTTGCCGCTTGATGTTGTAGAAGTTGTCACTCTAAATCATAGATCGTTGAATTGATTTTGAATCACTTCTGCAACTTTAAATTACTGTTGATATTGTTGTTTTGAAATCTTGTTGCAGGTTTACTGTGAACTTCAATCGGAGTTGGAGCAAATGCTGAAGAGATTTAGTTTGTAGGTTGTTTAGAAGATGGAGATGGAGGAATAGAGGAAGTTGCAGGGAGAATCCAGATTGATGAAATGGTGAAGAAGATAAAGATTGATGAGATTGTGCAGAATGAAGAAGAACTTGAAGAGTGAAGATGGTGAGCGATTGTGTAGAATGAAGAACTCTCCCCTATTCTGTTGCAATCTGAGTTTTTATATCAGAACTGGGAGGGTAGTTTTGGTTTTTTCAGTTGAAATCTGTTAGAAATTCTGTTAGAGTTAATTTCTGGTGTAAAAAAGGTCACGAAGTATTTGACACTGCACTTGTTTTTCATTTTCTGTTATGGCTTGCGTGATGCACCTGCTTTAGAAGCTTTTCTTGCACAATTATGTTACGTGCATTTTATTCCTTTCTTTTATTTTGTCACATGTTGTGTGGGTCCTCATTTTTCATTTTTGTAAAGTTATGATGCTGAAGGTTCTCATATGGCTATGTAAAAAAGGATAAATGGAAAGGGATGGTAATAATAAAAAAGAAATTGGATATTGTTCAAATTGGATATTGAATATGGACAAATGAGTTAGACACAATAGATATGGATATGGATGACTTTGAGTAATTGGTTAATATTTGGATGATAATGGTTAAAGAAAAATGAATGGATATGTGACTTGAATTTTGAAGTTTGGATTATGATTTGGAAATTGAATTAAAAAGGGATATGGATATAAACTTGAGTTTAGAATGATGTGAAAATGGACAATTAGCTTAGGAAATTGGTAAAAATGGATTAATGGACATTTGAAATTGAAAAAAGATTAAAAATGGTTATTTAGATAACGCTTGAGTAGATTGAAATGGATATTGACAAATGGTTTTGAATGTGAAAATAAAATGGTATATCTACACATGAATCGGTATGGATTATGGATTTGAACAAAGAAAAATGGTTCTAAAAAAAATGGACAACCACATTACACCAATTCCAAACTTTTCACCACCTCACGACAGCCTTTGAACGCAACCACAACTCACAATTGAAATAACTACCATCTGATAATTGAGCCGAACTCTTCATGAATTAACCTTTGATAACCTGATGACCTCTACACCACATAATTTGACCTTGGATGTGCACTGACTGAGAAATAGTCCATGGATGCTGATAACTTGAGATTGAGGCGAGCTCTTTGATAGTTTGACCAAGAGTAGGTCAAACATCCATCTGAACTGGATCATGAATGAACAACCAATCTTGATTTAAAGCTATACCCTTATCTTTGAATGCACACTGATAGTCCTCTGTATACGGAAGACTCAAAACACACGAGAATGCCTTGATCCCATGTCTTAGGAACCTAATGCAAATGAACGATTATGAATTATGACCTAATGAAGATGCAAATGAATGCGAAACAAAAGCCAGTTAGAGGTCAGAAAAAAGGAGGGAAAATTTTGGGGTGCTACATACAGGTGCTGCATATTGTATCAAGATGAATGTGTCTTGCTTAAACCTCATGTGGGAGACCTTTTTATAGCCTTCATTCAAGGTTTTCCATTAAGAGAAGTCTCTTGGCATTCTGGCATCATATGGCAATTATTGTCGTAACTCCTCTTCATGAATGAATACCTTGAAGACCTGGTAACGTCCGCATTGATACGCCGCCACCGTTACAACTGTTGGTTTGCTTTGTTGAGTTCATGACGGGCGTAAGTGTCGGGTTGATGAGGTGTAGTATCCGGGGTCGTAGGAACTCGGCTGATGGGAGTCGGGCTCCCTGACCGGCCCGGGTTGTAAATGATACTTGCCTAGTTCTCTGCATTGCACGACCTTTCTTGCTATCGTAGTTGAACTCATATTTAACCTTGGCCGACCATACAACTCGACATAAAGTATATTTGGCATGTACATAAGCCCCCTGAGTACTATATCCATTTACAAGGGTACAATACTCGACAGTAACATGGGCCCGGATATATTTGCTAGGTGTCGTGCTATAGGTCGGCTTTTCATCTCAAGTCCTTACGTGTCAAAAACCTTCGAACAGTCGTGTCCCCTAATCTTTCCTAGCGTTATGATGACTTTAATGCATCATGAGTGACTATTCTCTAGCTATTTTTTTGAACGTTGGGCTCCTATTAAAGTCATTTTTCTCTTCCCTTTACTCCTACGCTCTTATTCTTCTTTAAACAAGTCTGTTTCAACTTCAAGCGTTCTTCATTTCAGGTATTTTTTCTTTCCCTCTTGATTTTTCTCTGTTTTTCTTTATCAAAAATGGTAGTCCTTAGGGAATGTGATGATGAGGGTAAGGTCATCCATAAGAGTGACGAGGAGAGGAAAAGATTTTGGGAAGAAAACATGCAAGAGATGATGTATTCTATAGGGGTAGAAGAGTATAGGTGTAACACCCCATTTCTACCCGACATTTATAAAGAAATCAGAGTGATAAAATTTCAACATAAAACAGGATGTCACATTTTTCAACTTTAAAATCAATAACATGATAGATAATCATGAAAGATACATAGCAAGTTCGAGGGAAAAAACTCATAAATTAACAAATAGCCTCCAAAATAACTCAACCTTATAAAATACGACGCAGCGGATTCATAATCAAAGTAATAGCATCTTTATCCAACATAAACAACTTTAAAATAAGCAACAAGGTGTTCTTTGACAATTTAACTTAAAAATTCAGCATGTAAACAAATAAACAAAATAAGACACGCATCATCCCCCCGAGTGCTACGTATCAGAGCGACAATCACCGACTCGAACTAAGGTAACCGGCTATTCCTCTTGATCACCTGCATGTTGCCAACATAGGGATAACATTCAAACAGAAGGGGTGAGATATCGAACAATATAATCAGATATATGATAAGTAATATATTAGATCAGATTATACAATCACCACTTCACAACATCTCAATCAACGTAAAACAACAGCACATCAACAACTTTTACTTCATCATTAATCAACAACACAACAACAACTATGCAACATGAAATGTGACTCGAAATGCACATGCATGTGGTACCATTGGAGCAGAACTCCCAGCTTAAAAATTTGCCAATTAATGTTGATTTCAACAAGGCATAAGCCTTCCGCTTAATATTTTGCCAATCCAGGCCAGCTTAATGTTTTGCCAATCCAGGCCAGCTTAGTATGTTATGCCATGTGACTCAAATATGAACATCATAATCACATCACTAATACTTATCAATCCGCACAACAACAGCTCAACATTGGCCATAGGCCCACAGCTTAATTCTTGCCAATAATTAGAGGCAATTCAACATCGTTCACAGCTTGATAATTTCCAACAATAATATCACAGCAACTAGGATATATAATTATGCATCATCTAAAATATATCACAATCCATCATTTAATTAACCGGTAGTTTTCGACTAAAAAATTGGTTAATTGGTTCCATCATAACTCTATGTCCAATGCTATTGAATTATATTACAACTTCTCAATTAAAATGGATAGAACAAACACACCACATCAGAACATAATAGAAACAGGAAAAGAAACACACAGCAGTATGCGTGACGGTCGTCACAACACCATCACGGTCGTCACGACCCCAAAACCCTTCGTCTCAGAATCCGTTCGTTCCAGTTTCTTTCCAAATTCACAACCTTTCCTCAGATTCATATCAATTTCAATTTGTCCAAGACAGTGAAACAAAACTACAACAGAATTACACCCTAAAGTAACATATACCAGTTTCTCACAACCAATTCATCAATCGCAATGCATTTCAACATTTCTACGACAATCATTTCGACACAGACATAAGAAATTCTACAAACAATTCATCAACAGAAAACCAAATTCAATATTCACGACATCGATTACACAAAAACAAAGGAGAATTCTATAAAACCAACCCCACATATTACTCATCAATTATCCCATTATAGAGTCAGAACCCCACCCTTACCTTGGATTGAAGGTCGCTCTAAAATCTCCGATCAAATTCTCGCTCTCTCGCAGCCTCTACGCGATCTCTCGCAACCCTTGTTTTCTCCTTTCTGCAACTTCACGTTCTACTGTTCTATTCCTTTTTCAGCAACTTTGCAACTTCCACGTACTTGATCTTTCCTCCACTTCTAATTACCCTAATTCTATTCAACTTAACCCTATTCTTACTAACTCTTATTGGGCTCAATTCCACACCTCACCTTTTTACCACTACTACCCATCTTATAAGCCCACTAACTTATTATAATTCTAGTAAGCTAATACTATATTATTTCTACCACTTAAATCGACTTAGTTAAATTAATCCAACTAAAACCAACATAGCCACTTAACACAACATTCCGATATTTCGAAAATCACCACAAATCAACACAAATAATACGAATATAGTTAATTAAATAATTAATTAAATAACCGGGCGTTACAATAGGCGAGTCATGGATAAGTTTTATAATGAGATTCTCACTTTTGAAAGTGACTTTGACTTTGACTCTTCAGGTTCTGTAGAATTTCTAATGGATACTGTTGCTCCCTTCGATTCTGAGGTTATGAACCATAAGAATAGTACTACTGATGACCTGGAAATTGCTAAAATCCGATCCCTGAGGATTATATCCTCTACTGGTTCTGAAGATGATGTTATTTTGGAACTATGTGGTCCAAAGGAAAGAGTGTGTATACTCCGACCAAAAGGTGTTTATGAAGAATTTTTCTACTTCTATCCTAGCATTTTGGAAGATTTCAACATCTGCATCCCTTTCTCCGACTTTGAGGTGGACGTGTTGAAGACCGTTAATATAGCACCTTCCCAACTCCGTCCCAATAGCTGGGGATTTATAAAATCTTTTGAGAGGGTTTGTGAGGTTTTGAAGATTTATCCGACCATAGGCTTGTTCCACTCCTTCTTTGAGATAAAAGGAGTTGATAATCGGAGCTGGGTTCAAATCAGTGGAATTCTTGGCCGAAGCTTCCTTCAGGCTTACACCTTAAATTATAAGAATTATAAAGATCGTTTCTTGAGGGTCCGATGTGGGCCGAGATGTCCGCAGGTGTTATATGCCTTAGATGGACATCCACGCTTTCCTCACTACTAGACCAAAGATCCTTTGTCGGTTACTGGTTTTAACTATGACAAACTGAATGACTTGGAACTTCAATACTTGGCCATTCTTGACTCATTTCGTATGATGAGGATTAAAGAATTGTTGCCCTTAGATGATGACCGACTTCTTGCCTTTCAGGGTAATCATCATTTCTTGTTTCAAATATTTCTCGTCCTCCTTTTATTCTAACCTTATGTTGCTTTCTTGCAGACAAGATGACTGATCTGACTGTAGTCGAGCAAAAGAAATTAATGCAGGCAGCACGGGAAGCCCGGAGAGGGACTGGGGGTGCGCCTGCATCCAAATCCGATTTAAGTGGGTTAGAGGTCCGAGCACCAAAACAACCCAGGGGAACGAGTACGAAAGCCGTCCCGAGTAAAGGTGAGCCTCAGCCTCTTGTTCTTCTTGTTCAAAATGAGATCTCTCAAGGTGATCCAAAGAAGCTGAAGGTTCTAATGAATAAAGATATCCATCAAGCCGAATTGGAGATCAATTCTCTTATGCAAGGCCCTGGGGAGGATTCTGCGTCTGGGGAATTCAAGTTTTGGTCCAGTGATTTTGATGGCTTCAGATTTCTGCGTGATCACCTCAATGCTACCGAGGATTTTAATAAAGTTAAATCCATTGGACATCAAAAGATTACCCAGAACCTTAGTTCCTATCTGATAAGATGTGTTGTCCTCGCCCGTGGTTTGTTTGAATTATCTGATGACTCTGAAAAGATTGAGTCAAAATTTAAGGATGAAATTGCTCAGTTGAAGAGCACCCAAGAATCTCAGTCTAAGAAGCTTTCCAGCTTGGAGAAGGATTTGGCTAATGCGAGGAAGGAAAAAGAGACTTTGGAGTCGGATCACAAGTCGGCCTTAGCCAAACTTGCTGGAGAAAGTCAACACGTTTTGTGGATCTTGGCAAGCTGGAGAAAGATAGCCCGGAGATACCTCAAGGCCCAGTCAATGACGCTGACAGGAATGTGAACACGACCCGTAATGATGTGTCCAATGAGACTTCGGCTGCTACATAATCTTGATGTTTTCTTATTTTAGTTAGTCATCCTTCTGGATGAATTTTTACATTTTGGCGAGGGAGCGTGGTGTTGTCCCCCCTTATGCTCATGACTTTTTAGCCTCCGGGCTTTGTAATGTACAATGTTTGGCCCTTCTGAGGCTTTTGTTTATGTCATTGCTGTTTATTGTGTTTATTCCTTTGCAAAATAATCTCGTGCATATATCCAGATTTGCAAAATAATCTCGTGGGTATATTCAGCCCCTCGGGGACTAAGTTAAAATAACTTAAGGTGTTCGATTATAGAGTGTCGGGTATTATTTTTACTTTGCTTATGATTGATTTCTAAGACCTTTTGGATAGCTCACCGTGAAGCTAATTATTATTTAAGAAGCCTTTAGCTATCGCGTATGTATAGCCTTGACACTTTTGAGAGTCCTGAACTCTTGTAGGCTTAGGTGCCGATTATGGTATGGACTCAGGTGTCCTTGCTCCCAGTTCTCATTAGCCTTTGGCCGTTGATCATGTATGACTTTGATACTCGTAAGCCCCAAGTTTCTTTTGACGTGTTCAGGCTTGGATGTTTCATCATTTTCATAGTTGATTGTCCGGTCTGTATGCACGGAATGAGTATAAGTGTTTGTTTAACCCGTGTACGCGGAACGTATGTGGGTGACCTATGTACGCAGAACAAGTCAACACGTTTATAGAAGTTTAATCAACCCTTGTACATGGATCGTTTATGGGCGACCTATGTACGGGGAGTAAGTCAACATGTTTATAGGAGTTTAATCAACCCGTGTACGGAGAGAGTTTATGGGCGACCTATGTACACAGAGCAATTCAACACGTTTATAGGAGTTTAATCAACCCTTGTACGCAGAGCGTTTATGGGCGACCTATGTACACTGAGTAAGTCAACACGTTTATAGGAGTTTAATCAACCCTTGTACGCGGAGCGTTTATGGGAGACCTATGTACGCGGAGCTAGTCAACACGTTTATAGGAGTTTTCTGAGTTCATCATCTCCAGCTGAATACCTATAAACAAGACATAAATTTTTTTTAAGTCCAGGTACCTCGTTAAAAACCCTTACCCTTGCAAGGGAAAAAGTGCAACCCGGATCCTTTATTCATTATTGGATTACATAATTTTTAACTAAAATATAGCCTAAGATTGGATACATTCCATGTCCTAGGTATTTCTACTCCCTCTAATGTTTCCAGCTTGTATGCTCCATTATTTAGCTTTTGAAGTACCCTGAACGGGCCTTCCCAGTTGGGGGCGAGCTTTCCCTTGTTTTTTGGGTCTGTGATTCTCTTCAAGACCAGGTCGCCTTCTTGGAACTCCCTCTGCCACACTTTCAGGTTATCTCTTCTTGCCAACCTCTGTTTTGCAGTGACTTCTCTGATCCATGCTGTCTCTCTAACCTCATCTATCTGGTCAGCCGAGATGTTCAGATTATCCATGTTGGCGACTTCATTAAAGTGTTCACGCCTCCAAGTCAGGGTGTTAATTTCCACTGGTATCATTGCATCAACTCCATACATCATCCTGAAGGGTGTCTCTTGAGTAGTAGAATGTGGTGTTGTGTGGTATGACCACAAGATCTCAGGTAAGTACTCGGCCCACATTCCTTTTGCTTCCTCCAACTTCTTTTTTCACCTAGGATAACCTTGTTGGCAGCTTCTGCTTGGACATTGGTTTGGGGGTGTTCTACAGATGTGAACATGTTTTGTATTCCACAATCCCTGCAAAAGTCTATGATGGAAGTGCTTGCAAATTGGGCTCTATTGTCCGAGACTATGATTCCCGACAAACCAAACTGGCATATGCTATTCCTCCAATAAAATTTGCGAACCCTCTCGGCATAGATCCAAGCAATAGCCTCGGCTTCCACCCATTTTGTGAAATAATCAATTGCAACGATTAGGAACTTGAGCTGTCCTGAAGCAACTGGGAATGGTCCTAGGATGTCTTCTCCCCACGAATGAAACAAACATGGGGATGAAATCAAATGGAGCGAATACTTGGCACTTTTCACACTTGCTAACGTACTCAATGCAATCTCGCACCATATGTGGCCAGTAGTACTCGACTCTTAGGATTTTTCTGGATAGTGTTCTCCCACCGATGTGACTACCACATGCTCCCTCCTGGACTTATTTTATTACCAGTTCAATCTCAAGCTCTGACACACATCTGAGCATAGGTGTTGACCTACCAATCTTGTACAGCGTCTCCGAGATTATGACGTATCGGGAAGCTATCCTTTTAATCTTCCGGGCTTCATTGACATCTTCAGGTAATATTTCCTGGGTCAAATAGCTGATGATAGGTCTCATCCATCCTTAGACATCCTCTATTGTTAATACTTCCTCTACTTGAATGCTGGGTGCTTCGAGAACTTCTTGGATCACAGTCTTATTCATTCCTGAATTCTTTGAGCTTACTAATCAGGCTAGGAGGTCGGCCCGAGCATTGTATTCTCTAGGGATGTGGACAACTTTGAATTCTGAGAACGCTTTGGATATTCCTGAAGCTTTTTGAAGGTACTTTTATCAGGGTGGAATCCTTCGTCTGGTATTCATTCTTCATCTGTCCGACCACTAGCTGGGAGTCGGTCTTCACTAATAAGTGTGTTACTCCGACTACTTTCGCCAATTTCATTTTGGCAATCAAGGATTCATACTCTGCCTGGTTGTTGCTAACTTGAAAATGGAAACATAAAGCGTATTTTAATGTTAGATCTCCGGGTCCTTCCAGAACTATTCCGGCTCCGCTTCCCTTGAGATTTAAAGATCCATCTACATAGAGGATCCATCTGTTTGAGATCTCTTCTCCAGCTGGTGCACTTAATTCTACCATAAAATCGGCCAGTGTCTGTGACTTGATACTGTTTCTAGGCACAAAGTTAATGTCATACTCAAAGAGCTCTACTGCCCACTTGACCATCCGTCCTGCTAAGTCGGGCTTTTTCAGTATTTGTTTGATTGGGTAATTCGTCTTGATTGTGATAGGGTGACCTTGAAAATAATGTCTCAGCTTCCGGGCTGTGATAACTACTGCTAGCACTAAACGTTCAATCTTCTGGTACCTTAGCTTTGCCCCTTTTTAGAACTTTGCTAATAAAGTACACGGGTCGCTCTCTATTTTCTCCATCTTGTACTAAAACTGAGCTAAGGGCTTTATCCGTGACCGACAAGTATAAGACTAAAGACGTGTTTTCTTTGGGCCTTACTAGGATAGGAGGCGAGGATAGAAAATGCTTTACTTCTTGGAAGGCTTATTCGCATGCCTCTGTCCATTCAAACTCCTTAGACTTCCTTATAGCTGCAAAGAAGTGTATTGACTTGCCTCCTACACATGATAAAAATCATGACAATGCGGCTAGAGTCCCTGTCAGTTGTTGGACCTTCTTTTTCGTGGCTGGACTTCTCATATCTATTATAGCCTGGAATTTGTCCGGGTTCGCCTCGATTCCCCGGTTAGTGAGCATAAATCCGAGGAACTTCCCGGCTTGTATTCCAAAGGTACACTTGTTCGGGTTCAGTCTCATGTTGTAGCTTTTTATGGATGCAAATATTTCTATTAAATCCTTCACATCTGACCAGTTTGCGCTTGTTTTGATAACCATGTCATCCACATAGACCTCCAGATTCTGACCTATCTGAGTAGCGAACACCTTATCCATTAGCCTCTGGTAAGTAGCCCTAACATTTTTGCGTCCAAAAGGCATGACCTCATAATAGTAATTGCTCTGATGGGTCATGGAGGCAGTTTTTAGTGCGTCTATTGGATTCATACGGATCTGATTGTACCCAGAGTATGTATCCATAAAGTTGAGCAAACGGAACCCAAACGTAGCATCTATCAGCCGGTCAATGTTTGGCAGTGGATACAGATCTTTAGGACACGCCTTGTTGAGGTCCGTGAAGTCCACACACATTCGCCATTTCCCAGATTTTTTCTTTACCATCACCACGTTGGATAACCAGTTCGGATACTTGATATCTTTGATGAACCCTACTTATAACAGCTTCTCGACTTCCTCTGCAATTGCTTTCCTCTTTTCATCACCACCCTTTCTTTTCCTTTGGGAAACTGACTTAATATCTGGATCGATTGCTAAGTGATGGTACATGAAATTGGAATCCATCCCTGGCGTGTCTGAAGGCTTCCAGGCGAAAAGATCCACATTGTCTTTTAGTGTTTGGATGATCTCTTTCTCCTCTTCGGGAGACAGGTTGACGCCAATGTGTGTAACATGGGACAGTAGGTGCCCAATTTGGACTTGCTTTGTTTCTTCGTTGGGCACTATGTTGTCTTCAAATGAATCATCACATGGGTCTATGTCGACCAGGTGAACTTTGAGGGAATTCTTGGGATCTGCTTCTCCTGCGGGTTCCTTTTTTCTCAATTTTAAACTATCCTTATAACATTTTCTCGCCAGCCCCTGGTCGCCTTTGACAATACCAACCCGGCCATCTCCGAGTGGGAATTTTATGGTCAAATACAGAGTTGAAATTGAAGCTTCCAGGGCATTGAATGATGACCGGCCTATAATGATGTTATAGCGTGAAGCAGCATTGACTATCAGGTACCTTACTCAGACAATTTTCGCATTAGCCGTGTTGCCAAAGGTGGTCGGCAACACTAGATGTCTGAGCACCTGCACCTGTTCTCCCGAGAATCCTACTAGACTGTCTTTGAATGGTAATAACTTGGTCGTATCAAGCCCCATTCCTCTGAAAGCATCCCAGTACAGTACGTCAGCTGAGCTTTCGGGGTCTATCAATACCCTTTTCACGCTCCAGTCTCTTATTTGAACTTTAATAACCATATGATCATTTTCATGAGCTAGAACTCCTATGGCGTCTTGTTTGGAGAATGTTACAGCATCTAAGTTGCCTTCCAGTTTCTCTGAGGATCTCTGGTCGATATGCATGACTGCCCTATCATATCTCTTTCTGGCCGAACTTGTTTCTCCACCACCAGCAAACCCTCTAGAGATGGTGTTTAGCGTGTGCCGAGCTGTCTTTGTCTCGTGACCCTCCTCGGCATCTGAACTCTTCTTTCGGGCTGACTTTTCTTGTCCCGAGTCGTCCCGGCGGGGACTTCTCTTGTTATTTTGTGGTCGAGAATCTTACACATATGCCAAGAGACGACCTCTCTGGATTAGAGCTTCAATTTCTTTTTTTAGCTATTGACAGTCCTCAGCGTGATGTCCCTGTACACTGTGGTAATTACACCGAGCCTCAGGTTACCTTCCCATGATAGCGTTGGCTCTTTTGGGACGATGAGGCTCCGGTAATAGGTTCATATGGCCGACTTATTTAAGGATATTTCCCCTGCTTTCATTCAATAGGGGTGAGGTCTCTTTCCGGCTCATATGACTGTCTGTATGGTCTAGGAGCATGTCACTCGCGCGTAGCTCCCCGAGGATGCTCCGTTCTCCTGTTCGAAGCCTCTTCCTTGCTTTTTGTCTTTTCACTGCTGTCCTGGGATCTTTTCTCTTAGTTACTTTCTTCTCCTTTGATGTAACACTCAGCCCGAGTAGTGATCTCGTCCATGCTGATAGCTGGCTTCTGAGCTAATGACTCATTGAACTGTCCGGCTCGTAATCCATGTTGAAAAGCTCCCACAAATAGTTCCTGGTTTGGATGAGATACTTTGAGAGTTTCCTCATTGAATCGAGCCAGGTACTCACATAGTGATTCTGACTATTTCTGTCGAACACTGAACAGTGCGGTCGTGGACACCTTCCGGCGTTTGCTTGCCTAGAAGTGTTGTACTAACTTCTTAATAAAGTCTTGGTAGCTTACGATGGAGAGCCGAGGAAGGCCCATGTACCATCTTAGAGCTGCATCCTTAAAGGTTCCAGCCATGAGTTTGCACTTCAGTGAATCCGAAGGGGCAACTATGGCCATCTGATTGTTAATAGAAATAACATGCTCCTGAGAACCCATCTTCCCATCATAAGAGGTTAGTGATGGTGCTTGTTTTTTGGGACATGGTTGTCTCATATCTCTTGAGAAAGTGGTTGTGGCTCGAGAACCTCCTCCTTACAGTCACCGTCAACATGACTTTGTTGTTGCATAACTTGTATGTTGTCTTGCAGCGTCTCATTCTGCTGTCGCATGGTCTCCATCACGGCTGGCAGTTGAGCCATGTCTGGAGGATCTCCTTCAGAGGACATATTGTTAGTGTAAGGTGCGGCCTGGGAGAGTTTTACCTAGGCCCCACGGTGGGCGCCAAATGTTCTAGCCAAAAATGGTTAGATACACCAAAAGAGCTAGTCTTCTACTTTAGGGCAGAGAAGACTACACTGTCTATACTGTTTGAGTATCTCTGGGGATTTGAGAGTTATGCAGGTGCTGTATATTGTCTCAAGATGAATGTGTCTTTCTTAACCCTCATGTGGGAGCCCCTTTTATAACCTTTATTCAAGGTTTGCCATTAAGAGAAGTCTCTTGGCATTCTGGCGCCATATGGCCATTATTGTCGTAACTCCTCTTCATGAATGCATGCCTTGAAGACCTGGTAATGTCTGCATTGACGCGCCGCCACCGTTACAACTGTTGGTGTGCTTTGTTGAGTTCATGACCGACGTAAGTGCCGGGTTGATGAGGTGTAGTACCCGGGGTCGTAGGAACTCGGCTGATGGGAGTCGGGCTCCCTGACCGGCCCGGGTTGTAAATGATACTTGCCTAGTTCTCTGCATTGCACTACCTTTCTTGCTATCATAGTCGAACTCACGTTTAACCTTGGCCGACTATACAACTCGGCATCAAATATATTTGGCATGTACATATATATATATATATATATATATATATATATATATATATATATACACACACACACACACACACACACACACACACACACACATACATGCATATTTTTCTAGTAAGGTTCTAGAGTAAAACCTATACGAAACCATAATTTCAAAGCACACTCATCATCTTCAACCTCTCTTCTATGCATACACACAATCAAACTACACAATCATTTTTTGATTGGGTGACCATCTAGATTAGTTTTGATAACGTCCAATTAGGTTGGTGTACCGAGAATATTGGGTTTAGTTCTTTGAGGGTCTTAAATAAGAAAACTAAGCTCGAGTTTTCCTTCAAGATCATTGAGGATTTGAAGTTTTGGATAAGATTACGCAATTCGAATCCGATTTAGTGAAATCCTTGGGACAAGGTAGTTCCTTGCAATAATGTAGTGTGAGACGGTGGATCGTGTTGGTAATTCTTGGGTTCAACAAGTGTGCGCTTGGAATTAAATCAACCGTGTGAGAGTCTTGGGACAAGGTGGTTCCTTACAAGGAAGTGGCATGACTTGGTGAATTGAAGTGACAATGTTGGTGACTTGATCAATCTTTGATCTTTGGAGGTGGTAGAATCAACAAAAAACCATAGGGTTTGTAGGGATATAGTTCTTCATCTCTTGTATATACACTTTTTGCAAAGTAAGGTTAATTGTAAGTATCTCAATTCGATTTTGAATTGAAGGAAGATGTACCCATAGTGAGGTCGGTTGGGGAACTGCTTAAATAAATCCCCCCTCTCTCTCTCTCTCTCAATTTTTGTGTGTGCAATTTATTGAATTCATTGGTTGGTTGATCAATTCGATTGGGAATTATTTTTGATCACATATTTGAATTAGGTTTTGTTGATAGAATCATAATCCGGTTGATTGTGATTTGTTTTAATATCAACAAAACAAAACAAATTGCCAAACGATATCGATTGCACATAAAGTGTTCGATAAATTGTATAGTTGTGTTTTTGTTTGTTTTTTATCATTAGAACTAAGATCTACATATAGCTTAGCATTTGATTGTATTGGAATTAATTGTTGTTGAAAAATTTGAGTTCGTTATCATCCAATTGTGTAACTTTACGCATATCTGAGCTTTTCGATAGTAGGTTCAGTTAGACGATTCGATTCGGGTTGTTTCCGTTGTGCCATTAAACTTTTGAAAACCATTTTTTCCAAAGGTTTAAAATTTAAATTTGTGATTTATTCACCCCTTATCTAGATCAAAGCCTATCGTCTTGCAAGTGGTATCACGAGCTCCGATTAATTCCGTGCTTAAGATTTGCTTTTTAGAAGAATGGCTACCGAACCTAAGGGAGCATACAATAGAGCCCCAATTTTCACCGACAAAAATTATGGCTATTGGAAAGCTTGTGTGCGTATTCATGTCAACTCCATTGACAAAGGTATATGGGACACCATAAAAAATGGTTAGAATGAAATAACCGTGATCAATGATAAAGGTGTTACATTACCTAAATCGGAAGCACAATGGGATGATAATGATTGGGAATTATGGTCACATGGTTACAAAGCGAAAAATATTCTCACATCCACTTTAGGTATTGATGAGTATTATCGCGTTTCTCATTGTGAGACCGCTAAGGCTATATGGGACGCATTAGAGGTTGCCCATGAGGGTACAAATGATGTCAAACAAGCTAGGATCAACATATTAAATCAAGAGTTTGATCTATTTCATATAGAGCATGGTGAAACCAATGCGGACATGCGAAAACGATTCACACATCTTATCAATCGATTAAATGTGCTAGATAGGCCTATTTCCAATGATATTGCTACTAAAAGTGTTGAGATATTTAAGTAGGGAATGACAACCCAAGGTCACCGCTATCAAAGAGGTGAATGATCTTAAAGTACTCGATCTCACGACTTTGTTCGGAAAATTGGAAGAGCATGAGAAAAAACTCTCTTGCTTGAAAAATATAAAAAGGAGTATGAAAAGAAAGAGAAGAAAGAGAAAGGTAAAGACAAGGAAGTAGAGAAGAAGTCCATTTCTCTAAAGACTTCAAGCTCAAGGCCCTCTTATAATGAGCAAAGTGATTGTGAAACTAAGAATGATGAAGATTCCAATGAAGAATATATGGGGGCTTTTTATTGAAAAATGTAATAGATACATGAGGAAATATGGAAATAAATACTTCGACAAGAACTATGGTAAATCTAGAAGGCTATCTAATTCCTCAAAGGAAGATGAGAACAAGAAGGGTAAATTTAGAAGTACATGCTACAATTGTGGCGAAGCGGGCCACTATAAGTCGGAGCATCCTACGATCAAGAAAGGCAAAGAAAAAGGTCGTGATAAAAGATCTAGCAAGTCTAGAAGAGCTTATACCGCTTGGGAGAGAAAAATTGATTCTTCAAGTGATGATAGATCTACTTCAAGTGTTGAATTGACCAAGCTTTGCTATATGGAAAACAAAGGAAATAAAAAGGTTGTAAGTCGCTCTAAACTTCAAACTTCTCATGACATATCTTTTTATCAACTACAAGAATCTTTTGAAAATCTACAAAGACAAGCCATAGATTCTTTCAAAAGATTAGCTTCAAACAAAAGAATAATTTCTCACTTAGAAGCTAAAATTTTGGAAAATGAAAAGAATATGGAAGCTCTAAGGATGTCTATGTTAGATATTATAATAGATAAAAATGAGGATGACAAACCTTCATGGTTTGGTTGTGAGACTTGTCATATTTGGAAAAAAGAGTCAAGAACTCTTAAAGCTAAGTTGAATAAGGCCTTGCAACCTAAGGTTACTTTCGCTATAGATACTTCTAAATATTACTTGCCTTCTCATAATCCATATAGAACGTATATCTATGTTAAAAAGAAACCAAATAGCAAAAGCTCATCTTCTTATAATTTGTATTGTCATTATTGTTGTAAAAAGGGTTATACTAATGCTAAGTGAAAGTTTAGGAAACTTTTTGTTCTTAAAGGTGCCTTTCAATGGTTACCTAAATGCAACCAAGGTTTCATTAATCCCTAAGGACCCAATGAATATTGGGTACCTAACACTATTTGTTAATCATGCAGGAAAAATGTCTTGGCTCTATGTAGGGAGTATGAGATCTCATTTATGGAGGATCAATGCATAACAAGGTGACAAGTCCTTATTGTGTTGACTATGTGACAAGCAAGGCAGATTATGTTACCAAGAAGGTTAACGTTTGGTGTTTCTTTAATTGGTAAAAGCGTGTTGATTACTATTAATGTTTTTATCCGAGAAATTTCGGGATATATGCTTCTTTTCATAATATAGGTATATCTTCATAAGACATTCTCAAAGAAACTGAAAAAGGAATTGATCAGCCTAAAGCGATGAAACATGAGAAAGAAGAAGATAACAATTGTGAAAAGGGGAAGATTGAAAGTCCAGTTGTAGTGAACAATCTTATTTTGACTTGGAGAATCTCCAATGATCATCAAATCAATAATCTTCTTGGATACATTATTAATAACACTTTCAATTACTTTAACACAAAAAAAGTGGTAAGATCATTGTTGTCTAAAGAGTTTGTGGCACTTTTTGCATTTATTCCAATTTTCTTTCGAGAGTTCTTTGTGAAATGCATGTGCCTCCTCCGTCATTCGTGCGGCGAGGTAATATCTTTTTAATTCTAGATTTGTATGGAAGTTCTTTCTTTTACCTGGTTATTTTTCAATGCTAATGCTTCTTCTAGTTCAAGTTTATGCCGATAATATTATTTTTGGATCAACTAATATGAAACTTGTAGAGGAGTTTTCTAAGCTTATGCATGGTGAGTTTGAGATGAGCCTTATGGGGGAGTTGAATTTCTTCCTTGGTCTTCAAATCAAAAAACTCAATGAAGGTACATTTGTGTGTCAAACCAAATATTGCAAAGACTTTCTAAAGAGATTTGGCATGAAATACACAAAGTCTATTGATACTCCTATGGCTACAAATGGTAACTTGAAATGGAATGAGAATGGTAAGGATGTAGATGTGTGACAATATAGAGGTATGATTGGTTCTCTTATATATCTCATTACATCTAGGTCGGACATTATGTTTAACATAAGTATGTGTTCCTGTTATTAATCGGCTCCTAAGGAATCTCACTTAAAAATCGTAAAACATATTCTTAGGTATCTTCATGGTACTTCAAGTTACAAGCTTTGGTATTCTAAGGGAAGCGATTGTAATTTGGTTTGTTACACAGATTCCATTTTTTTCGGTTGCAAATCGGATAGGAATAGTACTAGTGGAACTTTTCACATGTTTTCAAATGCCTTAGTAAGTTGGCATAACAAGAAACAAGTTTTCGTTGCTTTGTCAACCCGCCGAGGTGGAATACGTTGCGGCCGGTAGTTGTTGCGCTCAAATTTTGTGGCTTAAGCAACAATTACTTGACTTTAATATAAAACTCCTACGTATTCCTATTATGTGCGACAATTTAGAGGTATGATTGGTTCTCTTCTATATCTCATTGCATCTAGGCCGAACATTATGTGTATCGTGTGTATATGCGCCCGTTATCAATCGGCTCAAAAGGAATCTCACTTAAAAGTCATAAAACGTATTCTTAGGTATCTTCATGTTACTTCTAGTTACGTGCTTTGGTATTTAAAGGGAAGCGATTGTAATCTGGTTGGTTACATTGATTCTGATTTTTCCGGTTGCAAATCGAATAGGAAGAGTACTAGTGGAACTTGCCATATGTTTTCAAATTCCTTAGTAAGTTGGCATAACAAGAAATAAGTTTCCATTGCTTTGTCAACTGACAAGGCGGAATACGTTGCGGCCGGTAGTTGTTGTGCTCAAATTTTGTGGCTTAAGTAACAATTACTTGACTTTGATATAAAACTCCAATATATTCCTGTTATGTGAGACAATACTAGTGCTATTAATCTAACCAAAAATCCGGTCTTACATTCTCGCACTAAGCATATTGAGATTCTTCAACATTTCCTACGTGACCATGTTGAAAAAAGGGATGTCATATTTGAGCATGTTGATTGTAAAAATCAAACTGCAGATATCTTTACAAAACCTCTTGCGACCGAGTCATTTTTCAACATTCGAAGGGAATTAGGGATACTTGATATCTCAAATCTTGCCTAGCATGTGATTTTTGTATGCACTTTATATACTCTTGCTCTAACTTTCCTTGAAAGTTCTATTACTTAAGTATGTATTGTAGCCGTCGGTTTTTTCCTGGTGACGCGACCACCTTACCGCATGATTAGGTGCTACTTTATGATTTCTATATTTATCCTATGAAGCTAGAAAGGAAGGGGAAGATATCTTAAATAAACCCTGCACACAAATATTTTCTTTAACAAATGCTAAGAGATCGGGGATCGGGGTCTGGTTATACAATGGGAAGCTATTAACACCCAGTGTATCTATAGTAATCTATAGGAACCTTCTTTTGCATGTATTTCTGTTAACTTGAAATGCTTTCTTGTGTTTAACTGCTGTGGATTGGGAAAGTTTCTCCTTTGGGAGTGTTTAGAGAATGTTTTTGTTGTTTTTGGGTTTTTTGTTGTTTTTGGGAAGGTACTAGACCTAAAGTTTTTGATTTGTGTGCTCTCTAAGATTTCGTAATCTTATGCCTACGTATTCCCGTAAAGAGATTTGGGAAATCAGAGCAATCGTAGTTCCTCCTATTCTATGGGAGGAAATTTATTTGGTGTCTTGTTTAAAACCTAAGATTGAAGCTATCGGATTGTTTGTGTCTTGTTTAAAGCCCAAGATTGAAGCTAAAAGGGTGATTGAGAGAGAATTTGTCATCTCTAAAGGGAGATATCTCACGTATTCATCACAAATGTTGAGTAATTGATTATAAGGGAAATTACTTTAACTGAGATATGAGAAATCCAGCAATGCCATAATTTCCTTTAGAAGAGATATGTCATGAAGGAACAAGCTTTAACTCAGTATAGAGCAATGCCACTTTTTCCTTTATGAATCTTTCATGCTAAGAGAGGGACATTGGCTTGGATGTTAGGGATCCAGAGGCTTGCCACTTACAACAGATAGATGAAAGATAAACTTTTGCCAGGATAATGGAAGGACTCCAGCTTGGATTTTGAATCAACAAGTGTGCCACTTATAGCAATTATCTGGAAAATGGTTTTGATTGTTTGTTTTGATATGTGATGTATAGAAGAGGCATCTTCCTACAGAGAGGACTCATGGTCTCATCTGAGGGGATGTTGATTTTTGTGTGCCTTGATCAAAGCCCAAGGTTGAAGCTAAAGGAAACTGACTCCACTGGGGATGGTTTTATCTGTCTTGTACAAAGCCCAAGATTGAGGCTAACTGGGGAAAATTCTTATATGAAGCCTAAGAGGAGGCTATCTCTTACTGAGGATTTATTGAAATCCAGGAGCAGGTCCAAATTGCATTGGGGAATCCAAAAGGAATTTACTCTTGCTGGGAATCAGGGAAGAGTTGAAATACCAGGTGTCATGAGGCTCTGATTCTGTTAGGGTTTTGTTGAGGTCAATCTGACCTTTGCAGGGAATTTTCAAGGTGAAAGTTTAATCCTTATTGGGGGTCAGGGGAGTTTAGAGGTGAGTTTGAAAACCTTAGAGGTTTTTAACTCTTCTGGAGACTAGTGTATTGGTAAGATGACCAGGGTTTGTCCTATGCCTTTAGGAAACCTAAGGGTCCTTGTACTAAGCCCAAGAGGAGGTTGAAACTATCCAAGTCTCGTAAAAAGTGGTAGGCTCTGGTGTAGAGAGGGATCTTTGTATGATGCCCAAGAGAAGGCTGTTGGCTTAAGGGATGGAAATCAACTCTAGAATGGTATGATGTTTTGGAAATTTGACTCTCCTGGGGATTGAACTAGCAGAGATGACTAATTTCTATCCTATGATTTTAGGAAGCCTTCGGGTCCTTGTACTAAGCCCAATAGGAGGCTGGGGAACTTCTAAGAAGCCTGTTGGTCCTTGTACTAAACCGAAGAGGATGTTAGGGATACTTCTAGGAAGCCTGTGGGTCCAAGCCTAAGAAAAGTTCAAGAAAGGTTTCACCGGGAATAATCCTTTCTTTGTTGATCAGTTCTAAGGTTTGAAGAAATTCAAAAGAGGTTTCACCGGGAATTAATCCTCTTTGGGGAAATGAATTTCCAGTATATGTTTCTAAGCTTTGACAGTCTTGAGAAAAGTTTCACCGAGAATAATGCCTTTCTATGTTCCATATTGAATAAGCCCAAGAGGAGGCAGACTGTATCAAGGGGAATTTCCTTATGAGGGAACTAGTTTTGACTAAGTTAGGAGTAACTTCTGGTTTGACCTAAGTGTAGACCTAACTGCTGGGGAAACTCTAAGTACATACACACAAGTATATAGAGATAAGTGTATCAACAGGTATATAAACAAATATGCATTGAATTGAAAAGATGTTGGGTCTTACACTCTAAGAAGAGGCCCAAGTGTATTGTGATTGATTTGTATTGATGATGACTGTATGATTAGGGTTTTAAGAAATTGAAGAAAGTTTTGAGAAAACTTAAAGTTTTGAATTTTGAAAGAAAGTTGTTTAAAAAGAAAGAATATTTGGGGCTTATAACTCAAAGAGAGGCCCAAGTGGTCTAAGAGCAGTTTCACCAGGAATAATGCTCCTCTTAGTACAAGTTTAAAACAGATAGATGATTTTGAAAAACAGAGGTATGGGGCTTACAACTTAAGGAGAGGCCCATGAAAGTTTGTTTATTTGTTTAAAACAAAGTTTATGTACAAAAGATTGGGGCTTATACTCAAGGAGAGGCCCAGATGACTTATTTTGAAAACAGGGATTGCACTGTGATACCGAAAGATGTTGTGGAACTTATACTATAGCAGAGGCCCAAAATTTGTTTATGTGAAAAAAGGGGTTAGGTCTTACACTCTAATAGAGGCCCAAAAGTGTTTGTAAAGAAAGAAAAATTAAAGGGAAAACCCTAATTTTAATTTAAAAATCAATTTTCAAAGAAAATTAAATAAAAAAATGATATAAATATCAAATATATTTAAAAACAAGTTGTGAACTTTGAAAAATGTCTTGAAAAATCATATTTTGTTTATATGAAAGCTTGAAATTCATTTGAATTTGAAAAAATCTAGAGAAAAATTTCATCAAAAATGTTTGAAAACAATTAAAATGAAATTCTTTACAAAAATTCAAATATATTAAAAAATTACATTATTTTGATTTTTTATAGAATAAAATATTTTAACGTTTTTGTGAATTTTGAAAAAAAGAATCAATAAAAAATAATTAAAAATCAGAGAAAAATTAATTTTTGAAATCAATTAAAAAATAAAAGAAAAATTCAAAAATTCAAATATTTGAAAAAGGCGCCAAGAACAAGTCATCTTCTTCGCGTGAGCTTTGGTTTTCCAGATTTGCAAAACCTCTCATATATCCCTGATTACTCAATGGTTTTGACTTTTATAAACGTGAAAATTGCTCGTTTTTAAACAAGGATTCCAATGGTACCAATTAATTGCATTTATTTTAAGTGTGGAGTGAGAAATCAAGTGATGAACACATGAACCTTAATTTCTGCAAGAACACTATGAAATCCTATACACGAAAGCTACAAAGCAATTGATTGTGGGGAAACACTCTACACAAGTACAAAAACTGTCTGTAACTTGAAAACACATTTATGATGCATGGATCATAGAGTTTGAGAGTGTAAGGATTACTTGTGCAAGAGGAATTTAAATTCTTATGTAGAGGTGTTACAGATGTTGTGTGATGATCTGGACAGCTTCAATGTACCTTATGTAAGGTGTTTGGAAGCTTGGAATTGATTGGAAACACCTGGAACTTGTTGTGGTACCTCAACTGCAAATAGGCCTAAGTTGGATTTTGAGCTTTGTGATTCTGATGTTACAGATGATGGAGAAGTGTTTGGATAGCTTCTATATGATGTATATGATGTGTCTACACTCTTAGTTTTGGTGGAATTGTTCTCTATTTGAAAATTCAAACCTTACTTGCTAAAGAAGCAAATTCTGGTTCATTAGAAGGAAATGAGAGAAAACATGAGTGGAGATGTTTTGGGGTGCTTTGATCAGTCATACATGACCTCTATTTATAGTAGAGGAATTTTTTTTGTAAGGAATAGTGAATGGCAAATGATCATGGTGTGTAGCTTGTAGCCATTGACTTGGATGTTCCAAAGTGCCAAGTCAACTCTAGCTTGACTCCATTAAATTTCTGTAGGTTTGAACACTCAGAGCTTGGAGTGAATCTTGACTGGTTTGGATTGTTATGGCTTAGTTCATGACACCTCAATGCATTGCATTAATGTAACCTTGCCAAAATTGAATTTGAAAAATGTCCATTTTCCATTTTATGTGATTTTGATCAATCCATAAATCAAAATCCATGAGGATTTGGAATATGTTGTAGCTGACAATCATGTAGTATGTAATGAGAGCTTTCATTTGAGCTTTGGATGGAAGAAAAAGGTTACTTGGATCACAAGTTATGGTCTTGCAAAGTTGGGTAAAAATCACTTTTTTTCATGACTTAGTGAAATTTCAAGTTTCTTAAGATTGCCCCTTTTGCAAGTAACCTCACTTTTCTTGATTTTTCTTGAGGGATGATGATCCAAACCATAAGTTAACATTGTTTTTGACTTAAAGAAACTATGTTTGTCAAGAAATCTCAAAAGTCAAACTTGGTTTTTGGGCACAGTTGACTTTTTGTCAGATGAATTTCAAACTTTGTGATTTTCTATGAAATCAAGTTCTTGACCTACTTCAAACCTAATGGATGAATTCCATAGGTGTTTTATAGTGTCTTGAATCATGTCCCAAGGTTTGAGATCATGTCTTGGTCAAAAGTCAAAGGTATGGTTGACTTTCCTCAGAAACCCTAGTTTGTGGTTCAGATGAATTTGAATCTTTATATTGCTCATGAACCAAGTTCTTTGTGTCTATTTGAACTTGTAAGAGGATAAATATAAGATATTTGAGGTCTTCAAATCATTCCTTGAGGTTTTGTCTCATGCCTTGCGCCAAAAGTCAATTTAGGGGTGAATTAGGTCAAGAAACCCTAATTCCTGATTTTTGATGAATGCATCCCTTGAGGCTATTTTGAGCATATGATTTGATCTATGAGGTCCTTTTGAGCTTCTTGGATCATGTTTTGAAGTATTGGCTCATTCCCAGATGAAAATTTCTCTCCGGAGGCCTTGGTCGACCAAAACCCTAATTTGGTGACACTGATGATCTTGAGGCTTGATCAACTTGAAATGTTGCACTCTTGTGCTTGATAATTGATGTGGGAGACCTCTTAACCCTTTATGGATGTTTGAGAGACTTGACAAGTTGAAGACCATGTCCATTCTTGATTGATCCTTTGTCTGAGTACTCTGAGAGGGTTCAAAACCCTAATTCTTGGTTGAGGTGAATGCTCAAAATATTTTTGAAAGGATTGATGAGGCATGAAGGTACATCTATATTGTGGTGATGATTTGCACAATGATGGAAATATTGTGGTCACAATTTAGGTATGGCATATGCTCCTATTTAATCTTCTTGGACCTGAAGGTGTGAATGGTGAAGACGTTCGGACATTCAAGGTAAAAGAGGATTAAATATCGGAATACCCGAAATTTTGATGGTGGTAGTGAATAGTGTTAGAGCAAGAGTTGTCTCTGCAAGTCATCTCTATGTTTTGATGATAACAATGGTATTTGTGAAAGAACCATTTTATGTTCTAATGTGTATCGTGTGCAGATCATAATCATAGAAGATATCAGATCCAACAAGCACCAGCCAGATGTGCGTAAATAATCATATACGAAGTTACTATGTGTGACACAAGTCGCAAGAAACAAGTATGCTTTTGTATCTGATCATGATCAATCAGATCCAAGGATGCCGATATTGTTGTTGCAATGCTCTTGTGGATGCTTTCTGAAAGTGGTTATGATTCTGAAGATAGCGAAGCTTCTGAAGAGATAATCTTGTGGAGAACTGAAGTGCTGAAGATTCTCATGACTTGAAGTTCTGAAGGCTAAAGGCTCTGAAGACCAAGTGCAGAAAGACTCTGAAGACTTATGTGTTCTGAAGATTATGGTTCCAAAGGTCAAGTGCTGAAGACTCTGAAGACAGATTCATAATGGACAAGTTCTGAAGATTCTGAAGACTTGAAGCAGTGAAGATAACGGGTTTCAAGACAAGTGTTGAAGTTCTGAAGACAGATTCCTAATGGACAAGTTCTGAAGACGGAAGACTTGAAAGATCTGAAGACCCAGTTACAAAGTCTCTACTCATGCTTTAATTAATTACCATCAGAAGCCTCTGAAGATTTGAAGACAAATGTTACCGTTAGCAATGACTGTACACCCTTCTAAATGACCTATCCCATCACTTCAGTAAAAAGAAGATATGGCAGTACAACTTTAATCATTGCATAACGACTCTTTTCAAAAGGCTAACAGCTCTCCAACGGCTATATTTTACTTGGCTATTTAAAGGAAAGGAGTATGCGCTTCTGAAGGTGTCGATGTGATGATAGTCGCAACGATCAATTATCGTTGTTAACCTAAACATTCTAAACTATCACCATTAACATACGACCATTGTTGTTGAAGCTCAAATATCATCATTCAACACAACAATAATCAATTAATACAGAAGCTGTTGATGAGAAGAAAACATTGCAAATCAGTCAAGTCATCAACCACCTTCTCGTCTGAGCTACATTGAAGATCTGAAGCAAGGAGTTGTTGCTCGAAGCTTGCTCAACAAAGAAGACGAAGAAGAAGAAGAAGATCTACAAGATGTCATCAAATGTCAAATCAACATACATCTTTGTAGAATCTGAAGAAAGCAAGGAGCTGTTGCTCATATCTTGCTAAGAACACTAAGTGTTCTTTTCTAATTAAACTTAGGAGTTATCTGCTTGTTAAGAAGCATTATTGTAATCTCCAGAACAACTAATTCTATGTGAATTAGGATTCCTCAAGTGATCAGTGTGATCAGAGACTTGAGAAGACAATGGCTTGGTGTCATTGTGGAAAATTCTGGAAGAATGGTCAGTAAACGTTATATTCGTTAAGTTGAATCCCTGAATGTTTAGCTGTGAAATCCTGATAGTAGATCTTGTGAGATTGAAACCTATTGGATCAATGTTCGATATATTCATTAAGTTGAATCCCTGAACGGTTCATTGTGGGTTAGTCACAGCTGCGGTTGTGCAGGTTGTTAGTCACCGGCTGTTGCCCATGCATCTGTAATCTATGTTTGATTATAGTGGATTAAGTCCTTGTGTTCAAGGCGAAATCACCTTGGAAGGGTGGACTGGATTAGTGTGAGAGTTTCTAAGGTGAACGAAGATATATCGTGTGTTCTGTACTCTTGCTTATGCTTTGATTTATTATTTATGTCTTACTCTCAAATATCAGAACCTTACATAAACAAATCAGAACCTTGCAACTTAACTCTGATAAGCTTTCGCACTGCAAGTTCTGAATCATGCATATTTTATTCAGACTCTTCGTATTGCTTATGCTTCATGCATTGCAAAGTCTGCATGATACGTCACGAGTCAGAGCCTCTCAAGTAACTCTGATATTCTCTTAGTGCATTAACGATAAGAGGCAAAAAGCTTGTAAGAGTCAAAACACAATTCAGCCCTCCATTTCTTGTGTCTTTCTCGCACCTTCAATTGGTATCAGAGCTCCAGTTCTGTTATTGATGGATATCAAACACTTAACAGTGTCAGAAAAAGATCCAGATGCGGTGTGTAGAAATACTCTGGGTGAGATTTCAATCCACTTACAATTCTGTAACAGTTCAGAAGATGACTGTGAACAAAATTGTAATCAATCGGATTACTTGAGCAAGTCACTGATTCTAGAAGTTTTGCAGTTGTTAACAACAGAATCTTCCTCACTAAAGCTTGGATGAAGATTGAAGAATCAGTTGATAAGATAGATTCATCAGATAAGTAGTAGTATCTGTTTAATGCTTATCTTAGAAGATACGTTTGGATAAACAATGCATTTGCTCAAGATTGAATCATCAGAGAACAAGAAATATTGTTTGCTGAAGTTTATTTCTTTATGAGTTTTTGAGATGTTTTCAAGAAACGGATTAGGTCCACCTTGACTTTCTCGCTTAAAGCTCATTAAGAATTTCTTCATGTAAAGAAGAAAGATTGTTGTTCTATGATTTTAAACTTCAGAATGGAGTCTATAGAAGAAGTTAGAAAACTGAAGATTTCAAACTCTTAGAAGTGGTTCAACATCTGAATCTTAACTGATTATGAAGTTAAAGGATTCAACGAAGAACTGAATATTGTTTTCTTGAAAAGCTTTGCAGAAAACTGAAAAGAATTTTTAGAAAGAAGAAATCGAATGATTCATCAAGAGTTTGATTAAGAATGAATTTTGAGTCCTAATTGAATTAACATAGTTGATTGAGTTCTGTTAACTTGAGATTTTATCTCAGTTGAACCAACTGTGATTGGTCAGATCACCATCTGATACTTTTCTCAGAATTTCACAAATCCTGGAATCAGAAAATGGTTGACTAGATGCAACAACAGAAGTCATCTACTCGAGGCCAAAAAGAATCTAAGTCACTGATGTTGTTCAGAATGAAGAAATCAGCTAACATTCTTTTCTGAAGCAGACGTGCTGTAAATTCCTTGATGGACTAAATCTAAACGAGTTAGACCAGCATTACACGAACAAGATTGTCACACAAACTATGTCATATGTTACACACATGTTTGATGATACTTGGTTCTGAACAAGCTTTGCATTTGTTCAAGGAAACAAAGTTAGAAGATGTGTGGAGATATCAGCTGAATTATTTCAGGCACATAACTTTTCAGAAGTTTATGTTTAAGTTGTGAAATTAATGACCTTCTGAAAACAAGAATGCTTGAGGGAAGATAGCCGTTCTGATATTTAAGATCTGAGTCTCTGATTGGTTACTCTCAGAAGTCAGTTGAATAAATCAGAACAGGAAAAAGGAAAGGATCATCTTAAGAAAAGATTAAGCCTAGCTCTTAGAACTAGAAATCAAAATTCAGAGGACAACAATATTCTTCAACGACAGATTACAATGTCAGATCACTCTGAAGGAAGCAGAAGCTGAAAGATGATGATCAGAAGCTCAGAGTCAGAATGGGAAGCACTTAGATAAAGAATCTCGGTAAAGAATTCAGATTTCTCAAAGGTATGAATCACTCCATCTATGACTTATTAAATTTTTTGATAAATACACTTCGACTAGTTAAAAATGTCTTAAGAAGTCTATAGAATAGATACTAAGTACATGTTGTCCAATCTATAAAATAGTCATGATGTTCTCTCTCATTGAAAAGTCTTGTCACTTGATAAGTATTTAATCTAGGCCGTCCTATAGTACTGTACTCCTCTGTCTTAGTGGAATACTTATACTATTTGGTTAAGTAAGATTTCATTGAAATCAGACATAAAGAAATAGAATCGTGACTTAAACTAAGAATCATCCATGTCATGTCACAGTCATCTGTCCCGGATCAGATGGAAATCCTCTGGTTTTTCAGATTTTGAGGATTTATACGTAATAGGATATCAAATGCGTGTAACCCGGGTTATGCATTAATTCTTTTCATCTACTAGCCAGATGTGATTATAAACTGTCAAACTAGTATTCGCAGTTTACTTCTACATCTATGTATCTAACTAACTAGTGAGTTGAGTTATACTAGAAATGAGCAATATATCCTTCGGGTTCCACTCAGTGTTAAGTAATTTCAAAAGTCACGTATACATATGCATTTATTAATGCTTGACTACTGTCAAAAAGTAAATAAAGAATAGTATACGTGATCCATTGGCTATCCTTAGAATAAAAGACTGCTACACCTTGTGCTTATCCCTGTTAGTATCTCTGTCTCCTACTCCAGTCATACCTACCCTAGTGTCTAGATAGTAATGAATCGATCATCTCAAGCCACTCTCAGTCACTAACCTATTCACTTTAGTCTCTCTCCTTGCTTATTTAAAGTCATATCTTGTTCCTATAATTCTTCACTATCTCTCATTCAAAACCTTCTTAGAATTCTAAAAACACCAAGAATGACTCCAAGAACTTTTCATGGCAACAATGATCTCTTAGAAGTCATCAATGAAAAAAGACCAAATCCAGCGTGTGCTAGTCAAGATTTTCTTCTTCGGATTCATTTTCAAAATTGGAATGGATACCTGTCTATGTTAAGAGGTTCAATATATACAAACATCCTAAAATCATTTTGGATCAATGCCTCTGTCAGCAGCGATGGTCTGACTATCTCTTCAAACATCTATGGTCTTCCAGTTTCCTTCAACTCTACAAACATTGCTGAAGCCATTTACTGTCCCAAAGGAGGTATCACAACCATTCACGACTCCATTCGATGCACTTCCAACGCTGAAATGCATTTCATGTTTGATAAAGGCTCTCCTTTTGAACCTATAAATCCAGAAAAAATTCTGCCTACTGCAAGTGGATGGTTCAAGTTCATTTTGATGAATCTTCACCCTCGCAATACTAACAAAAATTTTCTATATCATGATGATAAACTTCTCATCATGTGTCTTCTTAAGCCAACCCCTATAGATTTGTCCCAAGTAATCTTTGACCATCTTAAAGAGTTAATCCTTCTGTCAAGATCTATGAACATATTATTTGTTCCCTACGGAAGAGTACTATCTGAAGTCCTCTTCAGAGCAGGAATCGTGCAAACAATTTGCAGAGTTAGAGGTGGTCCAGACACTGCTCTTGATAGAAAATTTTGTGAACCCTTCGTCAGCAGATGGTTCTCATAAAATTAGATGATTGTGTGTTAGAACTAGGCTAAGTTATCAGTTTGTAATGGTTTATTAAGTTCATGTATCTGCGTTGGTCATACCTTGTATTTTCAATTAAATTAATGAAGTATGTGTTGTCTTCTGTTCTATTTTTTTTCTCTCACTCTTTCATTTCTTATGCTTACCTCTTTGCTTACGCACTTATTAGATATGTAAGATAAATCTTCTTGAGTTTAGACAATGTGTCTCTTTGTCTCACTCCTAGTTAATGTTTTCAATAGCCACTCCTGCATATTCATTTATTGCAAATCTTTGATCTCTGTCAAGAATTAACTAGAAAATTCTATGCGTGATCTCTTGGTTTTCCCAAGCTTGAGAGACGGTTAGATTTATTGCTAGTATCCGTCCCTTACCATATCTAGTCTAGTGTCTAGGATATGATGAATCTGTCGTTTAGAGTCACAAGCATTTATTAACTCACTCTATTCATCGCATATTTAAGGCATCTTGTTCACTTCTCTATTCATCATTCTAACCCATCTCAGTTAGTGTCTCTCTTTCGTATTTCCTCCAAAATGTCTACCTCACATCCAAAAGCTGCTAAGAGTGAAATCTATGAGTTAAAAGTCCTAAATGAACTTACTATGAACACCAGCTCTCTCAAAGAACATGGGTTGATAAGAACTTCGTCTGAGTTACGATGTCAGAAATGGGAGGGTTATCTCAGCATGCTTCCAGGCCTTATTTACACCGACCTAGTCAAAGAATTTTGGGCAAATGCTAGTGTCTTTTCAAATGTATATAATCAGAACATCATTCAGCCAGTCATCTCCAGAATCCCTGTAATAATTAATCCCTCTGTCATTGCACAAGCAATCAAGTGTGATGAAATCGGTGATACCATTGAAGATTACAAAGAAAGAAATATCTTCAATGATCTCATCTACAAAATTCATTACGGAAATGGTCCCTCAAACTGTGCTTCCACACTCCCCCTTAGCTAAAGTCTAGAACAGGATCATGGAAATAAACTTACGACCTAGAGAAATAGGAGCAAGATTGCTGTCTCACTCGGATCGACAATTTATTTTCTTTCTGGTCTACAGAATAAAAATAAACCTCCCTCAAACCATGCTCAATTACTTACAAGAAAAAATCATCTTGTCTAAAGACAAGTCCTCCTTTAGTATTCCGTATGGAAGGGTCATATCTCGTATCCTTGAGATTCAAGATGTGATCTCTAGATTAGAACATATTGGAGCAACTGAAGAATGCTCACCTATGAATTATGCGGAATTCTATGGGAATCTCTGAAGGATCATAGGATAGGGTTATGGTCATTTTGCTCTCTATTTTGTTGCTTTGTTTCTTGCACTATGTATTCTCCTTTTGATAATGAATGAAATAACCTTTGAATGAGTACATGAAAATCATTCTCAAAACTCTGAAATGTTTACATTGCTTAAATGCCCTGACTTTTTGATGATGTCAAAAATGGGGAGAAATGGAATATGATTTTGATAGAATGAAAAAATCAAACAAGTAAATCAATAATATAAAATGCATTTACCCCTAATGTTTATTGTTTGATGTTTAACCGAGGAACTCTGAACAAGTTCACTAGGCATTCTCAGAACAGGTTAAGAAACAAAAACCTTGTTAAAAGTTCTTATGAACTGTTTGTTCATATGATCGAAGTTGTATACTTCGTGAACATGTGTTCAGAATCAGATTGACCCAGTACTGTTCAGAAGTTGAGAACTTTCTGAAAGTCAAAGTTATCATGATTATTGTTTCATTTTGTTCAGAAGCTGTAAGCTGTCTAAGAATATGATATTCAGAACATAAGAATCAGAAGAAGGAAAGCTCTGAAAGCAGTCAAGACAAATTCTACATCTCAAGATGCTCTTCAGAAGAACTAAGCAAATCAGAAGTCGAAGACTGTCTGAAGATCTGGATAGAAGATCCAAGAATAAGAAGTTCTGATTTTAACCAAGAATTCAACTCAGGAGAAAATGATTTGGTAATTAGACTCAGTATAAAAATTGATATCAGACTCAGTCTGTAGTGATATTAATCAGAGCTAAGTTGTGAAATGTTTTCAAATACCTTCATTGGTATTAATTTCAGCATACTACGAAAATACCTTTCAATTGGTATCAGACTAAGAATCTTGATAAACATTGGTATCAGATTCAGAATCAAGCTTTGATTGATCACTAAATTATCCTTCTATTGGTATCAGATCAAGAATCAAGCTTTGATGAACCACTGAGTTGTGACAGTAACAAGGTTCTGAGATAAAGGCATGTGTTTAAAGTCAAACTCTGAAAAGTCATGATCTTAATTGGTGATCAAAATTAGTATATCTGAATTATGATTCTGAAGATTCCAATATCTGACTTATAGCAATCAAAGGCAGACTACCCAGAAGATTCAATTGTTAAAATCTATAATCTTCCCCAAGTCTGAAACTCAGGGGGAGTTTCTTAAGACAGTGACTGTTTCTGATAAATAGCGTGGCTAAGTTATTAGATGAGAACTATTCTGTTTCTGTGCTAAAATGATTCTGCTGAAATGTAGAAAATGCTTCAGACGACTCTGAAGATTATGAGCTCTAATACGACGTACAAAGGAACTAAGTTCTAAAGATCTGAAGACGGAAATTCTGATGAACTAGTCCAGATGCTGAAGACTTTTGTCTCCTTAAGACAAGATAGAGAAGTATTCCTTTTCTATTCTATGTTCTGAAACCTCAAATTGTTATTTTGTGAGTCTTTGGATCATATGAGATTCTAGATGGTCACAGATAAAATTTTGGGGATAGCACATTCAGGGGGAGCTGTTGTTCCGGACTCTGAATATGTTTAGTTTTGGTGATTACCTTGTATAAAATGTTTAATCAAAATACTTGGTTTTGTCATCATCAAAAAGGGGGAGATTGTTAGAGCAAGAGTTGTCTCTGCAAGTCATCTCTATGTTTTGATGATAACAATGGTATTTGTGAAAGAACCATTTTATGTTCTAATGTGTATTGTGTGCAGATCATAATCATAGAAGATATCAGATCCAACAAGCACCAGCCAGATGTGCGTAAATAATCATATGCGAAGTTACTATGTGTGACACAAGTCGCAAGAAGCAAGTATGCTTCTGTATCTGATCATGATCAGTCAGATCCAAGGATGCTGATATTGTTGTTGCAATGCTCTTGTGGATGCTTTCTGAAAGTGGTTATGATTCTGAAGATAGCGAGGCTTCTTAAGAGATAATCTTGTGCAGAACCGAAGTGCTGAAGATTCTCATGACTTGAAGTTTTGAAGGCTGAAGACTCTGAAGACCAAGTGCAGAAAGACTCTGAAGACTTATGTGTTCTGAAGATTATGGTTCCAAAGGTCAAGTGCTAAAGACTCTGAAGACAGATTCATAATGGACAAGTTCTGAAGATTCTGAAGACTTGAAGCAGTGAAGATAACGGGTTTCAAGACAAGTGCTGAAGTTCTGAAGACAGATTCATAATGGACAAGTTCTGAAGACGGAAGACTTGAAAGAACTGAAGAACCAGTTACAAAGTCTCTACTCCTGCTTCAATTAATTACCATCAGAAGCCTCTGAAGATTTGAAGACAAATGTTACCGTTAGCAATGACTGTACACCGTTCTAAATGACCTATCCCATCACTTCTACAGTAAAAAGAAGATATGACAGTACAACTTTAATCATTGCATAACGACTCTTTTCAAACGGCCAACAGCTCTCTAACGGCTATATTTTACTTGGCTATTTAAAAGAAAGGAGTATGCGCTTCTGAAGGTGTCGATGTGATGATAGTCGCAATGATCAGTTATCATTGTTAACCTAAACATTCAAAACTATCACCATTAACACACGACCATTGTTGTTGAAGCTCAAAGATCATCATTCAACACAACAATAATCAATTAATACAGAAGCTGTTGATGAGAAGAAAACATTGCAAATCAGTCAAGTCATCAACCACCTTCTCGTCTGAGCTACATTGAAGATCTGAAGCAAGGAGTTGTTGCTCGAAGCTTGCTCAACAAAGAAGACGAAGAAGAAGAAGATCTACAAGATGTCATCAACCGTCAAATAAACATACTGTGAGAGCAAGAATTGTTTCTACAAGTCAATCTATGTTTTGATGATAACAATAAGTATTTGTGAAAGAACCATGTTATGGTCTAACGTGTGTTGTGTGCAGATCATAAGAACTAAAGACATCAGAACCAACATGCACCAGCTAGATATACTATGATGGAATATATACATATACGAAGTTACTATGTGTGACTAAAGTCGCGAGAAGCAAGAACGCTTCTCTATCTAGTCATGATCAGCCAGATCCAAGGATGCCAAGATTGCTGTTGCAATGCTCTTGTGGGTGATCTCTGAAAGTGATTAAGATTCTGAAGATAGCGAAGCTTCTGAAGAAGTACACTCTGAAAGAACCAAAGTACGGAAGACTCCTATGACTTGAATTTCTGATGGCTGAAGGCGCTGAAGACCAAGTGCAGAAATAATCTGAAGACTTATGAGTTCTGAAGATCAAGGTTTCAAATATCAAGTTCTGAAGACTCTGAAGATAGGTTCTGAAGATTCGAAAGACTTGAAGCAGAAAAGAATAACGTTCTTAAAGACCAAGTGCTGAAGTTCTGAAGACTGATTCCTAATGGACTTCTTCAATCGACTGAAGACTTGAAGCATCAGATATTTTGCTAAGAAGACTCTACTCATGCTTCATCAAATTAACATCAGAAGCCACTGAAGTTTTGAAGTCTAAATATTACCGTTGTGAGTTAAATGTACACATTGCCCAAGAAAAGATGTCCGGTCACTTCTCCCTCTGCATAAAGGAGATGTGTCAGTACAACTCATTATATCACAACGTCTCTTTTCCAAATAGCCAACAGTATTCTCAAACGGCTATATTTCTACTGGTTATTTAATGGAAAGAGTTTTTGTTTCTGATGTGTCGATCACTTGTAGAATCACGAACTAAATGTCCATCTACAAAATTGACCAAGTCATTGTGAAGATAGCCACAACGATGAGTTCTCGTTGTAACAATTAGAATATTCAAAAGCTATCATTATTTCACTAATGGCAATTATTGTTGAAAATCAAGAAGACAAATCAACACAACAACAATAATCAAGAACAGAAGTTGTTGATGAAGAAGACAACATTGAAGATCTGTCAAGTCATCAACCTACCTTCTCATCAGGACTACATTAAAGATCTGAAGCAAGGAGTTGCTGCTCAAAGCTTGCTCAACCAAGAAGACGAAGAAGAAGAAGATCTACAAGATGTCAACAATTGTAATATCTAAATACATCTTTGTAGCTTAGGAAAGCAAAAAGCTGTTGCTCAAATCTTGCTTGAACACATGTGTGTGTTCTTTGTACTTAAACTTTGGAGAAACTTGCTTATTAAGAAGCACAATTTGTAATCTCCAGTTTGCCAATTCAACTAAATAAATTGAGACTCCTCAAGTGAACGTTATATCCTAATGGGATCCCTGAATGGTTCAGCTGTGAGTTGAGGCCCTTGAGTAGATCACGTGGTGATCAGATACTTGAGATGACAATGGCTGGGTGTCATTGTGGAAAATCCTAAAATATGGTCAGTAGCGTTATATTCATTGTGATGAATCCCTGAACGGCTAGCTGTGAAATCCCAGTAGTGGGTCTGCTCGGTCAATGAACGTTATATCCTGTTGGATCCCTGAACAGTTCATTGGGTTGTTAGTCACAGTGCGGCTGTGCAAGTTGTTAGTCACAGTGCGGCTGTGCAAGTTGTTAGTCACCGGCGTGGCTCGTGCAAGTGTAATAAATGATTTGGTTATAGTGGATTAAGTCCTTGTGTTCAAGGCGAAATCACCTGAGGAGGGTGGACTGGATTAGCCCGCGTGGTGAACCAGGATATACCGCGTGTCCTTTACTCTCTTGCTTAGTATCTCTATTTATGTTTCTGCATTGAATATCAGAACCTCATATTAAGCAAAGTCAGAACCTTGCAGCCTATCTCTGATAAGCTTCCGCACTGCAAGTTCTGAGTATCGTATCTTATGATTAGAACCTATATGGTTCTCATGCTCCATAGTTAAGATATCAGAATCTCTCAACGAACTTTGAAGGTTCTTGAGCGTCTCTTTAACAAGATGCGAAAAGTTATGAAAAGAGTAAATTCACAATTCAAACCCCCTTTCTTGTGTCTTTCTCGCACCTTCAATTGGTATCAGAGCTCCAGTTCTGTTATTGATTTACATCAAACACTTAACAGTGTCAGAAAAAGATCCAGATGTGGTGCGTAGAAGTACTCTGGGTGAGATTGAAATCCAGTTACAATTTCTTTAACAGTTCAGCAGTTGACTGTGTACAAAATTGTAATCAATATGATTACTTCTTGAGCAATTCACTGATTCTAGATGAAGTCTCATTAAAAATCGAAGAATCAGCTGATAAGATAAATTCATCAGATAAGAAACTGTATCTGTTGAATGCTTATCCTAGAAAATACGTGTGGATAAAACCACATATATGCTTAAAAGATGAATTATCAGAAAGCAAGAAATCTTATTTGCTGAAGATTAATTCTTTATGAGTTTTTGAAATGTTTTCAAGAAACGGATTAGGTCCACCCTTGACTTTCTCGTTTGAAACTCATTCTGAATCTCTTCATGTAAAAAAGGAAGATTGTTGTTCTAAGACTTTGAATTTCAGAATGAAATTTGTTAAAGCCAGAATCTGAAAAATTCAAATTATTAGAAAAGATTCTGAACGAACTCTTAAGCCTTAATTGATTCAGAAATCAATCTCTAACAACTTGAGATTATCTTAGTGGAATCAAATGTTGATAATCTGATTTTCGTCAGAACAAGTGTTCTCAGAACCACTTGAGCTATGAAATTAGAAGCTATCAATCCAGACATCTAGGTTCTCTAACTGATGTCTTAAAAGATGATGTTAATGATGTTCTCTTGAAAAAATCAGTTAACTCATAGATATGCGTGACCAACCCAAATAAGTTGATCAGCATTGTGAGAACAAGAGGCTTCATGTAAACCATGTCCTGTGTCGTACATTTGAGTTATGTGATAATGCTTTGTTCTGAACAAGTTTTGAAACAAAGTCAGAAGCTGATGTGTTAATTCTTCACTATATAACCTCTCAAAGGTTCTCACTAATCTTGTGAAATCAACCATCTTTCGAAGAAAAGAAATTCTCACAAACGCAAACTGAATTCAGGCTATGAAAGGAGAACTCAACCAATTCTCAAAGGTTGTCATTTAAGATTCAGATCTATAACTTAAGAACTGTATCGGAACCAAACAGGTTCTATGGATCAAGGAAATGAGAAGTGAGAAGCAATCAAAAATAGATGTAATCTGTTGCTTATGAATTGGGTCATCAAATAGAATTTATTGTTCACTCAGTACTGCTCCCATGCATATGAGTGTCAATTTTCCTTCAGAACGTTCATTACATCGCCTTACCAAAAGGATTGCATGTAATTGGCTAAGTTCAGATGAAGTGGTCACTCTGATCATGTTAAGTCTTAATCTCGGTTATTATAACCTAGAGAGTTGATGGACAAGGTTGAACAAGAAAAGAAAGAAAGCTGTAATTCAACCAGGATCACATTCCAAGAAAATATTCATTTTCCTTAGAAATCAGAACACAAGCGTATCTTGAAGAACCCAAGAAATCTCTACAGCTTACTCAAAAATAGGCAGAATCAGAAAGATGCTCAAAGATTCAGAAAGGAATGCTTTCACGAAAAGGTTTAGCTAAAAGATTCTCTTCAAAAGTTAAGCATCCCTAAGGTACACTTTCTCTTTCTCTTATAATCTATAAACCCATAAAATACTTTTATAAATTGTCATGACATATCTTACTAGTTAAATGTTTAGGACTCATTACATACCTCTTTAGGAAAATTATTCCACTAAAAGAACATCTGTTAAAACTTAGTTGTAGGAAATTGCTAGATAAAAGAAAATCCTTTAACAAAATCTTCACGCAAAGGAACACCATAATAAATGCAAATCTTTTGAAAACACAACATATCTCTGACAGCTAAATAAAATCTCATTAAAATCTTTTGCATTAACCTATATCTTCCCTAGACTAGGCATAATTCTACCTACTTATTATATAAAATCACGTCTCCCTTTCATACATCTTATACTCAAAACCCTAAAGTTCTAAGCCTCTTCATCCATCCATTATCATGCCTCCACTAACCTTTCTCAGTAATCCAAATCTTCTTGAACTCATTCCTGAGAAATGGTTCTCATTCATTACTCCTTCACTCTCAAGAGGCACTGCTTGTAGTATAACAGATATTTTATATACTCAACAGTGGACTAGGTACTCCATGACGCTAAAAAAGCCTATCTATGTAAACCTGATCAAAGATTTCTGGAAACATGCTAATCTTGATAATGAAAGCAAATGCATCACTTCCTATGTTTTTGAAATCCCAATTGTCATCAACCTATTCTCAGTGATCCTTGCAACTGTATGTGAGGATGTTGGAATTCATGTTAATTTTGACATACACAAATTCTTTCCTGCTAAAATTTTTGCCTCCCTTCATGATCTAACCTCCAGATACATTCCTTACAATCCTGAAAATCTTTTACCTATTCCCAAAGCTTAGTACAAACTCACGCTGACAAATTTTCTTCCAAGAGGAGAAAGTACTGACAAAATCAGATTTCATGAACATGAGTTTATTTACCTTCTTTTAAATGATTTTCGAATAAATTTACCATACACCATCTTGAACTGTCTCTGGAAGACTATCTCTGAATCCAGAAATCTCGCAAAGTCCTACATCCCTTATGGAAGAGTTTTGTCCGAGATTTTCTTCAGGGATGGGATCGTTGATATGATCAAAGGAAGAATTGAGGAAGATGGGTCCGATATCCTTCCAGAAAACTAGTTGTTGAAGATTAATTGTGAATCCTTTTGTAGCTAGGAAACTGTTCAAATTCTGTCTGAATTTTGTAACTAGCTCAAATCTCTTTTCCGTCGAAATAGTTATTTCTGCTATTGTTCTGTTAATTCCAGTTCACAAAGTCGTACTAAAAAGGGGTCTCTCTGAATACTATCAGTTTACCAAAATTAAAAATTCTAAGTAAACATAAAATGTCTTGTCACTATCATTAAAACTTTTTTGCGGCTCACGAAATCATCATTAATATATCAAATCTTATAATAAATGAATGCAAAGCAGTTACTAACTTTTTACTCTTCCCAATAAAGAAGTAACTACTCCGATTCCTTCTCACACACGATTACATCCATTTGTATACGCAACTAATCATAACATATCTAGAAAATAGTAAATTAGATCCGTTACACTAAGATCGTTCATCCTAACCCGTCCATAAATACTAGGATTGTCTCTCTCCTCAGAACTACACTCAAATCCATCCTTACTTTCTTAATACTATCCCCTCACTAGAACAATGAACTCTCTAAGGAATGGACCAACCTTCCTTGGAAACAAAGAAAATCTACACCTTATTCCTGAGAAGAAACTCAACCTTGCTCATCCCGGAGACAATGGTTTGGAGATACTCAGAAGCATGCAAGCCCAGTCTTGGCATGGCTATTACACTCTCCTATATGGTCCTGTCTATCCAAACCTTGTTAAAGAGTTCTGGAAATATGCTAGAATTAGCAACGATGGAAAAACCGTATGGTCGGAAGTTTACCTTCAACCCATTGCTGTCTCTGTCTCCTCGATAGAGAAAATCACTGGATGTGTCTCCGCCGGAGCTACGATTGATGACTATCAATCGAACCTAAGCTTGGTGGATCAGTGCAAAATTTTATTTGATGACTCAGTCCCTTACAAACCAAACAACCTTGAGAGGCTTCTCCCTTTTCCAAAAACATGGTTCAAATTTTCCTTGACCAACCTTCTTCCTCGTATGGCTCCTAAGAACACCTTAACGCACAACGACAGAATCCTTATCTTTTTTCTAACACATCATGTTACAATAGATCTCCCTAAAACCATTTTTAACCATATGAAACATTCTATCAAAGTCTCTAGAAACAAAGTGCAGGCCTTCATTCGGTATGGAAGAATAATATCGGAAATACTTCTACAAGAAAAGGCCTGGGATTTAATTATCAGGCTTGAACCTGGTACTTCTCCTGTTGAAATCAGTTGTGAAAATATGGAAAGTGTTGAGGATTCTGATGATTAAAGTTGTGATGATCTTCTAGAAGTTGCTATGTTTTGAAAATTATAGTCTTTAATATTTTGTGTTTAATGTACAATCACCCTTGAATTAATGAAAATGCTTTATTAGTATCATATGAAAATTTTAGAACCTAACTCCTTCACTCTTTCTCATAGAGTATTTTAGATAATTTAACCAGTATTAGAAATCATAATGGCTAAATTAAAAGAAACTCATTAATTTATCCCATCTAGGAAATTGCGTACAAAAGGCTACTCCCTTATTTCTTACTAGAAATTTCTCAACCGTTCAATTCTCTTGAAATACGCATACAACCGTTCGACTGATAAACTATTGAGGAATATCTCAATCCTTCATAACACGAAAATACGTGACTCTAAAAGTTTTCTCTTATAAGAACCAGTTTTCGTCTAGTCTAGATTTGTATGAAATCCGTCCATAATACAATCTATATTTTTATTTAATCTATGTGTTTTTGTTTAAGTCTTTCTCTAATGCAATCTATGTTTTTAATTCTTTAATTTAATATATGAACTTCTATGTTTAAATGCAGTTAATCCTTTAATGAGCTCCTTGTTGGTTATTTATAATTGTCCTTCAGATTAATTATGCCATAACGAAAAATTAGTAAAATAAACCTAATTGCTTTTAAAATACCTGAACACTAGTTTCACGACCTTCACAATAGGCTTCCATTACCTTCAATTGATATCATTCATATACTTGATTTTAATTGATTGAAAAATATATGCTTAATTGTTCATATGCCTTGACACTTTTTGATGATGTCAAAAAGGGGGAGAAATTAAATGATTTTGATTGAAAGAAATCTCTGTGGAAAAATGCTTATGCGGTTGTTACTAAAAATTGTTTGATTATCCGAGGAACTCTAAACAAGTTCACTAGGCATTTTAAGAACAGGTTAAGTTTCTACAGACTGAACGAATGAATCAGAAGTAAAAATCCGGATTGAAGATTCAAGAACAAGTAATTCTATTGATTACCAAGAACCAATATAAAAGTAAACAATTTGGTCTCAAACTAAAGATTGGTATCAAAGATTGGTATCAGACTAGGTCTGCAATATCAATCAGGACAAAGCTGTGAGAAGCATTATATACCTTCATTGATATCCATTCCCTGCACATCAAGGAACTATTCTTCAAGTCAAAAGAACTTCTTCAATCAGCACATCACTTTATATCAGCACAAAACAAGGTGTACCAGATTCAAAATCAAGCGTTGATCGATCACATAAATTATCCTGAAATTGGTATCTGATCAGAAATCAAGCTTTGATAAACCACTGAGCTGTGACATTAACAAGATAAGAACCTATGGTCAAATGTCAAACTCTGAAAAGTCATGCTCCACATTGGTGATTAAAATCTTACAATTCTGAATCTCGACTCTGAAGATCCCAATATATGACTTATGGTAATTAGGGGGAGACTACCCAGAAGATGAAAATATAAAATCAAAAATCTTCATATAGTCTGAAACTCAGGGGAAGTTTCCTTTAAAGACAGTGTCTGTCTCAGATAGATAGCAAGGCTATGACTATCAGTCAAGAACTGTTCTGATCTTATGCTTAATGGAATCTGCTGAAAAGTAGAAATGCTTCAGATGTCTCTGAAGATAATAAGCTCTGATACAACAACAAAGAAAACTGAGTTCTGAAGATCTGAAGATGGAAGTTCTGATGAACTAGTCCAGATGCTAAAGACTCTTCGTTTTCCTAAAGACAAGATAGAGAAGTAACTATTTTCTATTCCTGTTCTGACAACTCAAGTTGTTACTCTGTATATCTTTGGATTACATAAAATCCTAGATGATCTCAGATGAAGCTTTGAGGATAACTCATTCAGGGGGAGCTGTTGTTCCAAACTCTGAATTTGTTTGCTTTCGTGATTACCTTGTATAAAATGTTCAATCAAAATACTTGGTTTTGTCATCATCAAAAAGGGGGAGATTGTGAGAGCATGAATTGTCTCTACAAGTCAATCTATGTTTTGATGATAACAATAAGTATTTGTGAAAGAACCATTTTATGGTCTAACGTGTGTTATGTGTAGATCATAAGAACTAAAGACATCAGAACCAACATGCACCAGGTAGATGTACTATGATTGAATATATACATATGCGAAGTTACTATGTGTGACTAAAGTCGCGAGAAGCAAGAACGCTTCTCTATCTAGTCATGATCAGCCAGATCCAAGGATGCCAAGATTGCTGTTGCAATGCTCTTGTGGATGCTCTCTGAAAGTGATTGAGATTCTGAAGATAGCGAAGCTTTTGAAGAAGTACACTCTGAAAGAACCAAAGTGCGGAAAACTCCTATGACTTGAAGTTCTGATGGTTGAAGGCGCTGAAGACCAAGTGCAGAAAGAATCTGAAGACTTATGAGTTCTGAAGATCAAAGTTTCAAATATCAAGTTCTGAAGACTTTGAAGACAGGTTATGAAGATTCAGAAGACTTGAAGCAGAAAAGAATAACGTTCTTAAAGACCAAGTGCTAAAGTTCTGAAGACTGATTCCTAATGGACTTCTTCAATCGAATGAAGACTTGAAGCATCAGATAATCTACTAAGAAGACTCTACTCATACTTCATCAAATTAACATCAGAAGCCACTGAAGTTTGGAAGTCTAAATATTACCGTTGTGAGTTAAATGTACACACTTCCCAGGAAAAGATGTCCGGTCACTTCTCTCTCTGCAAAAAAGAGATGTGTCAGTACAAATCATTATATCACAACGTCTCTTTTCCAAGCAGCCAACAATATTCTCAAACGACTATATTTCTACTGGCTATTTAATGGAAAGAGTTTTTGCTTCTGATGTGTCGATCACTTGTAGAATCACGAACTGAATGTTCATCTACAAAATTGACCAAGTCATTGTGAAGATAGCCACAATGATGAGTTCTCGTTGTAACCCTTAGAATATTCAAAAGCTATCATTATTTCACTAATGGCAATTGTTGTTGAAACTCAAGAAGACAAATCAACACAACAACAATAATCAAGAACAGAAGTGGTTGATGAAGAAGACAACATTGGAGATCTGTCAAGTCATCTACCTACCTTCTCGTCAGGACTACATTGAAGATCTGAAGCAAGGAGTTGCTGCTCAAATGTTGCTCAACCAAGAAGACGAAGAAGAAGAAGATCTACAAGATGTCAACAATTGTAATATATAAATACATCTTTGTAGTTTCTTAGGAAAGCAAGGAGCTGTTGCTCAAATCTTGCTTGAACACATGTGTGTGTTCTTTGTACTTAAACTTTGGAGAAACTTGCTTATTAAGAAGCACAATTTGTAATCTCCAGTTTGCCAATTCAACTAAATAAATTGAGACTCCTCAAGTGAACGTTATATCCTAATGGGATCCCTGAATGGTTCAGCTATGAGTTGAGGCCCTTGAGTAGATCACGTGGTGATCAGATACTTGAGATGACAATGGCTGGGTGTCATTGTGGAAAATCCTAAAATATGGTCAGTAGCGTTATATTCATTGTGATGAATCCCTGAACGGCTAGCTGTGAAATCCCAGTAGTGGGTCTGCTCGGTCAATGAACGTTATATCCTGTTGGATCCCTGAACAGTTCATTGGGTTGTTAGTCACAGTGCGGCTGTGCAAGTTTTTAGTCACAGTGCGGCTGTGCAAGTTGTTAGTCACCGGCGTGGCTCGTGTTAGTGTAATCAATGATTTGGTTATAGTGGATTAAGTCCTTGTTTTCAAGGCGAAATCACCTGAGGAGGGTGGACTGGATTAGCCCGCGTGGTGAACCAGGATATATCGCGTGTCCTTTACTCTCTTGCTTAGTATCTCTATTTATGTTTCTGCATTGAATATCAGAACCTCATATTAAGCAAAGTCAGAACCTTGCAGCCTATCTCCGATAAGCTTCCGCACTGCAAGTTCTGAGTATCGTATCTTATGATCAGAACCTATATGGTTCTCATGCTTCATAGTTAATAGATCAGAATCTTTCAACGAACTTTGAAGGTTCTTGAGCGTCTCTTTAACAAGATGCGAAAAGTTATGAAAAGAGTAAATTCACAATTCAAACCCCCCTTTCTTGTGTCTTTCTCGCACCTTCACATACATCTTTGTAGAATATGAAGAAAGCAAGGAGCTGTTGCTCATATCTTGCTAAGAACACTAAGTGTTCTTTTGTACTTAAACTTAGGAGTTATCTACTTGTTAAGAAGCATTATTGTAATATCCAGAACAACTAATTCTATGTGAATTAGGATTCCTCAAGTGATCAGTGTGATCGGAGACTTGAGAAGACAATGGCTTGGTGTCATTGTGGAAAATCCTGGAAGAATGGTCAGTAAACGTTATATTCGTTAAGTTGAATCCCTGAACGTTTAGCTGTGAAATCCTGATAGTAAATCTTGCGAGAGTGGAACCTATTGGGTCAATGTTCGTTATATTCATTAAGTTGAATCCCTGAATGGTTCATTGTGAGTTAGTCACAGCTGCGGTTGTGCAGGTTATTAGTCACTGGCTGTTGCCTGTGCATCTGTAATCTATGTTTGATTATAGTGGATTAAGTCCTTGTGTTCAATGCGAAATCACCTTGGAAGGGTGGACTGGATTAGCTTGAGAGTTGCTCAGGTGAACCAGGATATATCGTGTGTTCTTTACTCTTGCTTATGCTTTGATTTATTATTTATGTCTTACTCTCAAATATCAGAACCTTACATAAACAAATCAGAACCTTGCAACTTAACTCTGATAAGCTTCCGCACTGCAAGTTCTGAGTCATGCATATTTTATTCAGACTCTTCGTATTGCTTATGCTTCATGCATTGCAAAGTCTGAATGATACGTCACGAGTCAGAGCCTCTCAAGTAACTCTGATATTCTCTTAGCACATTAATGATACGAGGCAAAAAGCTTGTAAGAGTAAAAACACAATTCAAACCGCCATTTCTTGTGTCTTTCTCGCACCTTCAAATAGCAGTTTTTGCTTATCCATCTTTTTTTGCTAAGAAAGGCTACTTAGAAAGGGTAAAACTTCCCCTCGATCCTGGTCTTCAACCATGGAACTGGTCTCAGTTTCTTTGTAAATAAACTTCCCCTCGATCCCGGTCTTCTGCCATGGAACTAGTCTCAGTTTTTTTTGAAATAAACTTCCCCTTAATCCTGGTCTTCATCCAAGGAACTGGCCTCAGTTTTCTTTCTTGTCGAGTTCTTCTCTTGACAAGGAATGTTATTTGTGATGGTTTCCACCAAACTTCTCGCTGGGGAGATGCCATTTGATGGAAAAATGATTTGATGTCAAACTTGCTGGGGAAAACCATTGGTCTGAATTGCAGAGGTGTGAAAACTTCTCTATTGGAGATGCCATTTGCTTGGAGGAATTACATCATACTTCCCTTTGAGGCTTCTTCGGAGAGATGTTGTGTTATGTAATTCAATTTGGAGGTGCTGATGACTCAATTGAAAGCTGTCGTATTTCCAAGAGCTTTTGTTGAGAGGCTTTCTCTGGAGATTTTCCTTAATCCGGGAAAGTAAAATATCATTTTCATTGATGAAGAGTGAAGTTCCAAAGGTGCACATCTAAATGTCTTCTTGCCTTTCGGAGGTTCAAGCTATCAAAGTGGTCGAGGACCGACTCTAATCCAGGAATAAACTGGAGAGAGTTTGTTTAGACGATACACTTCCGAACGAGGAAAGAACTCTAACTGGGATTTTGTCCTATCTGACATAGTGAGGAAGACTGACAACTCTATTGGAGAGAGGATGTTTATCACTTGGGAATGAACATGACCAAAGTAATTGTAATGCAATATGAATTAATTATGCATGATGTATGTATGAGATGCTTATGTTGACAAAACAGACATGACATACGGACTGATGATGAGTTCAATTGGATACTCGGCCACTCTAGGAGATGGGGGTATCACTGGAGATTTTGAAGGTAGTACTTCTTCTTGGGAGTAGGGATTCCTGCGTTCGTTCTGACTTTTGGAGGTACGAACCTACTAGGGATAGAAATTCGTTCTTGCTCTTCAGGAGTAGACCCTACTGGGGAGAAAAACCAATCATTGGTTCTCAGAGGTAAGAACTCTACCAGGGATGTCAGATGGTACATTCTGTCTGAAACAAATGATCCTTCATTTAGGGTGTACTGACCATAAGGAGTAATATGATTCTGCATTTTGAAGTTTGACCACTTTCAGAGAAGCCGTCGATGTTCGTTTTTGTGCTCATTAATCAAAATGAAATTGCCATCTTTATTTAAAAGCAGAATTAATTTTGAAAATAAAAGTAAATTCACTTTTGCGTTTCAAGAATGTTAGTCATGTTAAAATGTCATTTTGCAAAACAGAAATAAATGAGAATTGCAAATAAAGGGCACAAGGGCTCAAGTTTTCATTGATAGAATGGTAATCAACCAAACATATGATCCCACAGAGCATTACAAAGTTTAGAAAATGGTAATTTAAAGGGAAAATGGCTACATTGAAACATAACGATCGCTATCCTTCCACCAACTTTAAATTCTGGACATTCTGAGTTTCTGTCGAAGGTGACCTTGACTGAAGTTTTCCTAACGGATAACGTTACCGCTGAGGCGTCAATATTTTCATACATAGTACTTGCCATGAATCCCTAACTTTTGCCTGGATTGCCTTTTCAGGTTTTCAATCCATCGGGATGGTTATTGTTTATGTCTCTAATCTTTTCTTGGACCGTCCTTTCAGGTTTTCAATCCACCGAGACGTTTTTTTTTTCATTTAGGCGAAGTATTTCTTGACTACATCAACATTCGTGGGGTATGTAAACTCCTCTCCATCCATAGTTGCAAGTCTCAAGGCACCGCCTGAGAAGGCTTTCTTAACTTTCTAAGGGCTATCGTAATTCGGAGTCCATTTGCCCCTGAAATTAGTGAGAAATGATTGTATCTTTTTAAGCACAAGGTCTCCTTCCCTGAAGACACGAGGTCAGACCTTTTTATCGAACGCCTTCTTCATTCTTTGTTGATATAACTGACCATGGCATAAAGCCATCATTCTCTTTTCTTCGATTAGATTCAGTTCATCGTGTCGGCTTTGACACCACTCAACTTCTGTTAGCTTGGCTTCCATTAATACTCTCATTGGTGGGATCTCTACTTCTATGGGGAACACTGCTTCCATGCCATATACTAGAGAGAAAGGGGTCACCCCTGTTGAAGTGCGAACAAATGTGCGATAACCGTGAAGAGAAAAGGGTAGCATCTCATGCCAATCTTTGTAGGTTACAACCATCTTCAGAATGATCTTCTTGATATTCTTGTTAGCCGCTTCTACCGCTCCATTCATTTAGGTCGGTAGGGAGATGAGTTACGATGTTCGATCTTGAGCTCATCACACAACTCTTTCATCATCTTGTTGTTCAAGTTGGATCCATTATCAGTAATGATCTGGATTGGAACACCATAACGACAGATAAGATTGTTCTTGATAAATCGGACCACCACTTGTCGGGTCACATTGGTGTATGATACTGCTTTGACCCATTCGGTGAAGTAGTCAATGGCTACCAAGATAAACCGATGTCCATTTGAAGCCTTGGGTTCAATCATGCCAATCATGTCGATTCCCCATATAGAAAAGGTCCATGGAGAAGAAAGAACTTTGAGATTCATTGGCGGTACATGAATTTTGTTGGTGTATATCTGACACTTGTGACACCTCCTCATGTACTTGTACCAGTCGGATTCCATTGTCAGCCAATAATATCTTACTCTCAGAATTTTTCTTGCTATCGTGTGTTCATTGACATAAGTGCCAAAGGAGCCTTCATGAATTTCTTTTATTAGCATGTTTGCTTCTTATCTGTCTACGTATCTGAGCAAAACCATGTCGAAGTTTCTCCTGTAGAGTATGTCATTGTTTAGGAAGAAGTTGCCAACCAGTCTTCTGAGAGTCTTCCTATCTTTTCTTGATGCCCCAGGCAGGTATTCCTGTCTTTGAAGGAAGCATTTTATATCGTGATACCATGGTTTGTCATCTATGACTGCTTCAATCGCGAAGATGTAAGCGGGCCTTTCAAGGCGCATTATGTTAATCTTGGGTACATCGTTCCACCGACTCACACTAATCATGGAGGATAGGATGGCTAGTTCATCAGCCATGTGTTTTTCTTCACGAGGGATGTGGTGAAACTCAATGTTGTTGAAGAAGGGTAACAACCTTCTCGCGTAGTCTTTGTAAGGAATCAATTCTAATTGATATGTGTTCCACTCTCCTTTGATCTGATTTACAACCAGGGCTGAGTCTCCATACACATCCAAGTTCTTTATCCTTAAGTCGATAGCTTCTTCGAGACCCATGATACAAGCTTCGTAATCGGCCTCATTTTTGTGCATTTGAATGTCAATCTGGCAGTGAATGGAATATAGGTACCCTAAGGTGTTACGATAATTGCCCCAATTCCATTTCCATAAGCATTGACAGCTCCATCGAATATTAGTCCCCATTGGGAACCTGGTTCTAGCCCTTTGCTTGGTAGCGGTTCATCGCAGTCTTTCATTTTCAGGTACATTACATCCTCGTTTGGGAATTCAAATTTGACTGATTCTTGGTCGTCAATCGGTTGATGAGCCAAATTGATCAGCTAAAATACTTCCTTTGGCGCCTTTTTGAGCATGATACTCGATGTCGTATTCCGATAATAACATCTGCCAACGGACAATCCTTCCTGTGAGAGCAGGCTTTTCAATGACATACTTGATCGGCTCCATTTCGGAGATTAACCAAGTAGTGTGACAAATCATGTACTGGCGAAGACGTTTGGCTGCCCAAGCCAGAGTGCAGGAAGTTTTTTCGAGCATAGTGTATCGAGTTTCACAGTCTGTGAATTTTTTGCTTATGCAGTAAATGACAAACTCTTTTCTTTTTGTTTCATCTTGTTGGCCAAGTACACATCCCATGGAGTCTTCCAAGACTGTTAAGTAGATGATCAATGGTCTTCCTTCCACTGGAGGAGACAAACCGGTGGATTTAGCAGATATTCTTTGATGCCGTCGAAGGCCTTCTGGCAGTCTTCTGTCCATATACAGCCTTGATTCTTTCTGAGTAGTTTGAAGATCGGTGCGCATGTCGCAGTCATGAGGGATATGAATCTTGAGATATAATTGAGACGTCCCAAAAATCCTCTGACTTGTTTTTCAGTCTTTGGTGAAGGCATTTCTTGAATAGCCATAACTTTGTCGGGATCAACCTCAATTCCTTTCTGGCTGACGATGAATCCTAAGAGCTTTCCTGAGCGAACACCAAATGTACATTTGTTGGGATTCAGGCGGAGTTTGTATTTTCTCAGACGCTTGAATAACTTTGATAGGTGTTCCACATGTTCTTCTTCTGTTTTAGATTTGGCAATCATGTCATCGACATACACTTCAATCTCTTTGTGCATCATGTCATGAAATAGAGTTGTCATGGCCCTTTGATAGGTTACCCCTGTGTTCTTCAGACCGAACGACATTACCTTGTAAAAAAAGGTGCCCCATGGGGTGATGAATGGCGTTTTTCCATGTCTTCTGGTGCTATTCTAATTTGATTATTGCCCGAGAATCCATCCATGAAGGAGAAGACTTTGAATTTTGATGTGCTGTCTACCAGCATGTCAATGTGTGGTAGGGGAAGTCATCCTTTGGACTTGCTTTGTTCAAATCCATGTAGTCTACACACATTCTAACTTTTCTGTCCTTCTTTGGAACAAGCATTATGTTGGCTAGCCATTGAGGATATTCTGAGGTGACAAGGAAACCTGCGTCGACCTGCTTCTACACTTCCTCCTTAATTTTGATGGCCATATCTGGACGAGTCCTTCTCAGTCTTTATTTTATCGGAGGACATTCTATTTTCAGTGGTAAGTGATGTTCCACGATGCTGGTATCCAACCCTGGCATGTCCTGGTAAGACCAAGCAAACACATATGGAAATTCTTTGAGAAGTTTTATCAAGCCTTCTCTGACAGTTAGACTGAGCAGTGCTCCAATCTTAACTTCTCTCCTTTCTTCTGCTGAACCCAAATTGATCATTTCCAACGGCTCTTTGTATGGATCAATGGACCTTTCCTCTTGCCTGAGTAGTCAGGAGATCTCTTTCGGAATTTCTTCATTCTCTTCTTCTTCTTCAGTTTCGAATACCGGGAATTCAAAGTTGGGAGAAGGCATTGGATCGTACATTTCAATGGGGTTCAAAACAAGTAACGTGATGGTTCCTTTTTAGAAAAGACAGAATGAATGCAAAAGTGCGTGCAATGTATTTTCTGATAACGCTTGTTTTTATCTTTGGGTTAGTTTTTTTTTATTACCATTTTTTGAAAAAACGAAAAGTGAAAACAGCAATAAAGATGCGGGAATTCAAAATGACATTATTTATTTATGATTTGTCGATTCTTGAAACACAACCCTATAAAACAAAACTCTGTCGCTTTGGGCGAGGCGAAGAGGGACATTTACAGATAAGTAAGCTCTATAAAACATCCATTTCACCTGGGCAAGGTGAAAGGTCAAAACAAAGATGTGGCAATTACTTTGATTTATGAATGACTTACGGGACATCGACTACAACCCAATGGTGACAAACTCCTCTATGGATCACAAAGTCCGATACTTTCCTTCTTGGTTTGTCTTCAGAAATGACACTGATTTCTGGTGGAGTGGGATCATTGGAGTCTTCTTCCCATGCAGAGTTATCATAAGAGGGCTCTTTTGTCGCATCTTCCATAGTATTTTCACTCTCAAGAGGATCTCCCTATCCAGTTGGTTGGATGTCCTCGTATCTGATACAAGAGTTTAAGGGAGTAGTGTATTTGACTAGAAAGTCGTACTTGCGGCTTGGCTGCCTCAAGGTATCCCAAGTTTCTGTGGGAATAGATGAGTCATCTTCTTCAATGACGTTGACTTCAAGAAATGTATAGTTAATGAATTCTGGTCCTGCACTCTTTGCAAATTCATCAACATGGTGTTGGACATTTTCGGAATGTTCTGAGTAAGGATTCCATGACTATGGGGAAGAGGCGTATTCTTTTCCAGATCATCCAGGAGGTAGGCATTATCCGGCTGACTCTTTTGCCCCGTGTATTCCATGTACGGCTTTCAGATAGGCAAATCATCCAGGGGATCATAATAATCATAGTCGAAGTTGTCTTTCATCAGAGTGTCTTCCTCTAATGAGTTGGGTGGAGCACGACATCTTTCGGGATCACAATCTCCATAAATCATCCTTTGGTATATATCTGGGACTTTGCTTTGGAGAGCAAAATGACATGTGCGTTTCTCCCTGAGATATATAACCTTCATTGTTGAGATAATACTTTCACTCCTCATCTATATCAGGAGAGCTGTTCTCCTCGATGGTGTGGACTTCTTGAGATACTGGGTGGAGGAAGCCTCCGCTGAGAAAGAAATCCTGAATGGGATGAAAACTTTCATCCTTCTTTGTAGTCTGAGTACATGTCAGAGAAAAATAAAGACCTTTTCTTGTCTTGTTATCATCAGGAATTACAATCTGTCCCCATCCTTTTATGTCACCACTCCCCATTACTTTGACAGCGTCTTTATATGAGGAAATCGATGTTCCTTTTTCTTGGTGATTCTCATTGCTCACCGAGAGTGCTTGAAATTGAGTTCCAACGACCTCCTCTGGTTCTACACAGGAGAATGATGACAATTTGCTCACGATTAGAGCTTGCTCTCCGCATACCGTGACTAACTTGTCGTTCTTGACAAATTTCAGCTTCTGGTGAAGTGTCGAAGTGACTGCCCCGGCTTCGTGTATCCAAGGTCTTCCTAATAAACTGTTGTATGATGCTCGGATGTCCATGACATGGAAAGTGACTTGGAAAGTGTGAGGGCCGATGGTTATGAGAAGATCGACTTTGCTGATAACTGCTTTTTCTGGATCCGTCAAAGGCTTTGACGATGATCTCACTGCCTCTCATGGGAGTACCTTGAAAAGATAGTCGTACCAAAAATGACCTTGGCATGACGTTCAAGGATGAACCTGTGTCCACCAGTACGCTGGCTAAAGCATCGTCCTAGCAATTGAGTGTGATATTGAGTGCCATGTTATGTTTTTTGCCTTCCTCTGGAAGTTCTTCATCACTGAATCCCAAATTGTTGCAGGAAGTAATGTTGGAGATAATGATGTCAAATTGCCCTACGGTCACATCTTCTCCTACAAAGGCTTGTTCTAAAACCTTCTGCAGAGCTTCTCTGTGAGCTTCTGAACTAAGCAAGAGAGATAACACAGAGATCCGAGATGGAGTTTGCAATAATTGATCCACAATGTTGTACTTGCTTTTCTGGATAAGCTTTAGCATTTTATCGTTGTTCTTTATAGGTTATGCATTGCTGGATTGACCGACTTGTTGATTAGGAACTTCGACTTCAGGTTCCTTTTCTATGGCAGGTTCTCTAACTCCTCTGTTGAAGATTCGACCGTTCCGGGTAACTCGACTGATGTCAACAATGTTCACAACGGATGGTATTGGAATTTCTTTTCCATTTTCTATGGTTGTTGCACCGTACTTGTATGGGATAGCCTTTTCTAATTTGTATGGTATTGGACATGGAAAGTAGACAGCCACATGGGCTTTTTGGGCCTTTTGACCGTCGTAGGCAACCTCGATTGGTTCCAGATTGGGCAGGTCAGACATTTTTCTACTGTCAAGAGAGATTTTTGACTCATTGAGCAGAGAAATTATGGCGCAAACATCCTTAGTTATTCCATGATTGGAGACTATGACAATACTTTTGTCTAGTAGTCCTTGGTTCTTGTTTTGAACAGGGAGGCAACCTTGTATCATGTTGATTGATTGAGAATTCAAGCGTGGTTGAGTTTCCTTTCGGTCCAACTGATGCTGGAGAGCTGCTCGCACGAGGTAGAATCCTTGGTTGTTTTCTGAGCATATTCCACAACATTCATAATTCTGAGGTGGTACCCGACCGTATCCACTTTGTATTCAGTGCATCCTTACCAGATCTGTTTCTAGTAAGCGGATATCACAACGTTGGTGTCTATCAGGATTCCCATCAGTTATGCTAACTTGTTACGTGTCTTCCTCCTGGAAGATCGGAAGCCACCAGTGGTCTAATAGATGTTGAAGAGTTCTTTGTATGAGTGTACAACCTTGGTCGTTCTCATAGCATTCTCTGCAGTCTTGATAATCGTGCGAGGCTAGAAAACCAAGTCTGACCTGCTTGGCATGCAATTCCACTAGACTGGTATTCATTAAGTGGATGTCAAAAATCTGGACCATGTTAACCTGATGATCATTCCTTTCTTGGTAGTCTTGGATCCATCTGAGATCCATTTGACGTTCGAGGGCCTCTTGTACAAAAGAGCATCCCTGATTGTCTTTTGAGCAAATCGGGCAAGTGTCGTAATTGTGCCGTGGCAAATTATAATACTGACTTTGTCTTGAATGCATTGCCACTAGATTGATGTTCATTACACGAATGTCATGGTTTTGAACAATGTTTGGATGTGTATGGGCCATGTTTACTTCACGAATCCTGTGATCCTGAATCCAGCCTAGATCCATTTGCTCTTGAAGAGCTGCTTGTACTATGGCACATCCTTGACTATTCTTGGAACATATATCATAGTGATGATAGTTTTGAGATGGCACATGGTCGTACCCACTCTGTCTGCAATGCTTTTTTACCCGGTTGGTTTCTAGTAAGCGTACATTGTGAATTTGATAACTGCCGCCAGGTTCTTCTTCTCTCAAATTCACCGTAGTCTTCTTATGTTCCGGTAATTGGGTCTGAACATTTGGATTAGTATCTTTGAAAGATAAAACCCCATTTCTGACGAGCTCCTGTACATCAGACTTGAAGCTAAGACAATTCTCAATGTTATGTCCTGATCCTCCTTGATGGTCAGGGCAAGTTTTATCTGCTTTGAACCAAAACGGTTGATTTTCTGGTACTGTAAGAGGAGTCCTGGTTTGAATGTGCCCCTTGGATAATAGAAGTGGAAATAACTCTGCATATAACATTGGTATAGGGTCGAACCCTGATGGTTGTGTAACAAGATTGTTGTTATTGTACTGCGGGTGAGCCTGCTGAAGAAGCTGTTGCTGCCTCTGCTGATACTGTTGTTGACTTGGTTGTACATTCGATCGTAGTAAAACGAGCTTAATATTTTCAAGAAAATCTTTGCCATTTCCTTTTCGTCGAGCGGGGGACAGATCTGGGCGGCGATTTCACGCCATCTCTGAGCATATTCTTTGAAGGTTTCTTTATCTTTTTGTGACATTGCTCTGAGCTGGTTTCTATCTGGTGCCATGTCCAAATTGTATTTATACTGTTGAACAAAAGCTGCCTCGAGATCTCTGAAAGTACTGATCTTGGTACGGTTTAGACCCATGTACCATTTAAGTGCGCACCTGTGAAACTGTCTTGGAAGTAGTGGATAAGTGTAGCGAGCAATTTTTGTCGGTGACGCGACCACCTTATCGCTGGTTTTTGGGTTTCTCCCCACAATGAGGAAGGGGTGCTACTTTCTGATTTCTTATTTATCCCGTGAAGCTGGAAGGGAAAGAGAATCTATCTAAAACTAACCTTTCACGCGATCGTTTAACTGAACAAACTCTTTTAAAGAGATTGGGGGTCCGGGGTCAGGTTATACAATGGGGAGTTGTCAATTACCCATCCTATATGTGGTTATCCACAGGATGTTAGCTTTAGGTGTCGCTTTGTACTTAATGGTGTTTATCCGTTAATGGGTTGGGAAAGTTTCTTGGGAAATATGAGTGAGTGAGTGAGTTTTTATTGATGTTCGGGTTTTCCCGATGTTTTTGGTAAGGTACTGGACCTAAGTTTTGATTGTTGTGTAAAGGTACTAGACCTAGAGTTTTTTATTAGTATGCTCGCTAAGATTTCGCAATCTTATGCCTACGTATTCCCGTTTAAATGAAACAGGGAAATCAGAGCAATCATAGTTCCTCCTATTCTAAGGGAAGAAAAAGATATTTTGGTGTCTTGTTCAAAGCCCAAGATTGAAGCTAAATGAGTATTTGTGTCTTGTTCAAAGCCCGAGATTAAAGCTAAAAGGTTTGACTGAGAGAGAATTTGTCATCTCTAAAGGGAGAAGTCTTGTCTGTTTATCACAATTGTTGGGTGACTGTTTATAAAGGAGGATTACTTTAACTTGGATATATGAATCCAGTAATGCCATAATTTCCTTTATATGTTGATTTTTGTGTGCCTTGATCGAAGCCCAAGGTTGAAGCTAAGAGGTTGATTGACTCCACTAGGGAAGTCCTTATACAAAGCCTAAGAGGAGGCTGGAAAAGACTGACTCAACAAGAGAGTACTTTTATGTCTTGTACAAGGCCCAAGATTGAGGCAAAAAAGAGACTAACTTTTTGGGGATATCATCATACAAAGCCTAAGAGGAGGCTAAAGAGGATTTTGACTCCGCCGGGGAGATTTGTATATGTCTTGTACAAAGCCCAAGATTGAGGCTGAAAAGAAACTGACTATGTGGGAAAGAAATCTTTATCTATCTTGTACAAAGCCCAAGATTGAGGCTAAATGTGAGACTTCCACTACTACAAAACGCCCAAACAACAACGCGAGGTTTACAACGGAATCCTATACACCATTCTTATAGTGCGTACTGGATGCGCGCGCATTATTTTAATTAGAAATCTCAAGGGTATAATAACGGTTGTTATGAAAACTGTGGTGATACAATCTAGCTATCATGGGTTCGAACCTCATCGCCCTCAAATAGTTTATCCCTTTGACGTAAATGCTCCCTTTTTAAGTTTTATTAATATTTAACTAAAAAAAATAATGATATCACGACGGCTTTTTCTTAAAACCGTTGTTACAAACTGTTATGTATTTTAAACACCAAGTATATATCAATTTATCCATTGAAAAAAGAAACAAGACAAAACAACCCTAACACCAACACCGTCACCATTGTCGGGAAGAAGACAACAACAACAAGAAAATGTTCTATTTTAAGGCGTTGCAATGTCACATTTGAAGACAAAATCATCCAAAGGTGTTTCTACGTCTTCTTCTAGTGTAAAATCTCGATCTGGAAATTTTTGTGGTTGTGATGGTCGTATGGTTATCAATACAAGAAGGGACAAAATAAAGGAAGGCTTTTTTGGAGATGTCCATTTTGGAGGAGCGATGAAACATATAATTTGTTCATATGAGATGAAGACGTGGGAGAAAGAGATGGAAATGACGATGAGAGCATTATGAAGTCAGAGTTGGAAGTTGTGGGCTATCTGAAGGTTATGTATGAGGATTTAAAGAAAAAGAACAAGAATTTGAAGAACAAACTGAAATCAGAGATATTTTCTGGAAATATCAAGATGTTATGTTTTCTTGTCTCCTTTATGTTTAATGTTTACTTTGTTATGAAATGTAATAGTTGAATTAGGTTTTCAATTACATTGTTGATGTTTAAACTGCAGATGCATTGTGAATTACATTGTTGATGTTTAAACTGCAGATGCATTAAGTGAGAAGTTAAGGCGCACCTTTTCTTTTTTATTTATTTTAAAATTCACAAATAAAAGGGTTATCACTACGGTTCTCCTGGTTAACCGTAGTGATATATTGATAATAAATAAATACCTATCTATACGGTTTTTATTTATTTTAAAATTCACAGATAAAAGGGTTATCACTACGGTTATTCTAGTTAACCGTAGTGATTGTTAACGGTTATGAAATAGTTTACCCATATATAAGCAAAATAACTTTCACTTAATTGTCAGTAACGCCGTTGCCTTCAAAGTGAAACCCTAGAACCTATTTTTTCTCTTCGTTTCCACCATTAGCTGTGAATCATACATTAAGGTATTCTTCTTCTTCCATCTATTGTTAGATATTTCCCATTATCTCGTTTGTGGATTGTTATTTTTGTTGATTGTTCTCATTTTTAGATTCGTTTTCACTACCTTAACAAAGACCATGCTTTGGAAACTTCATAATGTTTGTGTAGCTATGGAAAAAAGTACAAGAAGCATAAAGCTATGATAGAAACTTCATCCACCTTGTACTTTTTCTTCATAGCTTCACGAACAAGATGTTAGTAAATGAAGAATCAACACTGTAAGCAAACTTTATCTAGTTTTAGAAATAATGAAAAGAAATATAAGAAGTATGAAGCTTTTGTGTAAGCTTCTTCCTCCTTATATTTCTTCTTCATTGCTTCCCAAACTAGTTCAACATCATAATTGACTCCTGTTCCGCGATTAGTTTCATTAAAAGGTGCGTTATTCCTGTTCCTCTCTTTACTCTTCACTGGATTATGGTTTTAGGGTTTGTTTTCAACTGAGGATGCTCATTTTTGAAGTTTGCTTTATTTCCTTTCAGGTTAAGGGGATGATACAGGGTGATGATGCTGGTGGAAGCAAGCGTATTATATCAGTTTATAATTTCTGGATCTGGTATAGAATATTGTTTGAGTTTATTATATTCTATTCACATTGTTTGTTTCACTAACCCTCACTTAAAGTTTGCTGGTGGTAGCAAGCATATTATATGAGTTTATAATATCTGGATCTGGTATAGAATGTTGTTTGAGTTTATTATATTCTATGCAGATTGTTTGTTTCACTAACCCTCACTTAAAATACATTCAGTTAATTTGACATAGATACTTATAATCTACAAATTAAGTTGTATTTGAAAACCAACTTAAACAAACCAATGTTGTTTTCTGATTGCATGCCTCTCATCATTTATCTCACGTTCTTTTATATATAGATTATGGTATAATGATCTGGCTCCTTAGATGCATCGCCATCTTCCATTATAGTTAAATCAAAGATGAGGCAGATTATCCAATGTCTTGTTGATCTTATGGAAATTTAACTATAATCGAAGATAGCGATATATCGAAGGAGTCAGATCAATAAACCACAATATATGTAAAAGAGCGTTAAATGCACGATGAGACGAATGCAATCAGAAAATAACATTGGTTTGTTTAAGTTGGTTTTCAAGAACAGTTTAATTTGCAGATTATAGACATCTTCATCAAATTGAATCCATGTATATTTATTTAGTGAGGTGTTTGGAAAACAAGCATTCTACATTTAATATAATAAACTTAGGTTACTTACAACAAAGGTTATCTATTGTAACCGATATCATAAGTAATTTATGTTTTATATAATTTCGCTGTTGATAGGTTTCGAACCCAGAACCTAAGTGTATGTATCACAACGGTTTATTATCATAATCGTTGTGATATATGGCCCGCGCCCTACCTTTCAATAACGGTTTCTAGCCCGTTGTAGAAACAGCCAACTTACAACAATAATCTACATAACAACGCCTTCGCCCGCGTCATTATATGTCATTCCCAACCGTTGTTAAATGGGTTTTTCGTAGTAGTGTTCACTGACTCGGCTGAGGATATTTTAAGTGTCTTGTACAAAGCCCAAGATTGAGGCTTGAAATGAGTTTGACTCTACTGGAGAGTATTATCTGTCTTGTACAAAGCCCAAGATTGAGGCTGAAAAGGAGAGGATTGACTCTGCTTAGGAAATTATTTCTCAAAGCCTAAAGGTAGGCTGAGAAGATTTGACTCAGCTGGGGAAGATATTGACCCAAGCTTAAGAGAAGGTTATGAATATTTATGTCTTGTACAAAGCCCAAGATTGAGGCTAAAAGGGTTTGACTCAACAAGAGAGTGCTTTTATCTGTCCTATACGAAACCCAGGATTGTGGTTGAACAAGCTGGAGAAATCATTATACAAAGCCTAAGAGGAGGCTAACTTCTGCTAGGGGAAATCTTTATGCCAAGCCTATGAGTAGGCTGGAAAAAGATTGACTCAACAAGAGAGTATTTTTATCTGTCTTGTATAAACCCCAAGATTGAGGCTAAATGGGTTGACTCAACAAGAGAGTCTGAACAGGTGATTACCTCAACAAGAGAGTCTGAAAAGTGATTGACTCAACAAGAGAGTCTGAAAAGTGTCTGACTCAACAAGAGAGTCTGAAAAGTGATTGACTCAACAAGAGAGTCCGAAAAGTGACTGACTCAACAAGAGAGTCTGAAGAGGTTAGCTCCGCTGGGGAGAATCATTTGTACAAAGCCCAAGAGGAGGCTAACTTCGCTGAGGAAGGATCATTATACAAAGCCTAAGAGGAGGCTATAAATGATTGACTCAACAAGAGAGTGTTTTAAGATCCTTATACAAAGCCTAAGAGGAGGCTATTTTTCTGCTGGGGATTATTGAAATCCTGAGGCAGGTCCAAATGGGGAATCAACTCTTGCTAAGGGTTGCAGAAGAGTTGAGATATCAGATGCCTTGAGGCTCTGATTTGGGATAGTGTTATACTGATGATAAACTGGCCCTGGTTGGGATTTTTAGGAGAGATACTGGGGTTTAGAACCCAAGGGTTTTAACTCCACTGGAGATTGATCCAGAATGACCGGGGCTTCTCCTATGTTTGTAGGGAACTTGAGAATGTCTTTGAGACTCAAGGGGATTTAGATTGTCCAAGTCTACTGGCGTGGAAGAGTTTTATCTTTTGTATGATGCCCCTAGGGGAGGCTGGTGTTTTAAGGGATGAGAATCAACCCTAAACTGGTTTGATGTTTTGACACTAGAAAGACTGCTCTAGCATAGGATGACTAAGTTATGTCTTATACCTTTAAGAAGTCTTCAGGGTCCTTGTATTAAGCCCAAGAGAAGGCATGAGAACTTCTAAGAAGCCGAAGGGTCCTTGTACAAAGGCCAAGAGGAGGCGGGGATGCTTTTAGGAAGCCTGTGGGTTCAAACTTAAGAAGAGTTCAAGAAAAGTTTCACCGAGAATAATCTTTTCTGTAATGAACAGTTCTAAGGTTTTAAGAAATTCAAGAGAAGTTTCTCCGGGAATTAATCCTCTCTGGGGAAACTGAATTTCTTTGACAAGTTCTAATAGTGACAGTCTGAGAAAAGGTTCATCGAGAATACTTCCTTTCTCTTTGTTCCATATTGTTTAAGCCCAAGAGAAGGCAAGATTGTGTCTGGAAATCCTATGGGGATCTAGTTTTGACTGTATTAAAGAGTGACCAACTGGGTTTACCTAGTTCTAGACCTAGTTGCCGAGGAAAACTCTAAATAACTATACTAGTATATATACAGTTGATATATGACCAGTTTTTAAAAGGATATGAAAGAAGACTTACTGAGGAGCAGCTTCCCATAATACAATTATATATATTAAAGCATGTAAAAGAAAGCCAATAAAAACTTACATGTGAGCAAGCTTCCAAGTTGTATTGTTAGTTGTTCAAAGAAATTAAAGAAAGTTTTGATAACAACTGTATATTTGAACCTAAATCAAAGGGAAGTTGTTTTTGAAAAGATCATTGAGGCTTATACTCAAGGAGAGGCCCAAGGTTTAACAGTGATCACACCGTTGTTTTGAAGATCGTCTCGGGACTTATACAATGACTGAGGCCCAAAGAGGTTTTCTGTAAAAAGGGTTGGGTCTTACAACTCAAGGAGAGACCCAAAGATTTATTTTTGTACAAGTGATGGGGCTTACAACTCAAGGAGAGGCCCAAAGATTTATGTTTGAAAATGGCGATCGTGCTGAGATCGTGTCGGGACTTATACAATATCTGAGGCCCAAAATGGTTTATGTACAACAAGGGGTTGGGTCTTATACTCTATTAGACGCCCAAATTGTTTTTGAAAGATTTGATAAAGATCAAGAACCAAAGAAACCCTAATTTTATTTTCTTTTAAAAGTAATCCCTTTAAAATGAATAAAAATGACAAAAATACCAAATAAGTCTAAATAAACTACTTGTGATTTTTTATTAAGGTTTGAAATGAGGTTTTAATCACAAGATGATTTAGGACTCATTTGATTTTGATTTTCAAGATGAATATTCATTTTTTGAAATGTTTAAAAACAATAAAAATGAATTTATTTACAAAAATATCTACTATATTAAATAAATAATATAAATTTGATTTTTTTGTGAAATAAAATATTTTAATATTTTTGTGATTTTTTGCAAAAAGAACCAATAAAAAATAATTAAAATTGAGAGAGAAATTAATTTTACAAATCATTTAAAATAATATGACAAATATTAAAAAAAAATGGAAAAAGTGGTAAAAAAGGGTCTGGGGCGAGGGGGGTTCGAACCCCAGACCTCCAAGTTACAGCGCACGCCTTCTACTATTGGGGTGGTGATACATCCGTGTATCAAAACCACCCCATAAATACATAAGGGGTGCCTTGTTTTAGGCTTTGCCAAGGCAAGGCAAGGCAAGTTCTTGGGCCAAAAACGTAAGGGCTGTAACTTTCTCATTTCTCCATGGATTGAGACAAAATTTAGGTCTATCCTGCCTAGAATTTCACAAGGAATCCAATGGTGCCCTTAGTTTTTTCAGATGAGGTCCCCATTTTAAATCACGATGGTGGTTTTGAAATAGGCCATGGTTTGCATTTTCTATGCTACCTCATGTTATAAGCAAGAATTACATGATGAATTGATTCAAACACAACATATACAACATGTATGACATGTTTATGATCAGTGGACTTCAAAGCAATGTATATTTCAAAGAGTTCAAGTTGTGATGCTTACCTCTTTGGGAGCTTTTTGTGCTATCTCCCAAGTTTCTTGTGCCAGAAGAAATTTGATGCTTTGGACACTCTCAATTTATCCCTTAGAAGCTTTTAGAATGGTTAGAACCAGCTGGAATCCCCAGGAACAAGTTTGACCTCTTTCTTGCAAAAGGGGAAAAAGTGACCAATAGGGCAACTCTCTTAAATGGTGTTCCAGATGTGGGGAACCATTTGGGACAGTTCAAGGATGATATTTGGAGTGTGTTTGAGGTTTTATCTGGTTTTGAAAGTGACTGAATCAAGACATGGCTTGAAAAATTCAAAAAAGTCCAATTTTGAGGTTTTGAAAGGGGACTTTGTGATTTTGGTGTTACAGGTCACATGTTAGAGTTTGAACAACTTAGATACAACATATTAGAGGTGTTTGGATCATGATCTGTGATGGAATTGCTCTCTAACTCAAAAACTCAGAGATACCTTGCAAAAGAAGGCATTTTGGCCTAAAGAGAGGGATTTTGAGGAAAGCATCAGTTTGGGTGCTTTGGTGTACTCAAACTGACCATAATTGATGTCTATTTATAGTGTGTCAAGTTTGTTTCGGCATCAATAGTGAATGGCAACTGCAACAGGCCTTTGGCCAATGTTATGCAAAAGGAATCTCAAGTCTCCTCTAGCCATTGACTTGAGATTAGAGCACAGGCTTTATAGCTTTGGTTCAGAGATAAGTTTGGACTGAATTCAGTTGGAATAGGCTCAGTCCATGCCACCTTGATGCATTCATTAAAAGCTTGGAAACAAAATTGGAGTTTTGGCATCTTTGTAGCCTTTTTAGGTTTGGCATGGCTATTGTAGATTCTTGGACTTGTGAGGCTTGGAGATTAGATCACCCCCCTTGGATTTGATCCTTAGATGTGTCCAAATTGATGACAAGGTTTGGATTTATCAGATTTGGACAAATCGAGGAATATGCACAAATTCTGCTTTGTAAAACCAGTTCATGATGCCATGTTTCAAGGGTTGTATCTCCTTGCTCAAATTGAATTTGGAGATGATCTGATACTTGTTAGAAATCCCTTATGGCATACTTTAACTTTGATGTTCAACCCTAGACCTGGTTTGACTTGGATCAAGGTGAGAAATGTCCCTACATTTTGGAAATAGTAAGGCAGATTCCGACTTAGTCAAAATTTCACTAAGTGTTGGAAAAATGCCATTTTCATGTTTTTATCCATTTTGATCACTCCATAACTAAAAATCCATGAAGAATTGGAAAAAGATGTAGTTGAAGCTTTTATAAAGTGTAGCAAGACCTACAAATCCAGCTTTGGATCACCCAAAATGGTTGCTTGGATCTCAAGTTATGGTTCTTGGAAGTTGGCACCCTAGCCACTTTGTTCCATAACTTAGAAAAATTCTAAGTTTTTTATGGTTACCCCTTTTACAAGTTAACTCACTTTCTTTGATTTTTCTTGATGAATGATGATTCAAATCACATATTAACATTGTTTTAGGGTCAAGGAACCATAATTGTGAAAAATTCCAAAAAGTCAAACTTGATTTTGTGCATAGTTGACATTTTATCGGATGAAATCCAAACTGTGCGATCCTTTGTGAAATCAAGCCCTTGACCTAAATCAAACCTAATGGATGGATTCCATAGGTGTTAAAGGGTGTATTGAATCATGTCCCAAGGTTTGGGAGCATGTCTCGGTCAAAAGTCAAAGGTACATTTGACTTTTTTCCTCGAGACCCTAATTGTGGTCCTGATGAATTTGAAACTTATGGATCAAGCTTCTTGGATCAATCCATTGTTGGAAATGGATCAATATAGTGTATTGGAGACCCTCAAATCATGTATTGAGGTTTTGGCTCATGTTTTGTCCCAAAAGTCAACTTAGGGGTGAATTAGGTCAAGAAACCCTAATTCCTGATTTTTTTATAGATGGACTTTCAAGGTGATTTGGCCATTGTGGATGGGCTCTTGAGATCCTTTTGAGCTTATTGGACCATACATGAGGTATTGGCTCATGCCCAGATGAAAATTTTCATCTGGGGGCCTTGGTCGACCAAAACCCTAATTTGGTGACACTGGCAATTTTGAGGCTTGATCCACTTAGAATGTTGCAACCTTGTGCTTGATTCTTGATGTGGGAGTCCTCTTGATACTTTATAGGTGTTTGAGAGTTTAGACAAGTTGAAGATCATGTCATTCTTTGATTAATCCTTTGCCTAAGGCCCTGAGAGGGCTTGAAACCCTAAGTCTTGGTTGTAGTGAATGCTCAAACATCTCTGAGGATATTGATGAGGCATGATGGTATCTCCATATTGTGGTGATGATTTTCACAATGATGGGAAATCTTGGTGGTCAAAATTTGGGGTATGCCAGATGCCCCTATTTAATTTTCTTGGACCCGAAGGTGTGAATGGCGAAGGTATTCGGGCATTTGGGGTGCAAGAGGATTAAATATCAAAATACCCGAAATTTTGATGGTGGTTGTGAATGGTAATTTGCTCATCCATCTTCTTTTGCTAAGCAATGATGCTTAGAAAAGGTAAAAACTTCCCCTCGATCCTGGTTTTTAGCCAAGGAACTGGTCTCAGTTTCTGGAATAAACTTCCCCTCGATCCTGGTCTTCAGCCAAGGAACTGGTCTCAGTTTCTGAAATAAACTTCCCCTCGATCCTGGTCTTCCACCATGGAACTGGTCTCAGTTTCTAAAATAAACTTCCCCTCGATCCTGGTCTTCAGCCAAAGAACTGGTCTCAGTTTCTAAAATAAACTTCCCTTCTATCCTGGTCTTCAGCCAAGGAACTGGTCTCAGTTTCTTTTGTCAATAAACTTTCTTGACAAGGGACGATATTTGTAGCGGTTTTCCTCAAACTTCTTGCCGAATTTTCCTGGGGAGATGCCATTTGATGGGAAAAAGTTTTGATGTCAGACTCGCTGGGGAAACTCATTCGTTTGAGTTGTAGAGGTGCACAAACTTCTCCGTTAGAGACGCCATTTGTTGACTCTACTGGGGAAAATGAGTCTCTAGAGAGACTATTTCCTGCTTGGGGATACTACATCATATTTTCCCTCGAGATATTCTCGAAGAAATGCCATGTGATGCAATCCAATTTGGTGGTGCTGATGACTTCATTAACATTGACTCTCTTGGGGAGAAAAATCAATGTGTTGCTGAGAGTCCTTAGTCGAGGAGCTTTCTCTGGGGATTTTATTTAATCCGGGAAAGCGAAAATGTCATCTTCAAAGGCGAAGAGTAACATTTGTCGAATGCCTTATTGCCTTTCAGAGGTTCAAGTTATCAAAGTGGTCGAGGACCGTCTCTAATCCAAAAATAAACTGGGAGAGAGATTGCTTAGATGATTCACTTTCTGACGAGGACATAACTGACAACTCGATTGAGAGGACTTTTTATCACTAGGGGATAAAACCGACTAGAGTGATAGTGATGCAATATGAATATGAATGTAAATCAATAATGCATGATGTATGTATGTTTATGCTGATAAAACTGACGCGACATACAGACTAATAGATGAACACGACCGGATACTCGGCCACTATGGGGAACGAGGAAGTACCATTGGGTCCAAAATAGCAATTCCGCCTTGCTTAGGAGAGATACTCCCTGTGAGGAACAACGTTGGTCGGGCTTAGGAGGTAAGAAATTTGTCTGGGATGTCGGATGAAATATTCGCATCTGACACAACTGATCCTTCATTCAGGCGCACTAGTTTAGAAGGATTACTTTGATTCTGCACTTTCAAGCTTAATCTCTTTTGGAGTAGCGATCGATGTTCTTTCGATGTTCTACAGTTAAAAGAATTGCCATCTTTATTTTAAAAGCAGAAAAAGTTTGACAAGTAAATTCATTTTTGTTTTATTTCAAGAATCGTTGATCATATTAAAATGTCGTTCTGTAAAGCTAAAACAAATAAGATTTACAAACAAAAGCATTAAGGCTCAAATTTTATTGATAGGATGGAAGTAAGCCAAACGCGTGATTCCATAGAGCATTTGCAAAGTTAAAAAAATGGTAATTTAAGGGAAAAGGGCTACATTGAAACATAACGACCGCTATCCTTCTACCAACTTTGAATTCTGGACATCCTGAGCTTCTGTCGAAGATGACCTTGATTGAAGTTTCTTCTGATGGATGGCATGACTGCTGTCGGGGGATTTGCCCCTTGGTTGGACGTAGTTACTGGTCATGAATCCCTAACTTTTTCCTAGATTGTACTTTGAGGTTCCCAATCCATCGGGATGATTTTTTATTATGTCTCTAATTTTTGCCTGGACCCCCCTTTTGGGGTTTTCAATCCACCGAGACGTTTTTTTAGGCGAAGTATTTCTTGACTACGTCAACATTTGTGGGGTAGGCAAATTCTTCTCCATCCATGGTTGCAATTCTCAAGGCGCTGCCCGAGAAGGCTTTCTTGACCACATAGGGGTCGTCATAATTCGGCATCCATTTGCCCTGGGAATCAGTGAGAAAAGATTGTATCTTCTTGAGCACGAGGTCTCCTTTTCTGAAGACGCGAGGTCGAACCTTTTTGTCAAACGCCTTCTTCATCCTTTGTTGATACCACCTGACCATGGCATAGTGCCGTTATTCGCTTTTCTTCGATCAGATTCAGTTCGTCGTGTCGACTTTGACACCCTTCAGCCTCTATTAGCTTAGCTTCCATCAATACCCTAATTGATGGGATCTCTACCTTTATGGGGAGCACTACTTCCGTGCCATATACTAAAGAGAAAGGGGTTGCCCCTGTTGAAGTGCGGACAGATGTGCGATAACCGTGAAGGGCAAAGGGTAGCATCTCGTGCCAGTCTTTGTAGGTTACAACCATCTTTTGAACGATCTTCTTGATGTTCTTGTTAGCCGCTTCTACCGCTCCATTCATCTTAGGCCGGTAGGGAGATGAGTTATGGTGTTCGATCTTGAACTCAGCGCACAACTCTTTCATCATCTTGTTGTTCAAGTTAGACCCATTATCAGTAATGATCTGGCTTGGAACACCATAACGGCATATGAGATTGTTTTTGATAAATTGGACTACCACTTGTCGAGTTACATTGGCGTATGACGCTGCTTCGACCCACTTTGTGAAGTAATCAATGGCTACCAGGATGAACCGATGTCCGTTCGAAGCCTTGGGCTCAATCATGTTGATTCCCCACATGGAAAAAGGCCACGGGGAAGAGAAAACCTTGAGATGTGTTGGCGGTACATGGATCTTGTCTGAGTATATCTGACACTTATGACATCTCCTCATGTACTTGTAGCAGTCGGATTCCATGGTCAACCAGTAGTACCCTGCTCTTAGAATTTTTCTCGCCACTGTGTGTCCGTTGGCATGAGTGCCAAAGGATCCTTCATGAATTTCTTTTATCAGTATGTTTGCTTCTGGTCTGTCTACGTATCTGAGCAAAACCATGTCAAAGTTTCTCTTATAGAGTGTGTCACCGCTCAGGAAGAAGCTGCCTGCTAGCCTTCTGAGGGTCTTTCTGTCTTTTCTGAATGCCCCCGGTAGGTATTCTTGTTTCTGAAGGAAGCATTTGATATCATGATACCAAGGTTTGTCGTCTATGACTGCTTCAATTGTGAAGATGTAAGCGGGCTTTTCAAGGCGCATTATGTCAATCTTAGGTATGTCGTTCCATTGACCTGTGCTAATCATGGAAGATAGAGTGGCTAATGCATCAGCCATGTGATTCTCTTCACAAGGGATATGATGAAACTCGACTCGGTTGAAGAAGGGTAACAACCTTCTTACGTAGTCTTTGTAAGGAATCAGTCCTAATTGGTATGTATTCCAATCCCCTTTGATCTGATTGATAACTAGGGTTGAGTCTCCATACACATCCAAGTTCTTGATCCTTAAGTCGATCGCTTCCTCGAGACCCATGATACAAGCTTCGTATTCGGCATCGTTGTTTGTACACTTGAATGTTAATCTGGCAGTGAAAGGAATGTGGGTACCCTGAGGTGTTACAATGATTGCCCTAATTCCATTTCCATAATGATTGACAGCTCCGTCAAAGATTAGTCCCTATTGGGAACCTGGTTCTGGCCCTTCACTGGGTAGCAGTTCATCGCAATCTTTCATTTTCAAGTACATGACATCTTCGTCTGGGAAGTCAAACGCGACTGATTCTTGATCGTTAATCAGTTGATGAGCCAAATAATTGGCTAAAATACTTCCTTTGACAGCTTTCTGAGCATGGCACTCGATGTCGTATTCCGACAACAACATCTGCCAACGGGCTATCCTTCCCGTGAGAGCAGGCTTTTCAAAGACATACTTGATTGGATCCATTTCGGAGATTAACCAAGTAGTGTGACGAATCATATGCTGGCGAAGACATTTTGCTACCGAAGCCTAAGCGTAGTAAGTTTTCTCGAGCATTGTGTACCGAGTCTCGCAGTCAGTGAATTTCTTGCTCAAATAGTAGATGGCAGACTCTTTTCTTTTTGTTTCGTCTTGTTGACCAAGCACACAACCCATGGAGTCTTCTAAGACTGTTAAATAGATGATCAATGGTCTTCCTTCCACTGAAGGTGATAGAATCAGTGGGTTTAACAGGTATTCCTTAATACTGTCGAAGGCAGTTTGGCAGTCTTTTGTCCATGCGCAGTCCTGATTCTTTTTGAGTAATTTGAAGATTGGCGCACATGTCGCGGTCATGAGGAATATAAATCTGGAAATGTAATTTAGATGTCCCAGGAATCCTCTAACTTGTTTTTCAGTCTTTGGAGAAGGAATTTCTTGAATGGCCTTGACTTTGTCAGGATCAACCTCAATTCCTTTCTGGCTGACGATGAATCCTAGCAGTTTCCCTGAGCGGACACCGAATGTGCACTTATTGGGATTCAAGCGGAGTTTGTACTTTCTCAAACGCTCGAATAGTTTTGACAGGTGGGTCATATGCTTCTCTTCTGTCTTAGATTTGGCAATCATATCATCGACATATACTTCGATTTCTTTGTGCATCATGTCATGAAACAGAGTAGTCATGGCCCTTTGATAGGTTGCCCTAGCGTTCTTCAAACCGAAAGACATTACCTTGTAACAAAAGGTGCCCCATGGGGTGATGAACGAAGTTTCATCCATGTTTTCCGGCGCCATTTTGATTTGATTATAGCCCGAGCATCCACCCATGAAGGAGAAAACTTTGAACTTTCCTGTACCGTCTACCACCATGTCTATGTGCGGTAAGGGAAAGTCATCCTTTGGACTGGCTTTGTTCAGATCCCTGTAGTCTACACACATTCTAACTTTTACATCCTTTTTCAGAACTGGTACTATGTTGGCTAGCCATTGAGGATATTCTGAGGTGGCGAGGAAACTCGCATCAATCTGTTTCTGCACTTCCTCTTTGATTTTGATGGCCATGTCTGGATGAGTCCGTCTCAGCCTTTGTTTTACCGGCAGACATTTTGATCTTAACGGTAGATGATGCTCCACGATGCTGGTATCCAACCCTGGCATATCCTGATAAGACCAAACGAATAAATTGGGAAACCCTTTGAGAAGCTTTATCAAACTTTCTTTGACAATCGGACTGAGCAGTGCCCCAATCTTGACTTCTTTTCTCTCTTCTTCTGAACCCAAGTTGTCCGTTTCCAACGGCTCTTTATGAGGTTTGATGGACCTTTCCTCTTGCCTGAGTAATCAGGAGATCTCTTCTGGAATTTCTTCGTTATTTTCTTCTTCAGCCTCAAATACCGGGAATTCAAAGTTGGGAGAAGGCATCGGATCGTATATTTCAATGGGGTTTAAAACAAGTAATCTGCATGACGTGATGATTGTTTTTTAGAAGAGATAGAGGGGAATGCAAGAGTGTTGTGCAGTGTAATTTCTAAAAAATGCTTGTTTTTATTATTTGAGTTGATTTTTAGGATTACCATTTTCTAAAAAAGCGAAAAGAGAAAACAACAATAAATGCGGAAATTACAGAACGACATTTTTTATTTATGATCTTGTCGATTCTTGAAATTACAGCCCTATAAAACAAAACGCTGTCGCTTTGGGCGAAGCTAAGAGGGACATTTACAGAAAGTGAGCCCTATCAAAACATCTGTTTCACCTGGGCAGGGTGAAAGGTTAAAACAAAGACGACAATTACTTTGACTTATGAACGACTTTTGGGACATCGACAACAACCCATTGGCGGCGAACTCCTCAGTGAATCACAAAGTCTGGTACTTTCCTTCTTGGAATCTGGTACTTTTGGGACATCTAAAGCAACCCATTGACAGTAACCCATTGGAATCTGTTTCCCAGGCAGAGTAGTCGTAGACGAACTCTTCTGTTGTATCTTGCACAGTGTTTGCACTCTCAGGTGGATCTCCCCATCCAGTTGGCTGGATGTCTTCGAGCATGATACGAGAGCTTTCAGGAGCTGTGTACTTGACCAGGAAGTCGTACTTGCCACTCGGTTGTCCTAAGGTGTCCAACACTTCTTTGGAACTGGAGGAATCATCCCTTTCGATGACGTTGACCTTAGGAAAGGCATAGTTAAGGAACTCATGTCCTACAATCCTTGCAAATTCATCGTTGTATTGGGTATCTTTTGAATGCCCTGAGTAATGATCCCATGATTCTGTGGGGACACATGTATTCTTTTCAATGATGCTCAGCTGATATGTATCGTTGGGCTAACTCTTTTTGTAACGCCCCAGTATTGTTAGATTTATTTAATAGAGTAGATTTAATTGGTTTTGGTTTTATATTATTTTATTTTTGACTTCTATTTGACAAAATGTTATTTTTCATCATTGTTTATGTTTTATCGCATTTTGAGAGCGTTTGAGAGATATTTGAGCTGAGGGGTATTTTGGCCTTTTTGGGGGGTAGATATTTTCATAAAAGAAAGAAAAAGAGAGAAAAATAGTAAAGAAGAGAAAAAGAGAAAGAGAAGAGAAAAAGAGAAAGAAGGAGAAGAAAGAAAGAGAGAAGAGGAGAAAGAGGAAAAATCAAAGATTCGTCCGTTTCACTCGCGATTAATCGGGTAAGGGTGAGAAGTTTCAATTATATCTTGCTTGTGTATGTATATGTGCTATTTGTGGTAATTGTTTTGGTTGTTTTATGACTTTTCGTATCGATTGAAATTAGGGACGATTTGTAGAAATCGATGTTTTCACGGATGAATTGATGAAATACATGCCTAAATGTGTTCTAACATGTATTTTTGGGTCATTGGGGGTAATACTATCATGTGGGTTGAAGATTTGGAGCATTTTCGGGTTCCAAACACGTTTTTGAGAAATTCTGGTTCGTCCAGATTCGCTAGGCGAGTTGCAGGCGAGTTCGTTTCGCCAGGCATTCGCCAGGCGAATTTGCCTGGGACAGCAAAAACAGTATTTTCGTATTTTAGCCATAACTTTTGAACCGTAAGTCCGTTTTGGTCCCCGTTCGAAGCGTTAGAAAGCTTATGAAATATTCTTTCTTATAAAATTGGGTTGGAGGGCAGTAGATGATTTATTTAGGTCGTGGTTTTAGAAAAGTGTTGGGTTGTCGGGTTTTTATCGCGTTAAACGCGTGCGGTCGGTGTTTTACCGTGCTATATGCTTTTAATATGTATCGTATGGCTTGTGTGCCACTATATGACGTGAGTATATGTGATGAGATGTTGTGATAAGGTGTTGTGATGCGATGTTGTGATAACGTTGTTGTTGTGCGGTAAATACATTGTTTATGTGAAATTCAATGTATGTTGTGTGGTGACCTTTATGGTTTGAAATGCATTGTTTGAATTGTTTTGCAATGCATGAATGTGATGATGTTGAAGCATGTGACAAGTTGTTGTAATTGTTGTGGTTGATGAATTATGGCCGAAAGGCAAGAAATTGCAATGTGTGTATTTAATGGTATATGCATGACTATATTGTGAAATATGTGTGCATTGCATGAGTGTATGTGGTCATTTTGTATGAGAAACATCATGACATGCGTTCATGTGTCGCGATTCCATGGAGAATCGGGTGTAATATCACGTCCCTGTTGGGTGTGAGTGATTGATTACACAAATGATCATTGAGGATCCTCTGAACATTGCGTAGTCAATGGGTGTAATCGTTGCGATGAGTTACACTTGATTCCGTGGGAATCTTCAGAATGATTGTGTGCCCTTGTGGGGTTTGAGTAATCGGATTGTGTCTGCGTGAACAATCCAGAAACATTGGATGCCATGATGGTATGAGCGATGGGGAAATATCGTAGGCCCGGCAGGGAGGATATTTCCATTGAGTTCTTCAATTGAGCTCGGGTGATGAGTCGGTACCGTATATGCATTGCATAGAGTCGTTGTGTCGGTCTCTGTGCATTTGCATAAATCATGAATGGATTGATTATGTGTGAGCTTGTGATAGCTTTGGTGAATTATTATGCATAGGTGATAAATGCATTGGTGGTGAGTAATATGTTTTGTGTATATATGATATGTGATGTGGTGGTTTGTTTTCATAGGTCATAACTGTGGTGTACATTATGTGTGAAATGTGATTGTATTGGTATAATCGTTATATGCCATGTGGTTGGATTGTTAGGAATATGTTATGTATTGGTGGCATGCTATATGTGTTAGTATGTGATATATGTGGTGAGAAATATTATATATGTGAATTTATTTGTGTTGTGGCATATTATTATGCAATCTTGTTATAGTTTTTATTTCTCACCCTTCTGCTGGAATATGCTTTTTATGGCATAGTGCAGATTGTTAGCTTTAGAGGCGTGGAGGCAAGTGGAAGAGTTAGATCTTCGTCTTTGCTTAAGTCTTGGTGTCTGCTCTGATACGTAGCATGGGAGTCGGGGAAACGATTATGTTATTAATGTATATAATTGTCGAATATATTTGGTATTACCTTTATATGGAAAAGTTTCCCAATTGAGGGTAATCTATTTTATGCTATGTATCAAATTTATGAGCAGGGATGATGTTTTGTTTATTTAAAATGTGACATCCTTGTTTCTGTCGGAAAAATAAATTTTTAGTTACTCTGATTTTATTTATGTATTATTTATTCGCGATGGGAATTGGGGTGTTACGATAGTGGTATCAGAGCAGGTCGGTCCGTCCGGCCAGGTTGTTGAGTCAGTTGGTGTGACAGTTGAATACTGTCGTCGTTGTTTGCCCCTTAGTACGTGATATGTGTGGAAGCACTGTCAGTACTTTCTGGTTTTCTAATCCTTTGTCTGTAGGATTTAGAATGAGATAAGTGGGGGAGAAGCTGGTACTTCTCCAAGTTGCTTCAGGTGTGGAGCGTTGGCTCAGTGTGTTGTGTATTGCAAGATTGTAAGTGTTGTTTGGACGGTGTGGTTCCCGGTTCTGGAGGGAATGCGGAGGTAAGGTTTATGTCAACTAAGGATTTGTGCCTTAGGTAGTTTTGTGCGCAGGATGTAAGGAATGCTATTATAGTTTGGTAAAGATGGTTTATGCCCCATCATGATTATCGGCTGTCTATTGGCAAATTGAGGAACTGATCACCCTTAATCTCTTGTTGATAGTAGACGGAAATTATGTTGGATGGAATAGACGTGTCTTTCCGGCCTTGATAGTGCGTGTGATGAATTGTTTGGAATTTGAAAATGTGTTGGTTTGGAAAATTTGGATTTTGAGGTGTGGAAACCATGGAAGTGCAACAGAAAATTCTGGTTCTGGTGCGATTCGCCAGGCGAATTGGGAATTCTCCAGGCGGATTAAGTCTCGCCACTCGTTCGCCAGGCGAAGTGCTGGCGAAGGGTGATTCGCCAGGCGAAATCGTAAGTCGCCAGGCGAATTTGGAATGACAGAAATGGGGTAGCTTCTGTAACTCTTGGGATTTTTTCCACATTTGTGATTCGCCAATAGTTCGCCAGGCGAGGTGCTGGCGAAGGGAGATTCGCCAGGCGAAATAGGAAGTCGCCAGGCGAAAACGGAAAGACAGAAATGTGTTAGCTACTGGAAGTTTGAGTTTTCAGAAAAATTAGGATTCGCCGCTTGATCGCCAGGCGAAGGGCTGGCGAAGAGGTATTCGCCAGGCGAAATCTTGACTCGCCAGGCGAATCTGGCTGTTTTCCAATAATTGACTTTCCTTCAAAAATTCATATCTTTTGACTCGGGTGTCCGATTTAAGCGTTCTTTATATCGATATGAAGCTATGAAAGTGTTCTATGCTGTGGAAAGTGAAATTATTGTTTATGAGACGGATTGGAGGTTTTGGTTTGTTGGTCCAGTGGGAAGTCATTGAGGGAGAATGATTGGGGATTATTAATGGTTGTTCTCCGAGAGTAAAGTGTGAACTCAAATTTGACGAAGGTGAAGATGTGAGGTTTGGAATCTGCTAAGTAGAAAAACTCGTAGGCGATGAAACCAAGGTGTTTGTTATATTTGTGATAATAGTGTTCTGGAAATTGGCAGGAAGTCACAGTGATGGACCGTCAGTTGTGCATGGTTTTCGGATGTGTTTTTGAATGGAACATTAAGGCGTTGTCTTAGAGAGCTCCAACTTTGTTAGTAACAAAAGGGAATGATGGTTGGATGGAATAACGAGCATGATGTGTATGATGGTATTGTGACTATGGAAAGCAAAACTTAGAGTTCTTGAGAGGTTTGGAGTTTTTGGAATTTTAGAGCATTAATGGAAATTTTGAGAAAACCTTAAGTGTGGATGTAGTATTTGGGAGTTCCTTTGGGATGGTTGTTGCTACATGTTGGAATTTATGGAATTTGGACTGTTAAGTGAAGAAATTGTGTATGGATTACAGACAGTTTTATAAGGTAACGATTGAGAATGAGTGTCCACTTTCATGAAAAGATAACTGGAATGGGTTGGTTGAGTTTGAGTGAAATTACAATTGTTTGGAATGTTTGATAAGAATGGTGAATTGTATGAGTTGAGGCTTCGATCGATTTGATGTGACTGGTTATGTTGTTATCATCGGAATAGGTTGTTAATTACTCGGTTAAGCTTGTGGGTGAGTAGCCAGTTACCCAGTGCAAGGTTTTGCAAAAGCTTTAAGAATTTATATCTTTTGGAATTTGGTTGGACATTACAACGTGCAGTGATGTTGTTCGGTGATAGTAATGCGTCCGTAATGTTTGTGGAGTATATGAATCGTATCTTCCATATTTATTTGGATAAGTTCGTAATGGTTTTGATTGAGGATATTCGAATCTGTTATAAACTCAGAGGGAGAACAGGTAGAGTGTTTGAGAATTGTATTACAAGTGTTGAAAAGAGACGAAGTTTCATGCTAAGTTATTCAAGTGAGAATTTTGGTTGAAAAGGTTAGTTTTCTTGGATATGTTATTTCTGATGATGGTATTGTTATAGATCCATCGGAAGTAGAAGTAGTTCTATATGAGAGGCTCCGAAGTCGGTTAAGGAGATTAGAAACTTTCGGGCTCAGTTAGTTGTTACAGCAGGCTATGGAAGACTTTGCTAAGTTCGTACTTTTGTTATCTCAGTTGACTTGCAAAGGGTGAGTCGTTTGTTTTGGACGTTCGTTGTGAGTACGTTTTGGTGAGCTGAAGTAGAAGCTGTCTACGGCTCTAGTTTTGATTCTGCGTGATCCTGATAAACCGGTTGTGAGGTATTGAGATATGTCTCTGATAAGTTTAGTCTGTGTGTTAATGCAAGAGGGTAAAGTCGTGGCTTATGCTTTATGACAATTGAGGATTTATAAAAGGATCTATACTCTTTTGGGTTTGGATTTGTTCGCGGTTGTATTGTGTTGGAATATTTGGAGGTATTATCTTTATGGTTCTAGATTCGAAGTGTTTAGTAATCACAAGGATATGGAGTACTAGTTTGGTCTGAAGGAATAGAGGGTGAGACAGCGAGGATGGTTAAAATCCATGACGAGTTATGAATTTGGCTCAGATTATCCTATTGGTAAAGTTAATGTCGTGCGTGATGAGTTAAGTTGGAAGTTTTTATACATGGTAGTTTTGATGGTTGCGAGTAATCAGAGTGCGCAGCGGAAGCGTGAGGTGGCACATATTATATTTACGTGTGGGACTTGTAAGAGTTCATAGGTTGAACATTGAGAACATGTAGGAATGGTGAGACTATTGGACGTTTCAGAATGGAAGTGTTAGGTGGAAGGTTTGAATATTATTCATGGGCTACTACGTAAATGGATGTTTTGATTGTATGTTCGATTGGTGAATCGTAGCATTGTTGTAGTATGGTTGGGTGACAAGGATGTTGGTGTTCTGGTTTTGTTGATGTTGTTGAGACCTTGTGGTGTCGTGGAACTTTATGTTCTTGTTTGTGTTGTTGCCTCGTTTCCATGGTGATGGTTCTAGTGTGTGTAGCTAATTCCTGTGTGGGGAATTAGGGGAGTGTTACCTAGGGTAGGGTAATGATCTTGTTGTGTTTCGGTTCTAGAGTGAACCTGTGTGTTGGTATCTTGGCTTTTCTTTGAGTTGTGAGTTTGTCGTCAAGTGCATTGTATGGGCTTTGCATCTTGTCATTGTAGTTGTCGTCGTTGTCGTGCCGTTGTGGTAGTTAGCAAGGTGGTTTGTCAGTTGTGTTATTCGTGGTGTGCCTTTTGTTGGCATGTTGGTTTGTTAGTCGGATGCGAGAGTCGTATCCGGAGTTGTTCGTATCGGTTAGATTTTCGAGGACGAAAATGTCTAAGTGGGGGAGAATTGTAACGCCCCAGTTTTGTTAGATTTATTTCATAGAGTAGATTTAATTGGTTTTGGTTTTATATTATTTTATTCTCGACTTCTATTTGACAAAATGTTATTTTTCATCATTGTTTATGTTTTATCGCATTTTGAGAGCGTTTGAGAGATATTTGAGTTGAGGGGTATTTTGGTCTTTTTTGGGGGTAGATATTTTCATAAAAGAAAGAAAAAGAGAGAAAAATAGTAAAGAAGAGAAAAAGAGAAAGAGAAGAGAAAAAGAGAAAGAAGGAGAAGAAAGAAAGAGAGAAGAGGAGAAAGAGGAAAAATCAAAGATTCGTCCGTTTCACTCGCGATTAATCGGGTAAGGGTGAGAAGTTTCAATTATATCTTGCTTGTGTATGTATATGTGCTATTTGTGGTAATTGTTTTGGTTGTTTTACGAATTTTCGTATCGATTGAAATTAGGGACGATTTGTAGAAATCGATGTTTTCACGGATGAATTGATGAAATACATGCCTAAATGTGTTCTAACATGTATTTTTGGGTCATTGGGGGTAATACTATCATGTGGGTTGAAGATTTGGAGCATTTTCGGGTTCCAAACACGTTTTTGAGAAATTCTGGTTCGTCCAGATTCGCCAGGCGAGTTGCTGGTGAGTTCGTTTCGCCAGGCATTCGCCAGGCGAATTTGCCTGGGACAGCAAAAACAGTATTTTCGTATTTTAGCCATAACTTTTGAACCGTAAGTCCGTTTTGGTCCCCGTTCGAAGCGTTAGAAAGCTTATGAAATATTATTTCTTATAAAATTGGGTTGGAGGGCAGTAGATGATTTATTTAGGTCGTGGTTTTAGAAAAGTGTTGGGTTGTCAGGTTTTTATCGCGTTAAACGCGTGCGGTCGGTGTTTTACCGTGCTATATGCTTTTAATATGTATCGTATGGCTTGTGTGCCGCTATATGACGTGAGTATATGTGATGAGATGTTGTGATAAGGTGTTGTGATGCGATGTTGTGATAACGTTGTTGTTGTGCGGTAAATACATTGTTTATGTGAAATTCAATGTATGTTGTGTGGTGACCTTTATGGTTTGAAATGCATTGTTTGAATTGTTTTGCAATGCATGAATGTGATGATGTTGAAGCATGTGACAAGTTGTTGTAATTGTTGTGGTTGATGAATTATGGTCGAAAGGTAAGAAATTGCAATGTGTGTATTTAATGGTATATGCATGACTATATTGTGAAATATGTGTGCATTGCATGAGTGTATGTTGTCATTTTGTATGAGAAACATCATGACATGCGTTCATGTGTCGCGATTCCGTGGAGAATCGGGTGTAATATCACGTCCCTGTTGGGTGTGAGTGATTGATAACACAAATGATCATTGAGGATCCTCTGAACATTGCGTAGTCAATGGGTGTAATCGTTGCGATGAGTTACACTTGATTCCGTGGGAATCTTCAGAATGATTGTGTGCCCTTGTGGGGTTTGAGCAATCGGATTGTGTCTGCGTGAACAATCCAGAAACATCGGATGCCATGATGGTATGAGCGATGGGGAAATATCGTAGGCCCGACAGGGAGGATATTTCCATTGAGTTCTTCAATTGAGCTCGGGTGATGAGTCGGTACCGCATATGCATTGCATAGAGTCGTTGTGTCGGTCTCTGTGCATTTGCATAAATCATGAATGGATTGATTATGTGTGAGCTTGTGATAGCTTTGGTGAATTATTATGCATAGGTGATAAATGCATTGGTGGTGAGTAATATGTTTTGTGTATAAACATATGATATGTGATGTGGTGGTTTGTTTTCATAGGTCATAACTGTGGTGTACATTATGTGTGAAATGTGATTGTATTGGTATAATCGTTATATGCCATGTGGTTGGATTGTTAGGAATATGTTATGTATTGGTGGCATGCTATATGTGTTAGTATGTGATGTATGTGGTGAGAAATATTATATATGTGAATTTATTTGTGTTGTGGCATATTATTATGCAATCTTGTTATAGTTGTTATTTCTCACCCTTCTGCTGGAATATGCTTTTTATGGCATAGTGCAGATTGTCAGCTTTAGAGGCGTGGAGGCAAGTGGAAGAGTTAGATCTTCGTCTTTGCTTAAGTCTTGGTGTCTGCTCTGATACGTAGCATGGGAGTCGGGGAAACGATTATGTTATTAATGTATATAATTGTCTAATATATTTGGTATTACCTTTATATGGAAAAGTTTCCCAATTGAGGGTAATCTATTTTATGTTATGTATCAAATTTATGAGCAGGGATGATGTTTTGTTTATTTAAAATGTGACATCCTTGTTTCTGTCGGAAAAATAAATTTTTAGTTACTCTGATTTTATTTATGTATTATTTATTCGCGATGGGAATTGGGGTGTTACACTTTTGCCCCAAGTCTCCTGGGTACGGCTGCCAGATAGACAGACCATCCATTGGGCCATGATAGAAAAATGGCGTAGGCACCCCTTCTTGAGACATATAACCGTCTTCGTTAAGATAGGACTTCCATTCTTCATCTGTGTCGGAGGAGTCACCCTCGTTGATGGTATGTACTTCTTGAGATACTGGGTGAAGGAAACCTCCACTGTGGAAGAAGTCCTGAATGGGATGAAGACTTTCATCATTAGTAGCAGTCTGGGTACAGTTTGAAGAGAAACCAAGACCTGTCTTTGTCTTGTTATTAGTAGGAATGACAAGCTGTCCCCATCTTTTTGCACTGTTACTTTTGATCGCTTCGAGAGCATCTCTGTATGAGGAAATCGATGTTCCTTTTTCTGACTGGTTGTCGTTGCTCACCGAAAGTGCTTGGAACTGGGTTCCAATAACCTCCTCTGGTTCTACACAAGTGGACAATGATAAGTTGCTCACGATTAAGGCTTGCTCTCTACAGACTGTGACTAGTTGGTCGTTTTTGACGAACTTCAGCTTCTGGTTAAGTGTCGAAGTGACTGCCCCAGCCTCGTGTATCTAAGTTCTTCCTAACAAACAGCTCTATGCTGTCCGGATGCCCATGACCTGGAAAGTGACTAGGAAAGTGTGAGGACCGATAGTTATGGGAAGGTCGACTTCGTCGATCACTGTTTTTCGAGATCCGTCAAATGCTTTGACGATGACCTCACTGCCTCTCATCGGAGATCCTTGAAATGATAGTCGCATTAGAGTGGATTTCAGCATAACATTCAGAGTCGATCCGGTATCTACCAGTATGCTGGCTAAAGCATCGTCCTGGAAGTTGACTGTAATATTGAGTGCCATATTATGATTTTTGCCCTCTTCCGGTAGTTCTTTATCACTAAACCCTAAGTTGTTGCAAGAAGTGATGTTGGAGATGATGTTGTCGAATTGTCTTATCGTTACATCTTGTTCCACAAAGGCCTGCTCCAAGACTTTCTGTAGAGCTTCCCTGTGGGCTTCGGAACTGAGTAAAAGAGATAACACAGAGATTTTTGAAGGATTTTGCAACAGTTGATCAACAATGTTGTACTCACTCTTCTGGATGAGCTTCAGCATCTCATCATTTTTTTTGAAAGGTCGAGACTACTGGATTGACCGAATGGTTGATTTGGAACTTCTGTTTGAGGTTCCTTTTCTTTGGTGGCTTCTCCAACCCTTCGGTTGAAGATTCGACCGCTCTGTGTTACCCGACTGATGTCTGTAATATTCACGACGGAGGGTATTGGAGTTTCTTTTCCATTTTCAATTGTTGTTGCACCATATTTGTAAGGGATAGCCTTATCGAATTTGTACGGCACTGGTCCCGGCAGATAGATAACTACAGGGGCCTTGAGATTTTTCTGACTGTCATAGCTGGCCTCAATTGGTTCGAGGTTGAGAATCCTTCCACTATCGAGGGATTATGGCGCATACATCTTTGGCCACTTCTCATTTAGGGATCAAGACAACTTCTTTGCCTTGATGATATCCTGACATTGACCCAGAGCTTGACCATGGTTGAATCTCTTTGTGGTCCAACTGACTCTGACGGGTTGCTCGCACGAGGTAGCATCCTTGGTTATTCTCTGAGCAAACTCTACAGTGCTCATAGTTGTGTGGCGGCACCCGACCACGTCCGCTTTGTATGCAGTGTAACCTTACTAGATCTGTTTCCATTGATCGAACATCCTGACTTTGATGCCTAGTAGGGTTCCCGTCAGCTATACTGACTTGTTATGTGTCTTCATCTAGATAGATCAGAAGCCACTAGTGGTTCAACAAATGTTGCAGTGTTCTTTGAACGAGTGCACATCCTTGGTCACTCTCACGACATTCCTTACAGTTCTGATAATCGTGCGAAGTCAGAAAATCGAGCTGGACTTGCTTAGCGTGTAATTCCACCAAGCTGGTATTCATCAAACGAATATCAAAGGTTTGAATCATATTCACTTGATAATGACTTCTATCACGGTAATCTTGAATCCATCCAAGATCCATCTGACGCTGGAGGGCCTCTTGTACAAAAGAGTATCCCTGATTATTTACCGAGCAGATCAGACAGGAATCGTAATCGTGCCGTGCCAGATCATGATGTTGGCTTTGCCTTGAGTGCATTGCCACCAAGTTGACATTCATCGCACGAATGTCGTGGTTCTGGATGATGTTGGAATTTGTATAAGTCATGTTGACCTCACGGATTCGGTGATCTTGGATCCACCCGAGATCTATCTGTTCCTGTAGAGCTGATTGCACCACAAAACATCCTTGATTGTTTTTAGAGCATATATTACACTGGTGATAGTTGTGAGATGGTACATAACCGTATCCACTCTGTCTGCAATGCATCTTGACCAGGTTGGTTCCCAATAAGAGTACGTCATGAATTTGATAGCTGTGGTTAGATCATTCCTCTATCAAATTGACGGCAGTTTTCTCGTGTTGAGGCAACGGGTTCGTCTGAACATTTGGATTTGTATCCTTGAAGGATAGAACCCCGCTTCTGACGAGCTTCTGCACAACAGATTTAAAGCTGAGACAGTTTCTATGTTATACCCTGGTCCTCCTTGATGGTAAGGGCAAGTCTGATCCGCTTTGAACCAAAAAGGCAGATTTCCTGGTACTATAAGAGGGGACCTGGTTTGGACGTGCCCCTTGACCAGTAGTAGTGTAAATAGTTCTGCGTACAACATTGGTATAGGGTCGAACCCTGGTGGTCGCGTTGTACGGTTGTTATTGTACTGAGGACGAGCCTGTTGGAGAGGCTGTTGTGTCCTTTGCTGATATTGTTGTTGATTCGGTTGGCTATGAGCAACCTGAGGTTGATACGTTGGAACAGGTGTAGGGTTGATAGCAGGAGTTACAGCTGCTATTGGTTGGTACCGTCACCTTTGCTTTCTGAGAGAGATGTTACCAATATCTTGCTCTTTTTTCTTAGGGAAAGCACTACCGTATCTTTTGGTACTGCTTGATGGTCCGACATATTTGACCAGACGTCCTTCTCGAACTGCTTCTTCAAGATGTACTCCCATGCTCACCATCTCAGTGAAGTCACTGGGCTCACTGGCGACCATTCAGTCGTAATAAAACGAGCTTAAAGTTTTCAAGAAGATCTTTGTCATCTCTTTTTCCTCAAGAGGTGGAAAAATCTGGGCGGCAATTTCACGTCATCTCTGAGCGTATTCCTTAAAGGTTTCCTTATCCTTCCGCGACATAGCTCTGAGTTGATCTCTGTCTGGTGCCATGTCCAGGTTATACTTATATTGTTGAACGAAGGTAGCGCCAAGATCTCTGAAAGTGATGATCTTGGTGCGGTTTAAACCCATGTACCACTTGAGTGCGGCATCGGTTAAACTATCTTGGAAATAGTGGATCAGTAGCTGTTGGTTTTCTATCTGAGTAGACATCTTCCGAGCGTACATCACCAAATGACTTTGAGGGAAAGAGTTACCCTTGTACTTCTCAAATTTGGGCACTTTAAACTTGTGCGGAATTTTCACATTGGGGACCAAACAAAGCTCTGAGGCGTCCTTTCCGAATAGATCCTGGTCGCGAATGGCATGCAGTTTCTTCTGCATCTCTAAGAATTGTTCCTGGAACTCATTCATTCTGTCGTACATACTTTCGTTTCCACCAGAAGGTATCTGTGGTATCTGTCCTTCCGTGATAGTGTGTTCCACTGGTGGTGGTATAATCATTACGGCAGTGACTCTTGGTGCTTCCCTATCCCGAAGTTTGTAACCTTTAGGAGTTACTGTCATGCCCCTTGCATCTTCGCTTTCCCGAAGTTTGTAACCTTCAGGCCCAGCAGTTCCTGCTGCAGTTTCCAGATCTTCCATGATCAGCGGAATATATCCTTATGGGATATAGTTGAGTGGCATGCCCCAGGGACGATCTTTAGGCATGTTATACCGAGGATCATACTTCTCCACTATGGGCATTGATGTGATCTCTGAGATCACAGTCCTTTGTTGTTGCATCTGAGCTGCTGCTAGAGCTTGCATGTCATTGTTCAGTTTTCTCAGATCCTCTTTCAGAGTGTCGACTTCTTCTCTCAACTCTCTGTTCTCTTCCTCGAGATCGTCCATTTTCTTTTGTCGAAGGCCTGAGTATTGTACGAATGAGACAGTTTGACTCTAGAATCGAGACACATACGTGAGATTCGTAGGTAAGAAGAATGCGTTACGTGAGAATGATGAATGATATGCAATGCTTATAGTTTAATTAATTTTTTGTTTTAATCAAAAGAAACTTCAAAAATTGGATTGCAAATATCATACAATGGAGAAACCCCATTTTATTGAATTTAAAGATTGTGGAAATGGAAATACAGTAATTTACAAAGTGTTGTTAAAGGAAATGTCTAAGCTTATGGATCCTGAGTCCTCTCTGAGGAGAGCTCAGGTGCTGGTGCTGGTATTTTCCTTTTCTTTGACCGGGGCTCTTGGGCCGTTATCGGGTTGTCATTCCTTTGCCAAGTGAAAGGAGCGAGCAAATTCCTTTGGTCTTCTTGACTTTCTACAACATGTTGCTCTAAAATCTCGATCAAAGCATCTTTTTCTTTTAACAATTGCTGTATTTTGTTACACTCCACATTGAGAATTCGGTACTTGTTCTTCCAAGATTTCTTTTCCTGTTGAACTTTGTTGAGAGTAACCTGGAGTTTTTCCGTGTCAGACATAAAATAAAGGACAAATTCCTTTAACGGAAGAACTTCTTGACGAGGGTAAGGCATCCTCAGCTTGAGAGCTCTAGTTTGTACCAAGTGGAGATAAGGCTCCATAGAGACACAATCTAGTTTTCCTAAAGACTCTCTTCCTTTCCTATGAACACGTTTCCAGGCATGCGCTATTTATGTCTTTAGTGCCCTGTCATTTTCTCTTTCCTTAAAGAAAAGACCTTCCAGATGAGCATTACGGGGGATATGCCTCATTGGGTATCCAAATTGACGACGAACTAAAACTGGATGATAGTTGATTCCTCCTTTAATCCCTATGAGTGTTACATTAGGGAAGTTTCCACAATGGTCAATGATTCTTTTCCCCTCATAGATTCGATTGTACCAATCGATATCTGAGTGGGTAAGAGACATGATTCTCTGCGACCAACGTAAAGTACTCTTATGATCCCAAAAAGCAGCAGACTTAGGTAAATGGGAAGTGAACCATTTGTATAGCAAGGGTACACAGCAGGTGATCATTCCTCCTCCGTACAAATTTCTTAAGTGTACAGAATGATAAGCATCTGCGAGCAAGGTCGGTACGGGGTTTCCAATCAGAAATATCTTAATGGCATTGATATCAACGAAGTCATCAATGTTGGGAAACAGAAATAACCCATAGGTGAGTGTCGTAACCCGAAATTTGACCTCCCTCTTTTGCCTTTGGCATAAGCATGTGCATTCGCATCGCTAGCATACGCACTTGCATTTTTCCTCTTTTGATTTTTTGTTGCAGGATATTCAGGTTTTCCAAACCCGATTAATTGCATCCTCACAAGATCATCACATCATCAAATCAAGTTCAAAATAAAGGTTTCCATGCTCACTCATCAAATCAAGAGGTGGAAAATCGAAACCGGGACTTCAGTATCATTCCCTAAGCAATTTGGGCAAAAATTGACTGAAGTAACCGGTTAACGTGTGGTGGGTAACCGGTTACTCAGTGCAAAATTGCAGTTCCTGCTGCATTTTTGGGACAGCAGCCATGCACTCTCTTTGGTCTTTGGTTTTATTTGATTCTAGGAGTGTGTGGAACATTCTAGACATCTCTAGACATTTCAAGACATTCCAAGCGCATTTATTCCAATGCTTCACTCTAAAATAAGTGCACCATGTTCCTTGATCTCCAAGTATGTGGACCTTTGGATATTGAAGCTCACATTGGGATTGTTACTGAGTTGGTTCTAACTAACCGAGTTAACCACCTTGACTCGGTGAGTCAAGCCTAACTAACTCCTAGCCTAGTTCCAAGCCACACAAAGCTAAGTCCAAACCTAATTCTAAACCTCTCACACTCCAAACCAAAAGTCTATATAAACAAACCTTCACTCATTTTCGAGGACCTTCAACCATTTTGCACAATTCACTCTCAATTCTCTCACATTCTCTCTGATTTTTCTCTGCTACATCTTCATCTTCATCTCAATTCTCTTCCAAAACCTCATCAAAGCTCATTTCTACTTTGAAGGTGAAATTCTGGTGCATGTGCAGAATTCAGATGTCCTAGAACATGCTGTTCGACATCTGGTCTGACATGATCACAAAGGGCAAGGTATATTGCAATAATCATGGTACTGAAAAGAAAAGAGCAAGACACACAGAATTGTTAACCCAGTTCGGATCTAACTATCCTACATCTGGGGGCTACCAAGCCAGGGATGAAGTCCACTATTAGTAGTATCAATTCAAAGCTAAACAACCCGTTTACAACTTATCACTTAATCACTACCCAATGACCCTTCTACCTAGATCCTCTCTAGATATGAGAAACCCTTCTCACTCCCAATCATCGCAATGATGTCTAGCAGATGACATCTCAGCCACTGCATCAACAGCCCTTCACCTATACACCAGTTCAACAAGAACGACACTTTTCAAGACATAACTTAGAGTTGCTTAAAAGCTTCCTCCAAGAACAATACTCCTCTTACTTAACAGTTTCAAGGATCACACTAACAAACTGTCCAACTCACAGGTTGAGTGGTACAGGAACCAACCCTAATAATAGAACTTTACATCTTTGGTTACGTTACAAAACTAGGTTACACAACATCTATATATAACCTTTTCCCAACTGGATTTTGGGCCTACAAAAACACAGCAAATGAGCTGCTACAAATCAGCAGAAACTTCTGCTACAAAATAGGACTTTAATCTTTAACTTCCTAAAATATCTCCATATTTAGAAAGTCTCAGTTCTTCAATATTTTCTCTCCATCTTGAATCTTTAGGCCTATAAATCAGCGCCTCATGATTGCATAATATTCCAGAATATTCTGCATCAGTTAAAACCTAACAGAATTAACAAACCACTTCAGTTCTGGCGCGATGTCGAATGGACCTGCATGGGACATCTCGATAGGACATGTTGTTCCAGATGTTAACACTACTCCAGCTCAACATGATCCAATGCACACTAGGACTTGTTGCTCAACCTGTTCTTCTTTAGCAAGATAAACCAGACTATCTAACATATTGCTGCTATTATTTGTTTTACAAAATTAATGCCAACCCTTAAAATTAAAGAACTAACATTCTCCCCCTTTGGCAAATTTTGGCTAAAACAAATACACAAACATATTACAACTCAGATTTTAGCAGCAATCACACTACTATACTACTGTCAGTAGTCATCAACAACTACTGAACCTACCAGTAACCATCAGTAGTTACTTTGAACAGCAATCCTGGAGAAACATCTTCTAGGAAATATTTGAATGATGTTAGGACATCATGTCAGACAACTCTTTTGGTAGCACATTTCTATGAGCTTAATAACATCACCTTCGAGCATCCCACCACAATCACTTCAGGCAGCACATCAGGAGGTAAGAAGTAGAAAGTCCCGAAGTTATGCACACGAGGAAGAAGATATCTGGTGTACATGAGGAAGAAGATTTCTAACACTCCCCCTTAATACAACACATTTCTTTTTCCTTTCAACTCAGACCCTGATTCATTGTAGAAGACTCCTCCAGAAAAGAAGCGTCTGTCTTAACACAAAGGACCAAAGGTGGCATACGAGATTTCTGCACACCTTGCTTGATCAGAAGCCCCCAGTCAACTTGTGGCATAAGATGAAACTTAGGAAGTATCAATCTATTAACCCAGGTAACTCAGAACACAAGTCACAACTGTGTTCATAACTCAGGACACAAGTCACAATTGGAACTCAACACCAGCTCAAGAATTTTAACACTCTCTTCGCAAACAATTGGAACTGCAGACTCAGTGCAGACTCAGAACAAGGCATCTGCATAACCCATTTCTCCCCCTTTTTAGCCAAAACTTGGCAAAGAAGGCCCTCACAGAACCATACCCAAGTGACACTTACCCAAATAGGAACAAACGCCATAAGACTAGTGAAACAAGAAACTCACTTGGCTGGAGGAGAAGAGAGCAACCCCTTAAATAGCTGACCAGTAACTTAGGAATTAACGAGCCTTGAATATGTCAAGGTTCTTGGTCAAAGAAACACTATTTTAGGTATCAAAAACCCATTCAACATTCAATGCCTACCTTCCAAAACTGCCTTGACTGCCTTAAATGTTTCTCAACTGTATCTTACCATAAATTAAGCCAATAACGCTTCATGCACAGGCAGAGACACGTGTTTTGCCTTATCCTTATACCACCGTCCAGAGTAATTCCTTGTTTGGCTCAAGAGAAAAAAAACATGTCCTGTACCATGTTCTAACATCTTATCAGACAATGTCTGCTTGCTCACAACATTATCAGCCCAAGACTCCACAGACCCCTATACAAACCCATCTTCTTATCAGATGGATACTGAGACGACTTCTCTCAATCCCTTCTAGATTCCACCAAATCTGCTTTTCAGACCTCTTCTACACAGCTATGATGTATCCTATCATGAAGTTCGTCATCACACTGCACAAACTTGACCAGCGCACATGCTACACATAAATCTGTACCCTTGCAGTGACAGACCATAGACGACAGCCTTAACTCCCCCTGACATGAACAACCAAAGCTCCTTATGAAGATGAACACTTGACACCAGATGATAACACAATGATATTGCCACATTCTCAACATCAAGAACTGCCACTTCTTGTATTTGTTGAGCATAATCTCACCAGGTTTATGCCATAAAAGCCCACTAGATTCACACATTCCATAATAAATGTCTTTAGATTACTTGCAACACAAGATAATGATTGCCACCACCTTTTACTTGTATTCGAAGAACCTTCAGCCATCCTGATCAGATAACACCACTGATAACAACCTTCTGTCCTTACATTCACAAGCACCTAAGAAGTCTTCATCATGAAAGTAGTCAAACAACTTAACATCAAGATCAGAATCTGCCCATTCTAATCCACATTATGTCAGAACTGCCACTTCAGACAATAATGCTGCTTCTTCCAACTTCACAAGCACAGTTCCATACCTTCATCCAGGATACACACCAAACAATGATGTTGTAACATTATGTGGGACATCAGCATTAGATAAAAGATCACACCTTCTGCATTTTATTCAGGTAATCACAACCACCTGATCACAACAGAGAGAAATAAACTCTCACACAACTCAGAAATCTGAATTGCATCCATACATCAGATAACTACCAAGCTCCCGACAAGGTATTTGTTATCCAAGAAAGATTCACAAACAAACAGCAGATGATGCTCACTTCTTCATTCACACATTTCTGATACAGTCAGCTGATAAGGCTATCTCAGGTTGTCATCAATCACACCACCATAATATCCAGACTGCAGACTTGCATAATTATCTAGACAAATACTTAGTCTCCCGTCAAAATATTTACCCTTATGCATAACATTACTAATAGACAAATACTAAGTCTCCCGTCAAAGTATCTACTATTAGTCAAAGAAAAGATTACCTTCTCACACAAGATATGACAATTTGTTTGTAATCTTCTGCATACGTCTGTCAACTTCTGATTGTCATGACTTTTATTCCCAAGTTACTTTAACTTGGATCAGTGACTTGATCTTGGACTTCTTTCTGCGCAAAACAATCTTGGCTGAACAAGCAACAACCACCTGAATTGATGTTCCAACATCAATATCAGTCACACATCTTCACATAGCTTTCCTTAAGATATCGTCTATAGTAAGGCTCTAGCAGGGGAACACACGAGGAGCAACCATTAGTGGCTGATCAAGCTTCCAGGTCATATCACATTCAGCAGCAGGAACATCTCAAGGGTCTTCTCCATAAATCACAGCATCTTGTCTGACTTTGAGATGTTGGAAGTCATCAACATTCCACAACTAATCTGCCTCTTCTAATCCTTCAGCCAAACTCATCCCAGACAATTTGGCTGATAATCCAAGCACATAGTCACCAACCCCACCGGTTGATTCAACTCCACAGTGCTTAACCCTTGACAGTTCTCCACTACACCAGAATAAGAGTTCCATACTCTCAAAGACTTGATAAATGTCATCAAGTTTGAGTAAACAACCTCCATCCTGAATCAGAGAAACATCATCTAGACAGCTTAAGAAAATAAGTTCTTATTACATTGATGTCAAGACATGTCTTCAAGGACTTCCAAAACATTCTTCCCTTTAATAGCAGCACAGACTGTGATTAGATCCTTAAGTGCACGCAGTCAATACAAGACTTTATGAGCTTTGACCTTCATGTCCAAGAAGTCTGCTAGAGATAATACTTCTTGAATCTCAGGTTTTCTACTCCTGCAGCAAGGACCAGAGATAAACTGACCTCAGGAGTATGTTGATCACACCTTGACCAACTCACACAACTAAGATAAGTTCCAGGGCCAGAACCTTCTTAGACATACCACCCAGATGCCTCCTCTTCCAGATCAGGAGTAGGCTCCAAACTCATGTGATCAAACCACATTAGTTTAGCACCCAGAGCATCTGCTGTGCCATTCCATCAGACAACAGAATTCAGCACAAGTCTGGCGTGATGTTCTAACACAAGATAGGACATCATTCCAATGAACACAACAAGAGATCAAAGACTAGAGATTAGTCCTCTTAGGAGTAGAAGAAAAAGTAAATTACTTCTCTTCCTCACACCTTCACTTATCAATGCCTTTATGAGTGGACTTGAACAATAATCTTCAAGTATCGTTGACACTGTAAGTTAAAGCAGCCTTGCATAAATCCCATCACCATAGGATATACATTCATAGAGGAACAACCTTCTCAGTTACAACCTTAGGAGTTTTCAGATAGATTCGCAGCGGATCAAGATACAAACTCCTCAAGGCCTTCAGGTGTCACATATCAGCCCTAGCAATATAATTCAGGTGACATCACTATACCACAAGTTTGAAAATAAATCAAACCCCAACACAACAGCTTTTCAAACATTCCTCCAATCCTTCAGTACATGCCACGAACAGTCCATCCTCCACTTCTAGGGACCATTCCCACAACTATATGAACTACTCCAAGTTCAAACAACTTTTTAGTAGAAAGCTTCTACCTTGACCATGAACCAGAAAGTATCTTCCTGGGATCTCATCCAGATACAGAACAGAATGACCTGCTTTGATACCAATTGAAATTCTGGTGCATGTGCAAAATTCAGATGTCCTAGAACATGCTGTTCGACATCTGGTCTGACATGATCACAAAGGGCAAGGTATATTGCAATAATCATGGTACTGAAAAGAAAAGAGCAAGACACACAGAATTATTAACCCAGTTCGGATCTAACTATCCTACATCTGGGGGTTACCAAGCCAGGGATGAAGTCCACTATTAGTAGTATCAATTCAAAGCTAAACAACCCGTTTACAACTTATCACTTAATCACTACCCAATGACCCTTCTACCTAGATCCTCTCTAGATATGAGAAACCCTTCTCACTCCCAATCATCGCAATGATGTCTAGCAGATGACATCTCAGCCACTGCATCAACAGCCCTTTACCTATACATCAGTTCAACAAGAACGACACTTTTCAAGACACAACTTAGAGTTGCTTAAAAGCTTCCTCCAAGAACAATACTCCTCTTACTTAACAGTTTCGAGGATCACACTAACAAACTGTCCAACTCACAGGTTGAGTGGTACAGGAACCAACCCTAATAATAGAACTTTACATCTTTGGTTGCGTTACAAAACTAGGTTACACAACATCTATATATAACCTTTTCCCAACTGGATTTTGGGCCTACAAAAACACAGCAAATGAGCTGCTACAAATCAGCAGAAACTTCTGCTACAAAATAGGACTTTAATCTTTAACTTCCTAAAATATCTCCATATTTAGAAAGTCTCAGTTCTTCAATATTTTCTCTCCATCTTGAATCTTTAGGCCTATAAATCAGCGCCTCATGATTGCATAATATTCCAGAATATTCTGCATCAGTTAAAACCTAACAGAATTAAAAAACCACTTCAGTTCTGGCGCGATGTCGAATGGACCTGCATGGGACATCTCGATAGGACATGTTGTTCCAGATGTTAACACTACTTCAGCTCAACATGTTCCAATGCACACTAGGACTTCTTGCTCAACCTGTTCTTCTTTAGCAAGATAAACCAGACTATCTAACATATTGCTGCTATTATTTGTTTTACAAAATTAATGCCAACCCTTAAAATTTAAGAACTAACAGAAGGATAATCACTTTTACATCAAAAGTGATTATTTCTTGAGCTTAACTTCCATCATTCTTGCTATTACACTTGGATTTCTGGAGTTGTTTCAGCTTGTGGATTAATCTTGAGAATTTTCTACAAGTTTCAACGGTTCAAATTTGCATTTTAGAGCTTTATCGTATTTTGCTCGATTTCAACACGTTTCAGCACCAAATTGAAGATTCCTCTGGTTTTCTTTAATTTTCTGCATCAAGAACACTTTGCAACAATTACCAAGGAACATCTCAGCCTTGTAGGTTGGTGGATCTCACTTTACTCTCTGTTTCGATTGTTTCCGCGCATTTTCGATATAATTTCGATCGTTTTCAGTTTGATTTACCGTGCATTTGCTTGATCTTTGATCTCCATGATTATTGCTTGTGATTTGTGTTAATTGCTCTCATATGGTGTAATTTTCGTTCATAAATTCATGACCTAGCATGTGGTGTTTGGCATAAGTGATTAAATGCTGAAAATCACTTTTGGAAAGCTGTTTTTTGTTTTTTTTTGCCACTGTCACAGTGGTAACCGGTTAACACGTGGTGAGTAACCGGTTACTCAGTTGTAATTTTCACCTGAAACACAAATTTTCAAATAAGTAACCGGTTAACGTGTGGTGAGTAACCGGTTACTCAGTGCAATTTTCACCAAAAACTCAGTTTTTCAAGCAGGTAACCGGTTAACGCGTGGTGAGTAACCGGTTACCATTGTACAGAATGTCCATTTTCTTACATTTTTCAAAGGTGTTTGCCATGCTTTCTTTCTTTAACTTCCATGGATCAATGTGCTTGATGTTGGTGGATGTTTTAAGTGTCATTTCACTTCTGTTTGAAGCATGCTTATCAATTTACAACGTTTGATTCTTTCATTTATCGATTATTCGCAACTTTGGCAATGTTTGTCCATGAGCATTTTGCATTCCATTAGATCACTTGTTAACATGTTTTGCAATGCATACTAATCTTCTTTTGGTACTGTTTTTCCATTTCATTCTTGATTTCCATTAAGTTTGTTCTTGAGTGAGCAAATTTAATCTTGTAGAACCAATAATTCACTCCCTTTGCTTTAATGATTTTTCATTCTCTTTGGAAAATTGTTAGCATGGCATTTCCCTTTGATTAATTGATCGAAACCATGTTTCGATTAGTTGATCTTCCACTTCCCTCTCTTTAGGATCTCTTTATAACTTTTCTTTCTCGATACCCCTGTGGAGTTGGAGTTTCTCACTACACCTTGCATGGGAGCACTGTACGAACTGAAGCTGTTACGCTATTCATTTCACAACACAAGGAGCACTGTACAACTTGGAGCTGTTGTGCTGTCCATTTCAATTTCTGCATTACACCCTGTGTGTTAGAGAAGGAATGAGAAGGGATAATTCCTACTCTCATTCTGACTACTTCAGGTAGGGGACGAATGACCCTGTGCTTGGCTTAGTGACCTCTATCCCCAGGCTATAGTGTATCCCCTTTCCCAGTAGAGTCGATCCTTGATCACTCCTATCTCTTTCAATCCCTCTTTTGATCAATCACCTTCTCGGTTAAGATCAGTGTTCATTGGGTTAGCAAGCTTCTTTTGTTTTAATACCCTATTTTTCTCTTGTGGTCGATCATGGTCTTTTGAATCCCCTGCAGAGTTCGCAACCTTCTCTTGGTTCTTCTCCTTTTGCTTAGTTAATCACTGCCTGTCAGTTAAAACACCAATGTTTGCATTCTTCTCAGTTAACCACAGTCTGTCAGTTAAAACACTGAGTTTCCTTAGGTTAATCACCTTTACTCAGTTAATCACCCGTTTCTTCAGTTAAATACAGCATGTCTGTTAAAATACTGAGCCCTTTTTGAGTTAATCCCCTTCTTTTGGTTAATCACTCATTCTTCTCAGTTAATCACAGTGTTCTATTAAAAACCGAATCCCCTAGCGGTTAACGACCTCTTTTGGTTCAATACCCTTCTTCGTTGGTCAAGTATTGTTTGTTCGGTCAATACCAACATCTCTTCTGGGTCACGACCTTCGATCGGTCCTATACCCTTTCTTCTGGTTGATCATAGTTTGCTGTTAAAACCAATGCTTCTCTATCCCCCACAGAGTTACAGTCCTTTCTTTCTTCGATTAACCACTGCCAGTCATTTAACATACCGATTCCCCCTCAGAGTCAAACACCTTCCCTCGGTTCAATACTCTCTTTTTGGTTTATCACAGTCCGTCTGTTGACACCAGTTTCTTTTCCCCACCAGTGTCTTTTTCTCTTCGGTTAACCACTGCCAGTCAGTTAACATACCGAGTCTCCTTATCTCTTGGTTGTGACACCATCCTTTTGTTTGTTTCCCAGTAGGGTCACTTACCCTCTGGTCCCTAGCAGTTCTTTGATCTTTCCTTCCCCAGCAGAGTTTCTTTCATTCCTTTATTTTTCTTGGTTTCGACACCAATCCTCTTTGTTACTCCCAGCGGAGTTTTTTTTCCTTCCTTTTTTTCTTTCTTGGTTTTGACACCATTCCTTTCTAGTTTCTTGTGAAATCGCTCTTACTGTTCGGTTTTCCCCAGTATAGTTTCTTTTCCTTTTGCTCTCGGCTTTAACGCCACTTCTCTCTTTCTTGTTTTTGTTTTTCGTTTGGTTCCACGAACTACGGAAGCTCTGATTCTGCGTTCTTTCGAATGTATGATACGTAGGCACGAGATCGCGATGATCTTGGCGAGCACACTTCCACTATTCCTTCCTTCTTCCTTTTTTCCTCTCTGTCCCCTGGTTCCATGAACTACGATGCTCTGATTTCCTCATTGCACTATGAGGGTACGTAGGCACGAGGGCCCCAATCCTCCACGAGCACTTTCTTTTCTTTCTTTCTTTCTTTTCTCTTCTCTCTCCTTTTCTTTTAGCTAGAGGCCTTTAGATAGATAACCCATCCAAGCCTAGAAGCAAGCAAAATGGTTCCCGTCGAGTACGACAGATGCGTTAGGTGCTAGTACCTTCCTTTCGCATAACCGACCCCCGTTCCCGTTTCTCTTCCCCTTGGATTTTATTGATATTTTCCCTGTCCTTTGGGACTAAATAAAGTTCGATGGCGACTCTGTGTTATCTTTGAGTGTGCGATTCACTCAGGTATAAACCAGCCATCTTCACTGAGCAACACAAAGATGCTCTCGAAAGCAGTCACGTTCCCTATACTAGCAAAGTACAGAGCCTTCTTTATCAAAACCTTGGCCGGTAAACCTGGGATTCCATCCTTAGCGGTCATGTGAGTCCTGACTTCTGACTCATCCAAATAGATAGCTCTTGCAATGATTTGATCCTTTGGAACTTCTTCCAGTCCAGAAAAGGGACCTTGGTCAGTTATGAGTAAATCAGTCAGATGAGAGTACTCCTCCAGTGTTGGTGGCAGTTGATAATCCGGAAATGTGAAACAGTGATAGACCGGATCATAAAATTGAATCAGCGTAGACAGGATTCCTTCGATTACATGGACCCTTAAGAGAGACAGCAGTCATCCGTACTTAGCTCTGAAAGCATTAGGGTTGGTGATCATCCTTGCCAACCCTCTCAAATCCTCTAATTTTGGAACCTTGAAGGTGTACTTGTGCGTCTTTCTTCTACCAAAATCCATAACGCAATCTTTCTCTCTGATATTTGCAGTCATTGTCTTAGTTTAATTTGAAAAAGAGACACTAGAAGAGAAAATTTTTCTTTGTTTAAAGTTTTTTAATGAAATGGATGCATGAATGCAGCACACAAAAACATAGAAAAAACATGGGGTCAAAGGTTCAGTGTCATGAAGTCATGGCTGTACCCATCCCCAAAGGTTGTACTGGTGATTTTTTGTACCTGTTCTCAAAATCATTGACCCCCTTTGGGATAACAACAGCAGGCTGGTTCACCCGAGCGAGTTGCAGTATCTTAGAGTAATCTCAAATGAGGGTAGTATCGCGTGACAACTATTTCTGATAGCTTTCGCACTACAAAATAGTAACATGGTCTTAGCTACTAAACCCCCAGTTTCATGGATACCACAATCGAACAATCTGCTTTCAACAACCGAAGTCGTTTAGACATTGAATCCGCAAAAGGTATCACCACTGATTCGATGGTCTACCGGGACCTCTTATTCGGGAGTCACTCCCTGTAAGATTACCCCTCTAATGCCATCACTTATCTTAGGTGTCACTCAAACTTTCCAGATGCTGCATCACCCGCAGTTCCATTAGAAGAAAAATAAACACGGACATCAATTAGGAAAAGCGATATATATATTTATTCCTAAAACTAATATCCTAAACCTCTTAAGAGCTATAATCCTAGTCCTATACAGACAATGACTCCCCAGAAGAGTCGCCATTTTACTGTAGCGAGCGATTTTTGTCTGTGACGCGACCACCTTATCGCTGGTTTTTGGGTTTCTCCCCACAATGAGGAGGGGGTGCTACTTTCTGATTTCTTATTTATCCCGTGAAGCTGGAAGGGAAAGGGAATCTATCTAAAACTAACCTTGCACGCGATCGTTTAACTGAACAAACGCTTTTAAAGAGATTGGGGGGTCCAGGGTCAGGTTATACAATGGGGAGTTGTCAATTACCCATCCTATATGTGGTTATCCACAGAATGTTAGCTTTAGATTTCGCTTTGTACTTGATGGTGTTTATCCTTTAATGGGTTGGGAAAGTTTCTTGGGAAATATGAGTGAGTGAGTGAGTTTTTTTTGATGTTTTGGTTTTCCCGATGTTTTTGGTAAAGTACTGGGCCTAAGTTTTGATTGATGTGTGAAGGTACTAGACCTAGAGTTTTTGATTAGTATGCTCACTAAGATTTCGCAATCTTATGCCTACGTATTCCCGTTTAAATGAAACAGGGAAATCAGAGTAATCGTAGTTCCTCCTATTCTAAGGGAGGAAAAAGATATTTTGGTGTCTTGTTCAAAGCCCAAGATTGAAGCTAAATGAGCATTTGTGTCTTGTTCAAATCCCGAGATTGAAGCTAAAAGGTTTGACTGAGAGAGAATTTGTCATCTCTAAAGGGAGACGTCTTGTCTGTTTATCACAACTGTTGGGTGACTGTTTATATAGGAGGATTACTTTAACTGGGATATATGAATCCAGTAATGCCATAATTTCCTTTATATGTTGATTTTTGTGTGCCTTGATCAAAGCCCAAGGTTAAAGTTAAGATGTTGATTGACTCCACTAGGGAAGTCCTTATACAAATCCTAAGAGGAGGCTGGAAAAGACTGACTCAACAAGAGAGTGCTTTTATGTCTTGTACAAGGCCCAAGATTGAGGCAAAAAAGAGACTGACTTTTTGGGGATATCATCATACAAAGCCTAAAAGGAGGCTAAAGAGGATTTTGACTCCGCCGGGGAGATTTGTATGTGTCTTGTACAAAGCCCAAGATTGAGGCTGAAAAGAAACTGACTCTGTGGGAAAGAAATCTTTATCTATCTTGTACAAAGCCCAAGATTGAGGCTAAATGTGAGACTTCACTGACTCGGCTGAGGATATTTTAAGTGTGTTGTACAAAGCCCAAGATTGAGGCTTGAAATAAGTTTGACTCTACTGGAGAGTATTATCTGTCTTGTACAAAGCCCAAGATTGAGGCTCAAAAGGAGAGGATTGACCCTGCTTAGGAAATTATTTCTCAAAGCCTAAAGGTAGGCTGAGAAGAATTGACTCAGCCGGGGAAGATATTGGCCCAAGCTTAAGAGAAGGTTATGAATATTTATGTCCTGTACAAAGCCCAAGATTGAGGCTAAAAGGGTTTGACTCAACAAGAGAGTGCTTTTATCTGTCCTGTCCGAAGCCCAGGATTGTGGTTGAACAAGCTGGAGAAATCATTATACAAAGCCTAAGAGGAGGCTAACTTCTTCTAGGGGAAATCCTTATGCCAAGCTTAAGAGGAGGCTGGAAAAAGATTGACTCAACAAGAGAGTATTTTTTTTCTGTCTTGTACAAAGCCCAAGATTGAGGCTAAATGGTTTGACTCAACAAGAGAGTCTGAACAGGTGATTGACTCAACAAGAGATTCTGAAAAGTGATTGACTTAACAAGAGAGTCTGAAAAGTGACTGACTCAACAAGAGAGTCTGAAAAGTGATTGACTCAACAAGAGAGTCCGAAAAGTGACTGACTCAACAAGAGAGTCTGAAGAGGTTAGCTCCGCTAAGGAGAATCATTTGTACAAAGCCCAAGAGGAGGCTAACTTCGCTGAGGAAGGATCATTATACAAAGCCTAAGAGGAGGCTATAAATGATTGACTCAACAAGAGAGTGTTTTAAGATCCTTATACAAAGCGTAAGAGGAGGCTATTTTTCTGCTGGGGATTATTGAGATCCCGAGGCAGGTCCAAATGGGGAATCAACTCTTGCTAAAGGTTGCAGAAGAGTTGAGATATCATATGCCTTGAGGCTCTGATTTAGGATAGTGTTATACTGATGATAAACTGACCCTGGTTGGGATTTTTAGGAGAGAGACTGGGTTTTAGAGCCCAAGGGTTTTAACTCCACTGGAGATTGATCCAGAATGACCAGGGTTTCTCCTATGTTTGTAGGGAACTTGAGAATGTCTTTGAGACTCAAGGGGATTTAGATTGTCCAAGTCTACTGGTGTGGAAGAGTTTTATCTTTTGTATGATGCCCCCAGGGGAGGCTAGTGTTTTAAGGGATGAGAATCAACCCTAAACTGGTTTGATGTTTTGACACTAGAAAGACTGCTCTAGCAAAGGATGACTAAGTTCTGTCATATACCTTTAAGAGGTCTTCAGGGTCTTTGTATTAAGCCCAAGAGAAGGCATGAGAACTTCTAAGAAACCGAAGGGTCCTTGTACATAGCCCAAGAGGAGGCGGGGATGTTTTTAGGAAGCCTGTGGGTCAAAACTTAAGAAGAGTTCAAAAAAAATTTCACCGAGAATAATCTTTTCTTTAATGAACATTTCTAGGGTTTGAAGAAATTCAAGAGAAGTTTCACCGGGAATTAATCCTCTCTGGGAAACTGAATTTCTTTGACAAGTTCTAATAGTGACAGTCTGAGAAAAGGTTCACCGAGAATACTGCCTTTCTCTTTGTTCCATATTGTTTAAGCCCAAGAAAAGGCAAGACTGTATCTGGAAATTCTATGAGGATCTAGTTTTGACTGTATTAAAGAGTGACCAACTAGCTTTACCTAGTACTAGACCTAGTTGTCGGGAAAAACTCTAAATAACTATACTAGTATATATACAGTTGATATATGACCAGTATTTAAAAGGATATGAAAGAAGACTTACAGAGGAGAAGCTTCCCACAATACAGTTATATATATTAAAGCATGTAAAAGAAAGCCAATAAAAACTTACAGGTTAGCAAACTTCCATGTTGTATTGTTAGTTGTTCAAAGAAATTAAAGAAAGTTTTGATAACAACTGTATATTTGAACCTAAATCAAAGGGAAGTTGTTTTTGAAAAGATCATTGGGGCTTATACTCAAGGAGAGGCCCAAGGTTTAACAGTGATCGCACCATTGTTTTGAAGATCATCTCGGGACTTATACAACGACTGAGCCCAAATAGGTTTTCTGTACAAAGGGTTGGGTCTTACAACTCAATGAGAGGCCCAAAGATTTATTTTTGTACAAGTGATGGGGCTTACAACTCAAGGAGAGGCCCAAATATTTATGTTTGAAAATGGCGATCGTGCTGAGATCGTGTCGGGACTTATACAATATCTGAGGCCCAACATGGTTTATGTACAGCAAGGGGTTGGGTCTTACACTCTATTAGAGGCCCAAAGTGTTTTTGAAAGATTTGATAAAGATCAAGAACCAAAGAAACCCTAATTTCATTTTCTTTTAAAAGTAATCCGTTTAAAATGAATAAAAGTGACAAAAATACCAAATAAGTCTAAATAAACTACTTTTGATTTTTTATTAAGGTTTTAAAAATGAGTTTTTAATCACTAGATGATTTATGACTCATTTGATTTTGATTTTCAAGATGAATATTCATTTTTTGAAATGTTTAAAAACAATAAAAATGAATTTATTTACAAAAATATCAACTATATTAAATAAATAATATAAATTTCACTTTTTTGTGAAATAAAATATTTTAACATTTTTGTGATTTTTTTTCAAAAAGAACCAATAAAAAATAATTAAAATTGAGAGAGAAATTAATTTTCCAAATCATTTAAAATAATATGACAAATATTAAAAAAATGGAAAAAGTGGTAAAAAAAGGGTCTGGGGTGAGGGGGATTCGAACCCCAGACCTCCAAGTTACAACGCGCGCCTTCTACCACTGGGGTGGTGATACATCCGTGTATCAAAACCACCACATAAATACATAAGGGGTGCCTTGTTTTAGGCCTGGCCAAGGCAAGGCAAGGCAAGTTCTTGGGCCAAAAACGTAAAGGCTGTAACTTTCTCATTTCTCCATGGATTAGGACAAAATTTAGGTCTATCGTGCCTAGAATTTCACAAGGAATCCAATGGTGCCCTTAGTTTTTTTCAGATGAGGTCCCCATTTTAAAACTCGATGGTGGTTTTGAAATAGGCCATGGTTTGCATTTTCTATGCTACCTCATGTTACAGGCAAGAATTACATGATGAATTGATTCAAACACAACATATGCAACATATATGAGATGTTTAAGATCAATGGACTTCAAAGAAATGCATATTTAAAAGAGTTCAAGTTGTGATGCTTACCTCTTTGGGAGATTTTTGTGCTATCTACCAAGTTTCTTGTGCCAGAAGTAATTTGATGCTTTGCACACTCTCAATTGATCCCTTAGAAGCTTTTATAATGGTTAGAACCAGCTGGAATCCTCAGGAACAAGTTTGAGCTCTTTCTTGCAAAAGGGGCAAAAGTGACCAATAGGGCAACTCTCTCAAATGGTGTTCCAGATGCGGGGAACCATTTGGGACAGTTCAAGGATGATATTTAGAGTGTGTTTGAGGTTTTATCTAGTTTTGAAAGTGACTGAATCAAGACATGGCTTGAAAAATCTAAAAAAGTCCAATTTTGAGGTTTTGAAAGGGGACTTTGTGATTTTGGTGTTACAGGTCACATGTTAGAGTTTGAACAGGTTAGATACAACATATTAGAGGTGTTTGGATCACGAGTTGTGATGGAATTGCTCTCTAACTCAAAAACTCAGAGATACCTTGTAAAAGAAGGCATTTTGGCCTAAAGAGAGGGATTTTGAGGAAAACATCAATTTGGGTGCTTTGGTGGACTCAAATTGACCACAATTGATGTCTATTTATAGTGTGTCAAGTTTGTTTTGGCATCAATAGTGAATGGCAACTGCAGCAGGCCTTTGGCCAATGTTATGCAAAAGGAATCTCAAGTCTCCTCTAGCCATTGACTTGAGATTAGAGCACAAGCTTTGTAGCTTTGGTTCAGAGATAAGTTTGGACTGAATTCAGTTGGAATAGGCTCAGTTCATGCCACCTTGATGCATTCATTAATGGCTTGGAAACAAAATTGGAGTTTTGGCATCTTTGTAGCCTTTTTAGGTTTGGCATGGCTATTGTAGATTCTTGGACTTGTGAGGCTTGGAGACCAGATCATCCCCCTTGGATTTGATCCTCAGATGTGTCCAAATTAATGACAAGGGTTGGATTTATCAGATTTGGACAAATCGAGCAAAATGCACAAATTCTGCCTTGTAAAACCAGTTCATGATGCCATGTTTCAAGGGCTGTATCTCCTTGCTCAAATTGAATTTGGAGATGATCTGGTACTTGTTGGAAAGCCCTTATGGCATAATTTAACTTTGATGTTCAACCCTAGACCTGGTTTGACTTGGATCAAGGTGAAAAATGTCCCTACATTTTGGAAAAAGTAAGGCAGATTCTGACTTAGTGAAAATTTCACTAAGTGTTCGAAAAATGTCATTTTCATGTTTTTAGCCATTTTGATCGCTCCATAACTAAAAATCCATGAAGAATTGGAATGAGATGTAGTTGAAGCTTTTGTAGAGTGTAGCAAGACCTACAAATCCAGCTTTGGATCACCCAAAATGGTTGCTTGGATCTCAAGTTATGGTTCTTAGAAGTTGGTACCCTAGCCACTTTGTTCCATAACTTAGAAAAATTCTAAGTTTTTTTATGGTTACCCCTTTTACAAGTTAACTCACTTTCTTTGATTTTTCTTGATGAATGATGATTCAAATCACATATTAACATTGTTTTAGATTCAAGGAACCATAATTGCGAAAAATCCAAAAAGTCAAACTTGATTTTGTGCACAGTTGACTTTTTATCGGATGAAATCCAAACTGTGTGATCCTTTGTGAAATCAAGCCCTTAACCTAAATCAAACCTAATGGATAGATTCCATAGGTGTTATAGGGTGTATTGAATCATGTCCCAAGGTTTGGGAGCATGTCTCGGTCAAATGTCAAAGGTACAGTTAACTTTTTTCCTCAAAACCCTAATTGTGGTCCTGATGAAATTGAAACTTATGGATCAAGCTTCTTGGATCAATCCATTGTTGCAAATGGATCAATATAGTGTAGTGGAGACCCTCAAATCATGTATTGAGGTTTTGGCTCATGTTTTGTCCCAAAAGTCAACTTAGGGATGAATTAGGTCAAGAAACCCTAATTCCTGATTTTTTTATAGATGGACTTTCAAGGTGATTTGGCCATTGTGGATGGGCTCTTGAGATCCTTTTGAGATTATTGGACCATATATGAGGTATTGGCTCATGCCCAGATGAAAATTTTCATCTGGAGGCCTCGGTCGAACAAAACCCTAATTTGGTGACACTGTCGATTTTGAGGCTTGATCCACTTGGAATGTTGCAATCTTGTGCTTGATTCTTGATGTGGGAGTCCTCTTGATCCTTTATAGGTGTTTGAGAGTTTACACAAGTTGAAGATCATGTCATTCCATGATTGATCCTTTGTCTAAGGGCCTGAGAGGGCTTGAAACCCTAAGTCTTGGTTGTAGTGAATGCTCAAACATCTCTGAGGATATTGATAAGGCATGATGGTATCTCCATATCGTGGTGATGATTTTCACAATGATGGGAAATCTTGGTGGTCAAAATTTGGGGTATGACAATAAGTAGCAGTTGATTTTCTGTCTGGGTAGATATTTTCCGAGCGTACATTGCCAAATGACTTTGAGGGCAAGAGTTGCCTTTGTATTTTTCAAAGTTAGACACCTTGAATTTGTGTGGTATCTTTACATTAGGGATCAAAGAGAGATCGGCGGTGTCTTTTTCAAACAAGTCTTGTCCACGAATGGCGTGCAGCTCCTTCTGCATTTCCAAGAATTGTTCCTGGAATTCATTCATCCTTTCGTATACTTCTTTGTTTCTACCAGAAGCGGCCTGCAGAATATGTTCATCTGGGATAGTGTGTACCACTGGTTGTGGTATAGTCATTATGGCGGTAACTCTTGACGCTTCAATGACCTGAAGTTTGTAACCTTCAGGAGTTTCAGTTGTAACCCTTGCATCTTCATTTACCTAAAGTTTGTAACCTTCAGGTCTGGCGGTTCCTGATATGGCTTCTGGGTCTTCAGTGACCGGTGGGATGTATCCCTCAGGTATAAAGTTGAGAGGCATGCCCCAGGGGAAACCTTTAGGCATGTTGTACTGTGGATGACTGCCAGGTGTCTCAATTGCTGGTGTAAACGTAATCTCCGAGATCACAGTCCTTTGACGTTGTTGTTCCTGGGCTGCTGCCAGGGATTCCATAGTGTTGTGGAGTTTCTCCAAACTCTCCTTTAGAGCGTTGATTTCTTCTCTCAGCTCTCTATTCTCTTCCACGAGATTGTCCATTTTTTATCGATTGGCCGAGTATTGAACGAATGAGACAATTTGACTCTAAAGTGTGACACATATGTGAGACTCAAAGACAAAGATGTGCTATGTGAGAATGATGAATGATATGCAAAGAATGCGAATGATATATATTTTTTAGTTTTTGTTTTCAAAAGAACTTTTAACAATTATATTACAAATATCACACAGCGGGGGAGACCCTTTTATTGAACTTGAAAAATTGCAGTATTTTACAGGGAAAAGTACAGTATTTTACAAAGTGCGAGAAGGAAAATTAGGCTTATGGATCCTGAGTTCTCTCTAAGGATAGCTCAGATGCTGGTTTCTAAATTTTTCTTTTCTTTGATCTGGCCCCTTCAGCCGTTGTCTGGTTGACGATCCTCTGCCAAGTGAAAGGAGAGAGCAAATTTCTTCATTCCTTCTGACTTTCTATGGCATGCGGCTCTAATATCTCAATCAGAGCATCCTTTTCCTTTAGCAGTTCCTGAATCTTGGTACATTCCAAATTAAGAATCTGGTACTTGTTCTTCCAAGAGTTCTTCTCACGTTGGACTTTGTTGAGAGCGGCCTAGATTTTTCCGCATCGGACATGAAATAAAGGACAAATTCCTTTAAGGGAAAAACTTCTTGACGAGGGTAAGGCATTCTCAGTTTGATGGCTCTAGTTTGCACCCAGTGGAGATAAGGCTCTGCAGAGATGCAGTTTGTCCTCCCTAGGGACTCTCTCCCCTTCTTGTGAATATGTTGCCAGGCATGCACTATTTCTTTCTTTAGTGCCCTGTCATTTTCTCCTTCCTTGAAGAAAAGACCTTCCAGATGAGCATTATGTGGGATATCCAAGTTGTCGACGAGCTAAAATTGGATGATAGTTGATCTCTCCTTTAGTACCAATGAGGGGTACATTAGGAAAATTTCCATATTTGTCGATGATTTTTACTCCGTCATAGATCTGATTGTACCAATCTATGTCAAAATTGGTAAGAGACATAATCTTCTGCGACCATCACATACTACTCTTATGATCTCAAAAAGCAGCAGACTTAGGCAAGTGGGAAATAAACCATTTGTAGAGAAATGGTACACAACATGTGATTATTCTTCCACTGTACAAATTCCTTAAGTGTATAGAATAATAAGCATCTGCAGGCAAAGTTGGGACTGGGTTCCCAATTAAGAATATCTTAACAGCATTGGTGTCGATGAAGTTGTCAATGTTGGGAAAGAGGAATAACCCATATATGAGCAGAACAAAGACATCCTCGAAAGCAGTTATATTTCCTATACTGGCAAAGTATAGTGCTTTCTCCATCAGGAATTTAGCTGGTAAACCCTGAATTCCTCCCTTGGTGGTCATGTGAGTCCTGATTTCTTACTCTTCCAAAGAGGTTGCTCTTGCAATGGCTTGATCTTTTGGAATTTCTTCCAGTCTGGAAAATGGATCTTGATCAGTGATAGGTAAATCAATCAGGTGAGAGTACTCTTCCAGTGTTGGTGTGAGCTGGTAATCTGGGAAAGTGAAGCAATGGTATATCGGATCGTAGAACTGAACCAGTGTAGACAGGATCCCTTCAGCCATGTTGACCTTCAAAAGAGACAACAACCCTCCGTGCTTAGCTCTGAAAGCCTCGGGATTAGTAATCATTCTTCCCAATTTCCTCAGGTCTTCTAGTTTTGGAACCTTGAAGGTGTGTTTCTGCATTTTTTTTCTTCCGAAATCCATAACGCAACCTTTGATATTTGCAATTATTGTTTCAGTTCTTTTCAGAAAAAGATTTTTTTCTTGTTTTTTTTAAAAAGGTTTTTTTAATGAATGCATGAATGCAGCAAACAAAAACATTTGAAAACATGGGTTTAAGGGTTCATCGTCACGAGCATGGAGTCATGGATCTACGTATTCCCAAGGTGTGTACTAGAGGTTGAATTTTGTACCTGTAGAACGGGTTCTAACAAATGTTCCCAAAATCATTGACCCCTCTTGAGGATATTAACAGCAAACCGACTGACTCATGAGAGCTGTAATTTTCCAAGATGAATCTCTTTTGAGTGTAGTATCGCGTATCAACTATTCCCGATAGTCACCACACTACCTAATGGTCAAATGGTTAAGTGTCTACTAATCCTCAGTTTAAAGGGTAACCCAATGGGGAAAGACAATGCTTTCACGACATGCTCGTTCAACATTGGTAATTCCACGTGGGCCCCTCCACTGATTCGGTGGACTCTCAAGTTAACTTGGTCGGGATTCACTCCCTATAAGCCTCCCCGAATACGCCACCACTTATCTTAATGTTCTCTCGGACTCACCACATGCGTATTAATCGCATTCCCAAATAACAGTAATGTAAACACGGATATCAAGTAATATGACAACAGATGATATATAAAAAAATGAGAAAGCAAGTAAGATAGAAAAATAAATGCAAAACAAGGCCTAGATCTCTTAGGAAATCTAATCCCAACTCCCCAGCAGAGTCGCCATTTTTCTGTAGCCGTCGGCTTTTTCCTGGTGACGCGACCACCTTACCGCATGATTGGGTGCTACTTTCTGATTTTTGTATTTATCCGATGAAGCTAGAAAGGAAGGGGAACATATCTTAAACTAACCCAGCACGCAAATGTTATCTTTAACAAATGCTAAGAGATCGGGGATCGGGGTCTGGTTATACAAAGGGAAGCTATTAACACCCAGTGTATCTATAGTAATCTATAGAACCTTTTTTTGCATATATTTCTGTTAACTTGAAATGCTTTCTTGTGTTTATTTGTTGTGGATTGGGAAAGTTTATCCTTTGGGAGTGTTGAGAGAATGTTTTTGTTGTTTTCGGGTTTTCTGTTGTTTTTGGGAAGGTACTGGACCTAAAGTTTTTAATTTGTGTGCTCGCTAAGATTTCGCAATCTTATGCCTACGTATTCCCGTAAAGAGATTTGGGAAATCAGAGCAATCGTAGTTCCTCCTATTCTATGGGACGAAATTTGTTTGGTGTCTTGTTTAAAGCCTAAGATTGAAGCTATTTGAGTGTTTGTATCTTGTTTAATGCCCAAGATTGAAGCTAAAAGGGTGATTGAAAGAGAATTTGTTATCTCTAAAGGGAGATATCTCACCTATTCATAAAAAATGTTGAGTAATTAATTATAAGGGAAATTACTTTAACTGGGATATGAGAAATCCAGAAATGCCATAATTTCCTTTAGAAGAGAGATGTCATGAAAGAAGAAGCTTTAACTCAGTGTAGAGCAATGCCACTTTTTCCTTTATGAATCTTTCATGCTAAGAGAGGAACATTGGCTTGGATGTTAGGGATCCAGAGGCTTGCCACTTACAACAGTTAGATGAAAGATAAACTTTAGCCAGGATAATGGAAGGACTCCAGCTTGGATTTTGAATCAACAAGTGTGCCAGTCACAGCAATTATATGGAAAATGGTTTTGATTGTTTGTTTTGATATGTGATGTATAGAAGAGGTATCTTCCTACAAAGAGGACTCATGGTCTCATTTGAGGGGATGTTGATTTTTGTGTGCCTTGATCAAAACCCAAGGTTGAAGCTAAAGGAAACTGAATCCACTGGGGAGGGTCTTATCTGTCTTGTACAAAGCCCAAGATTGAGGCTAACTGGGGAAAATTCTTATATGAAGCCTAAGAGGAGGCTATCTCTTACTGAGGATTTATTGAAATCCAGGAGCAGGTCCAAATTGCATTGGGGAATCCAAAAGGAATTTACTCTTGATGGGAATCAGGGAATAGTTGAAATACCAGGTGCCACGAGGCTCTGATTCTGTTAGGATTTTGTTGAGGTCAATCTGACCTTGGCTAGGAATTTTCAAGGTGAAAGTTTAATCCTTGTTGGGGGTCAGGGGAGTTTAGAGGTGAGTTTAAAAACCTTAGAGGTTTTTAACTCTTCTCGAGACTGGTGTATTGGTAAGATGACCAGGGTTTATCCTATGCCTTTAGAAACTTGAGGGTCCTTGTACTAAGCCCAAGAGGAGGCTGAGACTATCCAAGTCTCTTAAAAAGTGGTAGGCTCTAGTGTATAGAGGGATCTTTGTATGATGCCCAAGAGAAGGATGTTGGCTTAAGGGGTGGAAATCAACCCTAGAATGGTATGATGTTTTGGAAATTTGACTCTCCTGGGGATTGAACTAGCAGAGATGACTAATTTCTATCTTATGCTTTTAGGAAGCCTTTGGGTCCTTATACTAAGCCCAAGAGGAGGTTGTGGAACTTCTAAGAAGCCTGTTGGTCCTTGTACTAAGCCTAAGAAGAGGCCAGGGATACTTCTAGGAAGCTTGTGGGTCCAAGCCTAAGAAAAGTTCAAGAAAGGTTTCACCAGGAATAATCCTTTCTTTGTTGAACAATTCTAAGGTTTGAAGAAATTCAAAAGAGGTTTCACTGGGAATTAATCCTCTATGGGGAAATGAATTTCTTGTATATGTTTCTAAGTTTTGACAGTCGTGAGAAAAGTTTCACCGGGAATAATGCCTTTCTCGGTTCCATACTGAATAAGCTCAAGAGGAGGCAGACTGTATCGAGGGGAATTTCCTTATGAGGGAACTAGTTTTGACTAAGTTAGAAGTAACCTCTGGTTTGACCTAAGTGTAGACCTAACTGCTGGGGAAACTCTAAGTACATACACACAAGTATATAAATATAAGTGTATCAACAGGTATATAAACAAATATGCATTGAATTGAAAAAATGTTGGGTCTTACACTCTGAGAAGAGGCCCAAGTGTATTGTGATTGATTTGTATTGATGATGACTGTATGATTAGGGTTTTAAGAAATTGAAGAAAGTTTTGAGAAAACTTAAAATCTTGAATTTTGAAAGAAAGTTGTTTAAAAAGAAAGAATGTTTGGGGCTTATAACTCAAAGAGAGGCCCAAGTGGTCTAAGAGCAGTTTCACAGGGAATAAGCTCCTCTTAGTACCAGTTTAAAACAGATAGATGATTTTGAAAACAGAGGTCTGTGGCTTACAACTCAAGGAGAGGCCCATGAAAGTTTGTTTATTTGTTTAAAACAAAGTTTATGTACAAAAGATTAGGGCTTATACTCAAGGAGAGGCCCAGATGACATATTTTGAAAACAGGGATTGCACTGTGATACCGAAAGACGTTATGGGACTTATACTATAGCAGAGGCCCAAAATTTGTTTATGTGCAAAAAGGGGTTGGGTCTTACATTCTAATGGAGGCTCAAAAGTGTTTGTAAAGAAAGAAAAATTAAAGGGAAAACCCTAATTTTAATTTAAAAATAATTTTCAAAGAAAATTAAATAAAAAAATGATATAAATATAAAATATATTTAAAAACAAGTTGTGAACTTTGAAAAATGTTTTGAAAAATCATGTTTTGTTTATACGAAAGCTTAAAATTCATTTGAATTTGAAAAAATCAAGAGAAAAATTTCATTAAAAATGTTTGAAAACAATTAAAATGAAATTCTTTACAAAAATTCAAATATATTAAATAAATTCTATTATTTTTATTTTTTTGTAGAATAAAATATTTTAACATTTTTGTGAATTTTGAAAAAAAGAATCAATTAAAAATGATTAAAAATCAGAGAGAAATTAATTTTTGAAATCAATTAAAAAATAAAAGAAATATTCAAATATTCAAATATATGAAAAAGGCGCCAAGAACAAGTCATCTTCTTCGCGCGAGCTCTGGTTTTCCAGATTTGCAAAACCTCTCATATCTCCCTGATTACTCAATGGTTTTGACTTTTGTAAACATGAAAATTGCTCGTTTTTAAACAAGGATTCCAATGGTACCAATTAATTGCATTTATTTTAAGTGTGGAGTGAGAAATCAAGTGATGAACACATGAACCCTAATTTCTGCAAGAACACTATGAAATCCTATACAGTAAAGCTACAAAGCAATTGATTGAGGGGAAACACTCTACACAAGTACATAAACATGTTTGTAACTTGAAAACACATTTATGATGTATGGATCATAGAGTTTGAGAGTGTCAGACTTACTTGTGCAAGAGGAATTCGAATTCTGATGTAGAGGTGAAATTCTGGTGCATGTGCAGAATTCAGATGTCCTAGAACATGCTATTCGACATCTGATCTGACATTATCACAAAGGCCAAGCTATATTACACAAATCATGGTATTGAAACGAAATAAGAGCAAGACACACAGAATTGTTCACCCAGTTCGGATCTAACTATCCTACATCTGGGGGCTACCAAGCCAGGGATGAAATCCACTATCAGTAGTATCAATTCAAAGCTAAACAACCCGTTTACAACTTATCACTTAATCACTACCCAACGACCTTTCTACCTAGATCCTCTCTAGATATGAGAAACCCTTCTCACTCCCAATCATCGCAATGATGTCTAGCAGATGACATCTCAACCACTGCATCAACGGCTCTTTACCTATACAATAATTCAACAAGGATAACAGCTTAGAGTTACTTAAAAGCTTCCTCCAAGTAACACAACGTACTGCCTCTTACCTACAGGCTTTGAGGAATACGGGTAACCTTCCCACAGGTTGGGAGGTTTACCTAGACAAACCCTAGTCTTCTACATGTTGGGCTCGCCACTCTCCAAGGTTACAAACCCTTCTATTTATACCCTGTACCCAACTGGATTTGGGCCTTTAAACACAGCTTCAATAGCTGTTACAAAGCTGCAAAATATACTCCAAGAAAATAGGTCTTCAATATAATATTTCCTAATATGTCTCCATATTTAGAAAGTAATGATTTCTGATTGCATCTTCTAGACCTTTAAATATGCGCCATATAGGATGCATGATTTTCTCCTGAATATTCTGCACAATTCAAAACATAACTGAATCTCAATAATCCAGCTCAGCAGGCGCGATGTCGAATGCTCCCTCATAGGACATCTTCTTCGACATGTTGTTCCAGTTGTTGAATAACTTCAACACAACATGTTAGGTCTTTTCAATAGGACATCTTGCTGTACTTGTTCTTCTTAGCAAGTTTATACATCCTATTCTCTATTACATTATTGCTGTTATTATTTGTTTTACAAAAATTAAGCCAATCCTAATACAAGAGAACTAACAATCTCCCCCTTTGGCAAATTTTGGCTAAAATAAATAATCTAAAAACAATTACAATCCAGGAGTTTACAGCAAATATACAACAGCTGTAGAGTTTAGATTCTACAGCACACAGCAACAGATCTTCAGTTTGAAGATAATGTCTCAACATCTTTGTTTGACATCTTCTTTGCAACCCTCTGAAGAACTCCACTGCATGCATCATCACCAACAAACAGCAAACTTCAGGCTAAAAGGAAGGAAGGTCCTGAAGTTTGTTGGTGCACATGAGGAAGAAGATAGCAGAAGCCAGCTTGTACTCCCCCTCAAACCAGGAATCTCTTCTTAACTTGAAGACCAATGGTGGAATAAGAGAACTCTTAATTGCTCTTTGCAGGGCATAAGAGGAAACTTAAGACCAAACCCTCCACCACTCCTGGTAACTCAGAACACAGGTCACAACCGTGTTCATAACTTAGATCACAGGTCACAAAAAGATATCCAAAAAGAAACATGATAGACATTTGCTATGACATGTTTGGACAACACATGCAACATATGCAACCACAGACTCCTGTCTGAACCTCTGAGCAACAATCCCTTTCTCCCCCTTTTGGGGCAAAAAATGACAAAGGAGGCCATCACAAAACCAGACCCAGGCACAACTAACCCAGACCCGAACAAAACCCATAGTCTTTATGAGAACAACCCTTACCTGATGGTAGAGGATAGGAGAAGCCTCTATAAATAGCTGACCAGTAACTTAGGAATTAACGATCTTTAATTCTTGGTCAAATAAAATGTTAATAGAGCATGGAAAAACTGTAGCTTAATTCAAGGTGCTCCGTCCAAACTGACTTTGAACGCCTTTAATAGCTCTTAGACCAGTCTTACATGACCAATCAGCACTTACTAGGCTCCCTTCTTGCGCGTGGCTGGATGCACAGTCTAGAATATTCCTTTGTTTGGCTCAGGGAAACATGTCTGGAGTGCTGTTCTGACTTCTTACCAAACTAAGTTTGTCTGCTTGTTTACAAATTTATCAGCCCAAGATTCCTCAGAAACTTATACATTCCAAGCATATTTTTTTGGATTCCTTCAAAAGCAGCAGAGAAAAAATATAGGCACTAACTGCACACAGCTATGATATGTCCCATCATGATTTTTGACATTACACAGCACAAACTTGACCAGCACACAAGCTGCAATAGGCTATAGACTACAGCCTTAACATTCAATGCCTTTTATGATCTTACCCCACTAATGCCACATTCTGGTAAATGTTGAGCAAGGCCTCACCATTTTGATTTTGGATACATGGTCTGCCAAGTCCAATAAACACAAGCCCACTTGATTTGAGATTTCTCACACATTCTAAACAAATGTCTTTCAACACAAGATAAGGACTGCCACCACCTTTTACTTGTATTAGAAGAAACCTCCTTATAACACCCTGATAGGGTCTTCAACATGAAAGTAGCCATGTTTTCCAGAGCTACTTGCCATCAAGATTAGAATCTGCCCATTCTAATCCATATTATGTCAGAACTGCCACTTCAGACGATAATGCTGGTTCTTCCAACTCCATAAGTAGGGTACACAACAAACTAAAATGTTGTAACAAAATGTAGGACATCATCACGAGACCAAAGACCACACCACTTGATCACAACCAGCAACCAGCAACCAGCAGACAGCCAGTCAAGACCTAGGCTCATCCTACTAGGGCAGCCTATACCAAGGCACCAGACACGAAGTTCTGGTACCCAATGTGCCCAAAAAAAAAAGCAGGTTCTCAAGAAAACAAATTTCCATGCCAAAGGCAGCTTTGACCGGTCAGGCGATACAACCAAGGTCTCTTCATCCATTATAAATACCAAGCCTCCTTGCTCCTACCAGTACACCAAGGAAGGAAGCACGAGTCAGTCTAACAAGAGTGCAGGAAAGAGACACATGCAGGAGGACAAGAAGCCAGATCCTCAGAAAGTGAGGGACACAACACTGTCCACAGCTGGAGCATCTTCAGGAGCAACACGAACACGAAAGCCATCAGAAACAAGGATGAAGACCATCAAGAAAACTCAAGTGCAACTTCAAGCTTCTGATGACGAATGGGACGAAGATTGGAAGGCTTTTCTTGATTCGGGGGGTTGGGATAACCTTTAGACCCTTTGTATGGTGTTTTCACAAATCTTGTATGCTTTAAGAAAATATGTAATAAAATTCTATTTTAATTCTGTTCCATACTAAATCCTTATGTCTGCAAATTCTTAATCTGCTACATATTAATCAATCTCCCCCTTAACATCACACGTCCAGCTGTATAGAATTGTAACACTCTCCCCCTATCACGTGCTTCTTAGTACATTGAAGAATGGAAAACACAAGACTCATCTTCATGTTTTCAAGAGCTCACTCTTTGTTCAACTCACCAGTTGACCACAATCATCACTTGTACCAACACTCACATGATCTCAATCTGATCAACTTTTCTCTATAAAAGACTACCTGTACTCCTTTGCAAGAATAATGCCTTAAATGAATGGAGAACATGAGACTCATCTTCATGTCTTCAAGAGCGCACTCTCTATTCAACACACCTGCTGAACACATTCACCCACTGCTTGACCCTCACAACAGTACTTGAATCAAGTAGAGACTTGTGATCTCAGGAGACAAACACCATAACATTCTGAACAGAATGTTCTGTCAACAGATGTTAAGACATCAGTCTTAACATCATGCATAGTATCCAGCTGAACTATGAAAACAGACACCCCATTTCAAAACATAGTCTCCAAACTTCCCTTTTTAAGCCTTGGGACCAGCCATCTCATCACAGAAGCGTGAGAGTAGTAATCTCTCATCCAACTCTCATCACTCAGACGACTTGAGACACATCTTCAAGGTCTTTCAAAACATCAGGTATTCTTCCTCAGAATCAGCCAAGAGCACCTTAGAGAATCATACATTCTCCCCTTCAATAACAGCACAGACTGTGATTAGATCATATCAATCCTAAGCACACACAGTCAATACATATCTAGCTTCACAAGATCATTCAGAACATGCCTCCAAAAGGAACATGACCTTGATCTTTGACCTTCATGTCCAAGAAGTCTGCTAGAGATATTACTTCTTGAATCTCAGGATCTCCACTCCTGCAGCAAGGACTAGAAATAAACTGACCTCAGGAGTAAATAACATGTTGATCACACCTTGATCAACTCACACATCTAAGATAAGTTTCAAGACCAGAAACTTCTTAGACATACCACCCAGATGCCTCCTCTTCCAGATCAGGAATAGGTTCCAAACTTAAGTGATCAAACCACATTAGTTTAGCACCCAGAGCATCTGCTATGCCAATCCTTTAGACATCAGAATTCTGCATAATTCTGACGTGATGTTCTAACACAACGTAGGACATCATTCCAAGGAACACATCAAGAGATCAAAGACTGGAGATTAGCCCTTTTAGGAATAGAAGCGAAAGTAACTTACTTCTCACTATCTTCAGATCTCTTACAACTTCACCTATCAATGCCTTTATGAGTGGACTTGAACAATGACCTTCAAGTATCGTTGACAAAGTAAGTTGAAGCATTCTTGCACATATCCTGTCACCATAGGATATACATTCAGAGAAGAACAACCTTCTCAGATACAACCTCAGGAGTTTTCAGATAGATTTGCAGCAGATCAAAAACAAACTCCTCAAAACCTTCAGGTGTCATATATTAGCCCTAGCATCATGAATCAGGTGACACCTCAATACCATAGGTTTGAAAATAAATCAAACATAACAAAGCCACAACAGTTTTTCAATCAAAACTCTAAGCCTTCAGCACATGCCACGAACAGTCCATCCTCCACTTCTAGGAACCATTCTCACAACTATATGAACTACTCCAAGTTCAAACAACTTTTTAGTAGAAGTCTTCTACCTTGACCATGAACCAGAAAGTATCTTCCCTGGGATCTCATCCTGATACAGAACAGAATAACCTGCTTTGATACCAATTGAAATTCTGGTGCATGTGCAGAATTCAGATGTCCTAGAACATGCTATTCGACATCTGATCTGACATGATCACAAAGGCCAAGGTATATTACACAAATCATGGTACTGAAACGAAATAAGAGCAAGACACACAGAATTGTTCACCCAGTTCGGATCTAACTATCCTACATCTGGGGGCTACCAAGCCAGGGATGAAGTCCACTATCAGTAGTATCAATTCAAAGCTAAACAACCCGTTTACAACTTATCACTTAATCACTACCCAATGACCCTTCTACCTAGATCCTCTCTAGATATGAGAAACCCTTCTCACTCCCAATCATCGCAATGATGTCTAGCAGATGACATCTCAGCCACTGCATCAACGGCTCTTTACCTATACAATAATTCAACAAGGATAACATCTTAGAGTTACTTAAAAGCTTCCTCCAAGTAACACAACGTACTGCCTCTTACCTACAGGCTTTGAGGAATACGGGTAACCTTCCCACAGGTCGGGAGGTTTACCTAGACAAACCCTAGTCTTCTACATGTTGGGCTCGCCACTCTCCAGGGTTACAAACCCTTCTATTTATACCCTGTACCCAACTGGATTTGGGCCTTTAAACACAGCTTCAATAGCTGTTACAAAGCTGCAAAATATACTCCAAGAAAATAGGTCTTCAATCTAATATTTCCTAATATGTCTCCATATTTAGAAAGTAATGATTTCTGATTGCATCTTCTAGACCTTTAAATATGCGCCATATAGGATGCATGATTTTCTCCTGAATATTCTGCACAATTCAAAACATAACTGAATCTCAATAATCCAGCTTAGCAGGCGCGATGTCGAATGCTCCCTCATAGGACATCTTCTTCGACATGTTGTTCCAGTTGTTGAATAACTTCAACACAACATGTTAGGTCTTTTCAATAGGACATCTTGCTGTACCTGTTCTTCTTAGCAAGTTTATACATCATATTCTCTATTACATTATTGCTGCTATTGTTTGTTTTACAAAAATTAAGCCAATCCTAATACAAGAGAACTAACAAGAGGTGTTACAGATGTTGTATGATGATCTGGACAGCTTCAATGGACCTTATGTAAGGTGTTTGGAAGCTTGGAATTGATTGGAAACGCCTGGAACTTGTTGTGGTACCTCAACTTCAAATTGGCCTAAGTGGGATTTTGAGCTTTGTGATTCTGATGTTACATATGATGGAGAAGTGTTTGGATAGCTTCTATATGATGTATATGATGTGTCTACACTCTTGGTTTTGGTGGAATTGTTCTCTATTTGAAAATTCGAACCTTATTTGCTAAAGAAGCAAATTCTGGTTCATGAGAAGGAAATGAGAGAAAACATGAGTGGAGATGTGTTGGGGTAGTTTGACCAGTCATACATGACCTCTATTTATAGTAGAGGAAATTTGTTTTGCAAGGAATAGTGAATGGCAACTGATCATGGTGTGTAGCTTGTAGCCATTGAATTGGATGTTCCAAAGTGCCAAGTCAACTTTAACTTGACTCTATTCAATTTTTGCAGGTTTGAACACTTAGAGCTTGGAGTGAATCTTGACTGGTTTGGATTGTTATGGCTTGGTTCATGACACCTCAATGCATTGCATTAATGTAACCTTGCCAAAATTGAATTTCAAAGTTCATGTCATGATGATTTTGCACATGCCAAGTTGAATTCTTGACTCCTTGATCAAGAAACAAGTGAGTCATCAGAAGTTTTGTGTTTTTAGAAGATGACAAAGTTGGAAAAATGGCAAAACTTGAGTGAAAAAATTGTGAGGCACAAGTTATGTATCCATGATGTTGTGTAGGCAGGGTGAAAAATGCCATTTTGGGAAGCTCATAACTTCTTGCTCAAGTTGAATCATGGGAGGCTCTTGTACTTTTTAGAAAGCCCATATATCATACTTCAACTTTGATGTTTAACTTTGGTATTGAATCATCTTGGATCATAATGAAAAATGGCTCCAAAGTTGGACAAAATGAAAACAGATTCTGTCCAAAATTTCACTAAGTGTTTGAAAAATGTCCATTTTCCATTTTTTGTGATTTTGATCAATCCATAACTCAAATTCCATGAGGATTTGGAATATGTTGTAGTTGACAATCTTGTAGTATGTAATGAGAGCTTTCATTTGAGCTTTGGATGGAAGAAAAAGGTTACTTGGATCACAAGTTATGGTCTTGCAAAGTTGGGTAAAAATCATTTTTTTCAAGACTTAGTGAAATTTCAAGTTTCTTAAGATTGCCCCTTTTGAAAGTAAACTCACTTTTCTTGATTTTTCTTGAGGGATGATGATCCAAACCATAAGTTAACATTGTTTTTTACTTAAAGAAACCATGTTTGTCAAGAAATCTCAAAAGTCAAACTTGGTTTTTGGGCACAATTCACTTTTTGTCAGATGAATTTCAAACTTTGTGATTTTATATGAAATCAAGTTCTTGACCTAATTCAAACCTAATGGATGGATTTCATAGGTGTTTTAGAGTGTCTTGAATCATGACCCAAGGTTTGAGATCATGTCTTGGTCAAAAGTCAAATGTATGGTTGATTTTTCCTCAGAAACCCTAGTTTGTGGTTCAGATGAATTTGAATCTTTATATTGCTCATGAACCAAGTTCTTTGTGTCCATTTGAACTTGTAAGAGGATCAATATAAGATATTTGAGGTCTTCAAATCATTCCTTGAGGTTTTGGCTCATGCCTTGCTCCAAAAGTCAATTTAGGGGTGAATTAGGTCAAGAAACCCTAATTCCTGATTTTTGATGAATGCATCCCCTGAGGCTATTTCGAACATATGATTGGATCTATTTGGTCCTTTTGAGCTTACTGGATCATGTTTTGAAGTATTGGCTCATGCCCGGATGAAAATTTCTCTCAGGAGGCCTTGGTCGACCAAAACCCTAATTTGGTGACACTGGTGATCTTGAGGCTTGATCAGCTTGAAATGTTGCACTCTTGTGCTTGATTCTTGATGTGGGAGACCTCTTGACCCTTTATGGATGTTTGAGAGACTTAACAAGTTGAAGACCATGTCCATTCTTGATTGATCCTTTGTCTAAGTACTCTGAGAGGTTTCAAAACCCTAACTCTTGGTTGAGGTGAATGCTCAATAATTTTTGAAAGGATTAATGAGGCATGAAGGTACATCTATATTGTGGTGATGATTTGCACAATGATAGAAATCTTGTGGTCAAAATTTAGGGTATGACATGCATCCTTCATCAACTCATAAGAGAGATAATATTGTTCCATTTTCCTTTTCCTTTGTAAGTAAGCTTTTAACTTTGCATGTTGCTAGTGTTCCAAATGATTATCATTATCTATGTATGAAGTAGTTCATGATTATTCACTTCCAAAAATTTATATTTATGTATGTCAATTATATGCTTATAGGGATGTTGTGCTATTCCATCTATATGCTTGAAATATACTCTTGGTGCATATGGCTTGTTATGTATTCTTGCATGAACTATGGTTGAACATTTTATGATGTTAACAAAATTCTTGTTGTATGTCACTATTATGATAACATCTCTGTTTTAGGATTGAGTGGAGATAAATTCCTATATCGCCTTTCTAGAGCACATGCGTGTGCGGCATTCTGGGAGCACCAAAGGCATATGTCATGAAATCGTGTCGCATTTGCAGAAACTCAAGAGTTTGTGAATGTATTGTATCCTTCAATGTTCATGTTTTGCGCTATGTTATTTAGCATAAATAAGTGGCAATTATGTTCTATTGTTGCTTTTTTTGCTTGTATTTATTTTTAGGAATTATTTTTTAATGTGAATATCATTCTATGTGAGTGCTATCATGTTTATATTCTTACCTTTGCAAACTGTCTCTGTCTAGTATTTTGGTTAGTATGTGAATTAAGATACTTCTCATGGTTTTCTTGTTCTCTTTTTGATGTTGTCAAAGGGGGAGGAGTACACAAGATGAAGTTGGATGTATATATTCAGGGGGAATCTTCATGAAGTCACAAACGTCGTGGAACACATTGTCTCATGTTTTGCCATCATAAAAAAGGGGGAGTATTTGAGTGCTACTTTCCGTTAGGTGTATTTTGAATGATGTCAAAACTAGGATAGTGTAGCGTTAATGTATATTAGAAGGAATCCTCTGATTCTAGATGAGCATATTAGCATTAGGAATCATTAAAATGGTTTGGAAAAGGATTATACATCATATATGCAATGAAAACAAGGTTTTTGTGAAAAAATCATTGAAAAACAAGTTTTTGTGAAAATAATACATGATAGGTTGAAACATACGAGTGTAGGTCGACCTATAGGAGTTTTCCCTTCAACATAGGTCGACACATAACTATTATAGGTTGATCCCCATGCATCAATAATGAAGCCTGTAGCCACTGTCCTTAGGCTAACTCACTTAGGTCGACACAAGACCTTCATAGGTCGACCTAAGACCTTCACATGTCGACCTAATTGTTTGATAGGCCGACCTATTACTTTCATAGTTCGACACACACGAGGCTTTCTTTAAAAAATTCTCATTTTCCTCCATTTATTTGCATTTCCTTTGCTTCATATCTCTCATACATATATATACATATACATGCATCTTTTCTAGTAAGGTTCTAGAGTAAAACCTATACGAAACTAGAATTTTAAAGCACACTCATCATCTTCAACCTCTCTTCTATGCATATACACAATAAAAATACACATAATCATTTTTTGATAGGGTGACCATCTAGATTAGGGTTGATAACTTTCAATTAGTTTGGTGTACCGAGAATATTGGGTTGAGTTCTTTGAGGGTTTCAAATAAGAAAACCGAGTCAGGGTTTTCCTTCAAGATCATTGAGTATTTGAAGTATTTGGACAAGATTATGCAATTCGGATTTGATTGAGTGAAAGTCTTGGGACAAGGTGGTTCCTTGCATGGGAGTAGCGTCAGATGGTGGATCGTGTTGGTAAATTTTGGGTTCAACAAGTGTGCGCTTGGGATTCATTTGATCGTGTGAAAGCCTTGGTACAAGGTTTTTCTTTGCAAGGAAGTATCAAGAATTGGTGAATTGAAATGGCATTGTTGGTGACTTGATCAATCTTTGATCAAGGGTTTTGGAGGTGGTAGAATAAACAACAAACCATACAGTTTGTAGGGTTAGAGTTCTTCATCTCTTCTATATACAATTTTTGCAAAGTAAGGTTAATTGCAAGTATCTCAATTCAATTTTGAATTGAGGGCAGACGTTCCCAGAGCGAGGGAAATTGGGGAATTGCCTAAACAAATCCTTGTGTATCTCTCTCTATCTTTCTCTTTCACTTTCAATTTTTGTGTGTGCAATTTATTGAACTCATTGGTTGGTTGATCAATTCGACTGGGAATTATTTTTGATCACATATTTTAATTAGGTTTTATTGATAGAATCATAATCCGGTTGATTGTGATTTGTTTTAAGATCAACAAAACAAAGCGAACTTCCAAATGATATCGATTGCACACAAAGTGTTCGTTAAATTACATAGTTGTGTTTTTGTTTATTTTTTATAATTGGAAATAAGATCTACATATAGCTTAACATTTGATTGTATTGGAATTAATCGTTGTTGAATAAATTGTGTTAGTTATCATCCAATTCTGGAAATTTACGCATATTCGAGCTTTTCGATAGTAGGTTCTATTAGACAATTCGATTCAGGTTGTTTCTGTTGTACCATAAAACTTTTGAAAACCATTTTAGCCAAAGGTTTAAATTTTAAATATGTGATTTATTCACCCCATCTAGATCGAAGCCTATCCTCTAACATGTTGGTCGACCACTTAGACATTGTTCGATGGGAAATGAGACTGAAATGTTTGGGATCAGTTGAAAATGTAGTTAGAAACAAGTGCATTAAATAAGGTCCCATCATCGAAACATTTTTCATTCCTCTTCAAAGTACAACTTTAACAACTTTGTGGAAAATCATAATCTTAATTGTGATTTTTGAGAAATTAACACCCTATCTTTTTGAAAGTTCAAAAACTTTTGCAAACAAATTTCTCAGCATTCTTGTGAATTAATGATTGTATGAACATATTCAATATTTTTCAAAATAAAAAGGAACACAACAGGTTCCAATGGGAAACTAATAAAGAGTGGAGTAGGCAAAGCGAGGACGAATGCCAAATCATTATATATATCCCAGTGTACTCTCTCTCCCCCCCCCTCTCTCTCTCTCTCCCTTTCTCTCTCTCTCTCTCTCTCCCTCCCTCTCTCTCTCTCACACACACACACACACACACTGTTGAATTTGATTTTCGTAGGATATTGCATGCTTATGTTTTCAAATCTTAGTGTAGTTTATCGTTTATTCAATTTGTAGATATTTATTACGTAAGGTTAGTTTTTTAGAATTGATGCCTAATCGAGCTTTAGTGGTGATTAAATTATGAGAAACTGTTGAGATTATAATTTATTTATATTGAATCGTTGTATAAACACACCTCGTGAAGTATTCAACTGAATCAATTGATTACCATTTGTGTATCATCATAAAATCGTTTTGGTATTTGTAAATTGGTTAAGTGTTAACGTGATCAAGTTCCAACAAAATTATATTCCTCACTTTTTCTCTTTAAACTTTCAGTGTGCATTTTTTAAAAACCTCTGATAATCCATTTTGGAGAATCGATCAAATTTTAAATTTTTTTAAAGAGTCTATTCACCCCCTCTAGACCATTTCAATAGCGCGCGCACACACACACACACACACACACACAACAAAACAAAATAATTGAATGACTAAATAGATAGAACTTCAATGGAGACTCTATTATTGAAGGACGTCATCCTAAGTCATTGGCCGTTGTTCTTCCTTGGGTCTCTGGGGTGTACTTCTCTTATTTCAAACGCATACTTTGGTGGGACGAGGTGTAGAAATACACTGCTTCATATTTTCTTGTTGGTGCATTGATGGCTGACCGACTTCACTAGGGAATGTAGCTTGATTAAAAACATTTAAACTTTGGGACCCCGAAGTTGCCTTTGTCTAAAGCCCCGATTATGTATCTTCTAACTATCAAGACCGAAATCTCCAAGCGTATTTCTTACCCTAGAGCGGATATCTACCTTAAGTAGTCAATCAGATGATCGATAATTTTTTTATAGGCCACCCGACATGTCGGCCGGCTTCACCTTGCCCGATAGGACATTTGGATGTGGACGACGTTCTTAGAGAATCTACTTTTTCGGTCTCTAGTTGAGGGTCACAATGTTTTTTTTCTAGTATTTCCTTTGGAACGACGAAGATGGGCATCAATTGGAAATAACTGCTAGAATCCAGGGAGGATGAACCCCTTTCACCTTTGCTGGCTCGACCAATGTGAGCAATATTACTCCATAAATGATGTCTACGAGCAACCTAGTATAGACCATGGCGCCAATGGAACTATTGTACTTACGGGGCAGGTTGTACCCGTTCCCAAACCCCTTTAATCCTTATTCCATCCCCCATGCCAACCCTCATGCAGAGGACGGGATCAAGCAATAAGGGAAACCCGTATTCTCCTCGAGGAAGGTCCACTCATCGGTCGAAGATCCTTTGGTACACATATAAGTCGTTTTTGTGCTAGATCCACTCCTGACATTAACTATGACCTCGTCGTATCTTTGACACCGCAGTGGCAAATATCTTGTCAGCAAAGGGAGATAACATCAATGTTAGATATGAAGATGGAAAGTGAATCCTCGGCCTTATCTTCAAGGTACTCACCTTAATTTTCTTGTGTTTCCATTGTGAATCTGGATCTAGATTTAGAATAATTTCTTTATCTTCTTCTTCTTCGCGGAGTTCCTAAGGGAAATCAGAGATCTAACAAATCACCGCTAAAACAATAACTTCATGGATCGAATGCGGCAAATATCCGCATTTAGATTTGAATGCTCTTAATTTAATGATTTGGGGGAGGTTACGAACTGTTAAATCAGAGATTGGATATAAGGTCGTAGGAATTTCAGATCTAGAACTTCTATGTTTGCACGATGATTCAGATGCACACAACAATATATTTGGTGTTGGATGATGCAATCCTATTGTTGGGTAATTTTTATTGTGGATTGTATCTATGATGAAGTTCCAATTTATGATCCTCTAACAAGTGCTAGTTTATTTTGAAAGGTAAATTCGTTTATGGTTTAGTAATACTGACAAACATAAAAAATTAAATAATAAAATTAAGAATATTTGAGGATAAGATTGGACAATAATGGGGACGATTAATGAAGAAAATGATCTTCTAACATGTGCTTGTTTATTTTTGAAAGATAATTAATAGTGACGAACATAAAGAATTAAAACTTCTTGAGAAGAAGTTTTAACAATAATGTAGAGGATTGATGAAGGAAAAAGTTTGAAGAAAAATGAATTATTACTTTAAACAAATAAAAATGAGTGAGTTAGGAGTCATGTGGCGTTTAACTTATCACATTAGCACCATTAACACATTTAATCATATAGACTAACCTATTAACTTAAAGGATAAACATTTAACCTAATAAGTGACAAGTAGGGATGAAAATAGGATAAGCCGAATTAGGCTTTGCCAAACCTAAGTCTGACCTATCAAAAAAACCGAAGCTTGAGCCTAACCTATAGCCTGTAATAGGCATATTTTTTGGCTTAAATCTGGTATTTTCGAACGCATGGTTCGCCTGTTAGCTTACATAAAAGCCTATTTATTTTAGACATATGTAAATAAGCAATTCATATAATGTTTAAATAGACTAACAAACTAAAAGACCAATGAGAGTAAAAGTTTGTGTGCATTGACTTATTTTAACTTACCTATTAGAATAAATTTTGTGAGACTAGTTGGTTAAGTAAACTTATGAAAACTACTTATAACATTATTCATAAGGTGTTTTCACCTTATTTTCATAAGTTCTCCAAAATAACCATGTTTTATTTATGTATTTTAATTCAAAGTGCGAAACACAACATAATGATAATAAAACAATTATTTATATTTATTTAAATATGCCGATCTGATAGACTTAAAAGACTTTTCTATGGCCTGAGGTCTAACCTTTTTTTAACTAAATAAGCTTATAAAAAAAGCCTAGACCGTTTCTATTTTAAAAAAAAATCTGGCTTGACCTAAGTCTGTATAAGCTAGGTCGTAGACCCGTATTAATCGGCCTGACTTATTTCCACTCCTAATAATAAGTTTAAAATATTAAAAGAGTTAGGGGCGTGGGCATGTTTGAGAACAATATACAAAGACCAAAACAATATAAAACACATTGTGATTTTGGCCAAATTCAATGTGATTATAAAATTCCACATAACGTGTGTTTAGTTCTGCGATAAAGAAAATTGATTTTGAGTTATTTGATTATGATAAATCAAAAAGGAGTTGAAGGTAAAATATATTTTTGGATAAATTTCTAAAAAAGTGAATTGAACTTTAAACTATAAAGATACAAATTCTAATTTTAAATAGAATTACTTTTAAAAAGTACAATAAATTCTGTTATAAAGAAAACAATGTGTCAAAATCAATTCTATACATAGGAGTTGACCTGTCAGTAAAAATCATGAGATTATGCTCATCTCAACGTCTCAAATTTATATCTTGTTAGATAAATAATTTATATGTTGTGTCAGCCGATACATACTTTACTTTTACTTTAATTAAGACTCTTAGCAAATGAACTATGAGATTGATTCGATTAGATTAATTACTCAAAAAGCCGAATACCAAATATATATATATATATATATATATATATATATATATATATATATATATATATATATATATATATATATATATATACTCTCCAAACATGAAAGCAAACATTCAATATCCTTTCAATGAAATTGATTATAAAGGGTGAACTTGAATGTGTGATTATTCCCACGGAAGGAATTAAATTGAGTAGGTGAATAGGTGATGACAATAATATCAAAATCAAATTTAATGAGTTTAGGTATATTTTAATTTTGTTTAATAAAATCAGAACGGTGGAAATGAGTTGTACTATTGAATAGGGATTTGCTAGTTGCTAGTAGATACTATGATTGAATGCTATGGACATTGGCATAGTACTTTCGTAGGTGTTGATGTTGCACCCTCACTATTGCCCATTTCACTATTCTTGTCCTTCAAAACCTACCAAGAACTCAAGGACCTTTCTTTCACTAAATACAAAATAACCATAATACCAATAATTCAATAATTACTTTCGTCAAAAATATAATGCAATAATTACTCCTATCGTGGTTTGTGTGGCCAGTTTGGGTCTATTTATTTTGAGTGACTAGATATTTCTCCTCTATTTATTATAATTTTCTAACAAATTTATGGATGTCAAAAAATTAGTTAGATTAATAAATTCATTCAAAGAACATGCTATTTTTTTTTTATAGATTTTACTTTATAATTATCAATATTATGAGAGAGGGAAACAAAATTCGTTTTTCATTGATCAATTAATAAACATTTAATTTATAAATTTAATTTGATCTATTAGTTAATAAATGTTGTTTCTTTAAATCTAGTTAATTTAGTTAATTCTATTAAAATTTAATTCAAAATATTTAAGATAGTACAATATTATTGAGTATTCACCATATACCATATTGTTTTATAAAAGTTTAATCATTCAATCAAAAAATAACTAACAGTTGACCCAATTCTCTTTCACTCTCCATTAATATATGTTCATAACAAATTTCTATTAGAGTTGTTGTAAGTTAGTTGCAACAATAAACTGCTATATATAGCAAATTGTAACTGAATCTAAATTAATGAATGAATACTCAAAATTATGTAATCTCTGTGTGTGATATTACCAATTTTAACATAGTATCATAAGCTTATTCGATCCATTATACATATCTTTTACTTCTTATCCATGGCTATATCTTCAACTTTTCAAACATCTACAACACATGATGAAATTTCCGCGGCAAAATCAACCTTTAAATAGAAGATTTATGTGAAATTGGACGAAACAAACTATTGGCAATGGAAACAACAGGTCAAAGGAGTTCTTTGAGAAACAAAAATGGTGAAGTGTGTTGTTACGCCTCATACTCCTGAGTGATTTTTCCCCATTGCTGATTGTTGATTGAAAACATGTTACCTGCAACTATACATGTTCGTTCAAGTAGAAAGTGAGAAAAAGTAAAAATATCGTACCAACAGGAAGTGAAAGTAACTTAGGTTGATTTTATAAGCAACTATCTTTCGATATTAAGCATGAACAAGAGTAAAAATAATAATAGGTTGGCACAAGTTTAGTGTTTCTCAAATTAGTAAATTACTATTGCAGAGAAAGAGTTGTGATTATATCAAGAGAGTGTATGTTGAGTTGTGATCCATTAATATGTATAAAGTAATTATGTGTATATGATGTGATGTGTCATGGCAGAAAAGGTCAGTGAGTGATCTAGGAGTATATCTCTACAACATCAAAAACATGCATACAAGGGCAAGGGAACAAATATCTAAGTCTCACTTATAACCCTAGGATACGTCTGTTTGTCTCCTGAAATTCCTTTATAGTTGTGGTTTCTTATCTCTAAGCAAACTAAGCGAGTGAATATCTATATCCTACTCATGCAACTACTTTTATTATGAAGTCCACTTGTTGTTGGATCCTCACAACAACAAACTTTTATCTTTTTCGAAGTTGATCATTCAAAGAAATAGATTTAAACATGTTACCACACAATAAAACAAGACACTAAACAACACACCATTTTAACATAAAAACAACTTCATATTAACTTCTCATTGCTCAACAAAGAAAAGGTTTAACTCATGATGAGAAGAGTATAACTTACAAAACTGGTTCTAAAAGAAAACATTCTTAAATAAAAGATGAAAAAGAAATAGCAACCTAAGAGTAACGTGAAGCTTCCTTGTGTTGGATAACCATCAAGTGATGACTTCAGTCACGCCAGGCTTCAGCAGTTAACACTAGAATAGGTGAGAAGAAGAAACACTCTTTTCTCTCCACTCTTTCTTACAATAATATTATTTGTGTTTTTCTATAAGGTTCTGAACTCTCTCAGCAAACTTCAATATGGTCTATATATAAGCCTTCAGCTAGGGTTTCTATCTCTCATGTCTTGGATCGTGGGCCTCCTTAGGATCACAACAAACCCAAATATCAAATCAGAATATTCCCTTTCTTCCTTCATCTTCGTCTACAAGGAATAAGGTACAAAGACAATAGCGGGGGACAAGGTGTAGCATGGCAGTCTGCTGTAGTAAGGGGCGCAGGCAACGCTATCCATTCTGCATGGTGCGTTCCATTGAGGATGTACTGTTGTTCCTTCTTTTGTCTTCTAGTGCTATGAGTCTTATCCACTCATCTTGAGGGAGCTCTACCAACACACAAACAAATATTCCTTCCCAATACAAATCCGTATCCACATATGCCCTAGGGATTCAGATGGTTCTTCATTTCATCTCTTAACTGACTTCATTTTTGTTTTAGTTTGAACTTCCAGGTCCTGCCCTCAACTGTCTTGCCTCAGGTCATCAGAACATTACTAAAACATCCAAAAAATACATCAAAACTACAAAAGATAGCACCTATTATGCTCTAAGCTAGAACTACAGAAACATATATAATGCATTAAAACATAAATAAAATGATAACTCTACTAGTGTTAAATAAGAGATTAGGCTGTATAATAACTCATAAAATGTGGGTTATCACACCCCGAAACTAGAATCATTACCTGTCCTAAGGTGATGCGGCCGTTAACGACATAGAAATTAAACCAACCAACAACCACCCTTACTATTAGTCTTAACTCATAACTAACTCAGAACTCAACTCAGATGGTTTTCAAAAATTGCCACAACTCATCCCTGGTACCAATATGAAGTGTGTGTGTATGTTGTGTTATACCGATGTTACCAGTCATGCCACTACTCTTTAGTCAAGATAGCTAGCCTTTCGAGATGCATTTACTACTTTATCTTATATCCTTTTTATCTCTCTATTGACACCTCAGCTTGCCCACTACTTTATGGATGGTAGGTCGTAGGAACATTATGTTTGACTCCATCTTTTGCCATAAGCTTTTCAAACAATTTATTGCAAATATGAGTTTCATCGTCACTATTGATGGCACTAGGCATGCCATGTCTAGAAAAAAATGTTTTTCACCAAGAATTTGGTCACAACTTTAGCATCATTAGTGGGAGTTGCTACCGCCTCTATCCACTTTGAGACATAATTAACAACCACCAGTATGTATAGGTTTCAAAAAGAGTGAGGAAATGGCCTCATGAAGTGTATGCCCTACACATCAAATAATTATATTTCAAGGATGTTGGTGAGAGACATTTCTTGCCTCATGGAGATATTCCCCATCCTTTGGCATCTGTCACAACTCTTAACTAAATCATGAGCATCTTTAAAAAGAGAGGGCCTAAAATAACCTGATTTAAGAAATTTTGCAACAGTTTTGGTCCCTCCAAAGTGCCATCCATAAGGAGCATCATGACAGGCATACAAAATCTGTCATGCCTCTAGTTGATTAACACATCTCCTAAGCAACTGGTTAGTACATCTTTTGTAGAGAAAGGGTTTATCCAAAAAATAACTCTTGGTCATATGGAAGAACCTCTTCCTTTGTTGATAATTAAATTCAGGTGGGATGTATCTGCTGACTAGGTAGTTCACAATGTCATCGTACCATGGTGTCACGCCAGAAGTAATCAGCGGCAATTGCTCTTCAGGGAAACATTCTTGAATTAACTCATTGCTTCGACTCCAAACCTCTTCTGGAAACCTTGAGAGATGATCAGCAACTAAGTTCTCCACACCTTTCTTGTCAGTCATCTCCAAGTCAAACTCTTGCAATAACAACACCCGTGTTATCAAGCTAGGCTTAACATCATTCTTGGAAATAAGATACTTAATTACAACATGATCAATATAGACAACCAACTTTGTTATTACCAAATAAGATCTGAATTTATCAAAAGCAAACACAACTTCCAGTAGTTCCTTCTCAGTGGTGGTATAATTGATTTGCGCTTCAATCAAAGTTCTACTAGCATAATAGATGGTGTGGAACACTCTGTTATGTCTTTGACCCATCACAGCTCCAATGGAAAATCACTGGCATCACACATGAGAGTTCAAATATTTTCATCTAATCAGAAGCTTTCATTATAGGTGTAGAGATCAATGCTTTCTTAAGCAAATTGAAAGCATGCATGCATTCCTGATTGAAGACATAAGGCACATCATGTTGCAACAACTTACATAATGGTTTAGTTATCTTGGAAAAATACTTGATAAACCTCCTGTAGAATCCAACATTACCTAAAATACTCCTAATTCCTTTGATATTCACAGGTGGTGGCAGTTTTTCTATCACTTCAACTTTATCCTATTCCACTTCCAATTCTTTCTTTGAGATCTTATGGCCTAACACAATCCCTTCTTTTACCATGAAATGACATTTTCCCCAATTTAGAACAAATTTTTTTTCTTCGCATCTAGTCAACACCAGATCTAAATTGTCCAGACATTTCTTGAACGACTCTCCAAAAATAGAGAAATCATCCATGAAAACTTCCATGGAACTCTCAGTAATATCTAAAAAAATGGCCATCATGCAACGTTGAAATGTGGTTTGAGCATTGCATAGTCCAAATGGCATCCTTCTAATGTAAAAAGTACCATAAAGACATATGAATGTGGTATTCTCTTGATCTTCAAGTGCAATTGCTATTTGATTATAGACAAAATACCCATCAAGGAAGTAGTAGAATTACTTACCAGATAATCTATCCAACTTTTGGTCAACGAAGGGCAGAGGAAAATGGTCTTTTCTTGTGACTCCTGTAGTTTATGCAAACCCTCCAACCACTCATAGTTTGTGTGGGGATTAACTCATCTTTTTCATTGGCTATGACTGTCTTGCCTCATTCTTCGCTACACATTCTATATGACTCACCCACACACTATTAAAGATAGGGTAGATGATTCCAACATCCAGCCATTTGATAATTTCCTTCTTCACCACTTCCTTCATGATTGGATTTAACCTTCTTTGACTTTCAATGTTGTTCTTGGAATTGTCCTCCAATAGAATTTTGTGCATGCAAGTTGTAGGGCTAATTCCCTTGATGTCAGATATTTCCCAAGAAATTTCATTCTTGTGTTTCTTCAGAAGTGTCAGCAAAGCGTTTAGAACATTGAAGACAACTTGTTGTCCGTTCACCCTCATGGTGAGTTCTCTTTTTTCCATATCAATCAAAGTTCTCCCCGTGGCAAGGAAGGGTCTTCCCAACAGAATGGGAGTTTCTATATCAGCATTGAAATCTATGATAATGAAGTCAGTTGGAATACAAATTTGGTCTCCCTGACTAGCACATCTTCAATTTTTCCTTGAGGATAACATATACTTATATCTGCAGGTTGAAGTGTGATTGTTATAGGCCTGGTGACTCCTATAACACCCTTTTCTACCCCACAATTAATCACGGCAAATACACAAGTTATCAAAGTAAAAACCACCTCAGAAGGGTGCACATTTCTCAATAAACTCAAATAAAACATTTGCTCCGTAAACAACGGCATTTTCCTCAAAATAAATCAAAAGCCATCAAACAACATCAGAACCACCATAACCACAAATAATCCAAAATTAAAAAGGTTATCAAATAGAAACCACAATAATCAAATAACAACAAAAATAACAACTCGACAATGGTTCGACTCAACGACCCAACCCGATGTTATAATATCAGAGCAAGACCCTCTACATCGACCAAAAGTAATTAAACTTCAAAAGTCCTCGAAGGCATCCACAGCTAAGTCTGATCACCTTCACATTACTCACGTGGAGGCAACATTCAAACAGGAAGGCTGAGTAATCACAATTCATTATAATCAATATAAAAACAGGATATGCATAAAATGGCGTCATCATCATATACAACATCTTTAGGGTTATCACAAGGAAAACATCAAAATCACAACATCATAAAATACATCAATGCTAAATAAATGCAATGCACAACGAGACTTATGCATGTGGTACCAAACGTCACAGTCGATGGACACTAGGCCATCACCCTCCAAAGATCTCCGTCATTAGGTTCGGTTCCACACAAGAACTGGAGCACGTCAAAATTTACCTCAAATCCACACAATGGGATTGAAGTCTAACATCATCACTGAAATGCTATGAATGCATGATACACAACATCATTAATCATCATCGTCATAAAAATCATTTATGTGCATCATCATTCATCAGTTCTCATATTAATCATATCATCATATATTCGTCAAACATCACAAAACATCATCTCATATTCATCAGTAACATCGTGGTAAATCACCAGAAATCTCAGCACCAAAACATCAAGACAACACAAAATCATAAAACAAAATTTCGCAAATAGCAGGCGTACGCTACTGAGTTCGCAGTGCGAACCTGTTTGCTTTGGCGTTCGCTTTGCGAGCTGCCAGCGAACCCCAAAATCCCATACAAAAACCAGAGGGTTTCCATTTTTTCTCTCGCTCGCCACCCTCATTCGCTTTGCGAATCCACTCGCTGGGACGTTCACTTTGCAAATTAAATGTCACACTTCAGAATTCATTCCAGTATCATCAAATAAATTATCGCGCATTCGTTGCGCTGCTCGCTTTGCGAGTCTGGGGCGAGTGTTCGCCTTGCGAAGGAAACGTTCGCTTTGCGAACCTGCGATTTTAGGAAATTTCTGCTACGCATCAGTAGCATATCAGACCCAAAAGCTCTTACGATTTCAATCCCAATTACCCCCAAAACATCCCTACAACATTCCTAAGGCATTATGGTAATCAAAGGCATAAAAGTTACGACTATTAGGTCGATTCGTTACACAATTCGAAACCTCAAATCACCTAAACCTTCACAAACTCTCAAGATTCTCATAAACCCCATAAATCCCTTTCACCACAAGGTCGAAACAACATCGACGGGGAAAATCACCCTCAAGGTCTATTTTATCCGATTCAATTCAACCCTTAATAATCGATTCACAAAATACCCTCAAATCATCAGTTTACTCATAAATCCCATAAACCCACATAAACCTCAAAATCCACTTTAAATACATCGAATTCCTATATTGAAAATAATTAAAGGCAATACTCCCCATACCTTAGACTATCGATTCGAAGCTTTCCCTATTGAGTCTTTGGAAACCTTCTCGAATCCTCGCCTTTTCCTTTTTCCTCAGAGCTCTCACTTCTTTCCTTCTTTTTCATGGTCTAACAAAATTAATCCTATTCTCAAATTCTCCTTTTAGTTAAACCTAACCCTTGGGCTTCTAAAATGGTTTTCTCCATATTACCCTCACTAACTCCTACTCAAAAGTCCATCTTACCCTTAATTCTTCTAATATTATTTAAAATAAATAATAATACAATATATTCCATGATATATACTATTATTTACTCAAATAACTAAAACTCCACAAAATTACCAACATCAACAAAAACCACCAAAATTCACAAAAATGCACGAATATTATATTTAAATAAATTAAATAAATATTCTTACGAAATGTGGGGTGTTATAGCTCCAATCCCTAGTTTCTTGAATATGGGTAATGGCTTGAGATTAATACTTTCTCCAAGGTCACATAGTGCCCTGCCATATAATGTCTCTCTATTGTTACATGGAATAGTGAAACTGCCAAGGACCCTTTAATTTGGGAGGAAGTGTTCCTAGCACAAGCTGGTTTCACTCTTGAGTTAATGCAACAGTTTCAAATTCTCCTACCCTCTTTCTTTTTGTGAGAACATCTTTCATGAATTTGGAGTAATTGGGCATTTGTTGAATAACATCAATCAATGGAATGTTGATATGAAGTTGTTTAAGAATTTCCATGAACTTGCTAAACTGTTGTTTTTCCTTGGCTTTTTTTATTCTTTGAGGAAAGGGAGGCGGTGGTCTTTCTTAAGTGAATTTGTGCACTTTGTCGACCTCTGGCATGACTGCAGGTTGCTCTTCAGGATTTAAAGTAATGCCAATGGTCTTCAACATAGCTCTTTCTGGTACTAATATTTCTTCATTTTCTTCTTCTGAACTCAGTTCCTCACTGAACTCAACTTTCTTTTTTTCTAAACTGCCGTGAGCTGACAGTTTTTCATTTGGCACGTTTTGTCTTGTAGAGGTTGATTCTCACATTCTTTTCCACTTCCAAGCGTAATGAACTTACATGTTTCAATATTGTAGACTCCAAATGTTATGGCTGGAGTTTCAGTAGAGCTTGGGAGAGCACCCATATTTCTTGAGCTAAGAGCAATATTAATTTTCCCTACTTGATTCTCTAGGTTTTTGATGCTAACTCCTTGAGCTTGGACCATATTTTTGGTCTCTTGAATGAAGGATTTCAGTATGTTCTCCAACTAGTTATTCCCTTGATTAGCCACAACATAGTTTGGTGTGGAAAAACCATGTGGGACTTGTGGAGTTTGAGGTGCTTGAGGTTTAGGATGATTTTGATTGTTGCTCCATGAAAAATTTGGATGGTTGCGCCAACTAGGGTTGTAGGTGTTACTGTAGGGGTTGTTATACTTGTTGTTACCAACATAGTTAACTGAAACTAGATTAGGAGAACAATCTTCAAATAGGTGAGCACATCCATAGTAAACACAGACAACGACTAATGCATCAGTCACTACCTTAACAGGTTCAGCAGCTGGCATGACAGGACTAGTCATCATATTCTTCATCATTTGATTAAGTTGGGCTATTTGAGCAGCAAGAATAGTAGTTTCAGTAACTTCATGCACTCCAGCTGGCTTCTTCTGATTAGGAGTAGGGACAACTCTTAAAACCAGCCATTGATAAGTATTGGCAGTAATGCTTTCAATCAACTTATAACCTTCTTCATAAGACTATGACAATAATGGGCCACCACTTGATGCATCAAGCATATTCCTTGATGAAGGAACCAATCCATTATAAAAATTCTCAAGTTGGATGCAAATTGGGATTCTATGATGGGGGCACTACCTCAATGGATCTTTAAATCTTTCACAAGCATCAAATAAAGATTCATCTTCCCCTTGCCTAAAAGAAGTAATTTCATTTCATTTTGGCATTATTGACAGGGGGAGTATTTTGCTAGAAATTTTTCAGCCAGAGTATTCCAAGTGGCTATGGAATTAGGCTCAAGAGAGTTCAACCATCTCTTTGTTCAATCTCTCAATGAGTAAGGAAACAACCTCAACCTGAAGGCATCGTCTCATATGCCAGGAATCTTAAAGTTACTGGCCACTTCCAAGAATTTCCTAAAGTGCAGATGGGGATCATTATTTGCAGAACCTAAATACTGACCAATGGCTTGCAACATTTGGAACATCATAGGCTTGAATTCAAACTGAGACACTATGATTTCAGGTATGTTGATTCCTATTTTCATGGAATTTGGACAAAATACAATGTAGTCTCTAGTGTTTTGTGCTCTGTCATTTGCAATGCCAATGATGTCTTTATCTGCCATGACAAAGTCTTCTTGCACCAAATCTTCACGCACAAACCCTTGTTGTTCTTCTATGTCTATAACAAGGAAGGGAGGAGGACTCCCTAGTAAGCATCGAGTAAGCTGAAATCTTCTTAGCAACCTGAGAGCTCTTTCAGGTTCAAGATCGCCTCTGTAAACTAGGTTCAAAGCCCTGCGCATACAACAAATGAGCAACTGTTAAGACACGAGATTACAAAAAAGTTAGAAGCTCCAATGCTTAATAACAAAAAAATAGTATTAAATACAAAATTAAAATGTTAACTTGGCACTCCCTGGTAACGAAGCCAAAAACTTGTGGCTGAAAACGTGTTACATGCAAGTATACATGTTCGTTCAAGTAGCACGTGATAAAAAAAAGTAAAGATATTGTACCCACAGAGAGTGGAAGTAACTTAGGTTGATTTTATAAGCAACTATCTTTAGATATTAAGCATGAGCAAGAGTAAAAATAATAATAGGTTGACACAAGTTCACTGTTTCTCAAATTAGTAAATTACTATTGCAGATAAAGAGTTGTGATTATGTCAAGAAAATGTTTGTAGAGCTGTGATCCATTAATATGTATGAAGTAATTATGTGTATATGATGTGATGTGTCGTGCCAGAAAAGGCCAGTGAGTGATCTAGGAGTGTATCTTTACAACATCAAAAGCATGATGTCGTACCTCGAAAAATACGATCCTCGCGATGGACGCGGAAAAAAACTGTTCGAAACAGAGCCGCCACCGAACTTTATTTATCCCAAAGAGGGAAAGGAAAATATCGATAAAACCTTTAAAGGGAGATAAGAACATGGTCGTCGCAACCAAATTCGGGTTCGGCAGTCGATTACACAAAGGGAATGTATTAGCACCCTCTACGTCCGTTGTACTCAACGGGAACCTCTTGATTCGATTCGAGTGTAATGCTAGCTCAGTTTGTTTGTTTTCTTCTAAGGTAGTAGGATTTGTTTTCTAAGGGGAAAATGGGTGGTTTTTTATTAGGGTGCTCGGCAAGGATTAGAACCCTTGTGCCTACGTATTCCCTCGTGCAATGGGAAAGTCAAAGCATTCGTAGTTCGTGGGACTACGGTTTGTTGGTGTTTTTTAAATGAACGAGTGTTTAATTCGCATTCTAACTGCTAAACGTTGGCTTGTTTGCTCGCTAAGGGAGGCTGAAGCACTAGTTTATATGCGCGGAAGAATGGACTAAACAATGTTCTTCATGAAAAGTTGTTTGAATAAGGATTAAGTGTATTAGAGATTTGATTGAGAAAAAGGTTTTGATTTGAATGTATTTTAGGATTTTGGTTGCATAGGAAGTGTTTGGTTTGTTGAGTATTTTAGAGGAAGAATGACAATTGTTCGATAAACGAAACGTCGACCTCGCAACCAATTAATCGGGGCATTACTGAGATGCTAGATCTCAGCGACACATTTTTCATTCTATTAATTATGAAATCGCGTTTGCTGGACAATGGACTTCTTTGTCCACGTAATTAGGGCAAGTGTTTTAGGAACGAAAGATAGAAAAGAACACAACCCAATGTGTGCGCCTCAAGAGCGTTCGTTCAAGGGCCCAAGAAGTGCTAGATCTCAAGAGTCCACTACTTTCGTAATTTGATTAGGAAAAATGATTTGAATTTTATTAGAGTATCTTAATTAGATGTGTTAATCGGATTAGGATAAGTTACAAGTTTTAAGGAGGATTAAGTGTTTTAATAGGATTGAGATTTAAGTGTTTTTAGAAATGAAAGACGGAACGAACACAACTCAAGGTGTGCGCCCCAAGAGCGATCGTTCAAGGACCCAAGGAGTGCTGGACCCCAAAAGCCCACTACTTCCATAATAAGTTAGGAAAAGGTTTAGAAATATTAATTAGAAAGACCTTAATTAAGAAAATATTTTAAGTATTTCAAAGTAGATTATGGTTTTAATTTTAGTTAAGAGAATATTTGTAAAAAGATTAAGTAAATGTTTTAAGATTTGAATTATGATCTTTAAGTTAAGAAAGTGTTCTAAAGGTTAAGTATTTTAGTTAGATTAAGTATTTTTAATTAAAAAAAGATTGTATTTTTAAGCATTAAGTGTTTTGATTAGGATTTGAATGGATTAAAAGATTTTAGAAATGAAAGACGGAACGATCACAACTCAAGGCGTGTGCCCCAAGAGCGGTCGTTCAAGGACCCAAGGAGTGCTTGATCCCAAAAGCCCACCACTTCCATAATTGATTAAAAAAAATAGGTTAGAAATATTATCCTAAGTGGTTTATGATTTAATTTAGTTAAGAAAGTATTTTATGATAATTTTAGAGTTAGAGAAATTGAATTAGCATGATTAATTAAATTAAAAAAAAAATAATGGAAATATTTTAAGATTTTCTAAAAAAAAGAAAACTAGTTAGAAGTTTAGCTTTACATTTTTTATATTAAAAATAATATTAAAATTAAAACTAAAAAAAAACAAAAGAAGAAAAAAAGAGAAACGGGCCAGGCAGAAATTGGGGGTGTGAATACGAGAGAATCCCCCAGGCCCAGGGAGCCCACACGCAGGGAGGGTGCACCATGCATCCAAGGTCAACTCTTTGACCTAACCCTAAATCTGGGCCATTGAAATGTATCCAGGAGTCAGGCTGACTCCAATCCAATGGTTGAAAGAGGAGGGTGCATAACACCTAGGAACCAAAGGAAATAACCTATCACCGGTGACAAGTGTCATGGTGGGGGACACTTGTCATCCTACACTCCAGCCAACACAACGCGTGGAGATCAAAACAAGGGAAAGAGGTGAAGACCTCTCACATTCTGATCTAATGTTCTCTCTATGCTACTCTCTATCCCAACTCCTTCTCTCTACATCTTTCTTTGCAAACCAGCTTCGCCGAAGAAGACCGGCGGCCGGCGGTGGCGCCGCCGTCTTGTCCGGTCACTCACCACCTCAAAATACCAAAGTTCAAACACTAACCCTTCCTAAAAAACAACGACAGACTCGAATCCGAACTCACTTCTCCCCAATTTCCTCTCAAATGGCCAAATCGGCCTCGTTCCCAAACCAAACCCTAAAAGGAGAACGCGCAAACGGACATGGGTTCAACAAGAATAGAGCAACAACACGAGCAAAAGCTACACAAATATGAGAAGAAGTTTTGAAAAAGCTTACCCTCGAAGATCTCGAACTCAGGTAGAGTGTCTTCCGATTCTAACTCGTTCCTGCTTCTTTTCTTTTCGGGGCTCAAACTCCCTCTCCGATCAAGCTCTCGACTTGCATTTCTTCTCCGCGCGGTGGCCTCTCTTCTCCTGCTTCTGAATCCGGTTTCACTTTGTGAATCTCTCACTCTCAGTTTCGGATTGTGGATTAGGGTTAGGTTTCGAAGAGGTTGCGGTTGAAGGAGCACTCGATGGTGGCGGTTATGGAGAAGGGTTTCCGATGATGAATAATTGAATGGAGGGATTTATGGTGTTGTTGTTATGAAGATTGAAGGCGTGATTTTGTGACGTAGTGAAGGTAGTGAGGCTACATGGTGATATGACGATGTTACCGTAAAACGAGGTCATTTGAAGGTTTTGTTGGAGCTTTGATGATGAAACAATGAAGGAAGTTTAAGGTTGTGGAAGGAAAAGTGTAGTAGGGCTGAAGGAGAGTCGAGACGATGAGAATCGTTTAATCGAGTGAAAAAGCCGTTGAGGAATCGTTTTACAGTGAGGTTTGTGTTTTCCAATTTGTTTTTTCTTTTCTCTCTTTTTTCCCAAATTCCCCTTGAATGTATCTCTTCCTCCTCTTTTTAAAACAAATTGTCTTCTCTGTTCTTTTGGCATGATTCACTTGTCTTGTTATTGTGGTATTGAGTGGTTGCTTTCACATATTGCAGAATTGTTGTTGTGTCACTGTGTTATCCTTTTGATGCAAGTAGTGGTTTGTTATTGTTGGTGAAAAGTTGTTTTCAATGGTGCAGGGTCTGTTTTATGTGTTATGGCAGCTGCAATGTGTTTTGCTTGGCTCAGAGTTGCAGCTTGGGATTTGGCTTTGTGGGGTACGACGTACGGTTTGGAGCAGTTTGGTATAAAGTAGCTTGGCACGAGTGAACAATACCTTCAATACTTGAATTTAGGCTCATGAAGCTTGGAATTGAGCAAGTTGACATGTGCATGGACTTGAGCAAATAGGATCATGAATTCTTGAAACTTCGTTTCTTAGGTGTTGTAGAACTAGGTGATATTTTGATCACTATTATGACAACAACATTTGGAATAGTTTAAGAACTTGTAGACTTTGAACTCATATGAACCTTGGCAATTAAACTTGAAGTTTACCCTTATACTACTTGTTTTGTGATTTTGAATTCAAATATTAAAGTAACGACTTGATGAAAATGCCATTTAAAGCACTTGTGACATTTGGATTCTCATCCTGAACTTGGCTCCTTGGGACTTTTGTACTCATTTGAATTCACTCCATAGAATTTTGCAATGAAACTTTTGAAATCTAAACTTGAGTTCTCCATTTGAACTTTGACACTTGCTTAGTAAAGCTCTTGCTTTGCCTTGAAACAAGCTTTCCTGAATTGCAAAGCCATTCAAAATGTCTTGACACAATTCCTTCATGGCTTGCTAAATTTTTATCCAAATCTCAACATGACTTATCCGAATCTCAACATGACTTGAGAAGAACTCTAACCATAACTTGCAAACTGAAATTACTAACAATTATGACTTGAAACAATTCTCCACCATGCCCTAAATTGAGCATGTACTTTGATCACGCATTGGTTATAACATGGAGTCTTTGAAGCTTTACTTGCATATGCTTTAAAACCATCCTCCGATTCTAGAATCAACTCAGACTTATATTAAAAGCAAACATGACCTAAAGATGTATCATCTTTTCCTTGAATTTAGAATGGCCATTTCTTAGCTTGTTTTAACCATACAACCTTAGTGTCACACTTGGAATATGGTTAAAAAATCTTCTTGATCTTGGCTTAAAACTTCAAGCGATCTTAAGCCTGGTCTTGAGGAAATAGATTCTAATCATTGTACTTGTCCAGCTAGAGTCATCTTGGATGATATCCTAAAATCAGTTTGAATCCAGTTGACCATACCTTGACTAATGAGAATGAGGAGACATCTTTCCTTTATCTCCACTTGGAATCAAACACAATTGCAAGAGCTTGTAATCACAATGAACACACACAAGACCCTTATGAACCAATTTTTTCAGAGGACCATGGCTATGATGATCTAGAAAGAAGTCATTAAGCCACGATTATTTGTTATGAGAAAATTAAAAGAGGTAGGAAAAATTTGGGGTATGACAGATGCCCCTATCTAATTATGTTGAACCCGTGAAAATGAACAGCTGCAAAGCGTTTATTTTAAGGGTGGAAGTCAATTAGATACAAGAAGACCCCAAAATTTGTCTATCAAAAGGTAATGTACTTAGGGAGTTAGAACTGGCAGAGTGAGGTAGTAGGGTACAAAATGAACAGAATAACTTGAGATTCTTTAGGTGGTCGAAGCAGTTCCTTATCCATTAAGGTTCTTCGATGATGCCAAAGCAACATCTCTGAAGGCAGACGATTCTCTGGGTCGTCGAAGCAGTCCCTCGTCCATTAAGATTCCTCGATGATACCAAAGCAGTATCTCTGAAGGCAGACGATTCTCTGGGTCGTCGAAGCAGTCCCTTATCCATTAAGGTTCCTCGATGATACCAAAGCAGTATCTCTGAAGGCAGACAATTCTCTGGGTCGTCGAAGCAGTCCCTTATTCGTTAAGGTTCCTCGATGATACCAAAGCAGTATCTCTGAAGGTAGACGATTCTCTGGATCGTCGAGGCAGTCCCTTATCCACTAAGGTTCCTCGATGTTACCAAAGCAGTATCTCTGAAGGTAGACGATTCTCTGGGTCGTCGAGGCAGTCCCTCATCCATTAAGGTTCCTCGATGATACCAAAGCAGTATTTCTGAAGGCAGACGATTCTCTGGGTCGTCGAAGCAGTCCCTTGTCCTTTAAGGTTCCTCGATGATACCAAAGCAGTATCTCTGAAGGCAGACGATTCTCTGGGTCTTCGAAGCAGTCCCTTGTCCATTAAGGTTCCTCGATGATACCAAAGCAGTATCTCTAAAGGCAGACGATTCTCTGGGTCGTCGAAGCAGTCCCTTAGTCGTTAAAGTTCCTCGATGATACCAAAGCAGTATCTCTGAAGGCAGATGATTCTCTGAGTCATCGAAGCAGTCCCTTATCCATTAAGGTTCCTCGATGATACCAAAGCAGTATCTCTGAAGGCAGACGATTCTCTAGGTCGTCGAGGTAGTCCTTCATCCATTAAGGTTCCTCGTTGATACCAAAGCAGTATCTCTGAAGGCAGACGATTCTCTGAGTCATCGAAGCAGTCCCTTATCCATTAAGGTTCCTCGATGATACCAAAGCAGTATCTCTGAAGGCAGACGATTCTATGGGTCGTCGAAGTAGTCCCTTATCCATTAAGGTTCCTCGATGATACCAAAGCAGTATCTCTGAAGTAAATTTACTGAGGGATAGTTGAGGAAGATTCCCGTCGGAGGAAATGTGCTGGCTCTACAGGGGAAAGCTCACAAGAAACTTTCTAGGATATCCTCTGCTTAGGGAGTAAGAATAGCAACAGCTGCTGGGGATTGTCATTGTCAACTGTATGGTTGCAGAATGACTTGCTGGGGAATAGAAATCCAAGAGCACGTGCGGGGTATCAATTTCTCTTTAGAGGATACTGCCGACTTTGATGGAGGACTGGCCAAGATACTTGCGAATTGATCTTAGATCCTGTTATGCTATGTTGATGGGGATGGGTATGCCATGCATTGCATGATGCACTGAAACACATACTAAGATGTAACTACTAGGGAATCTAATGCACATATGAATGCACAAGATATGATAGATATGATTATGATATCATGCTTGCATGTCATGCACATGACGATGCAAATGATCAGACGTGCTGGGGATAGGTTTCCTTGTCGAGGGTATCACCAGGGATTGGATTTGGTGGTTGCCAAGTGAAATTGGACTTTAGTAATTTTGGGGTTACGAGGATGCCAACAACAGTGGACTTTTAATGGTTGCCAATGAAGACTGGACTTTGGGTCAAACTTCCAGACTAAAACTGGATTTGAGGATAGATTACCAGACGATAACTGGTGTTTAAATTGTTTTGCTAGACGAGAACTGGACCTTTTAAAAAAATTGCCAGACGAGAACTGGACCTTTTTAAAAAAAATTGCCAGACAAGAACTGGACCTTAAAATGATTTGTCAGACGAGAACTGGACCTTAAAATGATTTACCAAACGAGAACTGGACCTTAAAAAAAAGTTTGCCAGACGGGAACTGGACCTTAAAAAAATAGTTTGCCAGATGGGAACTGGACCTTTTAATGATTTGCCAGACGGGAACTGGACCTAAAAAAATAGTTTGCCAGACGGGAACTGGACCTTTTAATGTTTTGCCAGACGAGAACTGGACCTTAAAATGATTTGCCAGACGGAAACTGGACCTTTAGATGTTTTGCCAGACGAGAACTGGACCTTAAAATGATTTTCCAGACGGGAACTGGACCTTGGATTGCGAGGCTAAGTTGGACTTTTGGGTTGCCAAGCTAAGTTGGACTTTTGGATTGAGGTATGATACACATGTCTATGCAATGAGCGAAGCGACATGACTAATGCATATGAGTGATTTATGCAATGGTATGAAAGTTTCCAAAGATGCCCCAGTAAGGGATGGATAGGTTCCTATGCAGCAAGGTCCCTTGTTAGAAGGAAGGCAAAAAGGTTATTTGGTGGGGTGATAACATGATTCCCCGACACTCGTTTTGAACTCAAAGGTCACCTGACGATGTTCGCTTGAGCAAATTGAAAGCAACAGAGAGATTTGCCCCTGTGTGGCTCATCCCTCCCCACTCTGGGTCTATGAAGAATTTTTCCTTGACAGGAAACTGGAAACAACTGTACCATGAGATGATCTCGAGATGGCTTGCCCCAGAATTCCAAGTTGTGAAAGGCTTTGTCCTTGAAAGGAAGTTGGAAGCAGATGTATCATGAGATGAACTCGAGATGGTTTGCCTCACAACTTCAAGTCGTAAAAGGGATTTGTCCTTGAATGGAAAATTCAGAAGCATATGTACCATGAGATTACTCGAGATGACTTGCCCCAGAATTCTAAGTCGTGAAAGGATTCTTCCTTGATTGACCGGCTCTTGGAGTATTTGGCTTCGAAGTACCCTTGAGGTAGCCTGCCCCAGAATGAGCGTTGAAGCGACTTAACTTGTGTTGATTGAACATTGGAGGGGTTTTCCCTTAATCAAAAGAACCTCTGGGTGGCCTGCCCCTGGTTGGTAGAGTCTTGAGATTATTCACCATGTTCAACCTGATTCCTGAATGATTTTCCCCATAATCAACTATTGCTTCGGGGACTTGCTTTAAACTGACTGATTCCATAATCATTGGATGTCAATGCCCCTGTTCCATAGGGTTACGAGGTGTTGTTAGTTCAAATCAACTTTGTCAAATGTTTTAGCTCTCTTTGATTGCTCCTTGTTGGAATTTCCTTGATGCCAAGTACTGACTTGCAGTTAAAACTGTTCATTCACAAATGGTAATTTTAATGCGATGTTCATGCAAGTTTTGAAAAATCATCATTATTGGAATGATATGATAGTGTGTGACGAATGGACTATTAGTCCGGACGTAGTGTCGATTTAGCTAATGTGAAAGATATAGCAAGAATATGACACCACAACAAGTGATTAGCAAATTTGTAGGAGTCAGTTTACGCAACCTTGCTGTAGTATGCTTTCAAAATAAACCCCGCCTCAATTAGGTCTTTTGAGGGTTATAACGTGGTCTGTTTCACAGTTTATTTTAAACAAAGGATATAAGGCCCAAGATCTGTTTTGTACCCACCCTTTCTTCGTGATGGTCTTCAGTCCTACGTTCAGTTAAATTGATACACACATTCATCTCGGTAGTGAAGATGAGGATTCGATGTCTTCTTGAAATGGAAGTCACCTTATTTTGCTTTTGTCCTGATGTCAGTGACCCTTTGATTTGACATGGTGGCCACTAGACCTTATTTTGTTGAGGATTCGAAAGCCTCTTTTGGTATTGTTTTTTATCTCTATCTTTTGCATGGATTGATTTCGCTTTTCGAGTCCATCGGGATTGCCTTGATTTTTGCCTAAGTCTCCTTTGAGGTACTTGATTTAGCAGGCTTTGGTTTGTTTTTTTTTTATTTTTTTGACTTTGTCAGAGAATTGTGACTGCCAAGTCATGGGAAATTGATGAACAACCATCATGTTTTTGGATTTTGCTTTTGTGAACTGAGTGCGTAATCAGGTTAACTGAACACTACCCTGCCCCAGGTTGAGTGTAAGGGTTTGAATATCCGAAGGAAACTGCTACTTCTAGGCTCGAAGTGGTTTACTAGGGATTAACTCCTTGTCTCTCCAGTGTTTTTGGGATTGAAACAATGCTTGTACATCATCGGCGAGATTTTGTCTGAAAGCATACAGTTTGCAATTATGGGTATTTCGATGTCATCATCCTCCCTCCAATCTTTGCTAAGCAAAAGTTTGATAAAGAGAGTGGACAAGAAGTATATGGAAGAATTTTGTTGTTTTTGTTTTTGTTTTTTATATATGTAAGTAAAGAAAAATGAGCGAATGCGACATGATTAATTCAGAAAACGCATGATCACATCACTAATATTACCATTCACAATAACAATATTCAAAAACAAGTAGCATTTAACATAACGAAATTACAAATTCAAATGATAAATTTCTAATGGTTGCCAGTATCTGAGGAAGTCTTCCTGTCTGAACCACTGGCTTTAGGGGATGCCTCTTGAAGTCTTGGAACTCATTTGGGCGAGAAGCTGACGTGCACAACCAAGTTTCCTTCTGGGAATGATATGTGCTTTTTGTCAATCAACTGTTGCACCTTGGCTTGAAAAGCTTTGCAATCCTCAGTTGAATGCCCCATGGATCCAACATGATATTCACAATGCGCATTGGGATCGTATCCAGGCGGGTGTGGTTTTGGCAATGGCTTGATAACTTTGGGCTCTACCAGTGAGATTCGGACCAGATGCAGAAAAAGTTGACTGTACGACATAGCAACTAGGTGAAGAGGAGCAGTCCTTCTTTCCAAGTTGTTTCGAGGCCTATGCTGATTCTAATGATGATTCTGATATCCTCGACCATGGGCTCGTTGATTTGCACGAGGAGAAATCATGGGTTTCTGGTATGACGCCCTAGGATTGACAGGTTGCCCATGAGGATGATATAGCGCTGACAATGATAACTGCCGAGAAGTTGAAGGGCCATAAAGTCTTGCTGGTGTACCCTGAGAATACTCAACATTTGCTAGGACTGCATTAATTTCATTATCCTCTTTCTCTTGGGGATTGCTGAAGGATTCAGTCTCACGAGCTTGATTACTCGAGACGTCTTGGACTTGTTTAGCTTTGAGGTAACTCTCGATGCGTTCTCCTACTATTATAAGGTCAGAGAAGCTTGAGAATGAATTGCCAGTCATTCTTTCATGATAGGTGGCATGCAGACTGTCCAAGAACATGTCAGTCAATTCTTTGTCCAAGAGTGGTGGTTGTACCCTAGCTGCCAACTCTCTCCACCGCTGTGCATAATCCCTAATGGATTCACCGCTCTTCTGAGATAGGCTTTACAGCTGCGTGCGACTGGGGGCCATGTCCAATCTGTACTCATATTGCTTTAGGAAAGCATTGGATAAGTCTTTCCATGATTGGATACAGCTTCTTTCTAAACCCATGTACCAATTCAAAGATGCACCACTCAAACTGTCTTGAAAACAGTAAATCATCAACTTGCCGTTGCGGGCATGAGAAGTCATCTTTTGACAGAACATCACCAAATGACGCTTTGGGCAACTGAGACTAGCGTACTTCTCGAAGTTGGGTACTTTGAATTTTGGAGGAATTACCAAGTCTGGCACTAGGCACATATCAACAGCATCGAGCCCAGAAGTATCGCGTGCTTTCATAGCTTGAACCTGGTCTTCGAGGGCACAAAACCTTTTCTCCATGGAATCGGTCAGTGACATCATCTGAGACTGAACAGGGACGTTCACTCGTGGAGGATGATCACCCGGTAGACAATCATACAGTGGGTTAGTCGACACAGCAAAACCTGATGGGGGGTCAAAATCCTTCACCCCAATATGTTGAAAACTATCCTCTGACATAGCTATCACAACTTTCAAATTGTCTATGCTCCTCTTATCTCCGCTTGAACTTGCTTCAAATACTTTGCGGCTACCACAGGTTAAATATGAGTGTTGGGAAACCAATCAGCTGGCAATGAACAGGGGATGGAATGAGTTTTGGTTGGAAGGGTATGCCATGCAAATGAGATGTAAATGCAATGATATGAAAACAAATGCAATGCAGGCAGATTCAGGATCTCGGATATGACAAGTAACTTCCCAACCCTCCTAACAGGTAGGCTTTATAAGGATAGTTCTAAATTCTTTACCCATAAACCCACTCACAGGATAGCTCCTACGTCGATGGATAAGGTTCCTAGGATTACGGACACTAATCGCATCAACACCACGCAACAGGCTAGCTGCATTGTGACGGGGATACAAAAAGGTACATCCTGAGTGTAGTCTTTATGCTGGGCCCACGAGAAGCGAGTCCTCAGAGACTAACACTAACGACCGCCAAGATGGAAACTGGTACTAAGAGTGATTCCCAGAGTCACGGACCCTTCATGAATCAAGTCGTGCGACAAGCTAGTTGTGTTACAACAAGATCTACGAAAAGGTCTACTCTAGGGGAAGCTTTTATGCTAGGCACACAAGGAGCGGGTCCTTGGGGACTAACACTAATTACTTCCAGAATCTAAATTACGTGTTCTCTCTTCTTTTTCCAAGACTCGGGTATGGAGCCTTACTTGTGATATCATCCCAAGATCCAACAGACAAGTATGATAAACAACATATAATAAAGAGAAAGCAACACAAAACAAATAAAGAAGTAATAGAAAAAAAAAACTAACAAGAAGAAATTAAACAAGCGAAGCTAACACTCTCGAATCGAGTCAAGTTAGGCTTGACTTTCTCCAGCATTGGGCAATGCGTGTCCCCAGCAGAGTCGCCATCTGTCGTACCTTGAAAAATACGATCCTCGCAATGGACGCGGAAAAATAATGTTCGAAACAGAGTCGCCACCGAACTTTATTTATCCCAAAGAGGGAAAGGAAAATATCGATAAAACCTTTAAAGGGAGATAAGAACATGGTCGTCGCAACCAAATTCGGGTTCGGAGTCGATTACGCAAAGGGAAGGTATTAGCACCCTCTACGTCCGTTGTACTCAACGGGAACCTCTTGATTCGATTCGGGTGTAATGCTAGCTCAGTTTGTTCGTTTTCTTCTAAGGTAGTAGGATTTGTTTTCTGAGGGGAAAATGGGTGGTTTTTTATTAGGGTGCTCGGCAAGGATTAGAACTCTTGTGCCTACATATTCCCTCGTGCAATGGGAAATTCAGAGCATTCGTAGTTCGTGGGACTACAGTTTGTTGGTGTTTTTTAAACGAACGAGTGTTTAATTCGCATTCTAACTGCTAAACGTTGGCTTGTCTGCTCTCTAGGGGAGGCTGAAGCACTAGTTTATATGCGCGGAAGAATGGACTAAACAATGTTCTTCATGAAAAGTTGTTTGAATAAGGATTAAGTGTATTAGAGATTTGATTGAGAAAAAGGTTTTGATTTGAATGTATTTTAGGATTTTGGTTGCATAGGAAATGTTTGGTTTGTTGAGTATTTTAGAGGAAGAATGACAATTGTTCGATAAACGAGACGTCGGCCTCGCAACCAATTAATCGGGGCATTACTGAGATGCTAGATCTCAACGACACCTTTTTCATTCTATTAATTATGAAATCGCGTTTGCTGGACAATGGACTTCTTTGTCCACGTAATTAGGGCAAGTGTTTTAGGAACGAAAGATCTAAACGAACACAACCCAAAGCGTGCGCCTCAAGAGCGTTCGTTCAAGGGCCCAAGAAGTGCTAGATCTCAATAGTCCACTACTTTCGTAATTTGATTAGGAAAAATGATTTGAATTTGATTAGAGTATCTTAATTAGATGTGTTAATCGGATTAGGATTAGTTACGAGTTTTAAGGAGGATTAAGTGTTTTAATAGGATTGAGATTTAAGTGTTTTTAGAAATGAAAGATGGAACGAACACAACTCAAGGCGTGCGCCCCAAGAGCGGTCGTTCAAGGACCCAAGGAGTGCTGGACTCCAAAAGCCCACTACTTCCATAATAAGTTAGGAAAAGGTTTAGAAATATTAATTAGAAAGACCTTAATTAAGAAAATATTTTAAGTATTTCAAAGTAGATTATGGTTTTAATTTTAGTTAAGAGAATATTTGTAAAAAGATTAAGTAAATGTTTTAAGATTTGAATTATGATCTTTAAGTTAAGAAAGTGTTCTAAAGGTTAAGTATTTTAGTTAGATTAAGTATTTTTAATAAAAAAAAAGATTGTATTTTTAAGCGTTAAGTGTTTTGATTAGGATTTGAATGGATTAAAAGTTTTTAGAAATGAAAGACGGAACGATCACAACTCAAGGCATGTGCCCCAAGAGCGGTCGTTCAAGGACCCAATGAGTGCTTGACCCCAAAAGCCCACCACTTCCATAATTGATTAAGAAAATAGTTTAGAAATATTATCCTAAGTGGTTTATGATTTAATTTAGTTAATAAAGTATTTTTATGATAATTTTAGAGTCAGAGAAATTGAATTAGCATGATTAATTAAATTAAAAAAAAATAATGGAAATGTTTTAAGATTTTCTAAAAAAAGAAAACTAGTTAGAAGTTTAGCTTTACATTTTTTATATTAAAAATAATATTAAAATTAAAAAAAAAAAACAAAAAAAGAAAAAAAGAGAAACGGGCAAGCAGAAATTGGGGGTGTGAATACGAGAGAATCCCCCAGGCCCAGGGAGCCCACACGCAGGGAGGGTGCACCATGCATCCAAGGTCAACTCTATGAGCTAACCCTAAATCTGGGCCATTGAAATGTATCAAGGAGTCAGGCTGACTCTAATCCAATGGTTGAAAGAGGAGGGTGCATAACACCTAGGAACCAAAGGAAATAACCTATCACCGGTGACAAGTGTCATGGTGGGGGACACTTGTTACCCTACACTCCAGCCAACACAACGCGTGGAGATCAAAACAAGGGAAAGGGGTGAAGACCTCTCACATTCTGATCTAACATTCTCTCTATGCTACTCTCTATCCCAGCTCCCTCTCTCTACATCTTTCTCTGCAACCAACTTCGCCGGAGAAGACCGGCGGTCGGCGGTGGCACCGCCATCTTCTCCGATCAGAATGCCAAAGTTCAAACACTAACCCTACCTAAAAAACAACGACATAGTCGAATCCGAACTCACTTCTCCCTAATTTCCTCTCAAATGGCCAAATCGTCCTCGTTCCCAAACCAAACCCTAAAAGGAGAACGCGCAAACGGACATGGGTTCAACAAGAATAGAGCAACAACACGAGCAAAAGCTACACAAATATGAGAAGATGTTTTGAAAAAGCTTACCCTCGAAGATCTCGAACTCAGGTAGAGTGTCTTCCGATTCTAACTCGTTCCTGCTTCTTTTCTTTTCGCGGCTCAAACTCCCCCTCCGATCAAGCTCTCGACTTGCATTTCTTCTCCGTGCGGTGGCCTCTCTTCTCCTGCTTCTGAATCCAATTTCACTTTGTGAATCTCTCACTCTCAGTTTCAGATGGTGGATTAGGGTTAGGTTTCAAAGTGGTTGCGGTTGAAGGAGCACTCGATGGTGGCAGTTATGGAGAAGGGTTTCCGATGATGAATAGTTGAACAAAGGGATTTATGGTGTTGTTGTTATGAAGATTGAAGGCGTGATTTTGTGACGTAGTGAAGGAAGTGAGGCTACATGGTGATATGACGATGTTACCATAAAACGAGGTCGTTTGAAGGTTTTGTTGGAGCATTGATGATGAAACAATTGAGGAAGTTTAAGGTTGTGGAAGGAAAAGTGTAGTAGGGCTGAAGGAGAGTCGAGGCGATGAGAATCGTTTGATCGAGTGAAAAAGCCATTGAGGAATCGTTTTACAGTGAGGTTTGTGTTTTCCAATTTGTTTTTTCTTTTCTCTCTTTTTTCCCAAATCCCCCCTTGAATGTATCTCTTCCTCCTCTTTTTAAAACAAATTATCTTCTCTGTTCTTTTGGCATGATTCACTTGTCTTGTTATTGTGGTATTGAGTGGTTGCTTTCACATATTGCAGAATTGTTGTTGTGTCACTGTGTTATCCTTTTGATGCAGGTAGTGATTTGTTATTGTTGGTGAAAAGTTGTTTTCAATGGTGCGGGGTCTGTTTTATGTGTTATGGCAGCTGCAATGTGTTTTGCTTGGCTCAGAGTTGCAGCTTGGGATTTGGCTTTGTGGGGTACGGCGTACGGTTTGGAGCAGTTTGGTATAAACCAGCTTGGCACGAGTGAAGAATACCTTCAATACTTGAATTTAGGCTCATGAAGCTTGGAATGGAGCAAGTTGACATGTGCGTGGACTAGAGCAAATAGGATCATAAATTCTTGAAACTTCATTTCTTAGGTGTTGTAGAACTAGGTGATATTTTGATTATGACAACAACATTTAGAATAGTTTAAGAACTTGTAGACTTTGAACTCATATGAACCTTGGCAATTAAACTTGAAGTTAACGCTTATACTACTTGTTTTGTGATTTTGAATTCAAATATTAAAGTAACGACTTGATGAAAATGCCATTTAAAGCACTTGTGACATTTGGATTCTCATCCTGAACTTGGCTCCTTGGGACTTTTGTACTCATTTGAATTCACTCCATAGAATTTTGCAATGAAACTTTTGAAATCTAAACTTGAGTTCTCCATTTGAACTTTGACACGTGCTTAGTAAAGCTCTTGCTTTGCCTTGAAACAAGCTTTCCTGAATTGCAAAGCCATTCAAAATGTCTTGACACAATTCCTTCATGGCTTGCTAAATTTTTATCCAAATCTCAACATGACTTATCCGAATCTCAACATGACTTGAGAAGAACTCTAACCATAACTTGCAAACTGAAATTACTAACAATTATGACTTGAAACAATTCTCCACCATGCCCTAAATTGAGCATGTACTTTGATCACGCATTGGTTATAACATGGAGTCTTTGAAGCTTTACTTGCATATGCTTTAAAACCATCCACCGATTCTAGAATCAACTCAGACTTATATTAAAAGCAAACATGACCTAAAGGTGTATCATTTTTTCCTTGAATTTAGAATGGCCATTTCTTAGCTTGTTTTAACCATCCAGCCTCAGTGTCACACTTGGAATATGGTTAAAAAATCTTCTTGATCATGGCTTAAAACTTCAAGTGATCTTAAGCCTGGTCTTGAGGAAATAGATTCTAATCATTGTACTTGTCCAGCTAGAGTCATCTTGGATGATATCCTAAAATTAGTTTGAATCCAGTTGACCATACCTTGACTAATGAGAATGAGGAGACATCTTTCCTTTATCTCCACTTGGAATCAAACACAATTGCAACAGCTTGTAATCACAATGAACACACACAAGACCCTTATGAACCAATTTTTTTAGAGGACCATGGCTATGATGATCTAGAAAGAAGTCATTAAGCCACGATTATTTGTTATGAGAAAATTAAAAGAGGTAGGACAAATTTGGGGTATGACACATGCATACAAGGGCAATGGAATAAATATCTAAGCCCCACTTATAACCCTAGGACATGTTTGTTTGTCTCCTGAAATTCCTTTATAGTTGTAGTTTCTTATCTCTAAGCAAACTAAGTAAGTGAATATCTCTCTCCTACTCATGCAACTACTTTTATTATGAAATCCACTTGTTTTTGGATCTCTCACAATAACAAGCTTCTATCTTTTCCTAAGTTTATCATTCAAAAAAATAGATTTAAACATGTTACCATATAATAAAACAATGAAATAAACAACACACCATTTTAACATAAAAAAACCTTCATATTAACTTCTCATTACTCAACAAACAAAAGGTTTAGCTCATGATGAGATGAGTACAACTTACAAAGCTGGTTCTAAAAGGAAACATTCTTAAAGAAAAGATGAAAACTAAATAGCAACCTAAGAGTAAAGTGAAGCTTCCTTGTGGGGGATAACCAACAAGTGATGACTTTAGTCGCGCCAGGCTTCAGCAGTTAGCACTAGAATAAGTGAGAAGAAGAAACTCTTTTTTCTCTCCACTCTTTCTTATAATAATGTTCTATGTGTTTTTCTCAAAGGTGCTGAACTCTCTCAGTAAACTCCAATATGGTATATACATAAGACTTCAACTAGGGCTTCTATCTCTCTTGTCTTGGATCACGGGCCTCCTTAGGATCACAACAAGGCCAAATATCAAATAAAAATATTCGCTTAATTCCTCCAGATTTGTTTACAAGGAATCATGTACAGAGACACTAATGGGGTACAAGGTGTAGCATGGCAGTCTGCTGTGGCAGGGGGCGCATGCGGCGCTGTCCTTTCTACATGGCGTATTCTATTGAGGATGTACTTTTGTACCTTCTTTTGTCTTTTAGCACCATGAGTGTTATCCACTCATCTTAAGGGAGCTCTACCAACACACAAACAAATATTCCTTCTCAATGCAGCTCCTTATCCATGTATGCCCTAGGGATTTAGATGGTTCTTCATTTCATCTTTTAATTGTCTTCATTTTTGTTCCAGCTTGAACTCCCAGGTCATGTCCTCAACTGTATTGTCTTAACTCATCAGAACATTACCAAAACAAGCAATAAACACATCAAAAATACAAAAGAGAGCACCTATTATGTTCTAAGCTAGACCTGTAAATGGAATACACCTAAGGAAATCATAAAAATATTATTAAATCTTTTACCTTTGAGTTTTACCTCATGTGTGACTTCCTCTTCAATCAAGCATTCATCCTTGGTGAACTAGATCTTGAAGCCTTTGTCACAAAGTTGGCTAATACTTAGAAGATTGTGTTTTAGTCATTCAACATAAAGAACATCTTCAATGGACGTGAAAGGTGGTTCTCGAACTTTTCCTATGCCAAGAATTTTTCCTTTCTTTTTGTCTCCATAAGTGACATATCTCTTGGCCTTAAGCACTAGATTTGAAAATTTATTGATATCTCCCGTCATATGCTTAGAATAACCACTATCGAGATACCATAGATTTGATGTGGTTTTCAAGCATACCTCTTCATCTTCATCATCAGAATGGTGTGATGCCATCAAAGCAAGATTTGAAAATTTGTTGCTTTCTGAATCAAATGATGAACTTATGTCATTATCTTCCCATGCAATGTAGGCTCTTTTATTGTTATTATCTTTTCTACTTTTGAAGCCACCCTTCTTGGAGAGTTTTGGACAATCTGTCTTTATGTGTCCTTGCTTACCACATTGATAACATGTGATATCTTGTGTTGAAGTGGAAGTCTCCTTTTTCCTGAAAGATTTCTTTCTTTTTGCATAATTAAAGGATTTATCATTTTTACCAAGTAACTTACCATGCCTTTTCACAAGGAGCATAAAGTTTTCATCTTCTTCCGGAGCATCATCTTCTTGTTCTTCTTTTGAGTTGACTTTCAAAGTAATGCCTTTGGATTTTTTCTCTTGATTCTCATGCTTTTCAAGTCTTCCAAGTTTAAGTTCATGTTCTTGAAGTTTTCCGAACAACGATGCAGATGTCATGGTAGCGATACTTTTCTTTTCTGATATTTCCATCACTTTTGGTTGCCATTCCATGGTTAAAGACCTAAGCACTTTAAGATTAAGATCATCATTAGAAAAATTCTTACCGAGAGCAATCAAATGATTTGTAAAGTGTACAAATCTCTTTTGCAACGCGATGATGGATTCTCCGGGCTGCATTCTCAACACCTCGTACTCTTGACTTAAAGTATTCAATCTCGATCTCTTCACTTCAGCGGTTCCTTCATGAGTTTCAACCAATGTATCCCATATTTGCTTAGCCGTTGTACATTGAGAGATACGAAAGAATTCATCCATGATTAGTGCACTTTGAAGTATGTTGATTGATTTCTTTTCATTAAGAATTTTTCTCTTATCATGTTCATCCCAAGAGCTTTTAGTCTTTGGAGTACCAACACCATTAACAACACTTACAGGTTGATGTGGACCATTTTGGACAGATTCCCATATTCCTTCTCATTGTGCTTCTAAATGGGCCTTCATGAGAATTTTCCAAAAATTGAAATATTCACCAGAAAATAGTGGAGGTTTATTGCTGCTGCCACCATATTTGAAAACAGGATTTGCACTTGCAGAAGCCATTATGGATCATTAGGAACAGGTTACCTATAACCTGCTCTTATGCCAATTGTAAGTATGGAATGCACCTAAATTGAGGGAGGGGGGGGGGGGGGGGGGGGGTAAATTAAGTACTTTAAAATTTTCTAGTTTTTATACTTAAGTATGATTATTTTTCTAGTTTGATGTTAAGTGATGAAAGCGATAAAGTGCAGAAAATTATAGGACACAACAATATATCCTAGTTCCCCTCACAATTTGAGAGTACTCTAGTCCCCTTACGTAATAAGAGATTTTACTATCTATTAGAACACTGAACAAGTCTTATCCTAGACTTCTAGACACAAGCTTCTAAACAATCACTAAGGCAACAACACCCTATGATCAATCAATTCGAAATGAGAACAATTCTCTCCAATTCAACTGTCTTGCTTCTAACAATCCTGAACAACAAGGAATACAAAATTATTATGGAAATTATAAGAAGTTTGAAGTTTGTTGAATGTATACAAATCACTAGGATTGATCTTCTCTATCAAGTAGGCAATTCTCAAAATGTTATACAAGTGCTCAAGGGATTTATGAAGTTGAAACTCTTTGAAAATGCAATGAAGATGTATGCAGAAGTTTCAATAAAAGTTTTATGGAAATACACTTGATTTTGAAAATGAGAGAATATGTAATTTGAATCGTAAATGAGAGAGGTGGTTTTCAAATTCCGATATGCATTGTATATATAGTGCCTCAACACATTTCTGAAAGTGTATGAATGCATGAAAAGATGCCATGTTTGAGGAATGCATTCAAAAATTTGTTGGAGTCAGAATTTAAATAAACCACTGCCACTGCTTCAGTGGTAACCGGTTACCAAAAAGGGCGCAACTGGTCACACCTGAAGTGGTGCTAAAAAAATTCAAAATTTCGTGTGTGTAACCAGTTACACCTTCTGTACAAGGCCAAAGAACTGAAAGATACGAACGTGTAACCGGTTACCATGAAAGGTGTAACTGTTTACACCTGCTATGAGGCAAAAAAATACTTAAGAAAATGAGTATTGGCCAGGTTTTATGAATGCTAAACATATGAATGCAACATGATATGATTTTCCATAATATTCTTGAGAACTTAATAGTTAACATAATGAAAGTGAATACTTGTACCTCAACGTGTAATGATCAATCTTAAAGCATCCAAATATAATATTCATGACTTCAAATTGAGACTTTGATGCATTAGCTTTTGAAATGAGGCTTAATCCATTCTTTTTGACATGAGCAGATTCTTGTAACTTGTATTCATTAAAACCATCATTTGGAGAAGCTTATCTTCACAAGAAATACATAAACATCTTTAGTGCATTAAAACATAAATAAAATGATAATTCTATTAGTGTTAAACAAGAGATTGGGCTGTATAATAACTCTCAAAATGTGGGTTATCATTGATTGTGAATCAGATTCTAAAAACCATATTTATGTCACATGGGAAGAATAAGATGATTTACTATATATGTGGTTGTTATCCACGATTTTTGACGCTCTCATCTCTCTCTTTGTTCGGTTACGCCATTTGTTGCAGGTTTAGGAAGAAATTCACTCGTATTGTCACATGCAATTAAGAATTCAATCCAAGCAACTTTGATGAGTTGAGATCACTATCAAAAGGTACTCGTTCTATCTTAGATTTCTTTTCACGTGTTTGCATCAGCATTGACACCTTGATGTCAATTGGTGATCTTATGCTTCATCGTGATCAAATTGAGCTTATTCTAGATGTCTTTCCAATTAAATTTGATTCAGTAGTAGCGGCAGTAAATTTAAGACTTGAGTTTTTCTGCCTTGATGAACTTGAGTCTCTTATTCTCACTCAAGAGGTGCGTCTGGAAAAGTCTAAGAAGGATGTAATTGAACCTGCATCAGTTAATCTTACTCAAGGAGCCAGAGACGGCCCTGTGAAGAGCAACAAGCTCTATATCACAGGGTCCCAATTTTTGGGAGGCCCAATTTTTTTCTTTAATATTAATAAAAATAAAAAATGTTATTATGAAATTCCAATAAATAAATAAAAATATTATGTTAAAAACTCAATACACAAAAAATAGATTATCAAAAGTCAAAATAATTGTAATTAAATCTATTTTCGATTAATATATAATTATATTTTTTAAGTGACATTTTTAATTATTATAATTGCATTTTTTTAATTTGAGTCTAATTTTTTAAATTAGAATGGGGTCTTTGGATTGATAAGGTCGATCCTGCAAGGAACTGTGCCACCTCAAAATTCTCACGCCTCTGAAATGAATGATCCAAATCAATTTCATTATCAAATTCGTGGTTTCGGTGGCTGGAGTAATCAATTTTGTGGTAGGAACACTTGTGGTGGCTGATTTAGAGGTCGTGATGGTCGACATGGTGGTAGAAATTTCGTTCAGTGTCAAATTTGTTATAAGTTTGGACATGATGCTAGCTACTACTACTATCTTCACACACAAAATTCCTATGGGATGTCGCAAACCTTTGGTAACTTTAGTAGACATTAATCCATTGTATAGATTCAACCAGGCTACATATCATCTACTTCTATGCCTCTACAACCTTCCAGGCCTATGAGTCCCTCCATGCATTCCCAATACACACTTCAAAGGCCTTAAACTCTTGTTACAAGCACTGACTACACTTCTTTTTACAACCACACAGGTAATTTTGACTTTAGAGCCACTCACCATGTTACCCCTGATTCCTCCAATCTCATGGACTCTATTTCTCTTCTTGGAACTGATCAGGTCCATGTAGGTAATGGACAAGGTTTGTCAATCACCTCTCTTGGTTCTACAACTTTTCCTTTTAATCTATGAATAATACTTGTCTCAAACTAAATAATATGCTCTTAGTTCCCTCCATTACTAAGAATCTTGTCAGAGTTAGTCAATTTGCAAAAGATAACACAATATTTTTTGAGTTTCATGCTAACACTTTCTTTGTCAAATGTCAGGCTACCTCTAGAGTATATTAAGTGGCTATCTTGGTAATGATGGTCTTTAAAAATTTGAGTTCACACCTAAATCATTTCTCCCTCAAGTTCTCAATGTCACCAAGTCTTGTTCAAGTCATCAACCTTCACCAACCCTAAGCTCTAATCTTGTTTTCAATACAAATTGTAATAATTCTAGCTCTAGTTAATCCAGTTCCAGTCTGTATCAGCTTTGGTGTCATAAACTAGGGCACCCTAGTCATTAAATTTTACAACATATTATCAAATTGTGTAACATTTCTATACCTAATTAAAAAGCATATACTTTTTGTAATGCTTGTTGTATAGGAAAAGCTCATAGATTTCCATCCACTACATCCTCAACTGCCTACACTACACCCCTTGAATTTATCTTTTGTAACATTTGGGGACCCTCCCCTGTCACACCAACACGTGGCTATACTTACTTTCTCACTTGTGTTGACGTATAGATATACCTAGATATCTCCTCTAAAATTAAACTCTCACACCCTAACTACTTTTGTTGAATTCAAAGCTCTTATTGAATTGCGTTCTCAAGATTAAATCTGTCCAAAGAGATGATGGTGGTGAAATTAAACCCTTACTCACTTCCTTACCTCTCATGGCATCACTCATAGAGTAATTTGTTCTCATATTCACCATCAAAATGGCTCAATAGAATGAAAACATTGGCATGTTGTTGAAACTGGTTTGACCCCTCCTAGCTCAAGTTCAACTTCCGCTTAAATTTTAGGACCATGCTTTTATTATAGCTACCTACCTTGTCAACATAATTTCATATTCATCCTTGTCTAATATGTCACTTTTCTTCCTTCTACACTTCAAGTTCTCATACTATAAATTTCTCAAGGCCTTTGGCTGTTCATGTTTTCCACATCTAAGACCCTATAATTCCATCAAACTAGAAATGCATTCTAGAGAGTGTATCTTTCTAGTCTATTCTCCAAATCATAAAGGATACAACTATCTTAATCCCAATGGTAGAGTCTTCATTTCTAAATATGTTTTATTTAATGAAAACATAATCACTTTTCATGTCCTGTTTCCTAACTCCAAGTATGATCCTCTACATATCTCTGACTATGTATCACCAGGGGCTCCTTTATCAGCCCCTACACATTCCCCCTTCTCTAGTGTCTATGTTCTATCTCATGTATCTTCCAATCAAGCCCTTACTAACTTAGACAATAATCCTTTAACCAATCATGTTTCTAGTCAAGAGCATACATCTTCTCATCATGAATCTCACATGTCATACACTTTTCCTAGGTCTCATATAGATCGTAATATCATCACCATAACATCACATAATCCATCTGACTCTTCACTTATAAACAGTAATACTTTGTCCAATCCAGCCACTTTTGCATCTCAATCACCAAATTCCTTAAATTCCCCTCCACCTAGACCTGAATCTTCTTCTTCCAATGACATTTTCCTAGCTTCCACTTCCACCTCATATACATCCTATACACCTATGCCTAACATTCACCCTGAAAATATTCATCCAATGGTAACCTGGGCCAAAAATGGCATAATTCAGCCTAGATTAAATCCTACCCTGTTGCTGACTCATGTTGAACCCTCCACTCTTAAACAGTCGTTATTATTTCCTGAGTAGTATGTTGCTATAAAATCATAATATTGTCACATCTGCAAAAATCAACCGGCAGAAAGGAACAGAAGAGTTGCCACTGAACATTATTTATCCCGAGGCAAGGAAAGGAAACAATCGAAGAAAACCTCAACAAAGGGAAAGGAATGGTCAACGCAACCATAGACTGGGTTTGGGGGTCGGTTACGCGAGAGGAAGGTATTAGCACCCCTCGCGTTCATCGTACTCGATGGGATCCACGCTTGTCGTTATCGATCAAAGGGTGTAAGGTTATCTAAAGCTCAATTGTTAAACGAAAAGGAAAAGAATGAGAAACGGAGAAACGGGGGAAGAAAATAAAAGGTGACTCGATAGGACATCGCCGTCCTAGGCCTATGTATTCCCTCGGGAGTGGGAAAGTCAAAGTCAACGTAGTTCGGAGGACTACGGGATTGATAGGGGAAGGCTGCTCACCAAGACATTGTCGTCTTGTGCCTACGTATTCTCAGTCGGACCGGAAAGAGGAAGTCAGAGCAGTCGTAGTTTGACCTACAAGGTCTTGTTGTTTGTGTGTTTCTTATAAGCGACATTTAGTTCGCATCCGGCAGTTAGGGTCGATGCCTGTTTACGATAAAACGGAAGTAACGTTCCCTTTTCTGAAAATGATTTGAAACCCAGTTAATCCCGAAGGATAAAATGATTTGAACTTGGTTTGTGTTTTTTTTAGACAGAAGTGGCTTAAGTTAGTTTGAAACTTGTATTGTACTAAAGTCTATGACATAAGATCGAATGTGTCGCACATCCACCCAAGATGAGACACATGCTAAACACTCTAGGAAAGTGAAAGGAAGCCCTCCACCCTCCATTTCCCATGTACTTAAGGCTCATGGCGTACAATACTCGTTGTATTTATTAAATGTTTTTGATTTGTTTGAGATGAGAAGAGAAAGACTCAAAGTTGAAAAAGAAACCAACTAAGGGAAACTAGATCCTAATGTTATCATGCATGGTGGCCCTAAGGTTGAGTTTAAGAGGGAACTAACCTAATTGTTAGCATACATGGATTGCTAGCCTAATGTCTCTCCTACCTCCAACTTAATCGGAAATTAAGTGGAGCTAGGAATCCTAAGGGATCATGTGAATAACCACAAGTAAACATTATTCTAAATAATCACAAAAGAGAGAAGTGAATAATAAGTGAGAGGAGAATGAATCACATAAGTGGAAAATAACATTCAAAGTATCATAAACAACTTACCATCTCCATGCCAAGCTCAACTATCAAGTAGTTGAAAGCAAATTGTGCAAACATGCAATTATGGATACATTAAAGTCCTAAAACTATACTAGAATGAATATCAAACAATAACCAAAGTTAGAAGTGCTATAATGAGATCCTACTAGGGGCAGTAGCAAACCCTACTCCATCTTATCTAAGTTAATGTCCTAAGGGAGCATGCAAAAGTGTCAAGTTTTGTCATATGACATCACCTAAACATGTATAATTTACAAGCTATGTCCAAAAGACTTATAAAAGTCACAAAAATAGAATCCAAGTCAAGCTAATCAAGTGTATATACACATGGGGCAGTGGAAAATGATATGTAGAATGATGCATAAAAATATTATAGCACAAATACATCATCAACCTGAAACACCTAAGCAAACATCAATCGTAATCGAATAAACAACTTAGGGTTCAAAAAGAATCATTTAAGTCATGATCAAAAAGCAACATTTAAGGATAAAAAAGGCACCTAAAATTTCATTGTATATAGGATCAAACATGCTCTCAAAATTTGTTTTAAGGAGCTCACACATTGGCATTGAACTTGACCTATTTCTAGCATGTTTACATATAACATGTTCACATTGGAAAATTGGTGAAAAATAGCAAATGACCTTTGAAAATTATGGGCAATCGATCAAGTTATGTTAAGTCTAGCAGGTGATCACATGAAAAATATTGGATCCAAATCATGCACCAAGAGTGCTCAAAAAATTGCAAATATTAATCACATGTCAAAAATGGTCATACAAAGCAAGGCTCAAAATATGGAAATCAAAAGCATTCCAAAACTCATGAACAAGCCACCAACCAAGCATCAACATGTTAAGAAATCAAGTGTCTAATTTCATACCAAAAATCAGGTCCAAAAGATTATAGGAATATCACTTTTTGTGGCTTGTATCACAAGGTACACCATTATGAACACACATCTTACAAAAATTCAAGAAAAATATCTAAACAGCACAAAAATGAAATAAAAATTCATCAAAAGTAAACTAAGGTCCCCTGGAATGTCCCTGAGTTTTTCCAAAATTTTAGTACAATTTTTAGTATTTTTAAAAATCAATTTTCTAACGTGTACAGAAAATGGAATTAAAAAACTAAGACAAGGGAGGGGGTGTTGTTAGTAGCAATGTCCTAGGCAATTACTCTTGGGCTCAGCATGGTGTGGTGCGAATAACACCTTTATTCTCTAGGCCCAAGAATATAAAAACTCTCCTTTTATGCTAAAAAAAACAAGTAAAGGGTTGGAATAAATGAGTCATGTGAGGGGCACATGTTCTCATTAATGTGTTATCCTGATCTCACGCGTTGGATCAAATCACATGGCTACGTTCCGAAAAAAAAATCACATGGCTACGATTCATTTCGCTGGATTCACATGCTATAATCCTCATCATTTCCATGCGTGTGATCATGATCACACGACTGAGATTTGTCTTCGCTGTAGTTGTTATTACATGATGCCATCATAACTGTCCATCGTGTGATCAAGATCACACGGCTAGGATTTGTTTTCGCTGTAACCTTGCCGCTAGCACTCTTCATGCGCATGATTATGATACCACACACTTCCTTGCCTTTTTGTTACGTTCAGCATTTAAAATGGAAAGGAAAAAAAGGTACACTAATAACTTGTATCAATGGGGCATGGTTATTTTAAGTGATAATAAGACAAAATATTTCCAGGACGAATGGGGAGGTGACACGTGGACATCTTCCCCAAATTTCATGTAAAAAAAATCTGATTCTTCCATGCATAATCATGCACATAAAATCAAGAGGAAAAATGTCAATTTTTAACTACACATAACTCAACCAATATTCCAACAAATCATGCGAAATAATATACTAAATTGAAGCCCACGAAATGTAGAACAACAATACACCATTAGTTTTCCAAAATAACAACTCTAACATAGTGAAAATTGACACGAAAGTCACAGATTCAAATCGAAAATCATAAAATCAAGAATAACACATAACTTAAATTCCAAGATTCATGGTGTGCCGTGATTTCAGGACTTCCAGATGCAATGTATGAACAATATTTTAACATCATAAATCATTAAAATCTAAGAATGAGAGCCATGGAATTTTTAGAGATTCTAACCTAGTGGAGAAAGTCCACTGCTTCTTGTGGCGCTTCGCGAATAAGAAACCCAGAAAACTTCGATGCAAGGTCTTGAAATCTCCCTTAAGCAAAATAAATGCTTAAGCTCTTCAAATCTTGAAAAAATGCAAATTGATAATGGAAGAAGAGGAATTGTAGGTGATGATTCAATGGCTACAGTTGAGAATAGATGCAAACAGTAGTTTCTACTCCATGAGATGATGAAGATGGTGAAAGAATTCCAGAAAAAAACCTCAAGATGAAAGAGATCTTAGAGATGAAAGTTGTGGGTGTGAAATTTGTTTTTTGATCTATTTGCTCTCTAATGGTGTAACTAACTTCTGTTAGAAAGAGAATGATCATTTATATGGTGGGTTAGAGTATGGTTAAGAGCTTAAGCATGGTTAAAAGTTAGTTAGAGGTGGTTTGGTGAAAGTTGGAAAAATGAGGGTTTATGGTGGTGTATGAATTTTACTATGTAGGTGGTGTATTTTGGTTACCATGGAGTGCATCATGAGATGGTTAGTATAGCCAACACAACTTGCTCACCAAATTTTATAATTTGGAAAATGGAGTTTTTATGGTTTATGGCATGAAAAAGTGTCCATGAAGGTGACTTTATTGATGAATTTCTTGAAGGATAATGAATCAATTTGTATGATTTTGATGTCATTGGAAAGATGGTATTTGATAGAACAAAGTTGATGTCAAAAAGAAATGGAATTGAGGTCTGGAACACCATGGAAAATGTCATTGAAAACATGATCACAAAATTGAATTTTGGGACTTAGAAAAATTCTGAATTTTTTTTCATTGAACAACTTAATAATCCCATCTTTGATTGATCATAACTTTTGATCTAGAAATTCAAATGGAACATTCTTTATATGGATGGAAAGCTTGGAATACACACTACAACTTTCATTTGAGAAAAAATTCCAAGTGAAGCTTGCACCATAGAGAAAAATGACCATAAAGTTGTTTGCATGGCATGAAAAACTTTCCCAAAATGGAAAGTTCTAAAACCCTTGTTTTTTTTTCAAAAATAGCAACTTTCCATAATTCTTGATTTTTCATGATTCCTTTGATAATTCTTGATCAAATTCCACTTAAGGACCATATTTGACATGATGAACATGAGTATGACCTAAAAAGTCAAGAGTTGACTTTTTCCTTGATCAGTTGACTTTTTTCGATTTGTCCAATTTTCAACCATCTGGCCAATTAAAATCCTTCTGAATGAAATTGTGAATCAGTTGAGATATCTTGGCCTTGAGGAGCCTCATTCTCTCTGATTTGAATAATTCATACCATGGAGACCTCTGATCCCATGCCATGGGAAAATGATGCATGTGTGATGCTTATGACCTAAACGCATATGGGATGTGAAACATAAGCCACTTATTGGGAATAAATAAGAGGGCAAATTTTGGGGTGTTACAAATATGATGCACTAATAAAAAATACTAGGAAAATTGTTCCCTTTCCATCTCATAGAAAACCCACTAGCTGCAAATGGGAATTCAGGTCTAAGGAAAACCCTAATGGCTCCATTAACAAGCACAAGGTCAGGTTGATGGCCAAAGGTTTTCATCAGGTAGAGTGCTTTGACTACATAAAAACATTTTCACCTGTAGTCAAACCAGTCACTATCAGGACTATTTTAACTCTGGCTATTTTTAAAAACTGGGTTATCCAACAGCCAGATGTCAATAGTGCCTTCCTAAATGGGCTTCTAAATGAGGAAGTGTACATGGTCCTGTCGCTCCCGAGGATTTGCATCCATGGTACAAACGCGAAAGTGGCGCGGAAAACAGAGTCGCCATCAATGTGTATTTATCCCAAGAGAGGGAAAGGAAACACTGCGTAAACCTCAGGGAAGGAAAAGATCATGGTCTCGCGACCAAGAGAAATGGGTAAGGGAGTCGGTTACGCGAAGGGAAGATGTTAGCACCCCACACGTCCATCGTACTCGATGGGATCCACGCTTGTTGTGTCGATCAAAGGGTGTCGTCGTCTGGAGCTCCGCTGCTACAGGAACGGGAACAGAACAGGAACGGAGGCGAACGAAGAAACGAAGAAGAAAAGGAAAAGAAGTGACTCGATAGGACATCACTCGTCCTATGCCTACGTATTCCCTCGCACAATGGGAAAGTCAGAGTCAACGTAGTTCGGACACGAACTAAGGGGGGAGGTTGCTCGCCAAGACATCGCCGTCTTGTGCCTATGTATCCTCAATCGGGCGAGAAAGAGGAAATCAGAGCAGTCGTAGTTCGACCTAACGAGGTTGGTTAGTGTTTTTTATGAGCGACGTTAGATTCGCGTCCGGCAGTTAGGGTCGATGCCTGTTTGCGACGAGACGGAAAATGACGTGCCCTTTTCCTGAAAATGATTTGAAATTAACAATCCCGAAGGATAAAAAAGGTTTGAGTTTGTTTTTTGTGTTTTTTAGACAGAAGTGGATTGAGTTAGTTCGTAACTTACATTGCACCAAAGTCTACCATGCGGGAATGAATGAGTCGCATGGTCGCCCCCAAATGGGACGTATGCTAAACACTCTAGAAGAGGAGGGGAGACCCCTCGTTCTTCATTTCCTACACTTAAGGCTCGAGCGCAATATACGTTATATTTATTAAGTGTTTTAGAAATGTTAAGAGATGAGCAGAGAGGACTCAAGGAAAAAGAAAATACTAAGGGGAATTCTATCCTAATGTTGTCATGCAAAAGGTGTCCCTAAGTTTGAGTTTGAAAGAAAAACTTCTCCCTAAGTTAGCATGCAAAGGGAAGCCTAATGCTAATCCTACTCCAAGCTTAATCGAAAATTAAGTTGGACTAGGTAGCTCTAAGGGAGTGAACCCAAGACTTAAACAAGTCTAGGGATTCAAGGGAAGGAAAGAGTGAAAGAGATGAAGAAGGAAAGAAGAAATGAGCAAAAACAGCAGCTACAACATCGCATCTGCACCAATACAGCAGTTAATGATAGCACGCAAGCAAAATAGCTTATAACAGCACACAATTCAGCACAAGAAAGGGTGCAAAAGGCCAAACAGCAGCACATATAACAGCACATATGCACATAGACAGCAGTAGAAACAGGGCAGCATGTGATTCACTTGAATACAACTCAATCATGGCATAGCAAACGTGCATCAAGAATTACATATTCTTCAATCAAACATGATTACAATCACACCACCAACCAAGGTAAATAACTCTTGAAATCATCGTGAAAGCATGCATATCATTAAGCATTTGAACAAATCAAGTGAAGCATGCATCTCACAAAATTAGGTGAACAAACAAACACAAAGTAATTCCAGCAACATAAGCATCAATCAACAATTATCATGCTCAAGGAGTATGTGCTATGTGTTCATGGCATCAAGATTGCAACAATGTATACAATGTTCATAAACGATGAAAATACAAAAGCCGTGTGTCGGAAAATTGTGCACATACAATGGTGTGAGGTGCGACAACATCAAAACAGTCATTAAACATGTATCATATCAATCTATGAAGGTTAGAAATGAAACGGGATCGAAACATGCTCAAAAATGCACAAAAAACACACTCTGCAGCAGTGTTAATCGATTAACCAATTGCAGTGCAATTAGGTTAATCGATTAACAGCCCCAAAACAACACAATTTACACTGGTTAATCTATTAACCTAATTGCACTGCAATTGGTTAATCGATTAACCCTGTACCAGCAGCAAAAAATCAAGTTCGAAAATCACTTTTTCAGCAGCAAATCACTTATCCAAACGATCATGTAATCACTTATGCACGAAAAATTACATTGAAATACATCATTCAACATCAATTAAATCCAACAATCATCAACATTATGAGTCAAATTCAAGCAAATGGATCAAAACACATCAAATGCCATGGATCTACATTGTATAAGTTGAAATTAAGCTAAATCAAGTATGGATATGAAATTAACCAACCTACAAAGCTGAGAATTGCTTTGGTAAGATTTGTGAACGAAAATTGGTGGATCCAAACACGAAAACCAGAGATCTATGAAGCTTTACCAAGAAAACTTGAAGATCCAAGCAAGAACACTTCAAATAAGCAAAAGCTCCTCCAAAAGTGATTCCAAAAGCTTACTCCAAGATCCAAATCAGTAGCTACTGTAGAATTGAACCAAGAATGAGGATGTGATGGAGGTTTAGCTCAAGAATTCACAAACTCCAATGAAGAATTTGTGAATCTATGAATATGGAGCTTTGAGTGTGGTTGAAGAAGAAGTTGGAGAATGAAAAAGTGAGAGAGAATTGAGAGCAAATTCTGAAAAATGAGAGTGAAAAATGATCTAGCTTTTTTTTAGAGGTTTGGAATGAATTGGTTTAAATAACCCCTAGGTTAGTAGTTAAGTTTGGGTTGGGAGTGAGGTTAAGTGAGTGGAAATTGGGATGAAATGTGAATTAGGAAAGGAAATGTGGAATTGGAGTGGAAAGAATTTGAATTTTTGAATGGAAAATCAACTCTCTAGATCCTTCTACTGATGTGTAAAATTAAAATGGGTGATTAAAAATTGAAAAAAGATGCAACACTGAAAAATGAAGTATTTGGGCAAAATTCACAATGGTTAATCGATTAACATAAGTGAACTGGCTTAGGTTAATCGATTAACACATTCAAATTTTCAAATTTTTGCGCCAAAAGGATGGAAACTTGGAGAACTGCCTGATTCCACCTGTTCTGAGCCACAATAGAACTCTGAAACTTGCCATTTGATATTACCACTGGAATACACTTGAAATATGCTGTGAAATGTTTTTTCGCACACGGATTAAATTGCTGATAACAACTGTCTGGTGCTGAATAACTGATCAAAAATTGACTGCCAGAGTTTCTGATCATCAAGTCATTTAATGAGCAAAATAAATGCTCAAAAAGACTTGGAAAGCTATCTGCTTGGCCTTGAACACTGTTAAAAATCATACTGGAACTGATGACGTCGTGAGCTACTAGAGAATACCTTGATTCCATGCCCAAAAGAAATATGCAAATGCAAAAATAACAATGCAAATGAAATGAAGCATAAGCTAGTTAGTGCTAAAAAAAAGGGAAAATTTTGAGGTGTTACAGCTGCCCATATTCAATCAACTTGGATCTGAAGGTATGATAGCAACGACTTTTAGACATTCAAGGATATACGGAGATTGAATACCAAAAGAACCCTGAAATTTGCAAACTGTAGGGATAATGAAATGGAGTGCCTGCCAGCCGAAGGCGGGCTACCCAACAAAATAATACGAGGACGGACGAAGACGAACTCGAAAAGGAAGACCGACCGAATGCACTCTACCCAACATCATAATACGAGGACGGCCGGAGACGAACTCGAAAAGGAAGATCAAGCCGAATGTGGACTTCGCTGGGGATAAAGTGAAACAAACTCTTCTGATTTATGCCATCTCTGCTGAGAAAGAGAACTGGGTTTCACGAAATAAGTCAGACGAGAACTGACTACCTGGCGAGAACTGGATTTCACAAAAATAGGTCAGACGAGAATTGACTACCAGGCGAGAACTGGATTTACCAAAGAGACATCTCTGCTGAGAAAGAGAACTGGGTTTCACGAAATAAGTCAGGCGAGAACTGACTACCAGGCGAGAACTGGGTTTCACGAAATAAGTCAGACGAGAACTGACTACCAGGCGAGAACTGGGTTTCACGAAATAAGTCAGACGAGAACTGACTACCAGGCGAGAACTGGATTTCACAAAAATAGGTCAGACGAGAACTGACTACTAGGTGAGAACTGGATTTCACAAAAATAGGTCAGACGAGAACTGACTACCAGGCGAGAACTAGAATTACCAAAGAGATGTCAGGCGAGAACTGACTACCAGGCGAGAACTGGGTTTCACGAAAATAGGTCAGACGAGCATTGACTACCAGGCAAGAACTGGATTTACCAAAGAGATGTCAGGCGAGAACTGACTACCAGGCGAGAACTGGGTTTCACGAAATAAGTCAGACGAGAACTGACTACCAGGCGAGAATTTGGTTTCACGAAAATAAGTCAGACGAGAACTGACTACCAGGCGAGAACTGGGTTTACAAAAGAGATTGGCCAATCAAAGGCAAACTCCTAGCAAAGATACGGTCGTGAACCGAAAGGGTGAGAGGTAAAATCAATGGACTTACAACCCATAGATAAGATGACTCCGCTGGGGAAAGGAGAAGTCTAAATAAAAGACTCTGTCGGGGAGCACAGGTAGGATGAACACATCCCTCGGTGATCTCACCGAGGATAAACCAAAATCTCCTGAGTTATGCCATCTCTGCTGAGGAAGAGAACTGACAAAGAAAATCTCCTGAGTTATGCCATCTCTGCTGAGAAAGAGAACTGGCAAACAAAACATCTGGAATTATGCCATCTCTGCTGAGAAAGAGAACTGGCAAACAAAATATCCGGAATTATGCCATCTCTGCTGAGAAAGAGAACTGGCAAACAAAATATCCAGAATTATGCCATCTCTGCTGAGAAAGCGAACTGGAAAATAAAATATCCTGAATTATGCCATCTCTGCTGAGAAAGAGAACTGGCATACAAAATATCTGGAATTATACCATCTCTGCTGAGAAAGAGAACTGGCCAACAAAATATCAAACCTGGCCTATGCTTCAGATGCACATGTTTGAATTTTTCTATGGCGTAATGCTCCATACGAAATGGAAATGCTACGCGTTTGGGAGGATGCCATGCAAGAATGCTTATGCAATGCAAAAGGGATGCTCCAGCAAAATAAATGCTGAAAAACGAAGAAAACTCCACCGAGGATGACAAAATAAATTGTCCTCTGAGTCCAAGACCTCTGGTGAGAAGGATCACGTTGAATAACTCCTTTGATCAACAACTTCTGCTGGAGATGAAATCCCAAAAGAACATCCACTCTACTGGGGATTATATATAACTCTTTGAAAAAGGAAACCAAGTGTAGCACCCCAAAATTTGCTCTCTTACTTTAGTACTAATTGGCTTATGTTTCATTTCATTTTTGCATCATCATGAGTGCATATCATTGGTTCTTAGCATGGGGTCAAGGTGCCTGAGGCAAGTTCAAGAGGAGAAGATGTTCTTCAAAGGGCCAAGCAAGAGAGCTCAAGTGGATCACTCTCTCCTAACTAGTGCAGAAACTAGGGTTTTAGGATTCTTGGGTTTATTGCTCCAATGGGCAAGTTTCTTGGGTTTTTATCATCACCAAATGGCATATCTTATCTTGGTTGGAGAGGATACACATCATATTCAGAGGAATTTGGATTTGGAGACTGTGTTATTTCCTCCTAGACTGAGGGTACCAAAATTAGGGTTTGCTATAAAGTCAGTTTATTTCTGATTTTTTGGGCAAGACTTGATTCCATGGTATTCCTTGGGTCCCTAAGTATCTAGGGATGGAAGATTCTCCACCAGTTTGGTTCAGGAGAGATTCAATTGGCCAATGGATTGGGAATCAGGAGAATTGGGAAAAGTCAACAGTGAGAGGGGAAGTCAACTGTGAAATTTTGAGGTTCTCTTCAAGGTTTTCAAGGTCTCACATCCTCATATGGTCTTCAGGAGTCAAGTTTCATACCATTTATCAAGGATCAAGGGATGGTACAAAAGTTACTAAATATGGAAATGACCTATAATTTGAAAGTTTCCTTTTTGGGCAAGTTCTTACACTACATTCAACTTGACTTTTCATCATTAAAGAAGCTTCAAATTAATTTTCCTCAAACATGAAAGTTGAAGATCTTTTTCTCCCCTTTCCAACAAGTACTAATGGGTCTCCATATCATTTGTGAAACTCAAGTTATGATCAAAAGAAGGCAAAGTGGTTTTTAGGGTTCCATTTTCACAACTTTTGCATTTTGGGACATAGTGACCTATATTTGGTTCCATTGTTTCAAGGCACTTTCTAACATCAAAGAACACTCCTTAAGGATCATTTTGGGCCTTTGAACCAAGAAATTTCATGACTTATTCATTACTTATTACACATGGTGCAAAATTGCCAAATTATTGAAAACTCGTGAACCAATACATCTCAAGGCTCAAACCAAATTCAGGTGTGATTAGCAATTGTTAAATAAGTGATCCATCATGAAATATTTGGGTGTACATGCATGGAAGAGGGTGTATTCCACATAATGCAATTTTCCAAAATCATCCAAAACTCATTAAGTGTGGAATTAACAAGGCCCAAGTGATCATCAGTGGATTAACCTAATCTATTTAAGCTAACTCATGCTAGGGTTAGAGAAAAGGACACGTGATTTTTTAGGAGAACAAAGTTTGCAACCCTAAAGCTTTTCTTCATCGAATCACACAATCCACAAGGGTTTCTCAAAAGATTCTTTCACAACTTTCATCCTTGGCATCTGCAGAGTACAAATCACCCGTCATTGGAAGCTAAAGGAAAGGATAAGGGTTGCGTGATCTCAGGTCAGTGGTATTTTCCATGATCTTAAAACTCCTTTTTTAAAACGTGCATATTGATATGTGATGCCCACTGATCATTATGATATATTTATTTTTGAGATTGAACGTGTAGATTGGTTGTTTCGTGAGTTTGAAAGTTTTGAACCAAACCTTGTTGCTTTCGATTCTCCTTATTTATGCATTGTTTGTGATTTATGAGATGATATTATAAATCCTCATTAAATTCTGGTCAGAATAGTGTATTTGGTTGCATGTTTTGGTGAAGTTTTGGTTGCAGGTGGCCGGAGAAGATGACTGGAGCTAGGGCTCCGGCGTCTGGCCTTTTCTCCGGCGAGCTAGGGTTTGGAGGTAGAAGAGATAATCGTGACCGTCCGTTGCCCAGATCCAACGTTCCATATTGTGCCACGTTTTTTATTTTTGAGTTTTTATTTTAATGATTGTGTGTTCATTACCCTATGGTTATTATCATGTGCACTCAATCATGTCCTCTCATCAGGTTTACTTTCTTATTATGTTGACTAATGTGGCACGTTGGATGAATCATAGGGATGGAATTGTGACAACACATTAAAAAACCCATGTGCTGCTCACGTGGGAGCATAGGATATGCTGAGTGCTTTGGTGTATGCGTGTGTGTGTTAATTATGGTGTGCTTTTTAATCTGGGCCATAGATCTTGAATTCATGCTGGTTTGGTTGACTTAATGATAAGTGTCAGATTGATCAAAGGGTAGGTATGCAGTCAACTGGGTCGACGGAGGTCCACACGTGTTTCATTTTTTTTATTTTATTTTTGCTGATGGATTTAAGTTTTGGGCTTTGTTATTCGCACCCCTTGTATGAGCCCATTAGCCTTTTAAACATGGACTGCTTACTAAACACACCCCCATGCTTATTTCTCTTCTTTTATTTTATTTAATTTGCATTAATCCATTTTTAATTTTTAAAAATAGTTAATTGCATTAAAAAAATTCCCAGAAAATTCATGAATCATAATTATAATTTTATAAAATTTTCCCAAATTTTATTTTTCATCTTTATTTTATTTTTAGTGGCTGAATTAATTATTTGTTTATTTTCTTTTTTGAATTTATTTCATACATGCATACCATGACTTGTTTATTTTATTTCTCATCATCCATAAAACCTTTAGAGCCCATTCTTTTTGCATTCATTCACCAGCATACTGAATTGCATTAAAACATTTTTCTCTCATTTTTAAAATTATTTCATATTGCATTTTAGTCCTCCATTTTTGCATATTGAACCATGCTTCTTGTCTGAACTTTGCATGATTGTTTGAGTGACTTATATGTTGAATTTTGGCATGAGTTTTGGACATGTTGTTTGCTTCTGGTTGAGAAATGTTGATGATTAATTTGGTGATTTTAGAAGATGGTTTTCTAATTGTTTGATTTCTTTTATTTGAGGTCTTCTTGTATGCATATCTCTGATCATGTCTGGATACCTGTTTGAAAAGGCACTTGTGCCATCGTTTTGGGATTGTTCATTGACATCATAAACCATGTTTGAATTGTTATAGGTCACTTGATTGCCATCATATGTCATTGCTTGGGTTTCATTTGTCTCATTTCTTTTACGTATGTCTGTTTTGTACTAACCTTTTGTGCAGGGGCTGAGGTAAGTTATTTGAGGGTGTGGATAGTTATCCATGTCCACTCTCACTCTTCCTTCCTCTCATATTTTCTTTTTTTTAGGCTTAGGTTGTTGTCAAACCTCCCCTTAGGGCCATCTTTGCATGATAACATTAGCATAGATTTTCCCCGTAGTCTTTTTCTTTTCTTTTGAGTCCCTCTTCTCATCTCAAAACATTTCTAAGATACTTAATAAGGTCAACTTGCCTTGCACACGAGCCTTAAACATAGGAAATGAAGATTGAGGGGTCCCCCTTCTCTCTTCTAGAATGTTGAGCATACGTCCCATTGGGGGCGACCATGCGACGCATTCGCTTCCGTGTCATAGACTTTGGTTCAAGTTGAGTTATGAACTAACTCAAGTCACTTCTGTCCTAAAAAATACAAACGAACTTCAAACCTTTTTATCCTTCGGGATCGTCAACCTAAAGGCTATTTTAAAAAAGGGCACGTTACTTTCCGTCTGAGTCGCAAACAGGCATCGACCCTAACTGCCGGACGCGAACTTAACGTTGCTCATAAAAAACACCAAAAGAACTTGGTCCGAACTACGTTGACTCTGAATTCCCCATTGCACAAAGGGGGTACGTAGACCTAGGACGTCGACGTCCTACCGAGTCTGTCTTAGTTTTCCCCTTCCCCGTTTTAGTGCAGCCCTAGATGTTAGGATAACTCACCCTTAGAATAGACAACAAGCGTGGATCCCATAGAGTACGATGGACGCGTGGGGTGTTAGCACCTTCCCCTCGCGTAACCGACTCCTGAACCCAGGTTATGCTTGCGATGACCATTCCTTTCCCTCTTCCTCAGGTTTATGCGGTGTTCCTTTTCCCTCTCTTGGGATAAATTTACACGGCTGGCGACTCTGTTTTCCGCGCCACTCTCGCCTTTGTACCTGGATGAAAATCCTCGGAGCGACAGCTGGCGACTCTGCTGGGGACTCTGGTTGACCTACGCTGGTACATCCCCTTTAGCGAGTCAATCCTAGCGCTTGCTTGTCTTTGTTCTCTTTGGGTGTTTTTGTTTTTTGTTTTGCTTTATTTGTTGTATTTTATTTTTACCGCATTTCTGCATTGCATATTATTATCAGCTGCTGCACTGTTTTTTCTGTTTGGCGGGTGGGGAGTTCTGAGAGGTAAGCCAAATACCCAGGCTTGAGCATACACGTAGGATTAGCGTGGCAAGTAGTGTGACTCGTGTGGCATTTGGCCAGACATAGTATACACGAAAACTCCACATCCAGACGAGGTTTTCTTTGGTAATGTTCTATCCTGCGCATTGGTGCAATGATTGAATGTAACCTGGAAAACTGTCGACTCTGGCGACCATTCCCGAGAACTCAGTAACGACACTCCTCCCGAGACATGATAATGGCAGACCAGAAATGGCAAACCCATTGCACATGTCGATCCGAGGACCCAATACTAGGAACTTGCTATAGGGTATCCTTTGGAAAAGAATCGGTGGAAGCACTCCTCGTTTGGCGATAGTACTGTACCCCGAGGGATGAATGTACTATTGCTTCTCAACCCCAGTGCCGAAACTGAGGACTTGCCATAGGATGATTTCTTTTGAGGGGAATCAGTTGAGGCCTCCTCGATTGGTGATGATGCCAAACCAGAAATGGTGACCGTATCATCATTTCTCGACCTGAGAGCCTGTGATATTGAGGATCCTCGGCTTTCTAGTACCCACATGTGAGAGGGCAGGGTGTTTACAGGTTTGCAGGTAACATTGACCTTCAACATACCCGGTTTTCTGATCAGCAGATTTATCAGTGTGGTACTATGGTTATGTTGGTATTCTGGGTATTTGGACAGACCGTTGAGATTATACAGTGGTTCAGTGCAGCAGTTGTCCAGTCTGTGTGGCATCCTTGATCCCATGTGTGCACTTGCATCATCATTTTTGCATCCTAACATGTTTATTCATTTGCAGGGTTGTATCCTAACCTTGATTCTGGTTTCTGAAGACTATCGAGAATGAGTACTGAGAAGAAAAAGAATATCATAAGATACAAGTTCCCGTCACTTATTCTGGGTCCTGTTCACAAGGTTGTTTCTATGGCAGAACCTGGGGAATTGGCACTTGTGGACCTTGATGACATGCCATAGTTATTTTTCTCTCTATTGTATTAGGATCACCACCAGGCTTGTTGGTCGGGATCCATGATTATTGTGTTCAGACTTGTTATCTTGGATTTGTGATTGTTGACATTTGGTTTTCCTCTGGTTTTCTTAATACATGAGCAGAAGTTCCGTTCTCTCTTGTTGTTAAACTGGAATCAAGGGGTGGATCGCCCTGCAAATATTCAAACATGTTCATCTGCATTTGCATATTCATGATCATTTTGCGTAATCATTTTGCATGACAGGTGTTTATCTCCGGTGTTCTTACTTTGTTCTCCTCCGCAGTTAGGATTGATCAGCCAGTTCATCGTATTCTACTCAGTCTGTGATAACCAGAGGATAGCCATGGAACAACTTCGTGCAGAGATGCTTGAAATGAAGGTTCAGATGAGGCAATTTGGGGAAGACATGCTGGTCATGTCCCAGGAGCAGAAGATGCTGAAGGAGGAGGTCAATCAGATGAAGACTCATATGGGTTTGGTCATGGATATTTTGAAAACAATGTTGAAGAAGGAAAACAGTCATGTGCTCGCTTCCGCGACAGAGGTCCTTACTCCTCCCATCTTTTTGGGATTTGATTATGGATTGCCTCGTGAATCTCTTCCACAAGCTGAAGTTCCAGGACTTTCCCAACCGCAACCAGGTCGTGTCTCCCAAGATAAGCCTAAGAATAAAAAATGCGCACAGAGACCGAAGCAGCCTAAAAGAGTTTTTCATCCACTCCCTATGCCATATTCTCAACTATTGCAGCATCTCCTTCAGTTGCAACTGGTACAGAAAAGGACTTTGGCTCCTTTCACTGGTAATCCCCCACCAGGCTACAATGCAAAAGCCCATTGTGATTTCCATTCTGGGGCACCAGGGCATACTGTGGAGAAATGTAGGGCCCTTCAGCACGCTGTCCAGGATCTGATTGATTCGAGGAAAATTGAATTCACACCGAGCGGCGTAAGCATACAAGGTGGTCCCACTCTAGCTGTTGAAAAAGAAGTGGGTATCCCCGTTGCTTCTCCCAAAGCCACATCAGGTCAGGGGCATTTCTTGCAGCCCTTGGTCTTGGAATCCCCACATCCGCAAATGCTGCCTACGCCTCGACCAAGTCTGAAGAGAAAAGTGCCTAAAAAGATTATGCGCTTGAATCGGGGTCAACAAGAGAATTGCTCTGGAAAGAAACAACAAAGATCACGAAGGCCTGAGAGAAGGTTTGATCCACTCCCCGTTCCTCACAACCATGTTCTTGCCCATCTACTTGAAATTTCTTTGGTTCAACTAAGGGATGCCAAGCTTATCCCCGACCTTATTCCTCCTGATTATGATCTGGATGCCAGATGTGAATATCACTCAGACACACTGGGTCATTCAATTGAAAACTGCAACGTGTTCAAGCACAAGGTGCAAGACCTGGTAGACTTAGAGATCATTGTATTCACTGAAGATGATATGTACATCAATGGAAGCCTCCTTTCTCAAATGAACACTCAGTCTGCAAGTACGTCCAGACAGAATTAAGCTTCCTCAGCAATGGCAATCTTCAGCTTCTTTACTGTATTTTCATTTGTAGTTTTTCATTTCTTGTTAAAGCATCGTATGCATGTACGACTTGTTTGTTTTTTTATGATGATCTTAATGCAATGAGTATGTTTTTCTTGAATTAATCCATTCGTGTTCACTCTTAAATGTTTATATGCACTGCAACACCAACCTTTCTTGTCTAGAACTCTTGAGGGAGGATGACGAAATAAGAGCGCAGATTTCTAATGGTACGCTTTTGGATAAAACCCTGTTAAGGATGTACAGGCATTGTTTCAAACCCCTAAACACTGGAGATATAAGGGAGATAGACCCTCTTTAACCCCTTCAAACCTTGAAGTAGGAGTTTCTTTCGTACGAAAAAACCCTCATATTTAACCCAGGGGCAGGGTAGGCGTCAGTTAGTTTGACCGAGCGTTCAAATTTCAAGGAGAGTGTGCATCTGAGGATCCATTACCCTCTATCCCACCATCAAGAGGTCAAGAGATGTGAAACCACAATGGTTATCCATCAACAATCAAGGAGTGAGGCAGTCACAACCCTTTCAAACAAGTAAGACAACCAGTGTCACACGCTTTGTTCAAAAAGGGGAATAAAAAAAGAAAGCCCGCTAGGTCGAAACTTGTAAACAAGTGACTTAGGCAAAAGTCAGGGCATCCCGCTGGATTTCAAAATAAAAAAAAACTCAAAAGAGTCAGTCCAGGAAAAAATTAGGGATCAAAAAGGCAAAAGAAAGAAAAAGCGAAAAGCGAAAAGCGTTACAAAAGAAAATCCTCGATAAGAACAAATTCGTGTGATTACAGACACAAAAGACAAAAAGGGGTGACTGTCATTCCAAAACTCCCTTAGGTGCCAAACCGTTAGTGGCGTAGGTTCCTTAAAGATCATAAACCTTTTGAGAGAGGAGCGTTTAGGGTCAGATTAACAGAACATAGGACTGGAGAACATCACGAAGAGTGGGTAGGCGCCGATAAATTTTGAGCCATAAATCCTTTTTCTGAAACCGTGAACCAGACTGCGTTACAACCCTTAAAAGTCCTAATTGAAACAGGGTTTATTCCGAAAGCGTACTTCGACAGGATAGCGTTCCTGACTCCTATGAGTTGTGCTAATAAGATTTGTTGGTATTTCATGTGCACATTGTTTTCATTCAAAAATCAAGGTCGCACCCCAGCTAGTGATTCTTTCACAAGGCTTGGCGACCCATTTTCAATAAAGCTTCAAGGTTAACATGAGTGTTGCATTAGAATTGTCATTCTCATAATAAACATTTTCTGCTTGCATGTGTTTGATATCCAAGAAGCTTACACGATGAACGTCAGTCGAGAAGCTCGAACGCCAAGTCGAGATGGTGAAAACTCCGAAGGACAATTGTGTCAAGGGGTATGTGGCCGAGAGACTGTGCGCAGCCTGGGGGTTCCCGATAAATGGTGATAAGATGCAGCTAATCTAGAGCAGTCACGCTAAAAACTCCCCCTAAAGCAGCCAGACAGGGGCAATCAGGTCAATTTGACAAATCTCTGTAAGATCAGTCAGGGGAAAAAGTTCCTTCAAGACGTGGGGCAGGCCACCTCCAGAGCGTGAGAGATTGTCCACTCCTGAAAATGGTTAATTGAAAACACCTCTTCAAAGTTCAGAATACTGGGACAGAGTATTTTCAAGTAGTGATAATTCCTTTCGAGGAAGTGTACCTCATGGACTATGAAGTCTGGGGCAGTTATGTCGAGACTTGATAAATCTCTCCAAGAGTTTGAAGACCCTGGGGCAGTGCGAACGCCCGGTCTTCTATAAAATCCTCTTGAGATGATTTCTTCCGTTATACTTGGTGGTCTGGGCCAAGTGGAAAGTTCAAAGGGCCGTTTATGATCGTAGAGACAGGTCAGGTGGGATGGCAACAGGATTGTACTTCCCCAAGCAGTTTGCTCTCCCCAGCATTGAGATTGCACTTTCCTCAGCAGAGCAGACTTTCCCCAGCAGGAGACTCGGGGAATTTGTTCTCTGGATCAGGACGTTGTCTCCCCACAGAATCAGGATGTCCACTCTCCCCAGCATTGAGATTGCACCTTTTCTCAGCAGAGCAGACCTTCCCCAGTAGGAGACTTGGGAAGTATTTTCTCCGGATCAAGACGTTATGTCCCCACAGAATCAGTGTGTTCACTTCCCCCATCCAGTCAGGAAGCGGGCTTTCGCCGACGATGTCATATTCTAGTCCCCAGCAAGGTGGGAGTAAAGTCATTCTCCCCACCAGCAGGCTAAGTTCAACAGTATCCCCAAGCAGGATGGCATTTTGGGCTGGCATCCCCCAGCAGGTTCTGAGCCCAATTGGATATTAGCAATCTTCAGTAACAGACTTCCGGTTCTGTTATTGGAATTCATTCTCAACTCCCCCAGCAGAGGAGAAATCTCAGGTTTTGGATGTTACCTTCAGTGAAGGACAGGTGTAGCCCCCAGTAGTTCTTTTGGGATTTCATCCCCAGTAGAAGTTGTTGATCCAAAGGGTCGGTCAGCGTGATCCTTCTCAGCAGAGTTCTTGGATTCAGAGGACAATTTATTTTTGTCATCCCCAGCTGAATTGGACTTTTCTCTCCAACATTTATTTTGCTGGAGGGACCCCTTTTGCATATCATAAGCATTTGCATTGTATCCTTAAACGCGTAGCATTTCCACTTTGTGTGGAGCATTACGGAAAATTCAAACATTCGCATTCGAAGCATAAGCCAGATGTGATGTTTTCCTTGCCAGTTCTCTTTCCCAGCAGAGATGGCATAACTTAGGAGATTTTGGCGGGATGCGTTCGTCATACTTGTGCTCCCCGGCAGAGTCTTTTATTTAGACTTACCCTTTCCCCGGCGGAGTCATCTTATCTGTGGATCGTGAGTCCGTTAGAAGTTTGCCTTTATTTGGCCTTTCTCTTTTGGGAAATCCAGTTCTCGTCTGGTAGCCAGTTCTCGTCTGACTTATTCTATAAATCCAGTTCTCGTCTGGTAGTCAGTTCTCGACTGACTTATTTGGTATAAACCCAGTTCTCGCCTGGTAGTCAGTTCTCGCCTGACATCTCTTTTGTAAACCCAGTTCTCGCCTGGTAGTCAGTTCTCGCCTGACATCTCTTTTGTAAACCCAGTTCTCGCCTGGTAGTCAGTTCTCGCCTGACATCTCTTTTTTAAACCCAGTTCTCGCCTGGTAGTCAATTCTCGCCTGACATCTCTTTTGTAAACCCAGTTCTCGCCTGGTAGTCAGTTCTCGCCTGACATCTCTTTTGTAAACCCGGTTCTCGCCTGGTAGTTAGTTCTCGCCTAACATCTCTTTTGTAAACCCAGTTCTCGCATGGTAGTCAGTTCGCGCCTGACATCTCTTTTGTAAACCCAGTTCTCGCCTGGTAGTCAGTTCTCGCCTGACATCTCTTTTGTAAACCCAGTTCTCGCCTGGTAGTCAGTTATCGTCTGACATCTCTTTGGTAAATCCAGTTCTCGCCTGGTAGTCAGTTATCGTCTGACCTATTGTTGTGGTAGTCAGTTCTCGTCTGACTTATTTCGTGAAACTCAGTTCTCTTTATCAGCAGAGATGACATAACCCAGAAGTTTTGTTTCACGTTATCCCCGGCGAAGTCCACTTTATGTTGGTTATCCCTTGCGGGTACAATTGAGGTTGTATTCGTTTTGTGGGTGCAATTGAGGTCGTATTCATTTTTTCTTAGTGGGTAGAGTGATTGAGGTCAGTCTTCTTTTGAGGGTACAATTGAGGTTGTATTCGTTTTGTGGGTGCGATTGAGGTCGTATTCGTGTTTTCTTTGCGGGTAGAGTGATTGAGGTCAGTCTTCCTTTGTGGGTACAATTGAGGTTGTATTCGTTTTGTGGGTGCGATTGAGGTCGTATTCATTTTTTCTTGGTGGGTAGAGTGATTGAGGTCAGTCTTCCTTTGAGGGTACAATTGAGGTTGTATTCGTTTTATGGGTGCGATTGAGGTCGTATTCGTGTTTTCTTTGCGGGTAGAGTGATTGAGGTCAGTCTTCCTTTGTGGGTACAATTGAGGTTGTATTCGTTTTGTGGGTGTGATTGAGGTCGTATTCATATTTTCCTTGTGGGTAGAGTGATTGAGGTCAGTCTTCCTTTACGGGTGAAATTGAGGTTGTATTCGTTTTGTGGGTGCGATTGAGGTCGTATTCATATTTTCCTTGTGGGTAGAGTGATTGAGGTCATTCTTCCTTTGCGGGTGCAATTGAGGTTGTATTTGTTTCTTGTGGGTGCGATTGAGGTCGTATTCGTATTTTCATTGTGGGTGGAGTGATTGAGGTCAGTCTTCCCTTGTGGGTGCAATTGAGGTTGTGATCGTTTTTGTGGGTGCGATTGAGGTCGTATTCGTATTGTCATTGTGGGTGGAGTGATTGAGGTCAGTCTTCCTTTGCGGGTGCAATTGAGGTTGCTTTCGTTTTGTATTCGTATTTTCATTATGGGTGGAGTGACTGAGGTCAGTCTTCCTTTGCGGGTGCAATTGAGGTTGTGATCGTTTTTGTGGGTGTGATTGAGGTCGTATTCGTATTTTCATTGTGGGTGGAGTGATTGAGGTCAGTCTTCCTTTGCGGGTGCAATTGAGGTTGTATTCGTTTTTTGTGGGTGTGATTGAGGTCGTATTCGTATTTTCATTGTGGGTGGAGTGATTGAGGTCAGTCTTCCTTTGCGGGTGCAATTGAGGTTGCTTTCGTTTTGTATTCATATTTTCCTTGTGGGTAGAGTAATTGAGGTCAGTCTTCCTTTGCGGATGCAATTGAGGTTGCTTTCGTTTTGTAGGTGCGATTGAGGTCGTATTCATTTTTCCTTTGCGGGCACGATTGAGGTCGTATTCGTCTTATTTTTGTGGGTATGGTTGAGGTCATACTCCTTGTTTTTCAACACGCTCCATTTCGTTATTCCCACCGTTAGCAAATTTCTGGGTTCTTTCGGTATTCAATCCCAGTGTATCCTGGAATGTCTGAAAGTCGTCGCTATCATACCTTCTGGACCAAGTTGATTGAATAGAGGCAGCTGTAGCACCCCAAAATTTGCTCTTTTACTTTAGTACTAACTGGCTTATGTTTCATTTCATTTTTGCATCATCATGAGTGCATATCATTGGTTCTTAGCATGGGGTCAAGGTGCCTGAGGCAAGTTCAAGAGGAGAAGATGTTCTTCAAAGGGCCAAGCAAGAGAGCTCAAGTGGATCACTCTCTCCTAACTAGTGCAGAAACTAGGGTTTTGAGATTCTTGGGTTTATTGCTCCAATGGGCATGTTTCTTGGGTTTTTATCATCACCAAATGGTATATCTTATCTTGGTTGGAGAGGATACACATCATATTCAGAGGAATTTGGATTTGGAGACTGTGTTATTTCCTCCTAGACTGAGGGTACCAAAATTAGGGTTTGCTATAAAGTCAGTTTATTTCTGAATTTTTGGGAAAGACTTGATTCCATGGTATTCCTTGGGTCCCGAAGTATCTAGGGATGGAAGATTGTCCACCAGTTTGGTTCAGGAGAGATTCAATTGGCCAATGGATTGGGAATCAGGAGAATTGGGAAAAGTCAACAGTGATAGGGGAAGTCAACTGTGAAATTTTGAGGTTCTCTTCAAGGTTTTCAAGGTCTCACATCCTCATATGGTCTTCAGGAGTCAAGTTTCATACCATTTATCAAGGATCAAGGGATGGTACAAAAGTTACTAAATATGGAAATGACCTATAATTTGAAAGTTTCCTTTTTGGGCAAGTTCTTCCACTACATTCAACTTGACTTTTCATCATTAAAGAAGCTTCAAATGAATTTTCCTCAAACAATAAAGTTGAAGATCTTTTTCTCCCCTTTCCAACAAGTACTATTGGGTCTCCATATCATTTGTGAAACTCAAGTTATGATCAAAAGAAGGAAAAGTGGTTTTTAGGGTTCCATTTTCACAACTTTTGCATTTTGGGACATAGTGACCTATATTTGGTTCCATTGTTTCAAGGCACTTTCTAACATCAAAGAACACTCCTTAAGGATCATTTTAGGCCTTTGAACCAAGAAATTTCATGACTTATTCATTACTTATTTCACATGGTGCAAAATTGCCAAATTATTGAAAACTCATGAACCAATACATCTCAAGGCCCAAACCAAATTCAGGTGTGATTAGCAATTGTTAAATAAGTGATCCATCATGAAATATTTGGGTGTACATGCATGGAAGAGGGTGTATTCCACATAATGCAATTTTCCAAAATCATCCAAAACTCATTAAGTGTGGAATTAACAAGGCCCAAGTGATCATCAGTGGATTAACCTAATCTATTTAAGCTAACTCATGCTAGGGTTAGAGAAAAGGACAAGTGATTTTGGAGGAGAACAAAGTTTGCAACCCTAAAGCTTTTCTTCATCGAATCACACAATCCACAAGGGTTTCTCAAAAGATTCTTTCACAACTTTCATCCTTGGCATCTGCAGAGTACAAATCACACGTCGTTGAAAGCTAAAGGCAAGGATAAGGGCTGCGTGATCTCAGGTCAGTGGTATTTTCCATGATCTTAAAACTCCTTTTTTAAAACATGCATATTGATGTGTGATGCCCACTGATCATTCTGATATATTTATTTTTGAGATTGGACGTGTAGATTGGTTGTTTCGTGAGTTTGAAAGTTTTGAACCAAACCTTGTTGCTTTCGATTCTTCTTATTTATGCATTGTTTGTGATTTTTGAGATGATATTATTAATCCTCATTAAATTCTGGTCAGAATAGTGTATTTGGTTGCATGTTTTGGTGAAGTTTTGGTTGCAGGTGGCCGGAGAAGACGACCGGAGCTAGGGCTCCGACGTCTGGCCTTTTCTCCGGCGAGCTAGGGTTTGGAGGTAGAAGAGATAATCGTGACCGTCCGTTGCCCAGATCCAACGTTCCATATTGTGCCACATTTTTTATTTTTGAGTTTTTATTTTAATGATTGTGTGTTCATTACCCCATGGTTATTATCATGTGCACTCAATCATGTCCTCTCATCAGGTTTACTTTCTTATTATGTTGACTAATGTGGCACGTTGGATGAATCATAGGGATGGAATTGTGACAACACATTAAAAAACCCATGTGCTGCTCACGTGGGAGCATAGGGTATGCTGAGTGCTTTGGTGTATGCGTGTGTATGTTAATTATAGTGTGCTTTTTAATCTGGGCCATAGATCTTGAATTCATGCTGGTTTGGTTGACTTAATGATAAGCGTCAGATTGATCAAAGGGTAGGTATGCAGTCAACTGGGTCGACTGAGGTCCACGCATATTTCATTTTTTTAATTTTATTTTTGCTAATGGATTTAAGTTTTGGGCTTTGTTATTCACACCCCTTGTATGAGCCCATTAGCCTTTTGAACATGGACTGCTTACTAAACACACCTCCATGCTTATTTCTCTTCTTTTATTTTATTTAATTTGCATTAATCCATTTTTAATTTTTAAAAATAGTTAATTGCATTAAAAAATTCCCAGAAAATTCATGAATCATAATTATAATTTTATAAAATTTTCCCAAATTTTATTTTTCATCTTTATTTTATTTTTAGTGGCTGAATTAATTATTTGTTTATTTTCTTTTTTGAATTTATTTCATACATGCATACCATGACTTGTTTATTTTATTTCTCATCATCCATAAAACCTTTAGAGCCCATTCTTTTTGCATTCATTCACCAGCATACTGAATTGCATTAAAAATTTTTTCTCTCATTTTTAAAATTATTTCATATTGCATTTTAGTCCTCCATTTTTGCATATTGAACCATGCTTCTTGTCTGAACTTTGCATGATTGTTTGAGTGACTTATATGTTGAATTTTGGCATGAGTTTTGGACATGTTGTTTGCTTCTGGTTGGGCAATGTTGATGATTAATTTGGTGATTTTAGAATATGGTTTTCTAATTGTTTGATTGCTTTTATTTGAGGTCTTCTTGTATGCATATCTCTGATCATGTCTGGATACCTGTTTGAAAAGACACTTGTGCCATCGTTTTGGGATTGTTCATTGACATCATAAACCATGTTTGAATTGTTATAGGTCACTTGATTGCCATCATATGTCATTGCTTGGGTTTCATTTGTCTCATTTCTTTTACGTATGTCTGTTTTGTACTAACCTTTTGTGCAGGGGCTGAGGTAAGTTATTTGAGGGTGTGGATAGTTATCCATGTCCACTCTCACTCTTCCTTCCTCTCATATTTTCTTTTTTTTAGTCTTAGGTTGTTGTCAAACCTCCCCTTAGGGCCATCTTTGCATGATAACATTAGAATAGATTTTCCCCGTAGTCTTTTTCTTTTCTTTTGAGTCCCTCTTCTCATCTCAAAACATTTCTAAGATACTTAATAAGGTCAACTTGCCTTGCACACGAGCCTTAAACATAGGAAATAAAGATTGAGGGGCCCCCCTTCTCTCTTCTAGAATGTTGAGCATACGTCCCATTGGGGGCGACCATGCGACGCATTCGCTCCCGTGTCATAGACTTTGGTTCAAGTTGAGTTATGAACTAACTCAAGTCACTTCTGTCCTAAAAAATACAAACGAACTTCAAACCATTTTATCCTTCGGGATCGTCAACCTAAAGGCAATTTTCAAAAAGGGCACGTTACTTTCCGTCTGAGTCGCAAACAGGCATCGACCCTAACTTTCGGACGCGAACTTAACGTTGCTCATAAAAAAACACCAAAAGAACTTGGTCCGAACTACGTTGACTCTGAATTCCCCATTGCACAAAGGGGGTACGTAGGCCTAGGACGTCGATGTCCTACCGAGTCTGTCTTAGTTTTCCCCTTCCCCGTTTTAGTGCAGCCCTAGATGTTAGGATAACTCACCCATAGAATAGACAACAAGCGTGGATCCCATCGAGTACGATGGATGCGTGGGGTGTTAGCACCTTCCCCTCGCGTAACCGACTCCCGAACCTAGGCTATGGTTGCGATGACCATTCCTTTCCCTCTTCCTCAGGTTTATGCGGTGTTCCCTTTCCCTCTCTTGGGATAAATTTACACGGCTGGCGACTCTGTTTTCCGCGCCACTCTCGCGTTTGTACCTGGATGAAAATCCTGGGAGCGACACCAAGACCTGAATCAGAAGCGTGCCAAATATCACTTGGACTTAAAATCTGCTGGGGATATCAACCATCGCTGATCAAACCCGCTGTAAAGACTACCACCAAACTCTGCTTGGGGAGACACATCACAAGTACTAGACCTGCCGGGGACACCATTGAACTTAACCCGCTGCTGGGGAAGTGACTTCGCCCTTATCCTGCTGTTGCCGGTGAAAACATGTTTCCTAACTGGCCGAGGGGAGTAGACACCAATACTCTGCGGGGAAGACTACATTTTTGTCTCGGGAATATGCTACACAAATCTCCTGTGGTAACAAAGCAACATCCACCTTAAAGCAATCCACTATAACTGTTGGCTGAGGAACAATATTTTGTACCCTGATTGGGGAGAGTGACAGTCTAATGAGGATGACGAAACCTCAATGCTAGGGAGAATACCTGCTGGGGAGAAAAGTCACGAAACGTGCCGAGGGATATCATTGAGCTTAACCTGCTGTTGGAGGAAAGAATTTACCCTGCTGGAGATTAGAGCATGTCGTTGCTGACGGAAATACCCCTCCTGACTTACTGAGGAAAGTGAGTACCAGGCTTTGTGGGGAAAATAAAATCTTTTCAAAGACATCCAACACATCTCCTGCTGGAGATACAACCGCATTCACCTCGGAGCAATCCACTTTAACTGCTTGCTAGGGAATAATAAGCCAACCATAACTTCGGCTGGGGAACACAATCCTCTGTACTCTTGCCAGGGAGAATAAGCTCTGCTGAGGATGGTGAACTTTTAGTGCTAGAAAGATTAACTCTACTGGGGAGAAACAATCTTGCCACCCCACCTGACCTGTCTTTATGGTCATAAACGGCTCTTTGAACTCCCCACTTGCCCCAGACCACCAGGTCCAAAGGAAGAAATCATCTCAAGAGGATTTTATAGAAGACCGGGCCTTCAAACTGCCCCAAGGTCTTCAAACTCTTGGAGAGATTTATCAGATCTCGACGCAACTGCCTCAGACTTCATAATCCATGAAGTAGATTACCTCGAAAGGAATTGTAATGACTTGAAAATACTCTGCCCCAATATTCTGAACCTTGAAGAGGTACTTTCAATTAACCGTCTTCAGGAGTGGACAACTTCTCACGCTCTAGAGGTGGCCTGCCCCAAGTCTTGAAGAAACTTTGCCCCTGATTGATCTTACAGAGATTTGTCAAACCGAACTGATTGCCCCTGTTTGGCTGCTTTAGGGAGAGTTTTCAATGTGACTGGTCCAGATTGGTTGCATCTTATCACCATTTATCGGGAACCTCTAGGCTGCACACAGTCTCTTGGCCACATACCCCTTGACATGACTGTCCTTCGGAGTTTTCACCATCTCACCTTGGCGTGATCGAGCTTCTCAACTGGCGTTCATCATGTAAGCTTCTTTGATGTCAAACACATGCAAGCAGAAAATGTTTATTATGAGAATGACAATTCTAATGCAACACTCGTGTTATCCTGAAGTTTTATTAAAAATGCGTCGCCAAGCCTTGTGAACGAATCACTAGCTGGGATGCGACATTGACTTTTGAATGGGAAACAATACGCACATGCAATACCAACAAAAATCTTATTAGCATAACCCATGGGAGTCAGGAATGCTATCTCGCTGAAATACACTTTCAGATAAAACCCTACTTCAATTAGGACTTTTAAGGGTTGTAACATGGCCTGGTTCGCAGTTTTAGAAAAAAAGATTTATGGCTCAAAATTTATCGGTGCCCACCCACTCTTCGTGATGTTCTCCAGTCCTACGTTCAGCTAATCTGACATAAGCGCTCATCTCTCGAAAGGTTTTATGATCCTTAAGGAACCCATGCAATCGATGGTTTGAGACCTAATGAGGTTTTAGAGCAACAGTCACCCCTTTTGTCTTTTATGTCTATAGCCACACGACTTTGTTCTTATCGGAGGATTTTTTTCTTGATCATCCTTTTCCGCTTTTCGCTTTTTTTTTATTTCCCTGATTTTGCCTGGACTAATTCTTTTGAGTTTTTCGATTTTTGAAGTCCAGCGGGATGCCCTAACTTTTGCTTAAGTCGCTTGTTCTCAAGTTTTGACTTAGCGGGCTTTCTTTCTTCTTTTTTGAACAAATCGTGTGACACCGTTTTGTCTGACTTGATGGAAAGGGTTGTGACTGCCTCACTCCTTGATTGTTGATGGATAACCATTGTGGTTTCACATCTTTTGACCTCCTGATATGTGAGGAAAGAAAGGTAATGGATCCTCAGATGCACATTCCTTTTGCAATTTGAACGCCCGGTCAAACTAACTGACGCTTACCCTGCCCCAGGTTAAGATTGAGGGTTTTTTCATTTCTAGAAAGAAACTCCTACTTTAAGGCTCAAAGGGGTTAACGAGGGTCTATCTCCCTTATATCTCCAGTGTTTAGGGATTTGAAACAATGCATGTACATCCTCAACAGGGTTCTATCCAAAAGCACACAACCGAAGATTTTGCATTTTTCACTTCATCATCCTCCCTCAAAGAGTTTAGGCAAGAAAGTTGGTATTGCAGTGCATATAAACATGATATGAGTGCAGTAAAGTAAATTTCTTCAAGAACAACACATTCATTACACTAAAATCATCATTTAAAACAATTTTTTTCATACAGACAGCGTTTAGACAAACAAATGAAAAACTACAAATGAAAATGCAGTGAAGAATCCGAAGATTGCCATTGTTGAGGAGACTTGTCTCCGTCTGGAATGATTGCTTTGGATCACATACTCGCAGTTCCAAGTTCCCACTTGGGAAGCTTCAGTTGAAATGCATTCCCTCCGCAGTGAAAGTAATGACCCCTGCATCAATCAGATCTTGCACCTTGTGCGGGAGCGCCTTACAATCCTCAGTTGAATGCCCCCATGCCCCAGCATGGTATCCACATCGAGCATTGGCATTAAACCCTGGTGGATATAGAGGAATGATCTGATCTGGTTTCCTTGGCACAATCAACCCTCTTTTAACCAACTCTGGCAATATGTGACCATACAGCCTTGGTAGCACAGCAAACTGTCTGTTTCTTAGCTTCTGTTGACCCTCTTGGGAACTATTCTGCTGTTGATTCTGATTCGCGTGTTCCTCTGGCTCAGGCACTTTCCCCCTCAGACTTAATCGAGGAGTAGGCAGCAGTTGCGGACGTGGGGGTTCTAAGACCAAGGAATGCAAGAAATGCCCCTGACTTGATGTAGCTTTGGGAGAGGCAACGGGGATATCTACTTCTTTTTCAACAGCTAGAGTAGGACCACCTTGTATGCTTATGCCGCTCGGCGTGAATTCAATTTCCTTCGAATCGATCAGATCCTGGACAGCATACTGAAAGGCCTTACAATTTTCCACATTGTGCCCCAGTGCACTAGAGTGGAAGTCACAGTGAGCTCTTGCATCATAACCCGGTGGGGGAATACCAGTAAGAGGAGCCAGAGTCCTTTTTTGTATTAGTTGCAGCTGAAGGAGATGCTGTAATAGCTGAGAATATGGCACTGGTGGAGTATCGAAATGTCGGTTCTGTTTAGGCGTAAATTGTTGCTGGCGTGGAGCATGATTATGCTTTTGAGATACAGCCGGGACGGTCACAGTGGCAATCTGCTCACTCTTTGGGAGAGATCCCTCAAACAATAGAGGAGAGACAATTCCAGCCGCAGCTTCAGGCATGGGAGTATTGTCTTTGCTTAGCACACCTCTCACGACCTCCATAACCAGATTCATCTGAGACTTCAATTAGTTGACCTCCTCCTTCAGCACTTTCTGGTCTTGAATCAGAGCTTGCATGTTCCCCATAAACTGGCCCATTTGGCTTCGTACATCCCTCAACTCTGCTTGAATTTGATCCATGATCCGCTTCCTGCTTCTTTGAAGAGTTAAATCCGAAATTCTGAAGAAGACCAGATCAGGATGAGAATAACCAGCTTCAAACACCTGTTATGCAAATGAGTATGCAATGCAAATGCCATGTTCAAATATTTCCAAGGAATCATTCCGCTTTGATTCAAGTTTCTGACAAAAGAATCACAAGAAATAGACGGAAACGCTCAACAGCGAGTCTCAAAGCTATTATCCCTTGGAAATACAAGAACATGTATGCAAAAATTGATGATGCAAATGCAACAGACATAGGATCAAGGCTTCCATAAAGCTCTGTACTGTTGTGCTGTTGAATGGATATGTTCAAAGGTCTGCTCTGAAGAGAATACCGGAGTACCCGAATATCCGAATGACCAGAATACTAGAATAACCAGAATACCAGGCTGATAAGTTCACACTGATAGGAAAACCAGAATACCGGGTAGATTAAAGGTCAAGGTTACCTGCAGACCTGCAAACACCCAACCCCTCTCACATGTGGGTTCTAGAAAGGTGAGGATCCTCAATATCACGGACTCTCAAGTCGAGAAATGATGGTACGTTCACCATTTCTGGTTTGGCATCATCATCAATCGAGGAGGCCTCAACAGATTTCCCTCAAAAATAAGGTCATCCTATGCAAGTTTCCAGCATTAGGTCCTCGGGTCGACAAGTGTAATGGGTTTGCCATTTTTGGACTGCCATTATCATATCTCGGGAGGAGAGGCGTTGCTGGGTTCTTGGGAGACGATTGCCAGAGTCGACAGTTTTCCAGGTTATATTCCATCGTCTGCCCCAAATGAGAGGATAGAATATTACCAAGGAAACCTCGTCTGAATGTGGAGTTTTCATGTATACTAAGTCTGGCCAAATGCCACACAAGTCACACTACTTTCCAGCTAATCATAGGCGTATGCTTAAGCCTGGGTATTGGGTTTATCTCTCAGAACCCCCCAACCTGCCAAACAGAAGATCCAGTACAGCACATCACAGTCCAGCATAATAATGAAATACAATGCAATAAATGCGGTAAAAACAGTAAAACAGTAATACAGTAATATACAACAAAACAAAGCACAACAAAATAAACACCCAATGACAACAAACAAACAAGCGCTAGGATTGACTCGCAAAAGGGGATGGACCAGCAAGAGGTCAACCAGATCCCCAGCAGAGTCGCCAGCTGTCGCTCCCGGGATTTTCATCCAAGTACAAACGCGAAAGTTGCGCCGAAACAGAGTCGCCAGCAATGTGTATTTATCCCAAGAGAGGGAAAGGAAACACTGCGTAAACCTGAGGGAAGGAAAAGAGCATGGTCTCGCGACCAAGAGAAGCGGGTAAGGGAGTCGGTTACGCGAAGGCAAGGTGTTAGCACCCCACACGTCTATTGTACTCGATGGGATCCACGCTTGTTGTCTCGATCAAAGGGTGTCATCGTCTGGAGCTCCGCTTCTACTGGAACGGGAACAGAACGGGAATGGAGGAGAACGAAGAAACGAAGAAGAAAAGGAAAAGAAGTGACTCGATAGGACATCACTCGTCCTATGCCTACGTATTCCCTCGCGCAATGGGAAAGTCAAAGTCAACGTAGTTCGGACACGAACTAAGGAGGGAGGTTGATCGCCAAGACATCGCCGTCTTGTGCCTACGTATCCTCAATCGGACGAGAAAGAGGAAATCAAAGCAGTCGTAGTTCGACCTAACGAGGTCGGTTAGTGTTTTTTACGAGCCACGTTAGATTCGCGTCTGGCAGTTAGGGTCGATGCATGTTTGCGATGAGATGGAAAATGACGTGCCCTTTCCTGAAAATGATTTGAAATTAACAATCTCAAAGGATAAAAAAGGTTTGAGTTGGTTTTTTGTGTTTTTTAGACAGAAGTGGATTGAGTTAGTTCGTAACTTACATTGCACCAAAGTCTACCATGCGGGAACGAATGAGTCGCATGGTCGCCCTCAAATGGGACGTATGCTAAACACTCTAGAAGAGAAGGGGAGACCCCTCGTTCTTCATTTCCTACACTTAAGGCTCGAACGCAATATACGTTATATTTATTAAGTGTTTTAGAAATGTTAAGATGAGCAGAGATGACTCAAGGAAAAAGAAAACTCTAAGGGGAATTCTATCCTAATGTTGTCATGCAAAAGGTGGCCCTAAGATTGAGTTTGAAAGGGAAACTTCTACCTAAGTTAGCATGCAAAGGGAAGCCTAATGCTAATCCTACTCCAAGCTTAATCAAAAATTAAGTTGGACTAGGTAGCTCTAAGGGAGTGAATCCAAGACTTAAACAAGTCTTGGGATTCAAGGGAAGGAAAGAGTGAAAGAGATGAAGAAGGAAAGAAGAAATAAGCAAAAGCAGTAGCTACAATAGCGCATCTGCACCAATACAGCAGTTAAAGACAGTACGCAAGTAAAACAGCTTATAACAACACATAATTTAGCACAAGAAAGGGTGCAAAAGGCCAAACAGTAGCACATATAACAACACATATGCACATAGACAGCAGTAGAAATAGGGCAGCATGTGATTCACTTGAATACAACTCAATCATGGCATAGCAAACGTGCATCAAGCATTACATATTCTTCAATCAAACATGATTACAATCACACCACCAACCAAGGTAAATAACTCTTGAAATCATCGTGAAAGCATGCATATCATGAGGAAGCATATCATTAAGCATTTGAACAAATCAAGTGAAACATACATCTCACAAAATTAGGTGAACAAACAAACACAAAGTAATTCCAGCAACATAAGCATCAATCAACAATTATCATGCTCAAGGAGTATGTGCTATGTGTTCATGGAATCAAGAATGCAACAATGTAAACAACGTTCGTAAACGATGAAAATACAAGAGCCGCGTGTCGGAAAATTGTGCACATACAATGGTGTGAGGCACGACAACATCAAAACAGTCATTAAACATGTATCATATCAATCCATGAAGATTAGAAATGAAACGGGATTGAAACATGCTCAAAAATGCACAAAAAACACACTCTGCAGTAGTGTTAATCGATTAACCAATTGCAGTGCAATTAGGTTAATCGATTAACAGCCCCAAAACAGCACAATTTACACTGGTTAATCTATTAACCTAATTGTACTGTAATTGGTTAATCGATTAACCCTGTACCAGCAGCAAAAAATCAAGTTCGAAAATCACTTTTTCAGCAGCAAATCATTTATCCAAACATCCAAGCGATCATGTAATCACTTATGCACGAAAAATTACATTGAAATACATCATTCAACATCAATTAGATCCAACCATCATCAACATTATGAATCAAATTCAAGCAAACAGATCAAAACACATCAAAAGTCATGGATCTACATTGTATAAGTTAAAATTAAGCTAAATCAAGTATGGATATGAAATTAACCAACCTACAAAGTTGAGAATTGCTTTGGTAAGATTTGTGAACGAAAATTGGTGGATCCAAATAAGAAAACCAGACATCTATGAAGCTTTACCAAGAAAACTTGAAGATCCAAGCAAGAACACTTCAAATAAGTAAAAGCTCCTCCAAAAGTGATTCCAAAAGCTTACTCCAAGATCCAAATCAGTAGCTACTGCAGAATTGAACCAAGAATGAGGATGTGATGGAGGTTTAGCTCAAGAATTCACAAATTCCAATGAAGAATTTGTGAATCTATGAATATGGAGCTTTGAGTGTGGTTGAAGATGAAGTTGGAGAATGAAAAAGTGAGAGAGAATTGAGAGCAAATTCTGAAAAATGAGAGTGAAAAATGATCTAGCTTTTTTTTAGAGGTTTGGAATGAATTAGTTTAAATAACCCTTAGGTTAGAAGTTAAGTTTGGGTTGGGAGTGAGGTTAAGTGAGTGGAAATTGGGATGAAATGTGAATTAGGAAAGGAAATGTGGAATTGGAGTGGAAAGAATTTGAATTTTTGAATGGAAAATCAACTCTCTAGATCCTTCTACTGATGTGTAGAATTAAAATGGGTGATTAAAAATTGAAAAAAGATGCAGCGCTGAAAAATGAAGTATTTGGGCAAAATTCACAATGGTTAATCGATTAACATAAGTGAACTGGCTTAGGTTAATCGATTAACACATTCAAATTTTCAAATTTTTGCGCCAAAAGGAGGAAAACTTGGAGAACTGCCTGATTCCACCTGTTCTGAGCCACAATAGAACTCTGAAACTTTCCATTTGATATTACCACTGGAATACACTTGAAATATGCTGTGAAATGTTTTTTCGCACTCGTATTAATTTGCTGATAACAACTGTCTGGTGCTAAATAACTGATCAAAAATTGACTGCCGGAGTTTCTGATCATCAAGTCATTTAATGAGCAAAATAAATGCTCAAAAAGACTTGGAAAGCTATCTGCTTGGCCTTGAACACTGTTAAAAATCATACTGGAACTGATGACGCCGTGAGCTGCTAGAGAATGCCTTGATCCCATGCCCAAAAGAAATATGCAAATGCAAAAATGACAATGCAAATGAAATAAAGCATAAGCCAGTTAGTGCTAAAAAAAGAGGGCAAATTTTGAAGTGTTACAGGTCCAACCCCCAGATTTTAAACAAGGTGCACCAGACCTGGTTTGTAAGCTTCACAATGCCTTGTATGGCCTTCAACAGACCCCAATAGCTTGGCTTGATAGGCTCAAAATTGCTATACTTGCTCTTGGGTTCAAAACTAGTAAGTCTGGTCCATCTTTATTCATCCTACATAATTCCTCAAGATACATTCTAGTTTTAGTGTATGTTAATGATATCATCATCACTGGCCCCTCAAAATCCTTTATTCAACAACTTATCATCAAGTTAAATCTGTCTTTTTCAATTAAGGACCTTGAATAACTTCACTACTTCATTGGTATTGAGGTGCACCACCTTTAAAATAGGCAACTTCTATTGTCTAAGAGTAAATACATCAAGGATCTGCTCATTAAAACAAATATGATTGCAGCTAAGGGAATGGAATATTTATGGAATCTAGTACAAAGCTATCTAAGGTTGGCTCAGCTGAAGTTTATGGCATTTATGGTGGTATGAAAGGATCAACTCACGTGAGGTAAGTGACTTTGTGTATAAGTGATAGACTTGGGTAAAATGTGTTTTGTCTTTATCCTGTAAGGTAAGAGTATTTATAGAGGCCCTTGAACCTAATGTTTCCTTAGGAATGATAACCGCCCACTAGTCAATGGTGGAGCATTGAATTCCTACTTCCTAGGAGAATATGAATCAGCTATTGGATTTGACTTCTCTCTGCCCAAGAAAATGTCTTTCCCCATATTTCCCGTAACAGGGAGAATGAGAGATGGTTAGGGCAAGGTGATACCCATCACGGGGTGACATATGGCTCTCGCCTCCCCTGAGGGTTACAACCCTCCCGCCTTGGCTGGACCTTTTATGAATATAAATCTACATAGTCCCTTAAGCACAAGAGCTTTAATAAAGGGAGAATTACTTTTAGACTATAGAGCGCTAGGGTATCTCGAAGCCCTAAGGTTCTGGGTGGATATAGCGTGATGAACCATATTGGCTAAGCCTTAAAGCCCTTAGACGAGACATTAGACCTCTTGTGTGAGACTTATATCAAGCCCTTAGACAATTCTCTTAGGCTAGACTTCAGTCGCACCTCCTGGGCGAGATTCATATGTCGGATCTTGCCCAAGGAAACTCTAAGTACCTTTGGAGAATAGTTTAGATAGCCTGTTTGATGGGAACTTTTAGTCCCACTGGAGAAGTTATATTAAGCATAAATGATGAGACTGTAAGTCCTTCAACCGAGGCATTGGACCTCTTGGACGGGAATTCTATCAAGCCCTCGAATAAGACTTTAGGTTAAGCCTCTTAAACCATACTTGAGTCGCACCCCCTGGGCGAGACTAATAAGTCGGATCCCATTTGAGGAAACTCTTAGTCCCCCAGAAGAGGAATTTATATAGCTTATTCAATGGGAACTCATAGCCCCTTAAGCAAAGTTATATTAAGCCTGGTTGATGAGACTATAAGTCCCTCAGACGAGGCATTTGACCTCTCGGGCGAAACTTCTATCAAGCCCTTAGACAATACTTTTGACTAAGTCTGTTGGGCCAGACTTCAGTTACGCCCCCTAGGAAAGATTCATATGTTGAATCCAACCCAAAGAAACTCTAATTTCCTAAGGCGGGGAGTATAAATAGCTTATTTATATTGTCGTGAAGGGCGGTAAGGCTCTTCATTAAGAAGTCTAACATTCAAAATATTTCCTTAAGAGGAGGCAATGATCTTCGCCATGAAGTCCAACATATAAAATATTTCCTTAAGAGGTGGCAAGGATCTTTGTTATGAAGTCCAGCATACAAAACATTGTCTGAATAGGCAACAAGGATCTTAACCATGAACTCCAGCATACAAAATATTTTTTTTATTAGGCGACAAGGATCTTTTCTATGAAATCTAGCATAAAAAAATTAGAAAATATTCTTGCTGCTCATAAACACTCAAAAAATTGTTCGTAGGCAAATGGTTGTGTCTCTTAAAAAATTGCAACAGTCTAACTATAACAATATTTAAGATGGAGAGTGTTCCAAGTTCTGGGGAGGAGTTGTCCATCTAGTTCGTGCAACTTGTATGTCCTGTGGGGGAGCTTTTGGAATATGTGATATGGTCCTTCCTAGTTAGGTTGTAGCTTTCCCTGTTGTGCAAGAAAAATAACTTGCTTTAAGGTCAGGCCGCATTCTCTAATCTCCCTTGTCCTGACTTTAGAGTTTTACTTTATGGCGACTCTATGCCTGGAGGAAAACTCTCGGATATGGGCGACTTCTCTTAATTCGTCAACCAAATCCCCAACACATTCCAATCCTGCCTTATTTACCTCTTGATGAAATTGGGAATGTCGCCATGAAGGAATGTTAATCTCTACGGGAAGCATAACTTCTACTCTATACGCCATGGTGAATTAAGTTCCCTTGGTAGTAGAATGAGGGTTGGTGTGATATGACCATAATATTTTGTGTAGCAGTTCCGCCCATAAGCCTTTGGCATCATCGAGCTTCTTCGTGAGTTCCTTCAGAATCACCTTATTTTTCCGATTCAACTTGCCCATAGGCTTGCAGATGTACAACAGATACAGACTTTTTTTGTACTCCTAAATCTTAGAAAAAGATGACGGCCATAGCGTTGGAGAAATGGGTTTTGTTGCCAGAAACAATTTCCCCAGGAACCCAAAACTTGCACATTATTTTCTTCCAGTAGAAGCGACAAACTCTTTCATCTGTGATTTTGACGATAGCTTCTGCCTCTATCCATATTGTGAAGTAATCCACTCCTACTATCAAGAATTTTAGTTGGCTTGGCGCCAAGGGGATTGAACCTAAGATGTCCATCCCCACTGATAGAAAGGCCAGGGTGATGCCATTAACTAAAGAAGCTCAGCTTTGGCATGATGAAGGTCAGTGTGCCTCTGACACTGGTCATACTTCTTGACAAAAGTAATGTTATTCTTCATCGGGTTAGGCCAATAATATCCCTCCCTAAGTAACTTGTGGGTGAGTTCTTTCTCTTTGTATGGCTGCCGCAGGCTCTTTTGTAGACTTCGGCGAGTACCGGGGTGATTCATTCTCTTCCAGACACCGTGGCATTGGAGATTCCGTCCCTATTTTACAAAGTTTTCCTAAGAGAAAGGTGTACTTGGAAGTCTACTTCCAGACTTTACTTGCTCCTCCTTCATCCAGTGTGAGTTCTTCTTCCTACAGGTAGCACAATATGGGAAACATTAATTACATTGTCAACAATACCAGGCCAACATCTTGAAAGTTGGATGACTAATGATAATGTTAAAGGATTAAAATGGATCAATCACTACTAGATAGCATACATTCACTGTTTTGGCATTTAGTTTGTGATCAAAGGTGGTGTTAAGGGTAATTTGGCCTCTCACACTAACTTGTATGACTAATAACCAAAATGAGCTTCGATATTTACGGTGAAGTTATCCCAAGGTGATCTATAACACTTCAAAAGCTCCTCAATATAAGATGTAGGCTGAACTCCTAGGATCGAGGAGGACTTTCTTCACGTCCTACTTAAAAATATGCACCTCAACCACCATTGGATCATCTTCATGAGGCATGACACCCTTTTGGTTATTTGTTATTAACATGATGTCTACGAGGTGTGGGATTACAAATTCTTTGAAAAAATTATAGAAATTATTTACTAGTCTTATATATCGCGTTCAAGAGAAATGTTTTTTTTTAAATCTTAGTATCTGACCTTGCGACCTACTAATCCAAGAGAACCAATCCCACCATCCACTTGCGGATGCCCCGTTTAAAGTCAGAAGAAAGCTCTGTATGGACTGACCCAACACAAAGATTGATTGCACCTAACAGGATTCCAACCCGAGTCCTAGAGAGAAGCACACTCTATAGACCCAAGCCTCCACCACTAGACCAACCCTTAGGGGTTCGTTTCAAGAGGAACTTGATTTGATGCCTCCTGAGAATTCTGTAGGGAACTTGTTAAGAATATGTATGAGAGGGAGATTTTTTTTGTTGCATTTATATTTATCTCTGATTAAGGGGATTGGGGAGATCTCTATCAAGCTGGTCTGTCTTTTGCCAAAATTTTCTCTAGATGAAAGTCTTCTATATAGTTCTTAAAATATATCATATGTATTGGTGTTTTAGTCTCTCATTTTAACTAAAAATAATTATTAATATAATGTCCCTTTGCACGAAGGTAGGAATACCAACAACTTTTGTTAAGACCTGTATGGACTTTTGGTTTAGATGACTCATCCAACATAGTAGTGTGTATGATCTCCTTCAACATTTGATTTTTTCTAATATTCATATGAGTTGTTGGAAATCCATATATTTTCTATCACCAAGTCTAAAATTTTATATGTTTTGCACTGATTATCTTGGTGTATCGATGCATAATGTCCCTTTTGCTCTGATGCTCTTTTTTTGACATCTTTGATTCTTTTTTCTAGCTTTTCTTTCTTCTCACTTAATATAGATTTTGGGCAGTTTCATGACTTCTTGCATGTTGGTGGTTAGTTTTAGTGCTATAAATCTGTTGAAATGTCGAACTTTTAGTGCATTCTAGAACGCCTCTAGAAACATTTCCCGATTCCGATATCAACTTAAAAGTGAAAACTCAATTTTTAAAAAGGAGGCGGCTCAGGTACTTTTGCAACTTTATGGACTGTTCTGTGGGAGACGGCTCAGGTGTGGCTTTTTGCCAGTCGAATTGGATTGGTGATACGTCGCTGAAAGTCAGATTCCCTCGTCTGTTCCAGGGCAGCAGATGCAAGGCGTCATCCTTAAGTGAGATGGGAGAGTGGGATGGTGAGCTGTGGCGCTGGAACCTGCTTGAATGGATGGATACTGCAGTTACTCCTCCTGAACCTGACTGGAACGACTGCCGCATGTTGCTGGAAACTTCCTCTGTTAAAAAAGAAGTGTTTGATGAGTGGCATTGGTCGCTTCACGACTCTATGTCATTTACGATTAATTCATTTTACTTTTCCTTGATTTTTTCTTCCTCTGTCAACGATATTGAGGCTGATAGTGCAGCTCTTTTAGAGTTATTATGGAAGACGGTCATTCCGGCGAAAGTTCAAATTTTCAGTTGGAGGATGGCGCTCGATAGATTGCCCACAAGATCGAATTTGTTGGCTAGAAGGGTAATTAACAATGAGCACGATAAGGTTTGTGTGTTTTGTTTCCGTCACTTAGAGGACGCTTCTCATTTATTCTTCTCGTGCCTCAAATCTACCTTGGTTTGGAACAAGATTTGCGCGTGGGCGGATATAGGAAGTATATCGGAATCTTGTTGTAGCCTCCATGCGAAGGTTTGGTACACGAGTCTTAGAGGTAGTTGTATAGCGGAAAAGATTAATTCTATTTGGTTCATAACTTGCTGGAATATTTGGAGGGCTAGAAATAATATATTGTTCAATGACGCCTTGCTTGATGTTGATGACATTGTCAACGATATCAAAATCACTTCGTGGAATTGGTTGATTCTAGGTAAAGAGGATAGTAAGAAGTGTAGGTTGTATAATTGGTTTAAGTTTCCGTTTAATTTTCTATAATTGTTTTGTTTCTTTTGGTGGTTGTAATTTTTTGGTCTGAGATTTCCTTAATCTCCTATTAATGAAATTGTTTGAGTTTAAATTTTCAAAATGACTTATAGTGTCACTTTTTTTTTTGCCAAACTTTTAGACTGTCACTTTGTTTATATAGATTAATTTAGACAATATATTTAATTTTTTAATTAGAATTATATACATCAAATATATATTGTTTAATATATGTAATTTATTAATTTTTAATTATAATTTATTATATTGTACAAATAGTTAAAGTAAAAGTTAAAATTTTATCATTCCAGTTAAAGATAAATTAAAAATTAAAAAACATGGAGGTACATGTGTCCTATGACGTGTCTATTTTTAAAGAATTCAATTAAAAGCAACCCGATTTATTCAAAGCTAACCCCACTTAATTAATGTGGTAGTAACATTGTCGTCTTCTTTTTTTTGATAATATATCAATGATGTCTTCTCTTGAGTTGATTTTCAATAGTTTTGGGATCTATTTTTATTGTGCACAAAATCATTTTGGAATCTTCAAAACAATAGTAGTATTACAATGCGCCGAACGACATACTATGCTTTACTTCTTTAATTAACCATCAATCTTAAAACCTTCGAAAATCAACATCAATTATTTGATGTTGTCGTGTTGATAAGTGTATTATTGAGTTTTGTTCACATCTTGAACTTAAGGTCATAACAATGGTGGACTAGTGGGCGATAGTTCGACAATGGTTTTTGGTCGAAATTTTTCTTTTTGATCTTAATAAATGTGAGTGTATGAGAATTAGTTTAGGTCGTGAGAATGAGATTTAGAGTTTAGAATAATGTGCATTTTGAGAGATAGTGATATAAGATATATATATAGTTTTGAATATGTTGTATTAATATTGGGTCAACTTTATGCTCAGATTAGAAAAGTTGTCCCAAAACTTTTGCTAATGAAGTCAATTGATGGCTGAGTTTAGATGTTTTCAAATTTATCTATATTTTATGAATTTCTTATTTGGAACCACACTTGAACGCATAAGATTCCTTTCAGTGATAACTCGGGAGTAGTATATGAACTTGAGGGTTAGAGGTCTCATTCAACCAAATGTAGAAGCTTGGAAGAAAAATCGGATTGAATGAGATTGGCAGCCAAAATACTCACTCAACCAAATGTTGAAGCTTGGAAGAAAAATCAGACTAGATGAGGTCGAAAAAGTAGAAGACAATTACAGTGTCAAGGAGGCCTATTTGTCTTTGATGGAATACAATGGAGGTACGAACGGAAACTCTTCTTCTGACCCTTCTATCTTCAAAGCCTTTTCTCTGTTATGGAAACTCAAAGCTGCACCAAAATTATTATGTTTTGGTTGGAGATTACTTTGGGGGAGATTACCTGTGAAAAAGGAACTCATCAAGAAAGGTATAGCAGTGAATCCTGGCTACGCTTTTTGCAATTTAACGGAGGAAGATCTTCATCACGTTTTCTTCGATTGTGATTTGATTTCGCCTGTTTGGGTTAGAATAGGTGATTGGTGTGGCTTTGGGAGTTTTTATGAAGGCCACGTTACTAACTTCTTTTTGGATTGGGTTGGTTCGGGAAGTTCTAAAGAAGGGAAGCCGGAGTTAGGTGTTTTCTGGCTGATTATTGCGTGGAGTATTTGGAACTGTAGGAATTCCATTTTATTTGATAGCAAAAACTTTAATTTGGATGATTTATGTTGGAGTATTAAAATTAATGCTTGGAAATGGTTTAGGGGGAGTGAAATTTGTTATCCCAACTCTGATTTTTTAGCCTTTTGTATAGATCCTTTAAAAGGATAGTTAGATCCAAGTTGGTCGGAAATCTCACTGTATGGTTTCTTGACTATCCCTGTATTGTTTCTGTCTTTTGAACACTTTTTGTGTTCTTATTAATACATTGGCTTTAAGAAAAAAAAAAGACTAGATGAGGTCGACGGCTAAAATTCTCACTCATACAAACATATAACCTTTGAGAGGGAGTCCAACTTACTGAGGTTGAGTGGCAATATTATCACTTAACCAAGCATATGAACTTGGAAGAGGAGTGCAACTTGCTAAGGCTAAGGGCCAAAATCATCACTCAACCAAGCGTAGGAGCTTGGAGGGGAAATATGACTTGTAATCATATATAACAGAGACATGTATAAATTCCAGCTGAAAACTCATTAATATATGTGTATATAAATTCACTAGTTGATAATGAATTAAACTATCCAGGTATTTTAATTTCTCAACTTAGTTGGAGGTAAATGCATCTCAATGGAATATATGGTTCATTTATTTTCACACGAGGGTCTTGAGAAATTATTTTCCTTACCATCTCCCGCACAACAAAAATAAAAAACACAAACTCAAACTAGGTGTTATCACTATAAAAAATGTGTAAATTTGACTAGACTAGAGTTTTTGACATTATTTTCTTAAATATTTAGGGTCAAATCGTCCGCGTCCCAACTAAAGAGTTAAGATTGGGATTAACTTTGCTATCATTAAGTTTTTTTTATTCCTCTTTTCTGCAATATATTTGATGCAACACAAATTATATGAAACATTGCATATAAAATTATATATCATTATCTAATCCAATATGTGAATCTCATAATTTTGATGTATTTTTTCCATAGGATACATTATATATTAAACTAAGAGTAAAATATTTATCATAGAAATTTTTATTAGATTTGTTCATAACTTATGATTTCTCCTCATATTGAAATCAAGAATATAACTCTAAACTAATTCCTAAGAGTCAATAATCCATCAACTCATATCCCTCCAATCTATATCAGAATTCAATCAGAGAATGAAAGAGGAAATTTACATGTGTTTTTCATTGGGATTCCCTCAGGTTCGCGGGTATGTGATCTTCCAATTTGTAGAGTGATAAGTGCAAAATGTAACTATTTTTGTATATAAATTTTGTTGCACTTATCGATACTTTTTATTAATATCGTTCGAATAATCCCTGATTTGTTTATAAATACGTTCACTTTACATTTTAGTGTATATATTGTGTATAGTGTAAATATCATTGAGTTTAATTGATTTTATCTCAATTTTTGCAGGTATCTAATCAAGGATATCTTGCCATTTTTGTATAGAGAATTGAATAAGCTTTCCAACGCTTCGAACCGGGCGAAAAACGGAGTTACGGTTCAAGAGTTACGAATAAAACAATGCAGAATTTTTGCTGTCTGCTGTCAGCTGCGCCTCAGCAGGGCTGGGCAGTGAGTTTTGAGCGCCGGGCGGTGCTGCGGCGGAAGAGAATTGAAATAAAGAAATTCCAGTAGCATTCTTCATTTTTGGCTAGCGCCGGGCGGTACTTCTAGCGTCGGGCGGTACTAGATATGTATTGCCAGGTTGTTTACGTACGCAGCTGATGTGAGTGGAATAAAGGTCGTCGTCGGGCGGTGCATTCTAGCGCCGGGTGGTGCGTCTGAAACAGAATTTTGTATTTATGTCATTTTACTTCATTTTTGAGAGGTTATGTTGTTTGGGGGTGATTGTTCCTCTCCCAACTTCATCAACCTCATTCTTTGGTGGATTAGCTTAGAAAACAACATGGAAGCCTGCATATGGATGAACCAGGATGGATTGATCGTCAATCGGCTCTGACAAACCACGAGATGTTTGGTTCATTTCTCTTCTTCTTTGTATTTTTCTTCTTTGTTGGGTTTTGTATATGTATTGACTATGATCTCATGTATATTTGTCGCCCATGGCGTTGTATAAAACTTGCTTTACAAATCTTTATTGGTGATTGTCTCTGATTTTTGCTTTATGCGTGGGGTTTGAGTTGTGTTAGAGATAATCCTCGCAAACTTCGATTAGGGATGATTATCTGTTAGTTTCTAAACTCTAGAGATAGATTTAAGAGCTAACAATCTTCAATAGGCATCGAAGCTTAATGCCTCCGTGTCTTGAGTCGCATGCGAGAGTGTCGGCGAGGGTAACACGGTTGTTTTCTCAACTTTGCGTAAGACATAACCTTTGTTGTGAGCAATGTTGGGTGATATTGAGGAGTATTGTAGGTCGAGTATAACTGGTCGGTAAGTTTAAGTTTGTGAGGAGTCGATTATTGCATGTCGGATAAGTTTGTCTTGCTGAAGAATGAATTTGTTTTATGTTTTAATATTTACTTTTCTGTTTCTATGTCTAAACCATTTTAATCCAAACTCATTAACGCGAGAGATTGTCGAACGGCATTCTTTCCCTCGAACCGATCTCTGTGGACACGACATAAATCCCGGAGGGAATTCTTCCGAAAATAAATATTTTTGTTGTTTGCCGCTATTCCGTAACCAACAAAATGGCGTCGTTGCCGGGGATCGGTTTTAATATTGAATCGCATTGCGATAGTTTCTTTGTTTTTGAGTTTTGTATATATCGTATATATTGTATGTTTCCATTATGTTTGTTCAAGTGTTGTATACATTTTGTTCCCGTAACGTTTGTTTAAGTGTTTGGTTAGGACACTTGCTTTTGGTTTGCGCGGTGAGGCATCACTATGGCATGAAGGAATGAAGTAACTAGCTAAGCACAGTAAAGGTGTCGAGCTTATGACGTAAAATAAGCATGTTTTATTGTTTTTGATTCGTTATTACTTTTTCATTCTAGCTTAGGTAGTGTGGTGAATTTTCATTAAACAAGTTGTACTCAGATTTTTCGTGAAATTCTCAAATCTTCACTTTACAAGTTGTTTAATGAATTTTCTGCCGGTTTTTCAGTTTGTTTATACTAATAGTTTTCGTGTTTGTCAATGAGCTTGTTTTGAGTAGCTTGAGGAAATGAGGTGTTGTTCCAAGTTTGATCGTTTCAACTTGTAGATGTATGATAATGATTTTGTTAAGTTTTGTACACGTCCAAGGTATGTGTTTATCGCTTTCTAGACTTTAGCATATTCATGATACTTAGGCTTTTTACAAACTTTCATGCAATTCATTCTTTTGTATACTTGTTCTTGTGTGAATCACTTTAGTTCCCAACCTTTTTGTGAGGAAGCTTTCCATTGTTCATATATGCACGGAGTACCAACATTCTTGTTCTAACTGGATTTTATTATGCTTAATCTTTTGTTTGTGTTGATTATATGAATGCATGAAAAGGATCAAGGCAATTTTGTTTCATTTTGAGTGTGTGATCATTTGTAACCCCTTTGAGCATTTTGATCAATGTTTTAATAGAACTTAATGTTTGTCTATGAATATTTAGTTTACTTATTTTTGAATGGATTTTATTTTTTCTTGAACCCTCAACTTTGTGTTGTTGTATGAATTTTTACCTTGCCTTAGAAAGTGGGGAGTATTCCATGATGATGTGGTTGAATTCAAGTTGGGGAGAGAATGATTGTTTACTCATTGGTTGGCTTCTATGAGGTTGAAAAAGAAAATAAAAAAGAGAAAAATAAGAAGAAAAAAAAGGGAAGAAAAAAGAAAATTTTTGAAAAACAAAAACAAAAAGAGTTCAAATAATTGTGCTAAATAAGTATTGTGTTTTGTGTAACACTTGGGATTTTGGAAGAAGTTTGATTGAAATTTTTGTGTTTGAAGGTTTGTGAGTTGATCACTCCCTTAGGTTTAAGCAAGTTTTTGTTTCAATTACCTTTAGAAATTGCCCCTTGTTTGTTTACCCGACCACGCTACAACCGTGAAAGTCTTTGTGATTCTTGCTTTTGTATGTTCAATTTGAATTTTTGGATGGTTGCATAATTTAGTCTATTGTTTGCATGATTGTTGTATGAGTGATAAGTCCCTCATTTAGTGTTTTTCATCTACCGATGATTGTTTTTGCTAGGTGTGATTCACATTTGAACTTGTGTTGTTTGAGAATGTTCGGCATGATTTTTGTATTTTGCATTTGTTTCGTGACTATGTTATCGTCGTAGTTTAGTGGTAAGTATTTACTTTGTGTGTACCATTTTCATTTGAACCATTCATTTGTCCAATTTTCAAAACCTGTTGATTCGTGATTCTTTGGTTTTCACTCTGTTTCTTTGAGTTGTTTTATTTTTGTTTGAGGACAAACAATTATGTAAGTTGGGGAGAGTTTGATAAGTGCAAAATGTAACTATTTTTGTATATAAGTTTTGTTGCACTTATCGATACTTTTTGCTTGCCGATAAGTGTTGTACTAGCTTCTTAGTTAGGTCCTGGTAGCTTGTGATGGAGAGCCGAGGAAGGCTCATGTACCATCTTTCAAAGTTTCGGCCATGAGTTTACATTTCAATGAGTCCGAAGAGGCAACTATGGCCATCTGATTGTTGATGGCAGTGACATGCTCCTGAAGATCTATTTCCCATCATAGGAAGCTAATGATGGTGCTTTTAAGTTTTCAGGTACGTGGTCATCCCAGATCTCTTGAGAGAGGGGTTGAGGTTCGAGAACCTCCTCCTCACTATCAGGGTCAGCTTGACTTTGCTGATGCATCTCTTGTATACTATCTTGCAGTGTTTCATTTTGTTGTCTCATAGTTTCCATCATGGCTAGTAGTTGAGCCATGTCTAGAGGGTATCCTTTAGAAGTCATGTTGTCGGTAAAGGGTGTGGCATGGGAAACTTTTACCTAGGCCCCACGGTGGGCGCCAAATGTTCTAGCCAAAAATGGTTAGACCACCAAAAGTGCTAACTCTCATTCTCTTTGAACAAAGAGAGCTACGTTGGCTATTCTAATGAATGTGTTGAGATGAATATCTGGGGATTTGAGGGCTATACAAGAGATGTATGTGCCTCAAGATGAATGTCTTGCCTAACCCTCATGCGGGAGCCCCATTATATAATCTGTTCTTTAATTTAAGCTATATAGAGAAGCCTCTTGGACTTTTGGCGTTATGTGGCCATCATTGCCGTAACCTTCATCCATGAATACAGGCTTTGAAGCCCTTGATAATGTCCGTATTGACGACGCTGTTACAGAAGATGGAGTGTCACCTGACGAGCATGTGTCTGGCATCGATGCCGGGTAGAGTGAAGTGCCCGTCCTCATGATAACTCGGCATGGGGGAATCGGGCTCTATGCACGGTCCGGGTTGTGCACGAGGCTTGTCTAGCTCTCTTCATTGTTCGATTTCTCCTACTACTATCGTCTGGTCCGTGTTCACCCTTATCCGACTACTCAACTCGACACCAAATATATTTGGCATGTACATAAGCCCCCCCGAGTACTGTATCCGCTCATAGGGATGTAGTACTCGGCAGTGACACAAGCCCGAATATATTTGCTAGGTGTCGAGTTGTAACTCGGCCTTTCTTCTCAGGTCCTTACGTGTCAAGAATTTCTTGGGAGGTCGTGTCCTTTCAATCTCCTCAAAATAATGATGACTATTAAAGGCTACTCCGTAGCTACTCTCGAGCCTTTTATCAAAGTCCTTCTTTCTCTCTTCTCATTTTCGAATCGTCTTCCTTCTTCATCAGCCAGAACATCTTCCAATCTCTAAGGCTTCTTTAATCGCAGGTATCCTTTTAACACTTCTAATTTCAATTTTACTCTTCAATTTTATTTCTATTCACTATGGTAGTTTTTAGTAAGCGAGAAGGTGAGGTTAATAGTAGCGAAGTCCATATGAACGCCATGGAGAGAAAGGAGTTGTGGGAATAATGCATGTGGGAAATAGAAAGCTCTTTAGGGCCAGAGGAGTATAGACGAGTCATGAACGAAATCTATGGCGATGTTCTTACTTCTAGGAATAATTTTGATTCTGGCTCATCTTCCTCAGGTTTTGTAGAGGTTTCAATGACGACTGCTGCTCCTTTTGATCTTAAAGTCATGGATAATAAGACTAGTACCTTTGATGATGTAGAGATCGCGAAACTCCGGTCCTTAAGACAAATATCTCCAACTGGGTCCGAAGATGAAATTGTCTTGGAATCATATATTCCTGGAGAGTGCGTTTGAATACTTCGCCCCAAAGAGTTAAAGAAGGCTTTTTCTACTTCTATGTCGGGGTTCTAGAAGATTTCAATATACAAATACCTTTTTCTGACTTTGAAGCTGACTTGTTAAAAACTGTGAATATAGCTCTCTCAACTTCGTCCCAACAGTTGGGGTTTCATAAAGTCTTTCGAGCGAGTTTGTGAGGTCTTAGATATCATCTCTACAATTGTTTGTTCTTCTCTTTCTTTGACGTGAGAGGAGTTGATAATTGTATTCGGATACAAATCAGTGGGATTCCCGGACGGATTTTTCTCCATGCATTTACTTCTAATTATAAAAATTATAAAAAACCGTTTTCTGAGGGTAAAGAGTGGACCGAGATGTCCACAAGTGTTGTACTCTCTGGATAGCCAACCTTGTTTCCCCTTCTATTAGGCCGAGAACCCATTGTCGATCACTGGTTTCAACTTTGAGAAACTGAGTGAATTGGAAACCCAATCTTTGATTGTTCTTGACTCCTTCCGTATGATGAAGGTTAAGGAGTTGTTACCTTTGAGCGACGATCAACTACTCGCCTATCTGGGTAATTGCTTGCTTACAATTCGTACATATGATTTATCATCCTCATTCTAACGTTTATTACTTTTTCTGCAGATACCATGACTAAATTATCAGTAGCTGAACAGAAGAAATTAATGTTGGAGGCTCGTGCTGCCCGGAAAAGATCCGGAGAGGTTATTCCCTCTAAGTCGGATATGAGTGGGCTGGAAACCCGACAACCAAAATGGACCCGGGGTACCAGTGCAAAGGCTACCCCAAGTAAGAATGAACCTCAACCTTGTGCTCCTCCGTCCCAGGAAGAAACTTCACAAGGTGGTCCCAAGAGGTTGAAAACCCTTATGACCGATGAAGTTTGTCGGGATGACATGGAGATCAATTCCCTCATGCGAGTTCCTAAGGAAAATGTTGCATCCAGGGAGTTTAAGTTCTGGTCTAACAGCTTTGACGGGCTTAAGTTCTTATATGACCATCTCAACGCAACTGAGGATGTTAATAAAGTGAAGTCCATTTGTCGGCAGAAAATTACTCAAAATATTAGCTCCTACCTCTTGCGGTGTGCCGTTATCGCCAGGGGTCTGTTTGAATCTAGCAACGATTCTGAGGCGGAGAAGCTTAGGTTGAAAGAAGAGGCCACCTGGTTGCAGGAAACTCTCACGACCCAATCAGAAAAACTTTCCGGTTTAGAGAAAAGCTTGGCTGGAGAGAAGAAGAACAAAGAGACCCTTGAGTCTGAACACAATTCGGCTTTATCCAAGGCTACTGAGGAGTTGGGGCAAGTCAAAGCTTCCTGTTCCGAGCTCACTGAGTCTCTTAAGAAGCCTCAGATTGAAGTTCTCTCCGCTGGTGATGATGTCTTTGACAGGGCAAAGGAGCAAGTTTTGTGTCTTCATCCCGGGCTAGATCTGTCTGAAGTCGACTACTTCAAGGTGGTACAGGATGACCGCCTTATAGATCTAGCTGAGCTCGAAAAGAATAATCCGGAAAAGACTTCTGCTCCTGATAATGACGGGAATGAGACCCTTGATGGTGTTGGCGCTAATGGTACCCCGGTTATTGAATGATTTTTTAATCTTTCCTGTGTTTAGTTAGTCATCCTTCTGGATGCATTTTTATGTATTTTGGCAAGGGAGTGTGGTGTTGTCCCCCTTATGCTTATGAATATTTAGCCCTCCGGCTTTGTACAATTTATTTTGGCCCTTCTGAGGCTTTTGTTTGTGTCATTTCTGCTTATCGTATTTCTTTTCAAAATAATCCCGTATATATCCAGCCCCTCGGGCACTAAGTTAAAATAACTTAATGTGTTCGACTATAGAATGTCGGGTATTATTTTTGCTTTCGTCTTTGCCAGATTGTTAAGGGGTATTTTAGTTATCTTGTGTGTTCAATCTTCACACTCTCGAGAGTTCTGGACTCTTATAAGCATAAGCGCCGATTATGGTATGTACCCGGGCGCATTAACAAGATTCACGTCTTTCTTGTTGGCAATTTGCCCCTTTATGATTCTTTACTTACAAGCTCCTAGTATCTTTCGACATGCTTTAAGCTTAGGCGTTTCATCATCTTTATATCAGATTGTCCGTCTTTTGTGAACGGAGTTATCAAACATATTTGTACGCAGAGCAAGTCGACACATTTATAGGGTTTTAATCAACCCGTTTATGGACGACATATGTACGCGGTGCAAGTCGACACGTTTATAGGGTTTTAATCAACCCGTTTATGGACGACCTATGTACGTGGAGCAATTCGACACGTTTATAGGGTTTTAATCAACCCGTTTATGGCCGACCTATGTACGCGGAGTAAGTCGACACGTTTATAGGGTTTTAATCAACCCGTTTATGGGCGACCTATGTATGCGGAGTAAGTCGACATGTTTATAGGGTTTTAATCAACCCGTTTATGGGAGACCTATGTACGCGGAGCAAGTCGACACGTTTATAGGGTTTTAATCAACCCGTTTACACGGAGCAATTCGACACGTTTATAGGGTTTTCCGAGTTGTAACTCGTCATTTCCAGCCGATCACCTATAAACAAGACATGACAATTTTTTAAGTCCAGGTGCCTCGTTAAAAACCCTTGCCCTTGCAAGGGAAAATAGTGCAACCCGTATCTTTTATTCATTATTGGATTACATAAAATTCAGCTGAAATACAGCCTAAGATTGGATACATTCCATGTCCTAGGTATTTCTATTCCTTCTAATGTTTCCAGCTTGTAGGCTCCATTGTTTAGCTTTCAAACCACCCTGAACGGACCTTCCCAATTGGAGGCGAGCTTTCCCTTGCTTTTTGGGTCTATTATTTTCTTCAAGATCAGGTCGCCCTCTTGGAACTCCCTCTGTCGGACTTTTAGGTTGTACCTTCTTGCCACCCTCTGTTTTGTAGCAGCTTCTCTGATCCGTACTATCTCTCTGATTTCTTCTATCTGATCGACCGAGATGTTCAAATTCTCGATGTTGGTGATTTCATCAAAATGTTCGCGCATCCAAGTCGGGGTGTTGATTTCCACCGGTGTCATTGTATCAGCTCCATATACCATCCCGAATGGTGTTTCATTAGTGGTAGAATGCGGTGTTGTATGATATGACCACAAGATCTCTGGCAAGTACTCGGCCCACATTCCTTTTGCTTCCTCTAGCTTCTTCTTTATGTCGTTTAGGATAACCCTATTGGCGGCTTCTGCTTGGCCGTTGGCTTGTGGATGTTCTACTGATGTGAACCTGTTTTGTATTCCATAATCCTTATAAAAATCTACAACCAATGTGCTCGTGAAATGATCTCCATTGTCTGAAACTATAACTCCTGGAAAACCAAATCGGCATACAATGTTCTTCCAATAGAACTTGCGAACTTTCTCGATAGAGATTCGTGCCACAGCCTCAACTTCTACCCACTTTGTAAAATAATCAACTGCGACAATTAAGAATTTGATCTGTCCTGAAGCGACTGGAAATGGTCCTAAGATATCTTCTCCCCACTGGTAGAACGAGCAAGGGGATGTTATTAGATGAAGCGATTCAGCTGGCAAGTGTTTGGGTGGAGTAAATACTTGGCATTTTCACATTTACTAACGTATTTGGTGCAGTCTCGCATCAGATGTGGCCAATAGTACCTGACTCTTAGAATCTTTCCAGATAATGTTCTCCCACCGATGTGGCTACCACATGCTCCTTCATAGACCTCTTTAATTACCAGCTCTATCTGAGACTCTGACACACATCTTAGCATAGGTGTCGACCTTCCAATCTTATACAGTGTTTCCGAGATTATGATATACTGGGAAGTTATCCTTCTAATCTTCCGAGCTTCATTGATGTCTTCTGGTAACACTTCATGTATCAAATAAGTGATGATGGGTCTCATCTATCCTTGGACATTCTCTATGGCTAACACTTCTTCTGATTGAATGCTAGGTGCTTTGAGAACTTCTTGAATCACGGTCTTATTTATTCCTGAATTCTTTGAGCTGGCTAGCAGGGCTAGGAGGTCGGCCCGGGCATTATCTTCTCTTGGAATGTGGACAACTTTGAATTCCAAGAACGTTTTGGACATTCCTGAAGCTTTTTGAAGGTATTTTATCAGGATGGAATCCTTTTCCTGGTACTCATTCTTCATTTGTCCAACCACTAGCTGAGAATCAGTTTTGACTAACAAGTTTGTCACTCTGACTTCTTTTGCCAATTTCATTCCGACAATCAAGGCTTCATACTCCTCCAGGTTATTACTAACCTCAAAAATTGAAACATAAAGAGTATTCTAATTTTTGCTCTCCGGGTCCTTCCAAAATGACCCCGGCTCCACTCCCCTTGAGATTTGAAGATCCATTTACATAGAGGATCCATTTGTTTATGATTTCTTCTCCAGCCGGTGCACTTAACTCAACCACAAAATCAGCCAGTGTCTGTGACTTAATGTTGGTCCGGGGTATAAAGTTGATGTCGTATTCAGAAAGCTCTATTACCCACTTGACCATCCGTCATGCTAAGTCGGGCTTCTTTAGTATCTGTTTGATGGTGTAGTTCGTCTTTACTGTGATGGGATGACCTTGAAAATAATGTCTCAGTTTCTGGGCTGTAACAACTACTGCCAATGCTAAACGTTCAATCTTTTGGTATCTTAGCTCCGCTCTTTTTAGGACTTTGCTGATAAAGTATACAGGTCGCTCTCCATCTTCTCCATCTTGCACCAAAACCGAGCTCAGGGCTTTATCAGTGATTGACAAATATAGGACAAGAGGTGTATTTTCTTTGGGCCTTACTAGGATAGGAGGTGAGGACAGGAAACACTTTACTTCTTGAAAAGCTTCTTCGCATGCCTCTGTCCATTCACTCCTTAGATTTGCTTATGGCTGCAAAGAACTGAATTGACTTGTCCCCTTCGCATGATAGAAATCGTGACAATGCTGCCAACCTCTCTGTCAGCTGTTGGACCTCCTTTTTCGTGGTTGGACTTCTCATATCTATTATCGCCTGGCATTTGTATGGGTTTGCTTCAATTCCTCGTTTAGTGAGCATGAATTCAAGGAATTTCCCGGCTTGTACTCCAAAGGTACATTTGTCCGGGTTCAACCTCATGTTGTAGCTTCTGATGGATGCGAAGGTTTCAGTTAGATCCTTCACATATGACCGATTTTTACTTGTCTTAATCACCATGTCATCTACATAGACCTCCAGGTTCCTCCATATCTGAGTAACAAATACCTTATCCATTAACCTCTGATAAGTAGCCCTAGCATTTTTGAGTCCGAATGGCATGGTCTCATAGTAGTAATTGCTCTGATGGGTCATGAAAATAGTTTTTGGTGCATCAATGGGGTTCATGCGGATCTGGTTGTACCCTGAATATGCATCCATGAAACTAAGTAGACGGAAACCTGAGGTAGCATCTATTAGTCGGTCAATATTTGGCAATGGATACGGGTCTTTAGGACATGCTTTGTTGAGGTCCATAAAGTCCACAGACATTCGCCATTTTTCGGATTTCTTCTTCACCATCACTACTTTGGATAACCAAGTTGGATATTTGATCTCCTTGATGAACCCGGCTTGTAACAACTTCTCGACTTCCTCTGTTATTGCCTTCCTCTTTTCATTGCCACCCTTTCTTTTCCTTTAAGAGACCGACTTGATGTCTGGGTCGATTGCCAAATAATGACACATGAAATTGGGATCTATCCCAGGCATGTCTGAGGGCTTCCATGCGAAAAGGTCCGTGTTATCTTTTAGTACTTGGACGATCTCTTTCTCTTCTTCTGGGGATAAATTGACTCCAACATGTGTAACAGGGGATGGAAAATGCCCAATCTGAACTTGCTTTGTTTCTTCGTTGAGGACTATATTCTCTTCAACTGCATCATCACGTGGATCAATGTCAACCAAGTTGACTTTTAGGGAAGTCTTGGGATCTGCTTCTTCTCTGGGATCCTTTCTTTTCAACTTCAAGTTGTCCTTGTAACATTTTCTGGCTAGCCGATGGTCGCCTTTGACAATTCCATCTCGGCCCCCTCCAAGTGGGAATCTCATTGTCAGATATAGGGTTGAATGGGAAGCTTCCAGCGTTCAATGATGGTCGGCCTATAATGATATTATAGGGTGAAGCAGCATTGACTATTAAGTACCTTACTCGGACGGTCTTTGTGTTTGCCGTGTTGCCAAAGGTGGTCGGTAATGCTAGATGTCTGAGCACTTGAACTTGTTCTCCTGAGAATCCTACTAGATTGCCTTTGAATGGTAGCAACTTGGTCATATCAAGCCTCATTCCTCTAAATGCATCCCAGTACACTATGTCAGCTGAGCTCCCAGGGTCTATTAGTACCCACGCTCCAATCTCTTATATGTACTTTGATAACCATATGATCATTCTCATGCGCCAAGACTCCTATGGCGTCTTTTTTGGAGAATGTTACAGCATCTAAGTCACCCTCCGTTTTCTCTGGGGATTTCTGGTCAATATGCATAACTGCTCTAGCATACCTCTTTCTAGCTGAACTTGTTTCTCCACCCCCAGGGAACCTCCCCGAAAATAGTGTATAGGGTGTGTCGGGCTATCTCTATTTCGTGACCTTCTTCAGCGTTTGAACTTTTCTTCCAGGATACTTTTCTTGTTCCCCGATCGTCTTGGCGAGGACTTCTTTTGTTATTTTGTGGTCGGGAATCCTTCACATACGCCAAGAGGTGTCCCCTTTGGATTAGGGCTTCAATTTCATTTTTTAGCTGTTGGCAGTCCTCGGTGTGATGTCCCCGTATATGGTGGTAGTTACACCAAGCCTCAGGCTGCCTTCCCATGATTGCGTTGGCTCTTTTGGGACGTTGAGGCTCAGGTAACAGATTCATGTGGCCGACTTCTTTGAGGATGTCTCATATGCTTGTCTTTAGCGGGGTGAGGTCTCTGATTGGCTCGTATGGCCATTTTTAAGGTCTGGGAGCATGTCGTTCGTGTGCAACTCCTCGAGGATACTCTTTCCTCCTGTTCGACACCTCATCTTTGCTTTTTATCTTTTCATTATCATCCCGGGCTCTTTTCTCTTGGTTACTCTCCTCCCCTTTTATGTAACATTCGGCCCGGGTAGTGATCTCGTCCATGTTGATAGCCGGCTTTTGAGCCAAAGACTCGTTGAATTGCCCGACTTGCAATCCATGTTGAAAAGCCCCCATAAACAGCTCCTGATTCGGATGAGATACTTTGAGGTTTCCTGGTTGAATTGAGCCAAGTATTCACGTAACGGTTCCGCCTGGTTCTGTCAAACATTGAACAATGCAGTCGTGGACACCTTCTGGCGTTTGCTTGCCGAGAAGTGTTGTACTAGCTTCTTAGTTAGGTCCTGGTAGCTTGTGATGGAGAGGTGAGGAAGGCTCATGTACCATCTTAGGGCTACTTCCTTCAAAGTTTCGGCCATGAGTTTACGTTTGAGTGAGTCCGAAGAGGCAACTATGGCCATTTGATTGTTGATGGCAGTGACATGCTCCTGAGGATCTATTTCCCATCATAGGAAGCTAATGATGGTGCTTTTAAGTTTTCGGGTACGTGGTCATCCCAGATCTCTTGAGAGAGGGGTTGAGGTTCGATAACCTCCTCCTCACTATCAGCGTCAACTTGACTTTGTTGATGCAACTCTTGTATACTATCTTGCAGTGTTTCATTCTGTTGTCTCATAGTTTCCATCATGGCTAGTAGTTGAGCCATGTCTGAAGGGTATCCTTTAGAAGTCATGTCGTCGGTAAAGGGTGTGGCCTGAGAAAGTTTTACCTAGGCCCCACGATGGGCGCCAAATGTTCTAGCCAAAAATGGTTAGACCACCAAAAGTGCTAACTCTCCTTCTCTTTGAACAAAGAGAGTTACGCTGTCTATTCTACTAAATGTGTTGAGATGAATATCTGGGGATTTCAGGGCTATACAAGCGTTGTATGTGCCTCAAGATGAATGTCTTGCCTAACCCTCATGTGGGAGTCCCATTATATAATCTGCTCTTTAATTCAAGCCATTAAGAGAAACCTCTTGGACTTCTGGCATTATGTGGTTGTCATTGTCGTAACCTTCATCCATGAATACAGGCTTTGAAGCCCTTGATAACGTCCGTATTGATGCGCCATCGTTACAGAAGATGGAGTGTCATCTGACGAGCATGTGTCTGGCATCGATGCCGGGTAGAGTGATGTACCCGGCCTCGTGATAACTCGACATGGTGGGAATCAGGCTCTATGCTCGGTCCGGGTTGTGCACGAGGCTTGTCTACCTCTCTTCAGTGTTCGATTTCTTCTGCTACTATCGTGTGGCCCGTGTTCACCCTTATCCGACTACTCAACTCGACACCAAATATATTTGGCATGTACAAATACACCTTAGTTTAACAAAAGAAACCAGGACACTGAATCATCGGGCAAGAATTATAACCAAAGATCCAACATGTTTCCTCACACACCCTCAGCTGGGGGACTCGCCTAATATTTCACTCTCCTATGAGGGGAATGTCACTGCCCAACGATATCATTTTTAACCAAAGGAATCTTTAGTAGGGCAAGGGACACATTCTAGGAAAAAGAGTAGTTTTAAACATTTCACCCCTTAACGAAAAGTCCTCGTGCTTAAGGTACTGTGTAGTGTTATATTTGAGAAGTCCTATAATAGGACGCCCTCGCCCAGCAGAGGAGACACCTAAACAGAATCTAAGGGATTCACTTGGGAGGGCCCGCGTACGTGGGGTCACGTAAGAGAGAGTCCTCACTGAGCTCGAGAATATAGGCAGTCAATAACCTCCATAGTAAGTGGGGAGCGGTTAAGACCACGTCTAGGAGGAAAAACCCTAGGCCATATGAATCCTTATAAATACTTTCTACCTCAATGGGAGAGGATATAAAGTCATACACATCCACTACTGCTCAGAGATCACTTTGCTTTAAGTAATCCCAGCACCATCAATTCAAGTGTCCGCTTGCACCTAGTAGCGCCGAGCCTCAACAGGTCATCTCACCTCACATGATATAGTCCCTCAAAAAGCCTCAAAAACCACCGCATATGGTTACTCGCCATCGTGAACTAGCCTTCACCCTGCTGGAACAAGATTGTTCATATCCCATGGGTTTTGATGATAACAAAGTACTTGAAGAATAAACGGGTATACTAATATATGTTCAAGTATACAGGATTACAAGATTAGAATACAACTCTATATTGATCACGACATAAGCATATTTGGAGAAGAAACACATATTAGATTCTGGAAGATCAAAATCTGATGACTCTAAAGGATCAGACTCTGAACAAGGTGGTTCTGCCTTTGAAGGTTTAGACTCTGCTCATGTGTTCTAGTCTCTGGTGATAGCTCAGACTCTAAAGGCTAAATGTGCCTTTGATCCGTACCTTGTACCAAAAGCAGACCAGTCTTGGCAAAGCGCCAGATTTCTGAAGAGAGTCAACTAGGGTTTCATTTTGCAAGGCTCAATAAATGGTGATGTGACCTCTTTAGTCTGTTCTACCTCTTGGTAGATACCTAGTACTTCGAAAGATGTTGTGAACAAAGCCTTTATTCAGTGGATAATGTTTTTAACCAGATACATCCTCCAACGTCTCTCTTGGAATGCTTCTTCACGAAGAAAGCTCTTATGCTCAACCTTCCAACGAATCTTTCTCTACCTCTATAAAAGGAAGCTGAAGATTTGAAAGAAGGTTACAACAACACAATACAATATCTTGAGCATAACTCTGCGTTTTTATTTGTAACTGCTAATTCATAAGATCTTAAGATTTCTTATCTTTATTTATCTTAGAAATCTTAAAAGGTTAAGAACCTTTGTGGTTGTTGCAAAACTGTTATACTTCTGATTATGTATCAAAGTATAATTGTTATATATTCTACTAAAATGTTTGTTTAAAGTGGAGGAAGTCTCTTGCCTGCGTGCTTGAGCAGTGAAGTCTCTTCCTTGTGTGCTTGAGCACTGAAGTCTCTTTCTAGGTTGATTGAGCGGAAGTCTCTTGCTAGGTTGCTTGAGCAGAAGTCTCTTTCTAGGTTGATTGAGCAGTGATAAAAGTGTAGTCAGTTTTATTATAGTGAAAAGCTCTTGTTGAGACAAGGGGACTTGACAACTCTCAGTTGAGGAGAGGAAACAATATAAAATTTGTGTGTTGTCTTCCTATTGCTTCTTACCAATATTATTTCTGCTACTATCTTAGATTCTGATATCAGAATCTGAACCTTTTTTCAGATTCTGAAGTTGCTTTTTACATGCATGTCGTTTTTGGCATACACAATTCAACCCCCTTTCTTGTGTATTTTGTGCTCCTTCAGTTGGCCTAAGAACACGGTTTATGCTAAACACTTCATGACGAATGTTCCTTATGACTATAATACTAATGAGAAAAGTCCTTACTCTGTTAAGCCACTTTCATTCACTGGTGATTCCACTCAGTTTGAATGGTAGAAAAGCAAAATGTATACTTACATCATTGGCCTAGATGATGAGTTGTGAGATATCCTTGAAGACAACATTGACATGGTTGTCAATGGTGTTGGGACTATTAAAGACAGAAAAACTCTTACACCAGCTCAAAAGAAAGTTTACAGAAAACATCACAGAGCAAGAAATATTTGATTGAGGCTCTACCTCACTCGGAATACATAAAAATCATTGATAAATCTGTTGCTAAGACTATCTTTGAATCGTTGTGTTCCACTTATGAAGGGAACCAACAAGTAAAAGAGGCTACGACAAATATTCTTGTACAAAACTATGAGTTGTTCAGGATGAAGGATGCGAGAGAATCACTATCCATTATTCACCTCAATGCCTTCAGCTCCCTCCTCTACCTCTCATACATTTCTCTCACTGAAGCACCTCTCAGCTGCGCCGAAATTCGCCTCCAGCGGCAGCAGAGCTCTAAACGGCTCTCAAATTACCTTGCTAGACTCTTCTGTACCCCCTCTCCTTCAATCTCTAACTAATTTTTTTTCTAAATCTTAATCCTATCACTGAATTGGACTAGACAAGCCATAAATCCTAGGAGTAAAATCAACAATTAAAGTCAACCAAAGAGTTGAATAGAGTTCAAACCCTAGAGGTTTGACTCCAATATGAAGGAATAACATGACGGTGGTGAGTTCTAAACAAGAAGATGAAATGGTAAAGGATTTACCGACCTACAGCCTCTAAACCGAATATGATGAAGGTGAATCAAGAAATCCAGAAAACTCTTCACACGGTAAGCAATTTGAATCCTCTTCCTTTTCTGTTAACGATTCTTCTTCCTCTTCATCTCAAGAACTTGTTGTGATTTTTGTTGTGTTTGTGTTGCTCTTACTTGATGCTCGTGTATGAGAGATGCAGAGAGTTTGAGAATTATGTGGGATTGAGGGAGAATTATGAGGGATTGAGAAGGAGAATCTGAGAGTGGCCGTGTGAAATGAATGGTAAAGTGTTAAAATTGTGACGTGATGAATTTATAGACCTCAGAGATTTAACAAAGCTAACTCTGTTAAATTATTCAAGTGTAAGTTAGTTAGAAAACCACTCTGTTAATCACACTGTTAATGATTCAGTTAAGTTTAATTAGGTCATTACTATAATTAGTTAGTTAGGGTGAAGAATAGTTAGTTAAAGTTAGTTGCTCATGAAAAATTCTGTTAAAATGCTTAGCTGGAATTCTGTTAGTGATGTTAGAAGGAGAACTCGGTTTGTGTTAATGTTGATGGAGTTAGGATGCTCTATTGTTTGAAATTCTATTATTACGAGCTTGGAATGTGTTGTGTTAATTTGAAGGTTAACTTGATTAAGTGAGGTTGGATAGCCATAGTGCAGTGAGATTTATTATGACTCGGTTATGTTAGTAGTCAATATAACTGCTCATGAAATCCAATGTACTAAAGGGTGAATGAATGTTAAATTGTTTTTTTTTTTTTTTTTTTTTTTGAAAAAGCTAAGATTTATTATAAAGGCATAAGGTATGCCACACCAGTCATTTACATACTGCTACACCAGTAATTTCAAGTGCGGATCATAAACCATAACATCACCATGAACCATAAATAATACAGCACCTAAACCATAAAATGAACACCACCACCGCAAACTGAAATGAAACTGCAAATGCTACATTATTGAATACCAAATCTAAGGACAAATATGACTACACTATATCCCCTAACAAAGCAGTATCTGGGCCGTGAGAAACAGTAGGTCTGCTACTCAACTGCGGGTCCAAATCCAACGTGAACCAATGTGGCATGACAGCTCTGAGGTGATATGCTGTTAATAACTTCAACGACCAAACTATACAACACAACCATGAACCGTGTTTGTTGCAAGTAGGCTCTGCTACAATCTAGAAAACTTGAGGCAGCACAGGTGACAGGTATCAGGAAAACGAGAACCAATGAAATCAAATCCGGATCAAGCCACTCCAAGCTGGCTGCAAATGCCAAGACAGATCAAGAACCTAGATTTGGACACAGCCACCATGCTGCCATGTTGCATCTGATGTTGCTGTTTTTGTTCTTCAGTCAGTTCCATGAGTGAAGCTTTACATTCTCTAAAACTGTGTCCTTGTCCACTTCCTTGTTGTTGAATACTTTGTTGTTCCTAGCTCTCCAAATGTTCCAAATGGTTGCAAACCAGATTGTTGAGGCGATCTTCGAAGGGGAACCTACTGTGCCAATCATACCTGTGAAATGGTTCATATGTGCTATGCTTTCATTCTGCAGAGCCGTTTTGACTCCTAACCATTGGCAAATTGAGTACCATATACCTGCAAATAAAGGACACTCGAAAAAGAGGTGAGAAACCGATTCATTATAGTCGCACCCTCCTCCTACACATACTGTCGATCCTTGGCAGTACACCCCTCTCTTAATGAGATTGTCTTTAGTGGCAATTCTGTTGTGAAAGATCCTCCAGACCAAGCAAGAGACTTTAGATGGGACCTCCTTTTTCCACACTTTTGACCAGCTCGGGTTGTTGCGACGCGGGTGAATATTTATCAGTTCTTTGTATACTTCTTTGACAATGTAATTGTATGATGTTTCCCTTCCCGCTATATCTAATTTGCATAAGTCTTTCCACCAAGTAGAACTGTCCTTATCACCCAATCTATCTACCAATGCCTCTGCACCATATCTATTTGACAGTGCTCTAAACCAGAGCCCTTCCCTTTCATTTCTAATTTTCCAACCCCATTTCCCCAATAAGGCAAGGTTAAAGGTTCTAAGGTTTCTAATACCTAGTCCACCCTCATCAATTGGTTTACATATTGTGTCCCATTTTAGCCAAATAATTTTCCTCTCGTTCTCACACCCTCCCCACAAGAAATTTTTAAACAGAGATTCGAGTTTAAGGATGATACCTGACGGTGCCTTGAAGAAAGAGAGATAATAGACTGGTAACGCTGACAAGACTGATTTTAAGACCACCACCCGACCTCCTATAGATAGGAGTTTGTTTTTCCATCTAGATAGTCGGTCTCTAACTGCTTCAATCACTGGCTCCCAAGTGCTTTTTCTCCTCGGATTTGCACCAATAGGTAGGCCAAGGTAGTTAAAAGGGGTATTCCCGATTTCACATCTGAGGACAGCTGCTGCAGCTTCAATCCAATTGGGGTTGATATTGATACCAACGAGTCTGCTTTTGTGGAAGTTTACCTTCAATCCTGACATTGCCTCAAACAACATTAAATTTGCCTTGTTATGTAGCTGCTACTATAAATTGCAACGTGTGGACTTGAAAACATCTAAGTATAAGTTTTGTTAATTGAAGTGTGTTATGATTTTCTGCAATGGTTCAGTTTGCAAGTGTTGATAAGTGAATTTGTTTTCATATTGTAATTGGAATTCTATGTTAGTGTAGAACCATTGGGTTGCTAGAACTAACTTGTACAAATGTTTTTAATTTAATTAAGATTGGTTAATATTGTTAGAGTGATGTTGTTATGAGTTGGTTTGATGTTGAATTGTGGCTGCTGGCCTTGTTGTGTGTATTTTGAAATGTGTATTGACTCTCATGTGCATGGTGGATTATTTGTGTTCTTGTAGGGTGGAAAGGCAAGGTTGGATCGAGGCTTGGAATAAAACAAAGTTCATGGAGATTTGGCAAGGCATGAAAGAGATGGCATAATGCATATGAAAAGATTTTGGAGCACAAGTTGAAGGAAATGGAGGGATACAAGGAAAATCAAGAGAAAAGTAGGTTTAGGGGATACTTAGGATAAGTTTGAATTTTGGTCGAATGATGTAATATGTATGTGAACTTGTTTTTTTGGATTTGTAATATGGTTTTGGATGTTTGTGATGAAAATAAGCTTTTGAAATGAAACACATGCTTCAAGTAATCATGTTTTTTCCTCCAACATTGCACTCTTGAATAATTGAATTGAAATTGACCCTTGATGGAATTTGATCAAGAATCTTTACTTGCCTCTAATTACTTGAATGAAATTTCATGCCATGACTCAAACAACAATAAATGATGATCACTAAAAGTCAATCTTTGACAATGAACTCCAAGAATCAAATGCCCCATAATGCAATCCAAAGACCACGGCCTAAGATTTAGGTTTCCCAAGGGTTGATCCATAAATAATGAATCAAAAGCCATCATCGTGCTATAATAGTCAAGGCATAGCATAAGCTTGATCCACCAGCCTTATATCATAAATAGCAAGGCTTTTATAATCAATGGTGCTTATTTGAAAATGCAGTCGTAAATGAATGTGTTATGATGAATGAACTTGACATGAGTATGCAGATGAATGCATCTAAATGAATGGCTAATAAGAGCATTATGTATGTGGAATAATGCAACAATAAGCGAGATAAAATTGAAAAAGTAGGGCAAATTTTGGGGTCTGACAACGTCCAGTAGACCCTAGTCTGTTCTTGTCCGCTTCAACTTTCTCAAGAGATTAATGCCTCGTTTGTTAAAAGACATTTCAGATATAAGGGTCAATGTTCAACCAGTGGCATGGCACACTAAGGTGTATGCTAGGTATCTCGTGAGCAGAAAATGCAAAGAGGTCAGGATTAGCTTTAAGACACTCAATGAGACATTCCTTTACCATAAACGATTGCTCATCCTTTGTACATATGGAACATGATGTATTATCATTGAGCTAGAAGATCTCAAAGTTGTCGTCCAAAATTGACCTTAAGATTCTCACTTTGACTTTTGTCAATGGTTTGAGTTCTTCGTCTGCAGTGTTTCGCCTACTGGAACGTCAAGGTCAGTCATGCTTATGACTTGACATATCTTCTTTATTCTTTTCTCTAAACCAACGGTGATTACGACTGGGTTCTTCAATATGGCTTCATGTATGAGGCAAGCTCCAAGAAGATCGACCGAAATAACAACTGGTTTGTGTGAATCGTTGTGATATTTCATCTTCAAATGAACCGGAGAGGCCACTACATATAACGTTGCTAGAAAGGATCTCCCAAGGATGTCGTTATAGACACTTTCACAAGGGATAAGGAGGAAATGCACATTCACAATTCTTTCTTCCCTCCCTTCCCCGAAAGAGTCTAGCGGCTCAAAGTTCCACATGAAATAATGGAGGAATAAGTGAAATGCTATCAGACTATCGCCTTCATATGGATTCAAGTCTCGATCACGTAACCCTAATCTCACGAAGATTCCAAGGTGTATCAAATCACAGGAGCTCATGAGGAAATGCACATTCACAGTTCTTTCGTCCATCCCTTCCCAAAAGAGTCTAGCGGCTCGAAGTTCCTCATGGAATAATGGAGGAATTGTTAAATGGTAACAGACTATCGCCATCATATGGATTCAAGTCTCGATCATGTAACTTTAATGTCACGAAGATTCCAAGATGTATCAAATCGCAAGAGCTCTCGTCATCAACGAGGATTCCTTATGTTGAATGTTTGTTATGGTAGTGGTTACGACCACTATAAGTGTGGCATTAGGAATCTCATTCACGTTCTCGTAGTCTTGAAAACCCTAAAACATCTTTGTCATCTTCTTGGCTCTCGGTCGCCATCATCGAATTTGGGGAGCTTTGTGGTGGCGACTCTTTCTCAATAGAAAATCCACCATCGATTGAATCAATAGAGAATAAATGGAAAGATCTTGAGGCTCAAAAACATGCGGTGTCTTTAAAAGCTGGATCGGTCATTACTTTCTTCAAGTAAGCTTGTTGTAGAAGTTCATGATTTTTGAATCAGAGAGATCTGATCATGGAATTTGTAGGAACAAGAAGTTTATTTCCACAGACTATGAGAACAAGAAGTTTACATCGTGCCCCTTAGCCTCGACTGAGAGGCCATTATTTTGGACTGACCAAAATAGTCCCGCATTATTTGAGAATCGAGACTATGGATAGTTTATATATAACACTCATACACCTCAACCCAACGATGCGCCTTTTCAAATTGACAAAGTCATGATGGTTGGTTCTCACACGTAAAATAGACAATACCACGTAGCTGTAGTGAAGTGGACTTAAGATTAGCAAAAATAATTTGCAAAAATCAAGATCAAATTTACAAAATTACATTAATAAAATAAAAAAAATATATATTTACAAATACTAAATACATATTTAAACTTAAGAAATAAAACAACTTTTGACTATTTGAAAAAAGGTGTAGTATTTTATCCTTTCCAACTTCAAAGCATTGTGCACGAGTCAATTCTCGTAGAAAAAATCTCTACCAAAAAAGAGAAGTAGAGACTTGTGTTGAGGTTTGTTGTGCAAATTTCTCTAACAATAGGATAGGGCTCTGTAACTAAAAAACGTAGGATTGGGGCATTTTCATTTAATAAGATATCGCTATTGCTTTTATGTTTTATTATAAATAAATAAAAAATCTTCCCTCCTGTTTTATAGTAAACGAATAAAAATGTTATGTACAAACACTTATGTGGCCACTAATTGACATATATTTAAAAGAAAAAGTGAACATATGTTTGCCCTTTAATTTAAGTCACAACACTTGGCTGCAAGATAATTCTATCAAATAATAATGCGAGTAACTTTAATTATATAAAGGGATCTATCAAAACTGTCATCGATAATTCATGCATATCCTTCAATTGAGTAAAGATTTAATTATGTTATGAATATGTGGAAAAGCAAGTGTACTAAAAACATATATTTTGTAACTATAAATTGAGTTTCCCGGAACTTTTGTAATTTGTCTTTTTTGTATATTATTATTTGTGCATTGAAAAACAATCTTATGCAAATGCTTGCTGTGGTCCACAATTATTTTCTATTTAAAACCAATTATACTTTTTACGATGAAGTTTTAAAATTAAATAATTAAATTGATACATTGAAAACTTAAATGTATTATAAAATTAAATAAAACAATATAGAGATCAAAGAGAAGAAAAAAAGAGAGAAAGTAATATTATATTATCTTCTGGAAAAGTATTATTTACATTATAATGTGGATCTTATTTATAGTTCATGACCAATTAATACCATTAACTCAAGGAATACACAAAGGTTAGGAAATTAACTCATAGGAATTACGGAATATAGAAAGTTGGGTAAATGAACATCCACATCTATTTACTATTATTCATAACACTCCTCCTTGGATATTCATTGAGAATATGGCTCGTTTAAACCTTACTAGAAAAAACCCAATGGAAAAAAAAAATCTAGTGAAGAAAAAAGTGTACAATATCTTTTTAAAGTAAATTCATTTCTCCCCCTCAGCTGAACGATCATTTCTTCGACGATGAAGACCAATATTTTATACTAGTTGATTAAAAGTTCTACTTGGGAGTAACTTTGTGAAAAGGTCTCATGTAATGTTAAAAGTTCTGCAGGATTAGATGATGTTGCTGCTATGGTTTGTTTCACTGATCTTCATGAAATTTTTGTACCCCCACATGTAAACAAATAACTTGTTTATGATCTACCATTATGAGAAAGTGACAAGTAACCTGCATCTGCATAACCTGTTAATTCGAATCTGGATATTTTGGTATAAAACTAGCTTATGTCTATTTTACCTCTAAGGTAACGAATTATATGTTTGACTTTGTTCCAATGTCTTTGTATAGGTGAAGAAATCTATCTTGCTAATAGATTAACATCAAATGATATATCAGGACGTGTATAATTAGAAAGGTACATTAGAGTTTCAATTGCAGTGAGATATGGTACTTCAAGACCAAGCAATTCTTCATCCTTTTCTTGAGGTCTGAATGGATATTTCTCCACATCTAATGATCTAACAACCATTGGAGTAGGCAACGGGTGACATTTGTCCATATAAAAGCGTTTTAACAACTTTTATATATAGCCTTCTTGATGTACAAATATTTCTTTGCCCAAATGTTCAATTTGAAAACCTAGACATAATTTTGTCTTTCCTAGGTCCTTCATCTCAAACTCTTTCTTTAAACAATTTATAGCTTTTGGAAGCTCTTCAGGAGTTCCAATAATATTTATGTCATCCACATAGACAACTATTATTGCAAATTCCTTTCCTGTCTTTCTATAAAAATACAAGGCTAAATAGGGTTATTTGTATATCCCTCTCTAAGCAAATATTCATTGAGACGATTATACCACATTCGTCCAGAATGTTTCAGCCCATAGAGAGACTTGTTCAATCTTATGGAGTAGCTTTCTCAATATTTGGAGTTGTGTGCATCTGGTATATTGAACCCTTCAGGGAGTTTCATCTAAATTTTACTATCAAGTGAACCATATAGATAAGCTATTACAACATCCATCATGTGCAAATTAATCTCTTCATGTGCTACAAACTTAATTAAATATCAAAAATTGAATTGCATCCACTGCAGGTGGATATGTTTCATCAAAATAAATCTTAGGTCTTTGTGAAGATTATTGAACAACAACTCATGCTTTGTATCTCACAACTTCACCATTCTTATTTTGCTTTTTCACAAAAAAAAAAAAGTCATTTATATCCAATTGGTTTTACACCTTGAGGTATTCGGAATATTAGTCCAAAAATCGAGTCACTTGTAAAGTGAGTTTAAATTTTCTTCAATTGAATATGTTCATATTGGCCAATTCTCACTTTGTCTACAATCTTTGTTAGACTTTGACTCATGATGCTCATTATTATTTATTATCTTTAGCGCTATATTGTATACAAAGACATTGTCAATATTGACTTTATTTTGGTTCCATCATATTCCATTCATGACATAATTTATCGAGATCTCTTAATTTTCATAAATTTCAGGTACCTGGTTAGTTCTTCTGGAACTCAAAATTAAATTATGTTAAAGTACTCTTAGAGTTTTCATATCCTCATTTGGGTCATTTTCTTTTCTTGGTAGAGGACTTTTAACATCAAGAACCGACTTTTCTAGCACGCTTGAGCCGTGATTATAACTCATTTGCAATATTATATTGTCCAGTATGAGAATCCACTTTGAGTAGAATATTAGCCGCTAATAATTTGTTTCATAAACTTTGCAAATGAATTGTGTTTTGAACTTCGAGGATCAAAATGATATAATAATATTTTATTTCAAATTTTTCAATTGAACTTCTAGTTCACACTTTGTGCTGCTTGTTCTCTCCCCCTAGTATTGAAAAAATTAATTTATAAATTGATAATCACCCTACTGGACTTCAAACAAGTATCCAATTATTGGACCAAGATAAAACCTCAAATACGAGATTCATATAAAATGCATTTTCTCAACATTCTTTCAAAACTCATCTTAGCGTACTATATTGGAGCAATTGAATAATCACAACACATCCAAAAGTTTACTTAGATGAGAAGTATTATATTACGAACCTAAAATAATTTGTAAGTTAAAGGGAGAATTATCATGTACTAACTTGTTGGCTTAATGCGAATAATTATCTTAATACCATATTTTGTGTGTTTCAAATATCTAATTTAGAATTAATGATGTCACAAGTATCAACTATATAACTAACTTTAGACGTTTAAAGAATGCATCTTCAAGTCCATTTTTTATTAGCATGTCCTTCAAGATGTTCAACATTAATTTTAGTAATATATGTGATACTTATCATGGTATTTCTGAAAAATCTAGAAAACAAGACTTAGTCTAATTAGTTGAGAAAATAATTTCAGAAACTTCTAGTTGTGAGTAGACATATGCACGATCTTTTAGTCGATGCAACAATTAATGTCATAAAACCTCAATTTCTCAAATTTTCTTTTAGGAACACACAAAATTTATTGGATTGAATAAATTTCTAATTCTTCAAAACTAGTTCTCGCATCATAATACATCTGGGACGACCCAGGCGATTTTTCCAACAACACACTTAAGTGTGATTTGTAAACATCTGGTTTACCATAATACATATGATTCTATTCTTCTAATTTGTTTCAATCTCTAGTAAATATAAAATAATTTGTATAAAATATATATTTTTCAGTCTTAATAAATTTACAATTTTTAATATTATTCAAGTAATCCTTCTGTGATTGTCAATTTTTCTAAGATCCGTGAAAATTGCCATTGATACTTTTCTAATCAATAGAGACAAAATAATCATTTTCTTATTAATCATCAAGGGATAATCATTATTTTATGAATGAATAAAAGTAATTCATTCTTTTAACAATCCTCTATGGATCCTTTATAATATATATAATTTTTTCGAGAGGTAGATCATAGATCTTCAAACAATGATAAAGATAAAAAAATTTCTCGTGCAATCCTCCGGTGATGACATTAAAAGTTCTTCAAGAACTATATAAATTATTATTTATCAATCATTCAGGGTTCTTGATTAGTTCTTCAGGAACTATATAATAAATTTTTATTTTGCTATCCTTCAGGGATGCTTGGTAAGTTTTTCCTGAACTATATAATAAATTATTATGTTGCTCTATTTCAGGGATGTTTGATAAGTTCTTCAGGAACTATATAATAAATTATTATTTTTCTATCCTTCAAGGATATTTGTTAAGTTTTTCAGGAACTATCTAACAAACACACTATTTTATAGTCTTTCAGAGATATTTTAACATTATTCATCCAATCCTTCTGGGATGCACGAAAATCATCGTTGATTTTTTCCTCTAATTAATATATCAATACATAATAGGTAGAATTAAAAATATATATTACGAAACAAAAAATAATAATGTTATCTTCTAAATCTTGGAGCTTTATATAGTTAGACCTTCATTATAAAATTATTTGTATCACTTCTTAGACAATTAATTAACATTCATATGGTATAGTTTCGTGCTGATAACGTGTTATAAAACTAAATAAAACAATATAGAGATCAAAGAGAGGAAGAGAAGAGAGAAAGTAATATTATATTATCTTCTGGAAAAGTACTCTTTACATTACAATGTGGATCTTATTTATAATGCATGACCAATGAATAACCATTAACTTAAGGAATACACAAATGTTAGAAAATTAACTCATAGGAGTTAAGGAATATAGAAAGTTGGGTAAATGAACATCCACATCTATTTACTATTATTCATAACAAAATGAATCTTTATGATGTTGAAGAATATTCATTTTATTCTGGAGTGGAACAAAAAATAATATATAATTGATGATGATCATTGTGTAATAGTTTTTGGCAGAATAGTAGATATTGTTTGTAAGCGAAGAGAAGAAAAGAAATATGTGATCATAAATCTTTCTTTTTTCTTTTTTGGAGAGGTAGATCGTAAATCTTCAAACTATGATAAAGATAAACAGTTTTCGTTAAATCTTTCGTAGATGCTTTATAAGTTCTTCAAGAACTATATAAATTATCATTTTTCTATCATTCAGGAATCTTGATAAGTTCTTTACGAACTATATAGTAAATTATTATTTTGTTATCCTTCCGGGATGCTTCATAAGTTCTTCAGAAACTATATAATAAATTATTATGTTGCTCTCCTTTAGGGATGCTTATAAGTTCTTTAGGGACTATATGATAAATTATTATTTTTCTATCATTTATGATATAGCAAACATGTTATTTTATAGTCTTTTTGAGGCATTTTAACATTGTTCATCCAATCCTTCTGGGATGCATAAAAATCATAGTTGATTTTTTTCTAATCAATATATCAATACATAATAGGCAGAATTAGAAATATATATTACAAAAAAAATAATGTTACCTTCTAATTCTTGGAGCTGCATACAGTTAGACCTTCATTATCAAATTATTTGTATCACTTCTTAAACAATTAGTTAACATTCATATGGTAGAGTTTTGTGCTGATAACGTGTTATTAAATAATAAAAAAGAAGAAAAAATTAGAGAGAAAATAATAAAGATTTGTATTGTATTCTTCTCAAGTGAGTGATTTACATTACAATATAAGTCCTATTTATAGGGCATACATGTAAGTTGCAAGTACATCAATAGTCATGAATACCAATATGAGTTAGATTTAATCACATAATTAAAATATATTAAATTATTAGGAAAAATAGACATCCATATATATATATATATATATATTGTTCTGGACCGGGCAGAGCTTCCTGCCCTTAAGGACCAGGCCCAATCCATTATAATTGGCGAACAGGCCCAATAGGCACAATATAGTCGTTGGGCACAATATAGCCGTTGGGCAGAAATTAACCGTTGGGCGGGTCCCCCTCACGCGCAGAGTAGTTCACGCGACCAACTGCCTCCCCGGATATCACGAAAACAGTTAGTCCAAGTCATAAGGCCACGCGCCTTGCCCTCCATCTGGCAATCCCTCATTGGTCGATCAGGCGCTTTGCTCGCCAGAGATCCATCTATAAATACCCCCTCGCTTGAGAGGGGCAGGTATCCAAAATCATATACTTGACATCTCTTACTTGCTTTTCCCCTTTTTTTGACCAAATACTTACTTTGGCATCGGAGTACCTTGCAGGTACCTCCACCCCTTTTTCCTCTCCTACGAGCATCAACTCTTGTCCTACACGAAGGCCGCGACGATCTCCTTCTGGTCCTCTCAGATCAGTGGCGCCGTCTGTGGGAATCCAGCTTCCCCGTCTTTAACCAAGATTCTCTCTCGATCAACAAAGACCAAAGCTTCATCTTTTCAAATCTCAGATCGACATGGCTTTCATCAAGAACGATGTTCTCCAAGACTCTGTGGCCCCAGCGGCCAACAACAACAACGACCATGCTTTCGTCGGGCATATCCCGCAGGAAAGTGACCGAAGAGACGGAAGGCCTGCTTCCCCGAAACCCGACGAACCAAAGCCACGAACGCCAGCCGTGGAGCTCACCTTCGAGCCCATTCTGGTTCCCCAGGATGCTGATCCGACCACCGCAGCGCTCATCGCTTCTCTTAACAACTCGAACCTCCTGATCCTTCAGCAAGGGGAGAAGCTCAATGCCCTCGAGCATATCCTTCAGGAACGCCTTGCTTCAGAAAAACTGGCGAGCCTTTCCCTGCGTCCACGGACTCCCTCGAAGCGAAGGCGCGACAGCCTCTCCCCAGAGAGGAAACATTCAAAATCGAGGGACTTTACACCCGATCTAGCACGGCGACGCCATCAGTCTCCCACGCAAAGATCCAGGCACTCCCCGGTTTCCAAGAGGTCTCGACACGCGGATAAGTACGATCACCGTAGACACCGCGGTCACAGCCATTCCCGTCCGCTCTCTCCTAGTTCCAGCAGTGACGACGATGTCCACGGCCCGTTCACAAGAGACATCCTCGACACTTGAATTCCCCGTGGATTGGAGAAACCACCCACGTTGACAACCTACGACGGGACGACTGATCCCCGCGAGCATATCGAAAATATAGAAGCTATGCTCCGATATCACGGTGTCTCCGGGGCTATCAGATGCAAAATGTTCCCCATCACCTTGAGAAAGGGAGCGATGACACGGTTTAAACGACTTCTCGCGGATCCATCTCTTCGTGGAGGGAGTTAAAGAGCCAGTTTGCCCGCCATTTCACAACTTCCCAACGACACCCTAAGTCGGAGGCTAAGTTGGAGGCCATTATACAAGTCAGGGATGAATCCCTGCGAGCATACATTGAAAGATTCAACAAAGAAGCGGTGGAAGTCCGAACAACGGATCACATGAAGAAGTACCTCCTCGAAAAGGGACTCCGGCCCAAAAGCGACTTCCATAAGGCAGTAGGGATCGAAGCTCCCCGGACACTGATAGAACTTCTTCGTAAAGCTGAGGACTACATCCGTTACGAGGAAAAAAAGCCACATTCCATGCCCGGGACTTAAGAGATCGCGAAGCACCCCGGGCATCAAAAAAAGACGAGCCAGAATCGTCCCGGCAAGGGAAGGAGAAGAGGCGCGATGAGCGTCCTCGCGAAAGCAAAGGGCCAGCTGGCCGGTTTACGGAATACACCGTACTCACGACCTCGCGAGAGCGCATTCTCTCCGACTGCATCAACACAAAATTTAAACAATGGGGTGTCAGGTTCCCTAAACCGACCACGTCCAAAGGAAACATCGACAAAAGCAAATATTGTCGCTTCCATCGTAGTCACGGCCACCTGACAGAAGATTGCGTGCACCTTAAGGACGCAATAGAGATCCTCATCAAAGAGGGTCACCTGAAGCAATACGTGAAGAAGGGAGAGTCCTCCCGACGAGACACATCCGATCCGAAGAAAGAGGCAGAATCAACCCAATCCAGTCCTCCCCCGCAGATTGCAATGGCCATTAGCCGACCAGAGGACTTCTTCGTTCCTGACCACCTCGACCCGACTTCCTAGGCATTCATCCACAACACCTGGGAATCCTTTCCTATGGCCATGGTCATCTCATGTAGGGGGTACCACGAGCTTACGATAGGGTCCATCAAACGAAAGTTTGAACAGCTGATAGACAGTAGCTCCGAACAGTTGTACACGATCGGAAAGGGTAAAGGGCGTTCGCAGCCGATCACGTTCTACCGAGAAGAACTCCCCGGAGGATCACCAAACTCCCATATACCTCTGCTGATCAGGGCCAAATTATCCTCTACCGATGTTCAGAGAATCCTGGCCGACCAGGGCAGCTCCGTGGACATCATGTATTTCAACCTATTCCGCGCGTTGAAACTAAATAAGTCCAACCTCTCACCATACGTGGGATCGGATCTCCAAGGATTCAACGGGGCAACAACCCGGCCTTGGGGTTACGTGGAGATACCAGTCACGTTTGGCGAGGAAGAGGCATCTCGAACAATCAAAACACAGTTCTTAGTCATTGATTTCCCGTCGCTCTATCAGTGCATCCTCGGCAGACCAGCTCTTGCCGAACTCATTGTTGTCCCCTCTACGGTCCACCTCAAGCTCAAGTACTATACTGAGAAAGGACACGTCGCAACTCTGCATGGCGACATCGAGGCTGCCCGCAGATGCTTTGAGGCCGCAACAAAAGGGCAGAACCAGATCGCGACGACGGCAAAGTCGGCAAAGCGCACTAGAGAGGACGAGGTTCCAACTGAAGATGGCCAGCCAGAGAAAAAGCCCACGCTTCCCGTGCATACCATCGACCTCGACAGCAGGCTTCCTGAAGATGGAAATGAAGATCGTGACGAAGACAAAAAGCCAGGAGTGACAAGCTCCCCGTCTCCTGTACTTCTGCGACTGGTTCCAGATGGGGAATTCGAGATCATCACCTTCAGCAATAACCCCAACAGGGGAGTAAAGATAGGCGCTGGTCTCCCCGAAGAGGTAAAGAAGGAGTTGAAGAAATGCCTTGACGACAACGTCGACCTGTTCGCCTGGAGTGCGGCGGATATGCCCGGCCTTGATCCAGAAACTGCATGTCACCACTTGACAATTAATCCAGCTGCTCGCGCCATTTCCCAACGAAGAAGAAAGCAATTCGAGGAAAAGGCACAGGCTGCCGAAAAACTTGTACAAGACCTCTTAGAGGAAAAATTTATTTCCGAGGCCAGGTATACGACCTGGCTCTCAAACATTGTACTTGTAAAGAAAAGTAATGGAAAATGGCGCATGTGCATTGACTACACTGATCTCAATCGGGCTTGCCCGAAAGACGCTTATCCGCTACCGAGCATAGATAAACTTGTAGATAATTCCGCAGGTTTCAAGCTTTTTTCCTTCATGGACGCTTATTCGGGATACAACCAAATCCCAATGGCAGACGAGGAGAAGAGGTACACGGCATTCATGACATCCTCGGGGAACTATTACTACAACGTAATGCCCTTTGGACTAAAGAATGTCGGGGCCACATACCAGCGCATGATGAACAAAGTCTTCCGATCAGAAATCGGGGACATGCTCGAAGTATATATGGATGATATGATCATAAAATCCCAAGAGGAATCCGACCACACCACCCACTTACGAAAGGTGTTCGACCATGCTCGAAAATGTAAAATGCGTTTCAATCCAGAAAAATGCACCTTCGGCGTACGAGCAGGGAAATTCCTCGGGTTTTACCTCACCGAAAGAGGAATAGAAGCAAACCCAGATAAATGCCGAGCACTCATGGAGTTCCCCACTCCGCTGTCAAAGAAGGCGATACAGACCCTCAACGGGATGCTCGCGTCCCTTGCCCGCTTCGTGAGCAAATCTGTCCAGCACGCCCTGCCCTTCTTCAAATTACTCCGGAAGGAAGCAAATTTCAAGTGGACGGACGAATGTAAGCAGGCCCTTGCCCATTTCAAACAAGCTTTGTCTGAGCCACCAGTATTGTCCCGACCAGACCGCGGGGAAACCATATACCTGTACCTCTCCGTGGCCAACGAGGCAGTAAGTGCAGCACTTATTCGCGAGACGACCGACGGGCAGAAACCCATCTATTTCACCAGTAAAGCCCTACAGGGACCCGAAGTCAGGTACACGCAAATAGAGCGAGTGGCCCTTGCTCTCATAATTTCCGCAAGGAGACTCAGATATTACTTTCTGGCGCACACTATAGTCGTCAGAAGCGACCAGCCTATTAGGCAACTGTTAAGCCGGCCAGATATGGCGGGCAGGATGCTAAAATGGTCCCTTGAATTGGCCGAGTTCGACATTCACTATGAGGGGAGGAAAGCCCTCAAGGCACAGGTCCTGGCCGACTTCGTGACAGAAATGACTCCGGAACCATCCCCTCTAGGAGAGACACCGAAGTGGATCATTTACGTGGATGGCGCATCAAGCCCCTCAGGCAGCGGAGCAGGAATTATCCTCGAGAACGAGGAAGGGACCCTGATAGAAGTATCCCTGGTCCTCTCCTTCAAAACATCCAACAATCAAGCCGAGTATGAAGCCTTCCTCGCAGGATTACGACTGGCCAAAGACGTCGGCGCGAGAGAAATAAAAATTTTCACTGATTCCCAGCTCGTAGCGTCCCAAGTACGGGGAGAGTTCCAAGCAAAGAGCGACCAACTAGCAGAATATTTGGCGATGGTAAAAGAAAAAATAGCGGAGTTTGAAGCGTGGGAAGTTCAGCACGTCCCGCGCGAGCAAAATACCCGAGCAGACATCCTCTCTAAACTAGCCAGCACCAGGAAAAAAGGTGGGAACAAATCCATCATACAAGAAATGCTGGCCCGCCCGAGCATTGTAAAACTCGACCTGCTAGATGTTAACGTCATCGGAGATCCCCGTTGTTGGATGACCCCGGTATACAATTATCTCACTAAGGGGGAACTCCCCGAGGACAGTAAGGAGGCCAACGTAACTAAGCGACGAGCCTGTTCGTACGTACTGGTCGAGGACAAATTATATCGACGAGGATTTTCCATCCCCCTATTGAAATGTGTCGACGAAGCCCAGGTCCCCGAAATCTTACAAGAGATCCACGAGGGCATCAACGCACAACACCTAGGGGGAAGGTCCCTGGCTCGAAAAGCTTTGCGCGCAGGATATTACTGGCCAACCATGCAACACGACGCCAAAGAACATGTACAAAAATGTGACCGTTGCCAACGCCACTGGGACATGAATTTGGCACCACCCAACGAGTTGAAGACCCTCTCCTCGCCGTGGCCCTTCGCCTGGTGGGGGATGGACATCCTAGGCCCCTTTACAATGGGATCTTATCAAAATAAATTCCTAATCGTGGCCATGGACTATTTCACAAAGTGAATTGAAGCCGAAGCGCTCGCCAAGATCACAGCCTTCAACATATTACGTTTCTACAAAAGGAACGTCCTCGCCAGATTCGGGGTACCCCAGGCCCTCGTAACCAACAACGAAACCCAATTCACAGACAGAAAATTCCAAGACTTCGTCGCCAAATTGGGAACGAAACAACACTTTACTTCGGTCGAGCATCCCCAGACCAACGGGCAAGCGGAGGCCGCGAATAGAGTAATCCTACGCGGATTGAAGCGGAGGCTAGGCGAGGCCAAGAAAAGGTGGGTCGAGGAGCTCCACATCGTCCTCTAGGCGTACAGAACAACACCCCACTCTACCACCGGGGAAACCCCTTTCCGACTAGCGTATGGAACAGAGGCGGTAATACCGGTGGAGATAAGAGAACCCTCCAGAAGGACAGAAGCTCCCCTCGACGAAGAAATGAACGATGAGGCTCTACGCGAGGAGCTCGATCTGGTCGAAGAAATAAGATCAGGGGATGCCCTCAGCGAGGCCGCATTAAAGCAACAAATAACTTTGCAACATGACGCCAGAGTCATAAAGCGCGACTTCCCCGTAGGCAGTCTGGTCCTGCGCAGAAACCAGAAGGATTCACGCGAAGGGAAACTGGCATCGAACTGGGAAGGACCTTATAGGGTCAAGTCCAAAACGGGCACGGGAGCATATTACTTGGAAACATTGGATGAAAAACAACTTGCTCGACCATGGAATGCTGAAAAACTCAAGCAGTACTACAGCTAAGTCCTTAACCACGAGGATAGACAAATTGCCGACGTAATCAACTAAAACGGGGAGAGTTGCACGGTCATCGTATCATGCCCTGGTGAAGCATGACACGCATTACAACGCCGGCCAGCTTCAGCTCGTTGTACGAGCAGATCCTGTGCATAACAGGGATACCTCAACTGAGCTCCGCCGTTGCCGCACCATTCAGGCAGGACACCCAGCTCGCGATGGGAATAGTCCAAGCCTATGAGATTAGTACCTCAAACGAAGTCCTAGCCTCATCATGGGCAAAACCACTCGCCCTCCTCGGCAGGTTTCACACCTCGCCGAGCACACGCATATAAATAAACAGAGCAGACGTCCATGATAAAACATTTTCACAAAATCCAAGTATATTAAAACACCAGACATGACCGGATAATGTTATAAATACAAAAAAGGGCATGGCCCCTACAAATTCATATAAAAAGGGGCAGCGCCCATACAAAATGATAAGGGTACGCAGGCCCACAAAACATGCTAAAAACAACAAAGTCCTATTCAGCGACTTCACTCTCCTCTTCGGCAGGAATGACCTGACCGTTCACCACCTTATTGAACAAACCCATCCCATCCGTCGTGAGCTATACATCAGAGTTGAGGGCCACCATCTGCTCTTTTACAGCACTGAAGCCGAACTCAGCTGCTTTCAGGTTGTCCTCGCCAAGGATTCTAATCCTCTCGATCAAGTCAGCCCGCGACTTCAGGGACTTCTCGTCGTCATTTTCGTCCTGGACAGCTGAAGTCAAGCCTTCCAATTCAGAGATCCTCGCCTACAAACTCGCCTTCTCCTCGTCAGCCTTGAGCGCAGCTAACTTCAGCTGGGTCACCTCCGTCTGAAGCAACACTTTGGCCTCCTCGTGACCTTCAAACTGTTTTAAATCATTGAACAACTTGTTATTTTCCGCCTCCTGTAATACCCCAAAATTTGCTCTCCCCTTTTGGCATCATAGCATGGCATTATCATTTATCATATCATATCCATTTCATTAGCATTGCATTGCATTTAACATAGAAAAATGAAGCATGGCATCCTTCTTACCATCAGGGCATGTGGTCAGGTGGGAGATGGACAATCAAGAGATCATTCAAAGCACAAAAGGTCAATCAAGTTGGCTCTAGGCAAGCCAAGAGGTCTCTCATGTCTCATACTATCCCAATTGATCTTCCACAACCTCAGGAAGGTGAGATTCAATAGGAGATTGAAGCATTACATCTTTCACTATGCAAGAGGTTCAAAAAATGAAGGAAAACCCTCAAAAGAAATAGCTCATTGATCCAAAATCATCCTCAAATGGCATATATCATCATCCTTTAAGAGGATACACAACATACTCTGAGGAATTTGAAATTGAAGACTGCATTTTTTCCTCCTAACCAGAAGGGGATGAAATTAGGGTTTCCAATTAAATCAGGGTATCTCTGATTTTTTGGACAAAACTTGATGTCATGGTATTCCATATGTCCCTAAGTGTATGGGTGTGGAAAATTACATCTCAATTGGTTTTAGAAGTGGTCCAATTGGAAGAAAGATAAAAAATCAGGAAATTTGGGGCAAGGTCAAATAATCAGAGGAAAAAGTCAACTCTTGACTTTTTGAGGCCAAATTCATGAAATTCATGTTATATGTGTCCAATGTGCAAAATTTGATCAAGAAACTCCAAAGGAATCATGAAAAAATCAAGATGTAAAAAGTTGCCATTTTTGGGTGAAGAAGGGTTACTAAATATAGCAAGTTTTGGCCATTTTGCATCAGAGTTTGAACCAAGGCCATTTAAAATTGAAGCACCAAATGAAAATTCCACTCGGCCACAACAAAAGATCTTGTTTTAAGCTTCACATCCATATGTGGAACATCTCTATTGGATAAAAATTGAGTGAGATATGATGGATCAAAGTTTGAGCAAAGTAGGTTCAAAACTAGGCCATGACCAAGATTTTCAGGGCACGCGCGCAGTCATTTTAACAAACATGTGGTGGGCCAAATGTCCACTCATTTTTCTCATGGTTAAAGGCCTCAAATGAAGAACTTTTCAACATCAAAGTTGTTCCTTGTAGTGTCATCTTCAATACTCATGTTGGACAAAATTCCATTTGATCAAGTTATAGTGGAGATATATTGGGTCAAAGTCATGTTGATTGTGCTGAAATTTTGTGTGCCAAGTTGCCATGCCATGACTTGCTTGCCACGCCCACAAATCAGTTCCAAACTCTGATGTTCCAAGCTATTTTTCACCAACTTCCAAGCCTTAATTCAATCCAAAATCAACATCAATCATGTTATATGATATCTCCTCTTTCCAATGACACCAAATGCTCATGATTCCATGCATTGGTGTGTGAGAATTCCATCCCCAAAACTCCATGTTCCAAACTGTCACAAAACCAAATAATAACAATGTTGATTGAATCCATATCAGTTTGCACACATGCTTTATGCATCACTCTTCATTCTTTTCCTCATTTAAACCAACATCCCCTTACAAACTTGAGTTGCACGTGCCTCACTTACTACATGAGAATGGAAGGAAACTTGCCCAACAAGTTGCTCTGCTACATCAGAACCGCATCACCACCACTCTTTTCCATTAAGCCTCACCATAACACACCATGAGTCATCACCATAACATCCCAACCAGCCTCACTCGCCCCTAACTAACTTGACTCAGTTAGTTAGGGTGGACTCACTTTAACCGTGATAACTCACCTTAACCAACTCACTTAACCACTGTGGTTCATTTCTAACTCATGCTATAAATCAGAATCTCACCTCACAAATCCATTTTAGCTTCATTTTTCTCATTCTTCACACTGAATCTCTCTCACATTCTCTCCACTTTTCTTCTGCTTGCACACGAGTTTAACCATTTTTTTTCTACATTTCATCTCCATCTTCATCATTATTATGCTTTGGAGATCAAGAACAAGAGTGCATAGGTTCAGTTAAAGAAGCTCAGCATCAAATTCCAATTGATTTTCTGCACGAATTCGAGCTCTCAAGCCTTTATTTGGCCAAGTGAAACTCAAGGAAGAGGCATCTATTTCTGGTATTCTTGTGCTTTCCAAGTTTCATCATCTTCAGGTTTGAACTCTTGAAATTATATTGCACGATCTCTGGTTATTTTTACTTGTTTTAGGTGCTTTATGCTTGATAGAAGCTCTGCTCCAACCGGCTAGTTGATAGGCCTTTTACAGGCTTAGTTGCAAATCTTAGGGCTTGATTTGATCTCCTCTGTTCGTGCTATGTGTATGTGTTTTGTGATTTTTATGAGCATATTCATGATGTACATAAGCTTAGCTTTCGATTGGTATACATTTTGTGTATTTTGGTGAGGTTTGAAGATTGCAGACGGTGGTGATTGGCCGGAGAAGGTGACCGGAGGTCCCTCTCCGGCCGACAGCTTTGATTGCTAGGGTTTTGTCACGTTTTAATCTCGGCCGTCCATTTTCTATGATCGTGTGGCTTGTATGATGACAGCACATTAAAATTCATGTGCTCCTCACGTGCGTGTTTGCTGAATTTCAATTAAACATTATGTGGTGTGGTACACTGTATGTTGTGTGGTCCTTCATGCGCGTGTATTGATTTTGGCTACTTTGACTATAGTTTGACTATGACTTAATCTGATGGTTTGGAATGTTTTGACTCTTGTTGACCGAGTGACCATGATAGTTAATATGTTATGCGCGTAATTGGACCTAAGCCAGATTGATATCCACACCCCCTTGTTTAAGGCCCAATGTAATTTGAACTGAATAGTTACTAGGCATGCACCCCCTTCCCTCATTTCATTGCATTTTATTTTTCCATTTTTCTACACGTTTTCTTTTTAATTTTTAAAAATATCAAATAGCATCATAAAATTCCACAAAAATTCATGAGTATCACTAAAACATTTAGCAAATTTTCCATGATTTTATTTCTTGATTTTATGACCTTTTTACCCCTGGTCCATAATTTTCTTTGAATTTCCATTTAGATGCATTCTAAGCATGATACATGAATTTGTTTAATTTTGTTCTTGCTCATTACCAACTGTTTTGACATGATTCTTTTTGCATTGATTCACTAATACATTGAAGCATGTTATATGATTTTTGTTTGATTTTTTAGGTCACTTTATTACATGTTTTGATGCCTATATTTGCACCACTTTGCATGATGTTTCAATTTGACCTAATTGCTTTGTTTGAAGTCATTTTGCTCTGAATTTTTACATGCTATCTTGATGTATGATGCATTTCTGACCTAGGCATTCCAATAATATGCTGGCATAATTTTCATGAATCCATTTGGTCTTTGTTTGATGCATTACATTGGAAGTATAATCCATGGCATGTCATTACAACTTTAGTGCATGTTTACATGAATTCTTTTGTGCACATTTGTATGAGCATTTGCATATGTTATGAGCCATTCATATGATATTATAGGTCTTTGATACACATTATAGGTCATCTTTACATGTTCATTTCAATTTGAACTTTGTGCATCATTAACATGTATTGTTTGCACTTTCTTTTTGAACTTTCATTTCAATTCTTCTTATATTACTTCTTGAATGTCTTGAAGTTGATTCATAAATACTTTTGAGATGTTTATAAACCATTTTCCATTTAGTTTCAATTCTGGTTGTTGATTTACATGTTCCATTTATGCATGTCCTCTTCATTTCTTTCCATCTTTCATCTACTCCTTCTTCTTGTAACATGTTTAAATGCTAATGGGTGATGATTATTGCTTATTCACTTGCAATTGTATGATGATATTCACTTGTTTCCCATATGATGTACATTCTGGTTATGGTTCTAGGATTTGATTTCTCATTTAATTCTTTTGAGTTTTATGGTGCATTACATGTTCTTTTACTTCTTATACTTCTTATACATGTTTACTAACCATTGTAGGGGCTTTGGTAAGTTTCAATTGAGTGTGGATAAGGAATCCACATTCAACTTCTATCTTTTCTCCTTTACAATTCCATGTTATGTTTTGTTAAGCACTTATGTGCTTTCTTTTAATAACTCATCACTTTCCCCTTGTGAATTACAATTCATCTTCTACTTTAGAAGTGAATTGTTTAATTCATTCTTTCTTTAGACTTTAGGTTGAAACCTCACAAACTTTAGGATCACTCCCTTAACTAATCAATTAGGATTGAGTCTTAGTCCATATAGATTTTTACCTTTACCCTCTCTTGAGTCTTTCATCTTCTCATCTCAAAGAAAATTCAAAACATATAATAAAGGTAGGCATTTATTGCATTTAGGCCTTTCATATAAAGAAAAGATTATAAGGGGTCTTCTCTTGTAATCTTAGAATGTGTAGCATATAGCCCATCTTGGGTCAATGTGTTAAACATTTGATCTAGTATGAGGGACTTAAATGCAATACTTGTTGAAGGTGCAAATAATAAAAAAAAAACTTCTTCATTTCATAATCAACAAAAACACTTAATAAACACAAGTATGCTAGTGTGTTTGAACCTTAATAATTGGAAATAAGTGTGGGGGTCTTCTTCATGCTTAGTGTACTTTCTTCCTCATTCCATCTTGGAGTGTGAGAATGTACACACTCCAATGACTGAGATTTAGATACACTATCATATGCAAACAAATAACAAAACTTCTTAAAAGACAAAAACAAGCAATAACGTCTTTCCTTCGGGAATTCTTTTCTCACCTCACTCACTCTCAGCGTATGAACGCGCTTCTACTTGTTCTCTTGCAAGATGGTAACGCACTCGGACCAGCGAGCCTGCAACACCTGAGCTAGAACGTTAGTCGTTCCCTAAAAAACACAAACAATCTTTCCCTTAGGTGAGGGGAACTACGTCGCTCTGATTCTCATGCTCCCGATGAGATACGTAGGCAGTGGGGTAGGGCCCATGCGAGCACTTCTTTTATTTTCCCTACATTTGTTTCTCGTTCCTTTTCCAGTTCTCTTTTCGTTCCTTTTCCAGTATTCTTTTCTATCACCCTTTGATCGAGACAAGCAAGCGTGGATCCCATCGGGTACGATGGACGCGTGGGGGTGCTAATACCTTCCCCGCGCGTAACCGACTCCCGAACCCAGTTCTCTTGGTCGCGAGACCATGCTCTTTCCTTTCCTTCAGGTTTATGCAGTGTTTCCTTTCCCTCTCTTGGGATAAATACACATTGCTGGCGACTCTGTTCGGTGCCACTTTCGCGTTTGTACTTGGATGAAAATCCCGGGAGCGACAGCTGGCGACTCTGCTGGGGACCGAACCCAGAATCTCTGGTTTCCTTAGCGAGTCCATCCTAGCGCTTGTTTGTTTTTCTTTCATTGGGTGTTTACTATTGTGCTATATGTTGTTGTTTATTTATTTTACTGTATTTACCGCATTTTAGCATTACATATCATATATTATATTGTGTTGCACTGTTTTGTCTGTTTGGCGGGATGGGTGTTCTGAGAGATAAGCTCACTACCAAAGCTTGAGTACATACATAGGTATTAGAGTGGATAGTCATGACGCTTGCGTGGTGGTGACCACGTATTGTTGTTCATGAGACCCACAACCAGACGAGGTTCTATCAGGAGCTTTCTGCTACTGCATGTTATGCAGGCCAGTGGTTATTCTCTTGAGGGACTGTCGACTCTGGTGACCATTCCCGAGGACTCAGTTGCGGCACTCCTCCCGAGATGTGACAGTGGCAGACCACATTCCGTGGCAAACCCATTGCACATCCTCGATCCGAGGACCCAATGCTGGGAACTTGCTATAGGACATCCCTTTTTGAAAGAGAATCAGCGGAGGCACTCCTCGATTGGCGATAGTACTGTACCCTGAGGGATAAATGTACTATTGCTTCTCGACCTCAGTGCCAGAAGCTGAGGACCTTTTTGTTTTGGAGAATCAGTTGAGGCCTCCTCGATTGATGATGATGCCAAACCAGAAATGGTGAACGTATCATCATTTCTCGACCTGAGAGCCCGGGATACTGAACATCCTAGTACCCACATGTGAGAAGGGCGGGTTGTTTACAGGTTTGCAGGTAACCATGACCTCCTACATACCCGGTTTTCTATCATCATTGCACCGAAAGGAAGTTTCATCCTATTGTATTCAGATGGTTCTTATCTATGGTTCTATATTAGTCTCAGAGCTACACTGACACCGTTCACAGTTCAGCACAGACACCTGATTACCTGATCACATTGCCCTTTGCATTGCATTATCATATCCTAACATACATGTTTATTCATTTCCAGGTGCATATATTACCCTTGATTCCAGTCATCAGGTCCCTGCAAAGATGAACACTAAAGAGAGGAAGAATATCATCAGCTATAAGTTCCTTACGCCTACTTTGGGCCCTATTGTTATGCTGAAGGGAATGGCGAGTCCTGCAGTACGAGAAGCTTTTGAAGAGAAATATGGGTGGATTTTATCTATGGTCCGTAATGTCAGTGATTATGAAGCCAGAGGTCTCCATACGTTGATGCAGTTCTATGATCCGCCTCTGAGATGTTTTGTATTTCCAGACTATGTGTTGGTTCCTACCTTGGAGGAGTATTCCAACATGTTGGGGATTGCTATCAAGGAGGAGCCCCCTTTCTTTGGATCGGTGGGGGATCTTGACTTTGGGAAGTTGGCTGGTGCTCTTTATTTGAGCAAATCAGAGTTAGACGCTAATGTCTCCAACAAAGGAAAGATTCGTGGTTACAAGCTGGAATATCTGATTAAGAAGGCCCAGGAAGCAGCTAAAGGCGAGAATTGGCTTGTTTTTAATGCTTTGCTAGCCCTTTGTATATACGGCATAGTGTTGTTTCCCAACGAGCCGGATTTTATTGATACGGACGCTATACGAATATTCATGATGAAGAACCCGGTGCCAACGCTACTGGGAGATCTTCACTACTCGTTGTACAACCGAAACGAAAAGAAAAGAGGAGGGATAATTCGTTGGTGTGCACCTTTGTTCTATAAGTGGTTTGCGGGCCGTTTACCACAATCAGGGGCTTTTGTGGATTCCAAAGATTCTCTAGAGTGGAAACAACGTTTAATGGGATTGGTGGCCAAGGACATCGTATGGGTAGATCATGGGCTGATTGGCAAGAATATTATCCACAGCTGTGGTAAGTTCCCTAACGTTCCACTGATAGGAAGAATGGGTGGGATTAACTACAATCCTTCTTTGGCCATTCGACAATTTGGGTATGCCCTGACAGGTCCGCCTATTAAGAGAGATGTGGAGGAGTCCCTCTATTTTCATACATCAGATGGTTGGGAAGCAGCACAGAAAGCTTCTGAAAGCTGGGGTAGCATACTGAAAAAGGGGAAAGTTACTCTAGGCAAGCCTAACAACCGGGTTTATCCAGCATATGAAGAGTGGGTGAAGAAAAGAGTTGAAGATTTTCTCTTGCCTTTTGGTAAGGCACCCCTTTTGTATCCGGAGAATGAGAAAGCAAGAAGCACTGCTACTGTGGAAGAAGTTGACAAGTTGCAAGCCTTGGTGAAAAAGCTCCAAGGAGAGAATTCCGAGTTGAGTAGCCGTCTTCAGAATGCTCTACATGCCAACAAAGAGCTGGAGCGGAAAACCCAAGATGCTGAACAAATCCTAACTGCAAAAGAAAAAGACTTTGCTGGAAGAGCCCAACATTTCCGGAAGATTAGTAAAGGTGCTGATGATGCTACTCAAGCCCACAAGCAAACCAAACAGGCGTTAGCACAGACCAAAGAAAAGTTAACAAAGTTTCAGCACGCTTGGGACGAAGTTAGGATAGAGAATGCTGAATTACAGGAACAGTTGCAGATTAAGGACGAAGTGCTTGAAAAGGCGCATGAGCAGAGGAGAAAGTATCGGGAAAGCCTCGGTAAGAGTCAAGAACAGCTAGAAGAAGCTAGAGGTGAGCTGAGGAATACCAAGAAAGAGCTTGAAGAAGTCATGATAGAAAGGGAGATACTCAAGACGCAAGCCGACATAAAGAGACACAAAGGAGTGTGTGATGACGAGGCTCTGATGCTGCATATGGGTTCTTTAACTGAAGCTCTTGAGAAAAGGGATGTCTTGATCAAAGAAATGATTGAAAAGCCGAATCACCAGCGTACCCGTATACTTTTTGAGGAGATCAAATACTCAAGTGATAAGCTGAAGGATGTGGAATTGTCAGACTGATGTTCTTTTCCTTATATTTTGTTGTTAATGGTTACCATCAGGCTTGTTGATGGATCCATTTTTCCTTGTATTGCATTTGCGGATGAGCCTTTCTTAAATGTACTTGAATACTTTGTTGAATGAGTATGAGCAGTTTTATTCAGAATTACTCTTTATCAGATATTTGTACACAAGCACATGACCACGATACGTCTCTTTATATCACGATTTCTGGTCTTCAGATTTCTGTGGTTTGGATTGGAATCAGGGTGTAAAGCACCTTGGAAATGATAAACATAACATTGCATGGCATTGCATATCATTCTGCATTTATGTTACTTGCTTTTCAGGTATTCGTTGCAGGGTCTCTAACCTTTGTTTGACTTCAGGCATTATAGCGGAGAATCATATTCACCGATATTCAACGCGAGGAAATCAAGTAAGAATCATATTATGGATCAAATGCAGAAGGATTTGGCTGGGGTGAGGGCCCAATTGGGGCATTTTATGGGGGACATTCAGGCGCTGTCCCGAGGTCAGGAACTACTGAGGGAGGAAGTTAACCAGATGAAGATTCAAATGGGCCTGGTCATGGAAATCTTGAATAAGGTGTTAAAAAAGGAAAATGATCATGTGCCTGCTTCCACAACAGAAGTCTCTACTCCTCCCATCTCTTTGGGATATGCTCTAGATCATGGATTGCTTCGTGAATCTCCTCTGAAAGCTAAAGGTTCAGAGCTCTCTCATCAGCAGTCACTTCCTGATTTTCAAGAGGATCCTAAGTCAGAGGGGCCTAAGAGGAAGTTCGATCCCATTCCGATTTTGTACGCGCAATTGCTTTCTTACTTGCTCGAGCTCAAGCTGGTTGAGTGTGTTAGTTTGGGACCGTTGCCCACGAAGATTCCTCTGGGACCTAATGCTAAGGCTAGATGTGAGTTCCATTCTGGGGCACCTGGTCACAATGTTGAGAATTGTACCAGGTTCAAGCATAAAGTCCAGGAGCTAATTGATTCAGGGGCAATCAAGTTTGCATCAGTTGGTGCTGGTAAACCAAGTGATGTCACTCCCATTGTTGCAAGGGAACTGAGGACTCTCTCCTTTTCCAAAGGGTCTACCTCGCGTCAGGGACCTCTTCCACAACCCTGTGTTGCAGAAGACCTATGTCAGCAACCCTTATTTGTGCCTCAGCCGAATGCAGAAAGGAAAGTGCAGGGCCAGGTTGGGCGCCCGAACCAGCAGCAGCAAGATTATCAGCAGCGGAGGCTACTCAGACCAAGGAAGCCCAAGAGGACATTTGATCCTATTCCTATTCCGTACAGTCAGTTGTTGGCTCGTTTGCTCAAAAGTTCGCAAATCCAGCTGAGAAGGGCCATGCCTGTGCCATACCCCATTCCTCCGGACTATGACATGAGTGTTAGCTGTGAGTTCCATTCAGGAACGTTTGGGCACACACTTGATAACTGTAATGTGTTCCAGCACAAGGTGCAGGATTTGATTGACTCAAAGGTTATCACCCCAGATGGTACCCCACAAGGTGAAGCTTCTGTACCATGGTGAGTGCTCAAAGTTACAAGAACATCACCAGAAGTGGTCAGTCTAGACGGAGCCAAGCCTCCTCAACAACGACAATCTTTATTTTCCTTGCTGCATTTTCATATGTAGTCTTTATTTGTTCGTTCAGACATTGTTCGCATGTTAAAATTTGTTTGTATTTGGTATGAGGATTTTAATGCAATGAATATGTTTTCTTGAAGAATTTCATTTGTGTTTACTCATTTAATGCTAATGTGTACTGCAATACCATTTTTCTTGCTCAAACTCTATGAGGGAGAATGATGGTCTGAAAACGCAAAAATCTCTAACGGTGTGCTTTGGAATAAGAACCCTGTTGAGGATGTACAGGCATTGTTTCAACTCCTCAAACACTGGAGATATAAGGGAGATAGACCCTCGTTAACCCCTTTGAGCCTTGAAGTAGGAGTTTCTTTTCGTACGAAAAAACCCTCACATTTAACCCAGGGGCAGGGTAGGCGTCAGTTAATTTGACCAAGCATTCAAATTTCAAAAGGAGTGTGCATCTGAGGATCCATTACCTTCTATTCCACCGTCAAGAGGGCAAGAGATGTGAAACCACAATGGTTATCCATCAACAATCAAAGAGTGAGGCAGTCACGACCTTTCCAATCAAGTCAAGACAAGCCAGTGTCACACGATTTGTTCAAGAAAAAAGGAAAAAGAATAAAAAAAATGAAAAAATGAAAAAAGCCCGCTAAGTTGAAACTTGAAAACAAGCAACTTAGGCAAAAGTTAGGGCATCCCGCTGGACTCTGAAATTAAAGATTCAAAAGAATCAGTCCAGGCAAAAATTAGGGATCAAAAAGCAAAAGAATGTGAAAGCGAAAAACAAAAGGATTACAAAAGAAAATCCTCGAGCAAGAACAAAGTCGTGTGACTATGGACAAAAGACAAAGGGGTGACTGTCAATCCAAAGCCTCATTAGGTGTCAAACCATCAGTATCATGGTTTCCTTAAAGATCACAAAATCTTTTTGAGAGGCGAACGCTTGTGCAAATTAGCTGAACGTAGGACTGGAGAACATCACGAAGAGTGGGTGGGCACCAATAAACTTTGAGCCATAAATCCTTTTTTCTCAAAACCGTGAACCAGGCCCCGTTACAACCCTCAAAAGTCCTAATTGAAACAGGGTTATTTCAAAGGCATACTACCAAGAGATAGCGTTCCTGACTCCTATCAGTTGTGCTAAAAGATCTTTGTTGGTGTTGCATGTGCATTGCATTATTTCTTTCAAAAATTAATGTCGTATCATAACCCGTGATTCGCTCACAAAAGGGTTTGCTACATCTTTTTAGTAAAACTTCGAGATTAACATGTTGTGTTGCATTAGAATTTTCATTCTCAGAATAAAACATTTTCTGCTTGCATACATTTGTTTGACATCAAAAGAAGTTTACATATGGAAATCCAGTCCAGAAGTTTAATCTTGCCGAGTTGAGAATCCTAAAACTCCCGAAGGGCAGTCACGTCCAGTGGTACCTCCTCAGGAAACTTTGTTGAGCAGGAGCTTTCCCAACAAGTTGTGTTAAGACGTAGTCGATCCGGGGCAGTCACGTCGAATCATCTCTTTAAGGTGTAGCCGGTCTGAGCCAATTACGTCGAGAAATCTTTTCAGAGTTCAGCCAAACTGGGGCAAAACCACTTCAAGGGTCATACTGAGGCAGGCCATCCCAAAAGCACGAGAAGTTAGTCCATCCAGACAACTAATCAGCCCATCCAGGTTTCAGAATACCGAGGCAGAATATCCCACGGTGGTATGAGATTCTTCATGGATCTTTTCAAGGTGAATTCCTCTGTAGTCCATACGGTCTGGGGAAGTTACGTCGAGATCCAACGAATCTCTACAAGAGTTTGAAGACACTGAAGCATTGAGCTTGCCAAGTCTTCTGTAAAATCCTCTTGAGGTGATTTCTTCTAAGTAATCCATACAGTCTGAGGCAGTTACGTCGAGATCCAACGAATCTCTACAAGAGTTTGAAGACACTGAAGCATTGAGCTTGCCAAGTCTTCTGTAAAATCCTCTTGAGGTGATTTCTTCTAAGTAATCCATACAGTCTGAGGCAGTTACGTCGAGATCCGATGAATCTCTACAAGAGTTTGAAGACACTGAAGCATTGAGCTTGCCAAGTCTTCCGTAAAATCCTCTTGAGGTGATTTCTTCTAAGTAATCCATATAGTCTGAGGCAGTTACGTCGAGATCCGATGAATCTCTACAAGAGTTTGAAGACACTGAAGCATTGAGCTTGCCAAGTCTTCTGTAAAATCCTCTTGAGGTGATTTCTTCTAAGTGATCCATGCGGTTTGGGGCAGTTACGTCGAGATCCGACGAATCTCTACAAGAGTTTCAGGACATTGAAGCGTTTTGGATGTCAAGTCTTCTGTAAAATCCTCTAGGGACAATTTCTTCCGGTGGATCATGTTGGTCTGGGGCAAGTGAAGAAAAATGGTTGGTCACGCATATGTATTCAATCAGCCAAAAGGATTGAAACCAAGGGGCATTCCAACCCAAGGCATTTGTGGTCCCCGTCTTCAGCAGGCTTCATTAATAATGTTCTCCAGCAAGAGATTGCATACAAACCTTGCTCCCCAATAAGTGGTGGTTCAGGGTTGGATTTTCTTAATTGCAGAAGTTAGATCCAGCTCGGGGCATGTGTGCATATTCTTTTGTTGCAGGTAGCAGGTACAGATGATTTTAAGCACAAGACCAGCAATAAATCACCCCACGCAAAAGACTGGGGGCAAGTATGGGTAAGGAGATCGGCATTCATCGTTCGGTCGACGATTGTTCATAACGGGTCGATATCAGTGAATTAAGTTCAACTGGGTACCGTTGCATCTTATTAAGTCGATTCTCTTATTCAGTCCTTCCAACAGCTACAAGCTTTTCTATGTCGATAACGGTCACAGGTCCCCCAAAAGAGTGGTCTCGTCGACACTGAAACTGATGGTCATTATCCCCAGCGAAGTCGCAAGAGTTCGAAGAGGCTAAATCTTCTGTAAAATCCTCTTATGACATCCTCTTCGGGGACGAATTGTTGTTTTGTCCAAGCATGGGGCATGATTGTTTCCCCAGCATGAAGTGTTGATCATCCCCAGTAGAGTTTGAGGACAGTTGGTCTTCTGTAAAATCCTCTCAAAAGGCATTCCCCAGCACAAGACGTTTTAAAGCAGTTTCCTCCAGCAGAGTTTGCTATAAACTCGTCATCCCTAACGGAATTGTCTAAAGGGAAGCTCGCCTAACATGGGCATTGTGGTACTTATCCTAAGCTTGACAGTCATATTCATCAGCAGACTACTGTGGATTTGCTTTGGGTTTCCCCAACAGATCTCTAAGGACTCTTTCCCAACAAGTTGCAGTGGAATGGTATAACCAGGTTTTGTCTGTCCCCGGCAGAGTAACCCTGATTCCCCGGCAAGATTGTGTCTCTGGTAATGATCCCCCACAGAGGTCAGCATCGAATCTTGTCAGCAATACTCCCCAGCTGAGTTGTTGTTCTCCCCGCAGAGGTTTATAAGATCGACAGAATCTATTCCTCAACAAGGATGGTACAGCCTTTCCCCAGCCGGGTCAGAAGGTGGATAACCCCTACAAAGGGTCTTGGATTGGATAGATCCCCAAGCAGAGTTTTTATGACTTCTCTCTCCTAGAAAGACGCCATACAAAGAAATTCCCGTCCCCAGCGGAGTCGCTGTGACCAGAATTCATTCCCACAACAGATGAAGTGGTTCCTGGCAGATTTATTATTCTTCAAGTCCAATTTATTTTTGGCAAGCTTGACAATTTGAAGCAGACGGATTATTCATTCATTCTCCAGTGGAGAGGTTATCCTTTCAGGAGTCTCCAAAGTCAAATCATTGGTCTTTGCTCCTCAGCAGAGTCAGCAGAGATGTCTGACACAGATGCAGAGAGTAATACAATTTTGCAAATTCTAAAAGTCCAACAGTGGATTGGCAAAAGTCCGTCTTCGGGTGGCAAAAGTCCAACAGTGGATTGGCAAAAGTCCGTCTTCGGGTGGCAAAAGTCCAACAGTGGATTGGCGAAAGGTCCATCTAAGGGTGGCATATTCTAAAAAGTCCAACAGTGGATTGGCAAAAGTCCATCTTCGGGTGGCAAAGCAGCTAAAAGTCCAACAGTGGATTGGCAAAAGTCCGTCTTCGGGTGGCAAAAGTCCAACAGTGGATTGGCGAAAGGTCCATCTAAGGGTGGCAAATTCTTAAAGTCCAACAGTGGATTGGAAAAAGTCCGTCTTCGGGTGGCAAAAGTCCAACAGTGGATTGGCAAAAGTCCGTCTTCGGATGGCACGAAGCTGCAAAGTCCACCAGTAGCGTGGCAAGCCAGTAGTCGTCTGGCGTCGTTCAAAAAGACATTTTTAAAGTCCACCAGTAGTGTGGCAGGCCAGTAGTCGTCTGGAGTTGCATAAAAGACATTATTAAAGTCCACCAGTAGTGTGGCAAGCCAGTAGTCGTCTGGCGTCGTTCAAAAGACGTTATCAAAGTCCACCAGTAGCGTGGCAGGCCAGTAGTCGTCTGGAATTGCATAAAAGACATTATTAAAGTCCACCAGCAGCGTGGCAAGCCAGTAGTCGTCTGGCGTCGTTCAAAAGACAGATTTCTCCGACGGCGTTTCATCGAAGATTCAATCCAGCAGTCTCGTTGGGTTTATATCCCTTTTATTCTTCATCATCCAGAGCAAATTTTTGGTTATATTTGGTATTCAATCACTATATACCTTGAAAGTCCGAAAGCAATTGCTTTCAGGCATTCAGGTCTACAGCGCTTGAATAGGGGCAGCTGTAATACCCCAAAATTTGCTCTCCCCTTTTGGCATCATAGCATGGCATTATCATTTATCATATCATATCCATTTCATTAGCATTGCATTGCATTTAACATAGAAAAATGAAGCATGGCATCCTTCTTACCATCAGGGCATGTGGTCAGGTGGGAGATGGACAATCAAGAGATCATTCAAAGCACAAAAGGTCAATCAAGTTGGCTCTAGGCAAGCCAAGAGGTCTCTCATGTCTCATACTATCCCAATTGATCTTCCACAACCTCAGGAAGGTGAGATTCAATAGGAGATTGAAGCATTACATCTTTCACTATGCAAGAGGTTCAAAAAATGAAGGAAAACCCTCAAAAGAGATAGCTCATTGATCCAAAATCATCCTCAAATGGCATATATCATCATCCTTTAAGAGGATACACAACATACTCTGAGGAATTTGAAATTGAAGACTGCACTTTTTCCTCCTAACCAGAAGGGGATGAAATTAGGGTTTCCAATTAAATCAGGGTATCTCTGATTTTTTGGACAAAACTTGATGTCATGGTATTCCATATGTCCCTAAGTGTATGGGTGTGGAAAATTACATCTCAATTGGTTTTAGAAGTGGTCCAATTGGAAGAAAGATAAAAAATTAGGAAATTTGGGGCAAGGTCAAATAATCAGAGGAAAAAGTCAACTCTTGACTTTTTGAGGCCAAATTCATGAAATTCATGTTATATGTGTCCAATGTGCAAAATTTGATCAAGAAACTCCAAAGGAATCATGAAAAAATCAAGATGTAAAAAGTTGCCATTTTTGGGTGAAGAAGGGTTACTAAATATAGCAAGTTTTGGCCATTTTGCATCAGAGTTTGAACCAAGGCCATTTAAAATTGAAGCACCAAATGAAAATTCCACTCGGCCACAACAAAAGATCTTGTTTTAAGCTTCACATCCATATGTGGAACATCTCTATTGGATAAAAATTGAGTGAGATATGATGGATCAAAGTTTGAGCAAAGTAGGTTCAAAACTAGGCCATGACCAAGATTTTCAGGGCACGCGCGCAGTCATTTTAACAAACATGTGGTGGGCCAAATGTCCACTCATTTTTCTCATGGTTAAAGGCCTCAAATGAAGAACTTTTCAACATCAAAGTTGTTCCTTGTAGTGTCATCTTCAATACTCATGTTGGACAAAATTCCATTTGATCAAGTTATAGTGGAGATATATTGGGTCAAAGTCATGTTGATTGTGCTGAAATTTTGTGTGCCAAGTTGCCATGCCATGACTTGCTTGCCACGCCCACAAATCAGTTCCAAACTCTGATGTTCCAAGCTATTTTTCACCAACTTCCAAGCCTTAATTCAATCCAAAATCAACATCAATCATGTTATATGATATCTCCTCTTTCCAATGACACCAAATGCTCATGATTCCATGCATTGGTGTGTGAGAATTCCATCCCCAAAACTCCATGTTCCAAACTGTCACAAAACCAAATAATAACAATGTTGATTGAATCCATATCAGTTTGCACACATGCTTTATGCATCACTCTTCATTCTTTTCCTCATTTAAACCAACATCCCCTTACAAACTTGAGTTGCACGTGCCTCACTTACTACATGAGAATGGAAGGAAACTTGCCCAACAAGTTGCTCTGCTACATCAGAACCGCATCACCACCACTCTTTTCCATTAAGCCTCACCATAACACACCATGAGTCATCACCATAACATCCCAACCAGCCTCACTCGCCCCTAACTAACTTGACTCAGTTAGTTAGGGTGGACTCACTTTAACCGTGATAACTCACCTTAACCAACTCACTTAACCACTGTGGTTCATTTCTAACTCATGCTATAAATCAGAATCTCACCTCACAAATCCATTTTAGCTTCATTTTTCTCATTCTTCACACTGAATCTCTCTCACATTCTCTCCACTTTTCTTCTGCTTGCACACGAGTTTAACCATTTTTTTTCTACATTTCATCTCCATCTTCATCATTATTCTGCTTTGGAGATCAAGAACAAGAGTGCATAGGTTCAGTTAAAGAAGCTCAGCATCAAATTCCAATTGATTTTCTGCACGAATTCGAGCTCTCAAGCCTTTATTTGGCCAAGTGAAACTCAAGGAAGAGGCATCTATTTCTGGTATTCTTGTGCTTTCCAAGTTTCATCATCTTCAGGTTTGAACTCTTGAAATTATATTGCACGATCTCTGGTTATTTTTACTTGTTTTAGGTGCTTTATGCTTGATAGAAGCTCTACTCCAACCGGCTAGTTGATAGGCCTTTTACAGGCTTAGTTGTAAATCTTAGGGCTTGATTTGATCTCCTCTGTTCGTGCTATGTGTATGTGTTTTGTGATTTTTATGAGCATATTCATGATGTACATAAGCTTAGCTTTCAATTGGTATACATTTTGTGTATTTTGGTGAGGTTTGAAGATTGCAGACGGTGGTGATTGGCCGGAGAAGGTGACCGGAGGTCCCTCTCCGGCCGACAGCTTTGATTGCTAGGGTTTTGTCACGTTTTAATCTCTGCCGTCCATTTTCTATGATCGTGTGGCTTGTATGATGACAGCACATTAAAATTCATGTGCTCCTCACGTGCGTGTTTGCTAAATTTCAATTAAACATTATGTGGTGTGGTACACTGTATGTTGTGTGGTCCTTCATGCGCGTGTATTGATTTTGGCTACTTTGACTATAGTTTGACTATGACTTAATCTGATGGTTTGGAATGTTTTGACTCTTGTTGACCGAGTGACCATGATAGTTAATATGTTATGCGCGTAATTGGACCTAAGCCAGATTGATATCCACACCCCCTTGTTTAAGGCCCAATGTAATTTGAACTGAATAGTTACTAGGCATGCACCCTCTTCCCTCATTTCATTGCATTTTATTTTTCCATTTTTCTACACGTTTTCTTTTTAATTTTTAAAAATATCAAATAGCATCATAAAATTCCACAAAAATTCATGAGTATCACTAAAACATTTAGCAAATTTTCCACGATTTTATTTCTTGATTTTATGACCTTTTTACCCCTGGTCCATAATTTTCTTTGAATTTCCATTTAGATGCATTCTAAGCATGATACATGAATTTGTTTAATTTTGTTCTTGCTCATTACCAACTGTTTTGACATGATTCTTTTTGCATTGATTCACTAATACATTGAAGCATGTTAGATGATTTTTGTTTGATTTTTTAGGTCACTTTATTACATGTTTTGATGCCTATATTTGCACCACTTTGCATGATGTTTCAATTTGACCTAATTGCTTTGTTTGAAGTCATTTTGCTCTGAATTTTTACATGCTATCTTGATGTATGATGCATTTCTGACCTAGGCATTCCAATAATATGCTGGCATAATTTTCATGAATCCATTTGGTCTTTGTTTGATGCATTACATTGGAAGTATAATCCATGGCATGTCATTACAACTTTAGTGCATGTTTACATGAATTCTTTTGTGCACATTTGTATGAGCATTTGCATATGTTATGAGCCATTCATATGATATTATAGGTCTTTGATACACATTATAGGTCATCTTTACATGTTCATTTCAATTTGAACTTTGTGCATCATTAACATGTATTGTTTGCACTTTCTTTTTGAACTTTCATTTCAATTCTTCTTATATTACTTCTTGAATGTCTTGAAGTTGATTCATAAATACTTTTGAGATGTTTATAAACCATTTTCCATTTAGTTTCAATTCTGGTTGTTGATTTACATGTTCCATTTATGCATGTCCTCTTCATTTCTTTCCATCTTTCATCTACTCCTTCTTCTTGTAACATGTTTAAATGCTAATGGGTGATGATTATTGCTTATTCACTTGCAATTGTATGATGATATTCACTTGTTTCCCATATGATGTACATTCTGGTTATGGTTCTAGGATTTGATTTCTCATTTAATTCTTTTGAGTTTTATGGTGCATTACATGTTCTTTTACTTCTTATACTTCTTATACATGTTTACTAACCATTGTAGGGGCTTTGGTAAGTTTCAATTGAGTGTGGATAAGGAATCCACATTCAACTTCTATCTTTTCTCCTTTACAATTCCATGTTATGTTTTGTTAAGCACTTATGTGCTTTCTTTTAATAACTCATCACTTTCCCCTTGTGAATTACAATTCATCTTCTACTTTAGAAGTGAATTGTTTAATTCATTCTTTCTTTAGACTTTAGGTTGAAACCTCACAAACTTTAGGATCACTCCCTTAACTAATCAATTAGGATTGAGTCTTAGTCCATATAGATTTTTACCTTTACCCTCTCTTGAGTCTTTCATCTTCTCATCTCAAAGAAAATTCAAAACATATAATAAAGGTAGGCATTTATTGCATTTAGGCCTTTCATATAAAGAAAAGATTATAAGGGGTCTTCTCTTGTAATCTTAGAATGTGTAGCATATAGCCCATCTTGGGTCAATGTGTTAAACATTTGATCTAGTATGAGGGACTTAAATGCAATACTTGTTGAAGGTGCAAATAATAAAAAAAAAACTTCTTCATTTCATAATCAACAAAAACACTTAATAAACACAAGTATGCTAGTGTGTTTGAACCTTAATAATTGGAAATAAGTGTGGGGGTCTTCTTCATGCTTAGTGTACTTTCTTCCTCATTCCATCTTGGAGTGTGAGAATGTACACACTCCAATGACTGAGATTTAGATACACTATCATATGCAAACAAATAACAAAACTTCTTAAAAGACAAAAACAAGCAATAACGTCTTTCCTTCGGGAATTCTTTTCTCACCTCACTCACTCTCAGCGTATGAACGCGCTTCTACTTGTTCTCTTGCAAGATGGTAACGCACTCGGACCAGCGAGCCTGCAACACCTGAGCTAGAACGTTAGTCGTTCCCTAAAAAACACAAACAATCTTTCCCTTAGGTGAGGGGAACTACGTCGCTCTGATTCTCATGCTCCCGATGAGATACGTAGGCAGTGGGGTAGGGCCCATGCGAGCACTTCTTTTATTTTCCCTACATTTGTTTCTCGTTCCTTTTCCAGTTCTCTTTTCGTTCCTTTTCCAGTATTCTTTTCTATCACCCTTTGATCGAGACAAGCAAGCGTGGATCCCATCGGGTACGATGGACGCGTGGGGGTGCTAATACCTTCCCCGCGCGTAACCGACTCCCGAACCCAGTTCTCTTGGTCGCGAGACCATGCTCTTTCCTTTCCTTCAGGTTTATGCAGTGTTTCCTTTCCCTCTCTTGGGATAAATACACATTGCTGGCGACTCTGTTCGGTGCCACTTTCGCGTTTGTACTTGGATGAAAATCCCGGGAGCGACACCTCCAACTCGGCAATTCTATTCTTGGACGTCACGAGGCTCGCCCGAGTAACAGCTTCATCATCGGCAAGGACAAGGGCTGCTTCAAGCACCCTAAACATGCCCGCAGCATCCTGGCACAGCTGTTTTCTCCTCGCTTTGGAATTGGCGTTTAGAATAGCCACGGCTTCAGAATCGTGAACATCTATGAACTCCCCTTCAGCAAACAAATCTCTGCGGAGAAAGTTGATCGGAACGATAGAGGCTCATGGGCGAGCCATTCAAGGTCCCCTCCTGCGACCTTGATATTTGAATAATCAGCAAGCACACTAGGCCCCTCTTGTGTATCTTGCGTATCGGGCACAACATCATCCTGGGGTTCAGCCATTTTCACCTGAAAGGCAGAGGAAGAAAAGTGAATTCTACATCCAAGATCAAATCCACCCTTCCACCACTAATCAAGTGAAAGGGTGTTGATGAATCCGAGGACAACCGCGTGCCCGTATAAATGACCTAGCAATTGTCAGGAGAGGTCCCCGCGACCAGAACTCACAGATATCCATACGAGGACGCATGCTCACCTCAAAATCACATCAAAGTTACGAACAGGCCTAGTGCCCGACTACTTACAAAATTCTACACTTAACCAGATTCTACAAGGATCTACGCTAACAATTTCTACAAAAATCCTGAAATTCATCATGTTCTTCATATTCTTCATAAATTTTCCATAAATTCATGTGTTCATCGAAGAACACATGAAGTTCAACCAGAAAACATGAAGTTCAACCAGAAAATTCATAAAAAATATACAGAAAAGGAATAACAAACTTACAAGAAGAAGAAGAGGTTGACGGAGAAGAGGAGGATCGACGGTGGTGAAGAGGAACTCCGGCGAAGGACTAGTTGCAGAGCAAATAAGAGCAAGGAGTGAAAACTTGTGAGAATTGTGAAAATAAAACCTTCCTCGACCCTTTTATAACCATTTGATCGTGGGGAATCGTGAAGGTCGTCATAGCCTATGCGGTCCTAGGACTGACAAAGGCCATAAATGCTCACCACGTGTCACAAAAACTCTTCGCCTGGCTTATTGCAGAAAACACACCCAAATCCTTGTCTCCCACGAGCAAGCCTCCTCATCAAAACAAACGCTTCCGTGCAGGGCTGCTCGGCAAAAAACATCAATTTCTGCGAGCACGCTACAAACCTTGGTCTAATGACCACACCTGGTCAGGCACACTTCCCCGACAGTACGGTCGAAGTCACAGCTGTCTAAAGTCATTACTCTCCAGCAGAGCAACAACTTGGGGGGCTCCTGTTCTGGACCGGGCAGGGCTTCCTGCCCTTAAGGACCAGGCCCAATCCATTATAATTGGCGAATAGGCCCAATAGGCACAATATAGCTGTTGGGCACAATATAGCCGTTGGGCAGAAAGTAACCGTTGGGCGTGTCCCCCTCACGCGCAGAGTAGTTCACGCGACCAACTGCCTCCCCGGATATCACGGAAACAGTTAGTCCAAGTCATAAGGCCACGCGCCTTGCCCTCCATCTGGCAATCCCTTATTGGTCGATCAGGCGCTTTGCTCGCCAGAGATCCATCTATAAATACCCCCTCGCTTGAGAGGGGCAGGTATCCAAAATCATATACTTGACATCTCTTACTTGCTTTTCCCCTTTTTTTGACCAAATACTTACTTTGGCATCGGAGTACCTTGCAGGTACCTCCACCCATTTTTCCTCTCCTACGAGCATCAACTCTTGTCCTACACGAAGGCCGCGACGATCTCCTTCTGGTCCTCTCAGATCAGTTATAATTTTTTTGACTAATTTATTAAGATTGACAAGTATTTATTTGATAATTAGATATTATGAATTTGTTATTAATTTGTGTTATTGTAATTAGTGAGTTTTATAAAAACAAAATGAATCACCCAAATATAAAGTGAATTCTTCTTCTTCTCCTTTAATAATATCGAAGACTATTACACATGATTATAGATTATACAAGTCATTTTTTTTCTAATAAAATAAAATAAATATATGAATCAAATATTTTTGTATAATATATATTTATTTGCTTTTAATATTTTTATATTGTAAAGATAAGTCTTAGTGGTGATTTGATTGAATAAATTGTTTTCTTACAAATAATGCATTTTATAGTATACATATATTTTCTTTTGTTTAATTTTCTAATGAACAAGTATTTATTTTTCTTTTACTTCAATTCTGTATATTACGTTATATTTCTTGCATTAAATTTGTGAAGTTATTTATATTTGTTGAACAACTTTTGTATTCTAAATTCTATATACATAAAGCGTAAGAAAAATGTAACAATATATTTTATGTACATGATATTTAGCAAAATTTAGAAACTTTTGATTTAGATGTCGAAATTGTAATTAAATTGCATGCCATAAATTTTGATGAATATATTTTATACAAATTATTTTATTATTTACTCTAGATTGAAACAAATTAGAAGAATATAATCATATATATATATTATTGTAAACCAGAAGTTTACAAATCACACTTAAGTGAGTTGTTGGCAAAATCGATTGGGTCATCTCGAATGTATTATGATGCGAGAACTTTTGAAGAATCAGAAGTTTCTTCAATACAATAAAATTTATGTGTTTCTAAAGGAAATTAAAAACTTGAGAAATTGAGTTTTTCATGATATTAATTGTTGCATCGACTAAAATATCATGCAAATATTTATTGTCTACTCACAACACGAAGTTTGTGAAGTTGTTTTCTCAGACTATGATCTCAATTTGTGAATGCTTCAGAACTTTCTTGATAAGTATCACATATATTATTAAAATTGATATCGAACATCTCTTAGCATATATTCATTAAAAAAATGGACTTGAAGATCCATTCTTTAGATGTCTAAAGTTAATTGTATGATTGATGCTTGTGAGATTAAATTTGATATTTGAAACACACAAAATATGAATATTAAGATATTTTTTCGTATTAAGCCAACCAGATAGTATATGTCAATTCTCTCATTAACTTGTAAATTATTTTAGGTTAATAACCTAATACGTTTCATCTAAGTAAACTTTTGGATGTGGTGTGATTATTCAATTGCTCCAATATAGTACGCTAAGATGAGTTTCGAAAGAATGTTGAGAAAATGTATTTTATATGAATTCTGTAGTTGATGGTGTAACACTCCAAAATTTTCCCTCCTATTTATACCCAATAAGTGGCTTATGCTTCACCTTACATGTATTTTTAGGTCATAAGCATTGCATATGCATCATTGGTTTTCCCAAGGCATGGTATCAAGGGTTCTTTAATCATTGACTGATCAAAGCAAAGACAATGGGACATACTTAATCACTCAAACCACCAAGGCTCCTTAAGCCTCAAAACACCTCATATGGTTCACCATTTCATCAAGAGATTAAGGTTAGCAAGAGAATTGAGGAGGACCACACCCTCTTAACTTCTGATCCTCTAACTAGGGTTTTGGATATCTATGCTTGAGACACCCTCATAAGCAAGGATCTTGGAGATTTAACATCATCTTATCACACAAATCATCTTGGTTTAAAGGGGTTCTACATCATGTTCAGAGGAATTAGGGTTTGAAGAAACAGTCAATTTCTCTTGACTTTTGGGAGACCAAATTAGGGTTTTGCGTAAGATCAGTTTATTTATGATTTTTTGGGAAAGACTTAATTCCATTGCTCCCTATAGGTTCCCAAGTATCTAAGATTGGATTATGGACCATCAGTGTCATTCACATGGGTTTCAATTGGATAGTTGATTGAAAATCAGGAGAATTGGGGATAAAGTCAACTGATCAAGGAAAAAGTCAACTCCTTACTTTTTGAGGTCAAATTCATGCTCATCATGTCAAATATGGTCAATGGGTGAGATATGACCAAGAAACATCAAAGGAATCGTGAAAAATCAAAAGTTGTGGAAACTTGCCATTTTTGGAAACTTAGGGTTTTAGAAGCTTTCCATTTATGGAAAGTTTTCATGTTTTGAAGCCATCTTCAAGCCCAGTTTTAAGCAGGATACAAGCCTCATTTGAAATTTTTTTTAAAAGAAAGGTGTAGAGGGATCTTCCACCTTTCCAACCATGTAAAGAATGTGTCATTTGGATTTCTAGATCAAGAGTTATGATCAATTGAAAATGGGATCATCAAGTTGGAAAAATGAGAAATACTTTCATCATGTTCAAGGCTTTAGTTCAACTTGATTTTCATACAAAACTTGTAGTATCAAGCTTCTTTAATTTGACACCAAGAACATGAAATTTGGTTCAAGATTCAAAGAGATATGAACAATCAAAGTCATGACATCAAGTTGTTGAATTTTGGCATAACACTTAGAATTTTTTTAACCTAAAGTCAGTTTGGAGCAAGTGATTTCAAGGTCATTTTTCATGGAGTTCCATATTCCTATTCCATATTCCACCAACATAAAAGTTGTTATATCCAATCTCCTCTTTAACATGACATCAAAGTCATGCAATTTGATTCATTAATCACCAAGATATACATATCCAAAGTCACCCTCATGGAAACCACCCTTCATTGTTATAATTCATTTAATTTTAAAAATACAAGTGGTGCTATTACTCAGCCATGCGCATACTTTATGATTCATAACCATTTCCATTTAAAACCAAACCAAAACCTACACAAACCATGCCATAATGTGACATTACTTCAAATGGTCATAAAAGACAAAATGAAATAAACTTCATCAGCAAACTTTGTAACTGTACCAGCTAACACTCGCACCTCCATGCCATGTTATCATCATCATCATCATGATACATCATGCACACCATAGAAACTCCCTAACCCGTGCCACTACATAACCTTCATTTTTTTCAAAGTTTACTAACCACACTCTCCAGTTGTTAACTAACCTTGGTAGCACTTTAACCACACTCTAAAACTACCAATATAAGCTTATAAACCTTCATAACAGATTCAGTTACACACTTTCTTCAAAAGATTACACTTTCACTCCAAGAATTTTATCTCTTCAAAACTCTCTTGTCTTGAGAGATTCCTTCATTTTTTCTCCATAAGCTTCATCAATATCCATCACTCTCCCTTCTGTATGCACTACTTTGGATCTGGAATCACCACCATTGCCATACACGAGTTCAACAACTTCACCATCAAGCTTTAATTTTAAGCAAGATTCGAGGATTTGAGGAATTTATTTTGCCTGGGTGTAGATCTCAAGATAATAGCAGGAAGTTCATAGGGTTTCTTGTGCGTGGAAGTAAAGCTCCATCCAGGTAAGGTTCTTGAGAACTTTTGCATCATGGTAGAGTTGGTATCTGGATTAGAATCATGTTGTTTGATGTACATCTGAAGTCCTCTAGATAGAAGCAATGTGCTTGGATAGAAATTAGGGCCCAATGTGATTCTTCAAGTTTTAGGGTTCTAACTTATCCCCTTCGAATCTTTTTGTGTGTTATTTGTATGGAGATTTTAAGCCCGGATTCATAATCTATGTTTGGAGTACTTCATTTTAGACCTTTATTTCGTTTAAAATGATTGAGTATTGATGGTGTAAAATGATGGCAAAGTGGGCACATTTCATCCTTTGTGTTGCGTTGCATTACTGGCCATGGAGTTAGGGTTGGTCGTTTGTGCATGGAGGGAGGAAGAAGACGACCACGTGTCATCTTCTTAGGGGCTATGGCGTTTTTTATCCTATTATCACTTAAGTGACTAGGTGACCGATTGAGGACAAGTCACTTGGGTAACGTTTTTTTTTCTTTTCTTTTTAATACTGATTGTAACCATGTGATAAGCCTCTAGTGGAATGTTTAATCATGGCCGTGTACGCTTCTGATCCAACGCACACAAGGGTGCCAACGCATTAATGAGGCATGTGCCTGGCACATGCTTTTTTTCTTGCACTAATCCTGATGATAACAAGGCGTGTATTTGGAGAGTTGGGCCCAAGCCTTGCTGAAGGCACCTCCCCTTATGGGCCCAGCGTGAAATATGAACATGAGGCTTACTAGTGTAGCACCCCCTCCCCATTCCATGTAATTTCTTTCATTTCTTTTTTTTATACACGTTGCATAATTTAATTTTAAAAATACCAAAAATCAACATAAAATTAGGAGATAATTCATGGGACTTATTGAATGCTTTAATTAATTGTTTATGAATTTTAATTTCATTTTTGGACTTGTTTGGTATTTTTCTTGAATTTTGGATTGAAATATGTTCCCATTGGCATACCTTGTGTTACAAGTCTTGAAAAGTAACCATCCACTAATGTTTTGGATCCAATTTTTTGTGTGAACTTAGCTCTTTGATTATATGACATGTTTATGTTAATTTAGTGCTTTAATCATGAACTTTTAATTGTTTTTGAATGCCATCTTGGGAGCTTTGTTTGTATGATCACTCTTGATAACATGTTTAATGTTTGTGATTGCTTGAATATCTTGAAAGCATAATTTTGAGCCCATATTTTACCCATGTTCACCCACTGACCCTAGTATGATAGGGTCAATTTCTCATAATTTTCCATAGCATTTAACTATTTTTCATGGATATTTTAATGTATGCTTATTATGTGAATGTATGTCTAGAGCTAGGTTAAGTTTAAGGCTTGCTTGTGGCCACCTTTGGCCAACTTTGAGGACATGTTTGAGCATATTCATGATGAAATTTTGATATGAAATTGTGATACTTAGATGTTGCTTTTTGATCATAGCTTACATGCTTCATGTAAACCCTAATTGGATACTCGATGCTTGTTTAAGTGTTTGGTTTGATGATACTTTTATGCAACTTTTATTAGGGGTATTTTGTGCAAATTTTAACACATGTTTTAGCATGAGTTAGATCCTACCCACATTGGTTTATAGGTCATGTTATATGCATCTAATTGATGTTATGCTTTAATAAGTTTGAACATGAATAAGCCTTCAACTTTGTGATCTTGCACTTGAACTTTGGTAAATCTTATTTGTCCAGTGTTGTTGATGTTCAAATATGCAATTTCACATGTCATTTACCACTTCCTTGTGTGTTTTAATACATGATTGGCTTGAACTTACCATTCCTTTTACATGCTTAAATGCCTCTTGTTGCTAGTGGAAGATTAAGTTTGACTTTGGTCATTACTTGTAACATCTTTTGAGAAACATGTTGTCATGATGACTTTGGGGAATCTAAATGATCATTTGGAAAGTGGATAACATGTATACATTGACATTAGCATGAGGTAGAGCCTTTTCATATTTTGTTATAGGTCACTTGGTATGATTTGAGTGATGATACTTTTGTGTGAATGCAAGCTTGATTTGTGCATCAACTTTGACCACTTCCATGATACCATTTGTAGGCCATCTTTGCTCATTGCTTTTGGGGTTCAAATATGAATATTATAGGTCATTTAACTCTGGTGTGTATGCTTTGACCTTGCCTTGCCATGTTCTTTCATTTCTCTTACTTGAGTGAGAAGTTGTGCAAATGTTCAAGCTTGGATTTGTTCCTTTCTTGAATAACTTTGGAGAAGGTGATTGGTATGAACTTTTGTGATCTTTTGAAGTTGATTTCTAGCATTTAATACCATGACTTCACTTCTGACTTAGGTCTTTCAAATGTCAACTTTATGCTTGCTTGTTCATTATATGTTCATAAGCATTGGATACATGATTTAGGTAACATCTTTGTATAGAATTGCCCACTCCTTTGAACATGAATTGGTATGGCTTTCATGAGCACTTATTGATATTTCAAACTTCATTTACATATCATGTACTACTGCCTTGCATACTTGGGTACTCATTTGACTTGGTTTGAACCACCCTTTACTTGTATCACAATTAAACATGACTTCTGGAATTGTTTAGGTGCTAGTTTTGGTACATAATTGTAATATCTTTGGAGATTGGTTTGCCATGAGAATGGTGGTGTTAATTTGATATGTTTACACATTCAATCACATGTTTCACTTTTGACCTAGATCCTTTATGAGTTCATGTCATGCTTGTTTGCTTATTATGTATTCCTGATTGATTGAAACATGTTTAAGGTGACATCTTTATGCTTAACTTGCAAATCTTTTGAGCATGACTTAAGCTACTTTCATGATCACTTATCACTACTTCAAACTTTCCCTTGACATGTTTACATCACATATGTTGCTTGAATACACGGCTTAGCTTCCATTTGTGTGACTTTTAGAAGTTAACTTGACATGGTTTGTGAATGACAATTGTTTATGTATTGGTGTAGGATATAACTTGCATTCTTGTATGCTTTTCTAGTACATTGACATGGATAGGATTTGGTAGGTTTAGCTACTTCCCCTATTAGGTGCATACACCTTTAGGACACTTCTAACCTTGGTTGTTGTTTGATATTCATCCTAGTGTAGTCTTAGGACTCTAGCATAGTCATAATTGCATAGTTTTGCATTTTGCTTTCAAATATTCATTAGTTGAGCTTGGCTTGGAGTTGGTAAGTATTTGTGGTGCTTTACATTGATGTTTACACTTACATGAATTCTTTTTCATCTCACTTCTCCTTTAATTCTCTCTTGGGTGATTGATTAGTCTAATGTTTACTTGTGTGTTCACATGATCCCTTAGGATTCCTAGCTCCACTTAATTTTCAATTAAGTTGGAGGTAGGAGAGACATTAGGTTTGCAATCCATGCATGATAACAAGTAGGATAGTCCCTTCTAACCATTGTGTATGACAACATTAGAACTTAGGCTCCCATAGTTGTTTTCTTTGCAACCTTTGAGTCCTTTATCTTCTCATCTCTAAACAAATTTAAAACACCTAATAAGTACGACGAGTATTATACGCCACGAGCCTGAAGTACATACGAAATGAAGGGTGAGGGGTTTCCCTTTGCTTTTCTAGAGTATTTAGCATGTGTCCCGTCTTGGGTCGATTTGCGACGCATTCGATCCTATGTCATATACTTTAGTGCAATACAAGTTTCAAACTAGCTTAAGCCACTTCTGTCTTAAAAACACCAAAACAAAGTTCAAATCATTTTATCCTTCGGGATTAACAGGGTTTCAAATTATTTTCAGAAAGAGCACGTTACTTCCGTTTTGTTGCAAACAGGAATCGACCCTAACTGCCGGACGCGGACTTAACGTCGCTCATAAAAAACACTTAATGACCTTATAGGTCGTACTACGACTACTCTAATTTCCTCTTTCTCATTAAATTGAGGATACGTAGGCCTAGGTCGGCGATGTCCTACTGAGTGACCTTTTATTTTCAGTTTCCGTTTAGCACTAGGCTTCAGATAACTCACCCTTTGATTAGACAACAAGTGTGGATCCCATCGAGTACGATGGACGCGAAGGGGTGCTAATACCTTTCTCTCGTGTAATCGACTCCCGAACCCGTACTATGGTTGCAATGACCATGGATTTCCCTTCTTCAGGTTTTCTTCGATCGTTTTCTTTCTCCTACGTCGGGATAAATAACGTTCGGTGGCGAATCTTCTGTCCTTTACGCCGGTTGATTTTCGCAGGTTCGCCAGCTGGCGACTCTGCTGGGGATGATAGATCTGGTTCCCTAAGCGAGTCAATCCTAGCGCTTATCTTTTTTGACTATTGGGTGTTTAACTGTATATTTATCTGTTGTATTTATGGCTTATGTTGCATGTTTAGCGCTTTTATTGCATTTACTTGCTTTACATTTCATTATCGTCATATATACTGGATTGTGCTGGATTGTTGTTTTCTTTGGCAGGATGGGTGATCTGAGAGATAAGTCCAATACCCAAGCATGAGTGTACACATAGAACTAGAGTGGAAAGTAGTGTGGCCTACGTAGCGTCTTGGTACGTTAGGTTTTCACGAAACCCATACCCACACGAGGTTTTCTTGGGAGATATTCTGATTTGCGCGTCTTTTGTATTTTGGGGTGTTAACTTAGAAAGCTGTCGACTCTGGTGACCATTCCCGAGGACTCAGTTGAGGCACTTCTCCCAAGATGCGATAATGTCAGACCAGAAATGGCAAACACATTACGCTTCTTGATCCGAGGACCCGAAGCTGGGAACTTGCCATAGGATAACCTTTTATAGGGGAATCAGTTGAGGCCTCATTGATTGATGATGATGCCAAACCAGAAATGGTGAACGTATCATCATTTCTCGACCTAAGAGTCTGTGACGTTGAGGATCCTTGGTTTTAGAACCCACAAGTGAGAGGGGCTGGGTGTTTGCAGGTTTGCAGGTAACCTTGACTTCCAACCTACCCAATATTCTGGTATTCTTATAGAAGTGGATAGTCGATCATATTGTATTCAGTCAGTTGTTACTCACTCAATTCAACACAAACACTATTCACACAGTCCTGTACAGACACTATTCACACAGTTCATCACAGACACATCCAAATATATATGGCACCTTTGATACCATGCCTTTGCATTGCATTCCATACCCTAACATTCATGTTTTTTCATTTCCAAGTTCATATCTTACAATTGATTACGGTCAGTGGGTTCTATAGGGATGGATACCAAGAGGAAGAGCAATGTGGTATACAGATTTCCGAGGCCGACTCTAGACTTACTTCATAAAGTGGTTGATATGGCTGATCCTGGTGTCCTTACTGATTTCAGAAAGGTGTATGGGAGGTTATTGAATGTTGTCCATAATATCACAAAGTATGAGCACGACGCCATTCATACCCATTTACAGTTCTACGAGCCTTCGTTGCGCTGCTTCATCTTTCCGGACTATATTCTAACTCCGACACTGGAAGAGTTATCTGTCATCCTGGGGATCCCTATCAAGCAAAGGGTACTGTTTTTTTCTGAGGAATGTCCAAACTTAGAAGAGGTTGCAGCCGCCCTTCATGTGGGTCAGTCTATTCTGAGTGATAATGTCACTGACAAAGGTGGTTTTAAAGGTTTTCAGTTGGAGTTTCTGGTTGATCAAGCCCGTGTGTATGCCGACGCCAAAAGTTGGACTGTTTACAATGCTATCTTGGCTCTATGCATCTACGGGATTGTCTTGTTTCCCAACGTACATGACTTTGTAGATATGCACGTTGTTAGGATCTTTATCCTGTAAAATCCAGTACCTATGCTTCTTGGTGATTTCTATCATTCTGTGCACTTCAAGAACGAGAATGGGTCTGACTGCGGATAACATCATATGGTTTGATCATCAGTTGTTGGGTACGGAGATCATTTTCGGCTGCGTAAACTTTCCAAATGTGCCTTTGGTGGGTGGGTAGGAGGGGTGGAATCAATTACAACCCTATTCTGGCCGTCAGACAGTTTAGGTATGCTTTGAGAAGTCCTCCCGAAGACCAAGACGTTGCAGAATCTTTGTTCTTTAATGGTACAGAGGACCAGGAGGTTCTAAGGGGAGTTGAGAGTGCTTGGGCACAAATTCATAAGAAAGGGAAAAATGTTCTTGGAAAGAGTGACTGTAGAGCTTACCCTTCTTATGTGGAGTGGATCTAGAGGAAAGTGGACGAGGTGCTCTTACCTTTCTCAAGGGAGCCACCTTTGTACCCATTAATGATAGAGCAACCTGCTACTGTTGCTATCAAAGAGTTCAACAAACTGCAAGCTCTTGTGAATGAGCTCTGTGTAGAAAACTCTGACTTGAGTAGCCGTCTTCAAGACGCTTTGCATGCCAACATGGGATTGGAATGTAAGGCTCAAGATGCAACAAAGCTTCTAGCAGAGAAGGAGAAAGACTTTGCAGACCGGGCTTAGTTCTACCGGAAATCTAAGTTGGCTGCTGACTCCTCCGCCAGGGCTCACAAGTAAACTAAGCAACACTTGTCCGAGGCATATGTCAAGCTTGCTGACTCTCAGAACATGTTGGTTGAAATCAGGGTTGAAAATGAGGAACTAAAGGAGGAACTCCAAAAGGTGAAAAGATGCAAGAAGCACTTCTCTGACAAACTGAAGGAAGCTTAGAAGGAGATTGAAGAGCTCAAAGTTTAGGCTGGGATCAAGAAGGCAAAGCTCAGAGACGTATTTGGAGATGACAATAGCACAGAGCACATTGGTAATCTGAACCAAGGCATTGGGAAGAGAAACAAGCTGATTAAAGGGTTGATAGAGCGACCAACTCATCCTGACACTGAAGCCCTTCTCGAAGAGGTCAAGACCAGTTTGTATGGGTTAGGGGTTTGGGATTGATTTGTATTTGTATCTCTGCATGTCGTATATTATGATTACCATCAGGCTTGTTGATGGACTCACCTTTGGTTGTATCAGACTCGTTTGTATGACTTTCCGAAGTATTATAATGAGATATTTGTTTTGGCCATATCTGTTTCAGCAGTATTTTCTCAAAGATGTTTGTTCCAGCTGTATTTTCTCTACAATATCTATTTGTTCCGACTTTATTTTCTCAGTATTGTATCTGATCCCTCGCCCGGTTAAAACTGGAATCAAAGTATAGATATACCCTGGAAATGATTAAACATGGCATTTTGCATTTGCATATTCATACTCATTTGTATAAAAGGTGTTCACTACTGGTTTTCTTATCTTGTTCGCTTTATTTAGGCAGGATTGCTGATTATCATCTTCACCGTTATTCCACTCGTCAGAACCAGCAAAAAACTATGGAACAGGTACAAGCAGAGCTCCAAGACTTCCACAACCGCATGACTCAGTTTATGGAAATGATGCAGAATGTCGCTCAAGGACAGAAGCAGCTCAGGACTTTGGTGCAGCCTCTAGTTGTACGTGTTGATGAAGAAGGTGTTCTTCACGGTGGTGTTCATGTTGTTCCTCCGGATGGAGGTAGTCATGGTGATGTTCATGTTGTTCCTCCGGGCGGAGGTAGTCAGGCTGGTGCTCATGTTGTTCCTCCGGGCGGAGGTTCTCTTATTCCTACTGTTGTCATTCCTCTGGGCAGAGGACCAGCAGGAGGTATTCCGTTTGTTGTTGGTGGGGCTGGCAGTATAGGGGCAGTGCATGGTGTGGGAGGCCATCAATGGGAAGATCATCAAGACGATGTGTTTTCCATGCAAGGGGCTGATGTTGGTATTATGACTGAAGTTGACAGAAAGTTCAAGTTGATAGAGGAGTGAATGAGAGCCTTTGAGAATCAGAACTTTGGGGCTGGACATGGATGACTTGGGATTAGTCCCTAGGGTGAAAATTCCGAAAAAAATTCAAAGTTCCTTCCTTCGACAAGTACACTGGAACTACTTGCCCTAAGACCTCCATCAGGGCATACTACAGAAAAATGTCTGCTTATTCTGAAGATGAAAAGTTGTTGATGCACTTCTTCCAGGATAGCCTGGCCGGGGCATCCCTGGAATGGTACATGCAGTTGGAAAGGAGTCAAATCCGCAGCTAGCGTGAATTGGCCGAGGCATTTGTTAAACACTATCAGTATAATACGGATGTGGCTCCCAACTGTATGCAGTTGCAGAGTCTATCACAGAAGAATAATGAAATCTTTAAGGAATACGCCCAAAGGTGGCATGAACTGGCTTCTAGAGTTCAACCTCCAATGATGGAGAGAGAACTCGTGGACATGTTCATGGCCACACTGCAAGGGTCGTACTATGAGAGACTGGTGGGATGTTTAACAGCAGCATTTTCTGATATAGTTTTGGCTGGTGAAAGAGTTGAAAGCGGTATCAAGTCTGGCAAGATACCGAGCAATAATGAATCCTCAACTGGAGGACACAAGAAATTATATAGGGGGAAAAGAAAAGGAGATTCGAACTCAGTTTCTTCAAATCGGCGTAAGGGCAAGGCTCATCAGAGTTACACCCAACAAGTCGCTACCATGGCTATTCCGATCGCGCAACAGCAAAAAAATCCTGCTCCCCGCAAGTATCAGGACAAGCCCAAAGTAAACAAGCACTTTGAGACGCCTCTGATGTCGTATGCTCAGCTATTCCAACATTTTCTACAACTCCAGTTGGTGCAAACAAGAACTTTGGCTCCACCCACGGGCGATCTGCCACCTAGGTATGATGCCAACGTAAGCTGTGAGTTTCATTCGGGAGCTCCGGGTCACAGTATCGATAATTGCAAGGCTTTCAAGCACAAAGTACAAGATTTGATTGATTCCAAAGCCATCAATTTTACGAATGATACTCCCAATGTAATCCAAAACCCTATGCCCAATCATGGAGGGGCAAGGGCGGGTGCCACAGATGTTGGGGAGCCACTGAATCTGATAATGAATGTGAACGAGCTGAAAACTTCTCTGTCGATAGACAAGGAGAGATTGTTGAAGAATGGGGTTTTTCCAGGGTGTTCAGATGATTGCCAAGAGTGTTTGGTACAACCTGAGGAGTGTGTTTCTTTGAAGACGAATATTCAGAGGTTGATGAATGATGGGCTATTACAATTTGATCGGGTCAATAGCGAGAAGAAAGTTATTAATCACAGTGAAGACATTGCCACAATATCCATCCCGTACAAGACGATCAATATTTCAGCACCGGTGAGGCGGGCACCGGTCATTATTACCGTCCCAGGGTCGATACCCTGCGAAAGCACTAAGGCCATCCTTTGGAACTATGGGGCCAAGGTATTTTGCAACGGGAAGAAGTAGAAGCTGGTGGGCTCATCAGGTGGAGGATCTATTGCTGAAAATATTATGGAAGCTGGAGCCATTACTAGAAGTGGTAGGGTCTTTTCGCCGGCTAATGATAATGCGGGCAGTACAAGTCAGGACAAAGGTAAATAGGTGGTTGACAATTCTGGGCAGAGACCAGTTGTGGAGGATTCTGCATAAAATAATGTTGATGAGGCTTTCTCGAGAGACGTTGATGAATTCATGAGAATAATAAGGAAAAGTGATTACAAGATCGTAGACCATTTACACCAAACGCCTTTCAAAATTTCTATTCTGTCCTTATTGATGTGCTCAAAAGCGCATAGGAATGCTTTGTTAAAGGTGTTGAATGCAGCGTATGTGCCACAGGAGATATCCGTGAATTAGCTTGAGGGCATGGTGACGGACGTAAATGCTGGAAAAGGTTTGGGTTTTACGGATTTGGACTTGACTCCCGCGGGGAGAAGCCACAATAATGCTCTACACATCTCTATAGAATGTAGAGGTTCATTGTTATCCCACATGTTAGTAGATACCGGTTCTTCATTAAATGATCTTCCCAAGAAAGCACTTATGAAGCTTGATACTCAAGGGATGATTTGTACACCCAGTGATCTAGTGGTACGGGCTTTTGACGGCTCCAAAAGGTCGTTGTTCGGAGAGATCATTTACCCATCAAGGTGGGACTAGAGGTTTTTGACGGAATCTTCTATATCATGGATATTCAACCAGCATATAGTTGTTTGCTAGGCTGCCCCTAGATTCACCATGTTAGGGCAGTGACGTCTATGCTACATCAAAAGCTGAAATATATGGCCGAAGGAAAGGTTGTTATGGTGTGTGTGTGTGTGTGTAGCGTGCGATTTTTTGTCGGTGACGCGACCACTGTAACGCCGCGATTTTGATTATTTCCCAACTATGTGGAGTCTTTTATTTTAATTGGGTGATAAATTATTTTAATTATGAAGTTGGTGTGTTAAATGTTATTTTACCGTTTTGAGAGTTTTCGGGGAAATTAGAATGGAGAGTATTTTAGACTTTTCTCAATTAATGATAAATTAGAAATTAAGTGGAATTAGAATTTGTGAGAAAAATGAATTAATTGATTGTTTGGTAAATGAGAGAAAAGAAATAGAAAAGAAAGAAATAGAAAGAAAAGAGATAGAAAGGAAAAATAGAAGGAAAAATAGTAAGAAAAGAGAATTAGAGAAAAAGAAGAGAAAGAAAAAGGAAGAAGAGAAAAGAAGAGGAGAAAGTTTGGGAAAACTAGGAAAATCATCAAGATCGATCAATTAGCGAGTTTGGAATCCGGGTAAGGGTGTGAAATCTTGTTATCTTAGCAATGTATACGATTATGTATGATTGTATTGTTGATTTTGTCAATTTTCATGAGTTTTGGTATAAAACCCATTTGTGTAGAAAATGGTAGAAATCGATGTTTTCGTGGATAGAAATCGATATAATTTGTGTTGTATGATCTCCCTATGTTTATGAACCATTGCTATTAATTGTTTTGCTGATGGAAGTAATTTGGGGAAGAAAATGGAGATTTTGGGGGTTTTGGAACAGTGAAAACGAAGCAGAAATTATGCTTCTGGTGTGAAGCGCCGGGCAAAATGCCCAGAGCGCCGGGCGGTTCGTGCCTTCGCCGGGCGAAATTGAGAGGCGAGAGGGTGTCAAGCTACTGGTTTGGTTCATGTTTGTGGGGATTTCCTTCGCCCCTTCTTCGCCGGGCGAAGCGAAGGCGAAATTGAAGCGTCGCCGGGCGAAACACTGCTGTCGCCGGGCGCTTTTGCTTTTTTTATAATTTTCTTCTCTTTTAAAAATTCATAATTCTCGAACCGTAATTCCGATTTAGGCATTCTTTATATCGTTGGAAAGCTATTGAGTTGTACCTTGTGATTATGATGGTGTGGAAACTGTTGGCCGATTTTATTATGTCAGAAAGTCAGGAATAGTGCTATTTAGCGACTTTTACCGTTTTGACGGTGTGTTTGAATGTGAATCATACAATAGTGCATTGATCCGAATGTATATAGATTGTATGTGATTGTATGAGATGAATGCATGAATATATTGTGAATATGTATGCATTTCAAGAATGTCTTGGGTCATTTTGCATGTGAAGCATCATGAAATACATTCTTGTGTTGAGCGATTCTAATGAGAATCCGTGGTAACATCGTGTGCCTATGTTAGGTGTGAGCGATGATTACGAACGATTGTGTGCCTATGTGAGGTGTGAGCAATCGGATTGTGTGCCTAGGTGAGGTGTGACCAATCAGATCGTGTGCCCGCGTGTGGGGTGTGAGCGATCGGGTCGTGTGCCCAGGTGGGGTGTGAGCGATCCATAAACATTGTGTGCCCATGTGGGGTGTGAGCAATGGGTGAACATCGTAGGGCCGACGGGGAGTTACATTGGTAACGAGCTATGGTTCCAGCAGAGTTCCTGAGAGAACTAATGAGGATTGAGTCGGTACCGCATTGCATTTGCATAGAGTCGTGAGTAGGTCTCTATGATTTGCATTTATCATCTTTATAAAGATATATTGGTGAATGAACATAAATGTGTATGTTTATGTGGAATGATTGTGAATTGTGAAAGTGTGCATGATGAATATGCTGGGTGATATATATATATATATATATATATATATATATATATATATATATATATATATACATTGTGATGTATACTGGTGAATTTTGATGAATTGTGGTGAGAATCTGGAATATGTGTATTTTTATGCTAAGATATATATAATTATATGCATTGTTATTATGATAATATTTCTCACCCTTTTGCTGTTTTATAATGCTCTATGAGGCATTGCAGAGTAGGTATGCTGGTGGTCTTTTTGTGGAGTGTGTCTTCATTCTTTTGGTCGGTCGGCTCTGATATGTAGCACCGGGTAGCTAGGATGGCTATGATTCTTTTGTGATACATTTGTATATGTATCTTGCTGATGAATGTTTATGTAAACATGTATGATGCTGGTGGAGAATATTTGATGATTTATGTATATATGTTTGTTGTTATTCAATGTTTAGATTTTCCGCTTTTATTCTAAAAATTGAGATGTGGGTGTAAGGACTAAGTTCCTCTGTTGCAAGTTACCCCACTGTTGCATATCAATGTTGAGCAGGTGTTGTATGTTGTAAATTTGTGTATGATGTGACATGCCTCTTTTATGCCATGTTTTAATCGTACTCTGGCGAAATTATTAACATGTGCCTAAATGATTATGTGATTATTTGGGGGTATAGAAAGGGGGTGTTACATTAAGTGGTATCAGAGCCAGAGTTGAGTCAGTTGTGTGTGTCTTGTTGATTGTGTTGGTTGAACTGTTGTTTAACCTTGTTGTTATTTTTGGGAACGATCAGAATATGTCTGGTAGAAACGACAATGCGGTGGCTGCTGCTTTGGAGTCAATGGCTAGGGCGGTGCAAGGTGCGCCGAACGTGAATGCTAATGACGAATTCAGGAAGAATCAACCACCGGTTTTCAAAGGAAAATTTGATCCCGATGGGGCTCAAAATTGGTTGAAAGAGATTGAAAGAATCTTTAGAGTCATGGACTGTGCGGAGGAGAATAAGGTGAGGCTTGGATCTCACATGCTGAAGGAAGAGGCCGACGATTGGTGGGTCGGTATACGTGAAGTTCTTGAGGTGGATGATGAAGAGATAACTTGGAATTTATTCCGTACTGAATTCTTGAGAAAGTATTACCCTGAGAGTGTGAAGGGAAAGAATGAGATGGAATTTCTTGAACTGAAACAAGGTAGTATGTCGGTGGTGGACTATACTGCTAAATTTGTGGAGTTGGTTCAATTCCATCCTCATTATGCTGCGATTACTGCTGAGTTCTCAAAGTGTATTAAATATGAGAATGGTTTACGTCCCGAGATTAAGCAAGCTGTGGGATATCAAAGGATAAGGAGGTTTTCCGATTTGACAGAATGTTGTAGAATCTTCGAGGAAGATAGTAAGGCTCGTTCCACACATTACAAAAGTGTGAATGAGAGGAAGGGAAAGCAACAAGCTAGAAGTGGACCTTATGTGACACCCGCTGATAAGGGCAAGCATAGGGGAAACTTTGATAGGAGGTCAGGAGGAGGAGGTTCCGGTGTTATTAGGTGTTACAAATGTGGTGAACTGGGTCATAAATCATTTGAGTGTAGGAAGCCAGTGGTGAAATGTTCTAATTGTGGAGGTACTGGGCATGCTGCTACAGATTGTAGAAGGAATATGGTGAAGTGCTATAATTGTGGAGAAGTTGGTCACATTAGTACTAAGTGTACTAAGCCGAAACAAGCTCAAGCGGGCGGAAAGGTGTTTGCATTGGCGGGGACTCAAACTACTAGTATGGGCCGTCTGATTAAAGGTACTTGCTTTATTAATAGTACGCCTTTAGTCGCTATTATTGATACGGGAGCGACTCATTCGTTTGTTTCGTCTGAGTGCCCGAAGCGTTTGAATCTTGTGTTGTCTCTGATGGATGGTAAGATGGTTATTGACACTCCAGCGATGGGGTCAGTAACTACTTCTTTGGTTTGTGTGAGTTGTCCTTTGACCATTTATGGTAAAGACTTCGAGATGGATTTAGTGTGTTTGCCGTTGGAAGGTTTAGACGTAATCTTGGGTATGAACTGGTTACGATTTAATCGAGTTCATATAGATTGCTATCACAAGTTAGTGAGGTTTCCTTCTTTGGAAGATGATGAATTTGAGAGTTTCCTATCCACTAAAGAGTTGAAGAAACTTTTAGCGGACGAAGCTCAATTGTTTGGTTTGTTTGCATCATTGTCGGTGGAGAGTAAAGTTGAGCTTGATGTGTTCCCAGTGGTGTGTGAATTTCCAGAAGTGTTTCCGGAGGATATTACGGATGTGCCGCCGGAAAGAGAAGTTGAATTTTCTATTGATCTAGTTCCAGGTACTAGACCGATTTCGATGGCACCGTATCGTATGTCGGCATCGGAGTTGGTAGAATTGAAAAAGCAATTGAATGACTTGTTGGACAAGAAATTTGTAAGACCAAGTGTTTCTCCTTGGGGTGCTCCGGTATTGTTGGTGAAGAAGAAGGACGGGAGTATGCGGTTATGCATTGATTATCGACAATTGAACAAAGTGACAATTAAGAACAAGTATCCGCTTCCAAGGATCGATGATTTGATGGACCAATTGGTTGGTGCGAATGTTTTTAGCAAGATTGATTTGAGATCGGGATATCACCAGATTCGTGTGAAAGGAGAGGATATTCAAAAGACGGCCTTTAGGACACGGTATGGTCATTACGAATATTTCGTGATGCCATTCGGGGTTTCTAATGCGCCGGGTGTGTTTATGGAATACATGAATCGTATTTTTCATGAACAGTTGGATCGTTTTGTGGTTGTGTTCATCGATGATATTTTGATTTACTCTAAGTCTCAGGAGGAGCATGAAGAGCATTTGCGAATTGTGTTGCAAATTTTGAAAGAGAAACAATTGTATGCTAAGTTGTCAAAATGTGAATTTTGGTTGTCGGAAGTAAGTTTTCTTGGGCATATTATTTCCGGCGGTGGTATTAGCGTTGATCCATCCAAGATTGATGAGGTGATGCAATGGGAGGCTCCTAGGTCGGTTACGGAGATTCGAAGCTTTTTAGGCTTGGCGGGTTATTATCGGAGGTTTATAGAGGGATTTTCGAAGTTGGCACTTCCGTTAACGCAATTGACTTGTAAAGGAAGGGCTTTCATTTGGGATATTCATTGTGAAGAGAGTTTCAATGAGTTAAAAAGAAGATTGACAACGGCTCCGATCTTGATTTTGCCTAATCCTAATGAACCATTTGTTGTGTATTGTGATGCTTCATTGACAGGTTTAGGCGGTGTCTTGATGCAAGATGGAAAAGTTGTGGCGTATGCTTCTAGACAATTGAGAGTGCATGAAAAGAATTATCCTACACATGACTTGGAGTTAGCGGCCGTGGTGTTTGTTTTGAAAATATGGAGGCATTATCTTTATGGTGCGAGATTTGAAGTTTTTAGTGATCACAAGAGCTTGAAATATTTATTTGATCAAAAAGAGTTGAACATGAGACAAAGGAGGTGGCTAGAACTTTTAAAGGATTATGATTTTGGTTTGAATTACCATCCGGGTAAGGCAAACGTGGTGGCCGATGCCTTAAGTCGGAAGTTGTTACATATGTCCGCATTGATGATGAAAGAATGGGAACTTTTGGAGAATTTTAGAGACTTGAGTTTAGTTTGTGAAATGACGCCGAGAAGTGTGAGACTTGGTATGCTACATGTTACGAATGATTTTCTTGCAACGGTAGGTGGAAAGCAAAAGTTGGACTTGAAATTCGTTGATTTGATGTTGAATGAGAATGAGGATTTCAAGGTTGATAATTTTGGGGTTTTGAGATTCCGTGGTCGTATTTGTATTCCCGATGATGTAGAGTTGAAAAAGATGATATTGGATGAAGGGCACCGAAGTAACTTAAGTATTCATCCGGGAGCGAACAAAATGTATCAAGATTTGAAGAAAATCTTTTGGTGGTCCGGATTAAAGAGAGATGTTGCTCAATTTGTGTATGCATGCTTAACTTGTCAAAAGTCTAAGGTGGAACATCAAAAACCTAGTGGATTTTTGCAACCGTTGGATATTCCGGAATGGAAATGGGATAGTATATCGATGGATTTTGTTACGGGATTGCCGAATACGCAAAGAGGCCATAATGCTATTTGGGTAATTGTTGATAGACTTACTAAATCTGCTCACTTCATTCCAATTGATATTAGTTATCCTTTGGAGAGGTTAGCCGAGATTTATATTCTTGTGGTGGTGAAGTTACATGGAGTTCCTAAGAGTATTGTATCGGATAGAGATCCTAGATTTACATCGAGGTTTTGGGAGAGTTTACAAAGGGCTCTGGGTTCTAAGCTAAGATTGAGTTCGGCTTATCATCCACAAACGGATGGTCAAACCAAGAGGACGATTCAATCGTTGGAGGATTTATTGCGTGCTTGTGTGCTCGAGCAAGGTGGTGCTTGGGATGATTATTTGGTGTTGATTGAATTCACTTACAATAACAGTTTTCATTCGAGTATAAGTATGGCACCATTTGAGGCTTTGTATGGTCGTAGATGTCGAACACCTTTGTGTTGGCATGAAACGGGTGAGAGAACAATAGTTGGACCGGAGATGGTACAACAAACGACGGAGAAAGTGAAGTTTATTCGGGAGAAGATGAGAGCTTCTCAAAGTAGGCAAAAGAGCTATCATGACAAGAGAAGGAAAGATCTTGAATTTCAAGAAGGCGACCATGTATTTTTGAGAGTTACACCGGTTACGGGTGTGGGTCGTGCTTTGAAGTCGAAGAAGTTGACTTCTCGTTTTATTGGTCCGTATCAGATTACTTCCCGAGTTGGTGTTGTGGCTTACCGTGTGGCGTTGCCTCCGAACCTTTCGAATTTGCATGATGTATTCCATGTTTCACAACTTCGGAAGTATGTTCCGGATCCGTCACATGTTATTCCTATGGATGAGGTTGAAGTGAGAGATAACCTTACGGTGGAAGCCTTACCGGTTAGGATTTTGGACCGTGAAGTTAAGAAGCTAAGAGGCAAGGATATTGCGCTTGTGAAGGTAGCGTGGGGAGGCGCTGCGGAAGGCAATATGACTTGGGAACTAGAGAGTGGGATGCGAGAGTCGTATCCGGAGTTGTTTGAATCAGGTATTATTTTCGAGGACGAAAATTTCTAAAGTGGGGGAGAGTTGTAACGCCCCGATTTTGATTATTTCCCAACTATGTGGAGTCTTTTATTTTAATTGGGTGATAAATTATTTTAATTGTGAAGTTGGTGTGTTAAATGTTATTTTACCGTTTTGAGAGTTTTCGGGGAAATTAGAATGGAGAGTATTTTAGACTTTTCTCAATTAATGATAAATTAGAAATTAAGTGGAATTAGAATTTGTGAGAAAAATGAATTAATTGATTGTTTGGAAAATGAGAGAAAAGAAATAGAAAAGAAAGAAATAGAAAGAAAAGAGATAGAAAGGAAAAATAGAAGGAAAAATAGTAAGAAAAGAGAATTAGAGAAAAAGAAGAGAAAGAAAAAGGAAGAAGAGAAAAGAAGAGGAGAAAGTTTGGGAAAACTAGGAAAATCATCAAGATCGATCAATTAGCGAGTTTGGAATCCGGGTAAGGGTGTGAAATCTTGTTATCTTAGCAATGTATACGATTATGTATGATTGTATTGTTGATTTTGTCGATTTTCATGAGTTTTGGTATAAAACCCATTTGTGTAGAAAATGGTAGAAATCGATGTTTTCGCGGATAGAAATCGATATAATTTGTGTTGTATGATCTCCCTATGTTTATGAACCATTGCTATTAATTGTTTTGCTGATGGAAGTAATTTGGGGAAGAAAATGGAGATTTTGGGGGTTTTGGAACAGTGAAAACGAAGCAGAAATTCTGCTTCTGGTGTGAAGCGCCGGGCGGTTCGTACCTTCGCCGGGCGAAATTGAGAGGCGAGAGGGTGTCAAGCTACTGGTTTGGTTCACGTTTGTGGGGATTTCCTTCGCCCCTTCTTCGCCGGGCGAAGCGAAGGCGAAATTGAAGCGTCGCCGGGCGAAACACTGCTGTCGCCGGGCGCTTTTGCTTTTTTTATAATTTTCTTCTCTTTTAAAAATTCATAATTCTCGAACCGTAATTCCGATTTAGGCATTCTTTATATCGTTGGAAAGCTATTGAGCTGTACCTTGTGATTATGATGGTGTGGAAACTGTTGGCCGATTTTATTATGTCAGAAAGTCAGGAATAGTGCTATTTAGCGACTTTTACCGTTTTGACGGTGTGTTTGAATGTGAATCATACAATAGTGCATTGATCCGAATGTATATAGATTGTATGTGATTGTATGAGATGAATGCATGAATATATTGTGAATATGTATGCATTTCAAGAATGTCTTGGGTCATTTTGCATGTGAAGCATCATGAAATACATTCTTGTGTTGAGCGATTCTAATGAGAATCCGTGGTAACATCGTGTGCCTATGTGAGGTGTGAGCGATGATTACGAACGATTGTGTGCCTATGTGAGGTGTGAGCAATCGGATTGTGTGCCTAGGTGAGGTGTGAGCAATCAGATCGTGTGCCCGCGTGTGGGGTGTGAGCGATCGGGTCGTGTGCCCAGGTGGGGTGTGAGCGATCCATAAACATTGTGTGCCCATGTGGGGTGTGAGCAATGGGTGAACATCGTAGGGCCGACGGGGAGTTACATTGGTAACGAGCTATGGTTCCAGCAGAGTTCCTGAGAGAACTAATGAGGATTGAGTCGGTACCCGCATTGCATTTGCATAGAGTCGTGAGTAGGTCTCTATGATTTGCATTTATCATCTTTATAAAGATATATTGGTGAATGAACATAAATGTGTATGTTTATGTGGAATGATTGTGAATTGTGAAAGTGTGCATGATGAATATGCTGGGTGATATATATATATATATATATATATATATACATTGTGATGTATACTGGTGAATTTTGATGAATTGTGGTGAGAATCTGGAATATGTGTATTTTTATGCTAAGATATATATAATTATATGCATTGTTATTATGATAATATTTCTCACCCTTCTGCTGTTTTATAATGCTCTATGAGGCATTGCAGAGTAGGTATGCTGGTGGTCTTTTTGTGGAGTGTGTCTTCATTCTTTTGGTCGGTCGGCTCTGATATGTAGCACCGGGTAGCTAGGATGGCTATGATTCTTTTGTGATACATTTGTATATGTATCTTGCTGATGAATGTTTATGTAAACATGTATGATGCTGGTGGAGAATATTTGATGATTTATGTATATATGTTTGTTGTTATTCAATGTTTAGATTTTCTGCTTTTATTCTAAAAATTGAGATGTGGGTGTAAGGACTAAGTTCCTCTGTTGCAAGTTACCCCACTGTTGCATATCAATGTTGAGCAGGTGTTGTATGTTGTAAATTTGTGTATGATGTGACATGCCTCTTTTATGCCATGTTTTAATCGTACTCTGGCGAAATTATTAACATGTGCCTAAATGATTATGTGATTATTTGGGGGTATAGAAAGGGGGTGTTACAACCACCTTATCGCTATTGGTTAGAATTGGGTGCTACTTTCTGATTTCTTATTTATCCTATGAAGCTAAAAAGGAAATGGAAGCTATCTAAAACTAACCTTCCATGCAAATGTTTTCTTTAACAAATGCTTAAGAGATTGGGGGGTCCGGGGTCAGGTTATATAATGGGGAGTTGTCAATTACCTATCCTATATATGGTTATCCATAGATCGTTAGTAAGTTCTACTGTTTTTTACTTACTGGTGTTTGTCTGTCTTAAATGGGAAAGTTTCTCCTTTGGGAATGTTGAGAGAGGGAGTATTTTGTTGATTTCGGATTTTTCTGATGTTTTTGGTAAGGTACTGGACCTAAGGTTCTTGATTAGTGTGCTCGCTAAGATTTCGCAATCTTATGCCTATGTATTCCTGTTAAAGAAAATAGGGAAATCAGAGCAATCATAGTTCCTCCTATTCTATGGGAGGAAAAAGATGTTTGGTGTCTTGTTCAAAGCCCAAGATTGAAGCTAAAGGGTATTTGTGTCTTGTTCAAAGCCCAAGATTGAAGCTAAAGGGTTTGACTGAAAGAGTATTTGTCATCTCTAAAGGAGATATCTCGTCTGTTTATCACAGTTGTTGGGTGACTGTTTATAAAGGAGAACTACTTTAACTGGAATGCATGGAATCCAGCAATGCCATAATTTCCTTTATAGGAGATTTGTCCTGGAGGAGAAAACTTTAACTCAGTGTAGAGCAATGCCATTTTTCCTTAGGAATCTTTCATGCTAAGAGAGGGACATGGGCTAGGTTGTAAATAATCCAGAGGCTTGTCATTTACAGCAATTAGATGAAATAAGGGAATTTACCAGGATAAGAGATGGACTACAGCTTGGATATTTGAATCAACAAGTGTGCCACTTACAACAATTATCTAGGATTAAGGTTTGTTTTGATTGTCTGTTTTGATGTGTGATAGTACAGAGAAATGTCCTCCTACATAGAGAATTTGATTTCCTCTTAAGGGATGTTGGTTTTATGTGCCTTGATCAAAGCCCAAGGTTGAAGCTAGAAGGTTGACTCTACTAGGGAGTTTTATACATGTCTTGTACAAAGCCCAAGATTGAGGCTAAAAAGAGACTGGCTCTTTTGGGGAGATCATTATACAAGGCCTAATAGGAGGCTGGAAGGAATTGACTTTTCCGGGGAAATATTTTATTTGTCTTGTACAAAGCCCAAGATTGAGGCTAAAGAGGATTGACTCTACTGGTGAGAGGTTTGATCTGTCTTGTACAAAGCCCAAGATTGAGGCTAAAAAGGATTAACTCCACTGGGGAAGTTTTATTGGTGTCTTGTACGAAGCCCAAGATTGAGGCTAAAAGGATATTGACTCTGCTCAGGGAGTTTATATGTGTCTTGTACAAAACCCAAGATTGAGGCTAAAAGGATTTGACTGACTCAGTTAAGGATATTTATAGGTGTCTTGTACAAAGCCCAAGATTGAGGCTAAAAAGGCTGAGGGAAAATCATTATACAAAGCCTAACAGGAGGCTGGTTGGGGAATTTCTTATATAAGGCCTAAGAGGAGGCTAACTTCTGCTGAGAATTATTAAGATCCAGAGACAGGTCCAAATTGGGGAATCAACTCTTGCTAAGGATTGAAGAAGAGTTGAAATATCATATGCCTTGAGGTTCTGATAGAGGGTTTATTGATAGTAATTTAACCCTAGCTGGGGAAAAGTAAAGTGAAAGTTCAAGGATTAAGTTTTAAAACCTATGGAGGTTTTAACTCTGCTAGTGATTGATGAAATGATCAGGGTTTTTTCCTGTGTTTTTAGGAAACTTGAGGGTTTCTGGAGATCCAAAAGGAGATGAGACTGTCCAAGTCTACTGGTATGGGAAAGGTTTATCTTTGTATGATGCCCAAGAGGAGGTTGGTGTTTTAAGGGATGAGAATCAACCCTAAACTGGTCTGATACTCGACTCTTTGAAAGACTGCTCTAATAAAGGATGACTAAGTTCTGTCCTATACCTATAGGAGGTCTTTGGGTCCTTGTATTAAGCCCAAGAGGAGACATTAGAACTTCTAAGAAGCCTGAGGGTCCTTGTACAAAGCCCAATAGGAGGTTGGGGATGCTTTTAGGAAGCTTATGGGTCCAAACCTAAGAAAAGTTCAAGAAAGGTTTCACCGGGAATAATCCTTTCTTTAGTGAACAGTTCTAGGGTTTGAAGAAATTCAAGAGAGGTTTCACCGGGAATTAATCCTCTCTGGGGAAATGAATTTCTTAGACAAATTTCTAGTAGTGACAGTCTTGAGAAAAGATTCACCGAGAATAATGCCTTTCTCTGTTCCATATTTTATAAGCCCAAGAGGAGGCAAGACTGTATATGTAATTTCCTATGGGGAACTAGTTTTGACTGTGTTGAAAGAGTGACCACTGGTTTGATCTAATCCTATACCTAATTGTCGGGGAAAACTCTAACCAAGATAATATACAGGCATATATATATATATATTACCCTTAGATCTATTGATCTCTTGCATGTCATTTTAGGTCAATCATATTGCATAGCTAACCCTTTTATCAGGTTTTGTTTGTGTTTGTTTCATTTTTACCAGGTTTATTTTAAGGAGATTCAAGAGGTGCTTAATCAAGATTTTTGGTTGGAGCATTGAATCAAGCAAGTCTCCCATTTCAAGAGATATCTCTATAACCCTCTCCATGATCCTCTCCATAACCAAAATTTCTACCCACCTTATCTACCCTCAATCATCTTTTTTATTCCAAACCATTTTCAATAAACCTATTTTATCCAATTTCCCTATTTTTCAAACCATATCCATAACCATATCATTATCAAATTCACCTATTATTCATCTATTATTTGTTTTCCTAATCACTTTTCTTTTATAACAAGATAGAAAACCAATGCTAACATATTTGTTTATAAGCCCACATGATAAGCCCATCATGACCAAAAATGTTACAAAAATGTGGAAATGAGTTCTTAACCAAGGACCAATGAGGATCAAGCTTTGTTGTGTTGACTTTTCAACTCAATTTCCAACCAATGAAGAGGTGACGTGTGGCATACCAAGAACCAAATCAACCAAATGCTTTCTTCTCCCTTTGTCTTGTTCACGAAATTCAGAATGGAAGAGAGAAATTCAAACACAAGCATGTCAATTCATTCAAAAAGGTCATTTCATCCTCAATCCTTTGGCACGGTTTCTCAATTTGAAATCTCCAAAATATTTCCCTTTTAAGCTCTCAAAGGTTTGGCTCGTTAAAAGTGGTTCAGAGGAGTTGCTCGATTCAGCATACAACCTGCTATCACCTGCAGATCCTTCACGCCATCCCCAATTTTTGCTTCATCTGATACCCCTCCATATGACATCAAATAAGGAGCTCTGAAACAATACATGAAGTAGTAATTTGGACTCTGCAATTCTGAGTTTCTTGTGCAGCATAGCAGCGTATTTGTCTCCAAGAGGAGGACCAACATTTGAATTCAAAGAGAGTCGTTGCAAACCCTAGTTTATACTCAGCATACCATATGTTTGAGGATTGGACTCAAAGCAACCCAGACCCATTTGTTCAGCCTATAAAAGGGACTTGCCTCTACACCTCAACTCACCAACAACTTCTCAAAAACACTCAAATATTTTCTGAAAGTTCCATAAGTGCGAGCAAGCAAGGTGAAGGGTAGTTTTGAAGTGCTTTGGAAGGAAGACAGTCATCATACTTGAAGACAATGGACATTACTCCACTTGGTATTGTATTCTTATCCTTTTGTTGATCATGCTCATTTGATATTATCATTGCCATATGCATTTTATTGTTCTCTACATGCGTATCTGACTGATATATGCTTGAATATATTGTTTGTGTGCTTATGGTTAGATTTCATAAAATAAGATGATGTTCTTTCATTGATATGATACACATGAATGCTGTTGTGATAAGTTATAAGGTCTCTGATTTTGTTCATTGAATGGCTGTAATTATAAATTCTCATTATGGTATTGTACTGTTAAGATTGGATGTTTGATGTTGTTAACCTATGTGTATGTCATATGTGCTTAAATATGATTTGGAGACAAGAGACTCATGAACCTCTGTCCCTCTTTGTAGTTCTGATATGCTCTTAGGGTGTAGTAAGTTTGAACCTATCCATCTTTGTTGTTGGCTTGATGATTGATTGGTGTTGTTAAGTTGTTCTTGTTAAAATAACATTAGTACCTTTTTCTGCCACCATTAATATATGAGCATTTGGTATACTCAGTCATGATTTTTAAACTTTGTCATTGTGGATGTTTACTGTTTTAAGGTTGATAGTTTTTGTTCACATTTGTATGCATCACTATCTTTGTCATTGTTAATGATTGATCATGTGTTTGAGTTTGGATTGCTTGAATTGTTAGAATATGCAAGCCACTAACTAGAGTTACATCTTTTTGGAATGACTTTGTTTTAGCATATGTCTAAGGCTTATGTTTATGAATGTTGAATTTGGAATGTGCTGCCTGGAGTTGTTCCTAGCATATGCCTCATTGTTCTATGACTTGCCATTCTATGCTACTTCATCTTGTACATGTAAAGCCATTCTATTGAAACTGTTAATCTCAGAAGCCATGTCTTTATGATATCATGATTTTGTCCTCTATGTTAACACTGTGTTCATGATGCGTATGCTAGCCTTGTTGTGTTTTTAACATGTTTCCTAAGTTATGCCTTTGTGATATCATGATTTTATACATATATGTTTGATGTATGTGCTTGCTTGGTTGCCCAAGTTGGTCTCACTATTGTCATATGCTATTGCCTATTTGTTAAAATGATACTACTCGAATGATTTTGGTTGTCATGTTGTATTATAACCTGCCCTATTCTTGAACACATGTGAAGCCTTTTGACCATCATGATAAGTGTATAACCTTCTGTATGTAATTCATTTTGCTAACTATTTTAAGTTTGGGATGTCTCTGCTCATATATACAATTCTGTTTGATCTGTGCTTCATGATGTACTAAATGCTATGAACCTAAATAACTTGCCTTGACAGTATATGTGTTTGGTCTGCCTTTAATCCATCTTGATGCATGAATTATCACTATGCCCTCAACAACCATGACTGATTGTTTTTGCCTTTTATTTTGCTTTGATAAATGGTTGAGTTGTATGGACTACCATCATGTACTTTGTTTGCTATCTTTGTGAAACTGTCTGCTGCCTTGTTTGTTAACCTATGGACCTTAGCCTTTTGAATCTTGTTATCTTGTTGGTTGTTATGAGCTCATTACTTTGTGGAATGTAATTGCTTTGATGCCATGTTGTTATCTACTGCTGTTTATTTTTGTTAGTTTTCTTAACCATTGGATACATGTATGCCATTTTACAACAGTTCTACTACTTTTCATTTAGCATGTTAGTCATGGAAATGTTGTGATATGTATGAACTAGGACTAATACCATGCTGCTGTCAGATTCCATAGCCTTCATGTGTGTTTATTTTATTCAAGTCATATCATTGTATGGTTTCTAATTGAGCATTGTATGCTTGCTGTATTATTGCTGCCATGGCTGTGAGAGTTTGTCACCTTATACATACAATTGTTTTTACTTTATGACCAATATGCATGATGAAAGTGTTTGTGCGATATTCCATGTGTGTGTCTGTTTATAGCATTCAAGTTACTACATGATTCCCCTTCAGATGTATGGATGTATTGCTGCTTTGGTTTTGTGAATTCATTGCTTAAACATCCAATTGTTCTTACTTTGTGGACTTATAGGGTAAACCTTTGCTTGATATGTAATATGCGTGGAATTTCATGATTTTAAGTTAGGATATTTGCTTCTGTTTCATTTGGTTTAACAATGGTTACTGATGATTAGCATGGCATAATAGTTTTCATGGGCAGTTGGTGTTATGTTGGTTTGTGTGTTTTATTTGGATTATGCGTGCATGTTTGACTTATATGTTTATTGAGTTGGTTTTATTTCCGAATGTAACAGCCACCCCAGTGGCAAGCACACACTATCACACACCTTACCACCTCTAGGACTGGGGTTCGAATCCCCCTCGCCCCAGTCCTTTTCTTTTATTTCATGATTTTTGCTCTCTTTACATATATACTTGTGAATCCATTATATATTCAAGGGCGCGTGTTGGCCTAGTGGCATTGATTTTACACTGCAAGCGAGAAGACCTGGGTTCAATCCCTAGGTGTACCACTTCCTTACTTTTTATCACTTGTTGGTTTTATTTTATTTTTCAAGTTTATGCTTCATTTTGTAATTTCCATAACTTGATTATTTTTCATCCTTTTTCTTCCCTTCTTTTTGCTATATTCTTCTAATTGAATTTACTTTTTGAGTATAAAAGAAAATTGATAAAAATATTTAATCTTGAGACCTTTATTCATGATAAGATTAGAAATACTTATTAGGGTTTTATTGCACTTCCTTATTTATCTTGCCATGTTATCTTTGTTTATCATGCTTGATCATATCTAATGTGTGATTCTAACTTTGCATTGACATCATAATTTTATCTCAAGTCATTATCTTATTCATGTATTCTTGCATCATCATATTTGAATTATAACTTGTTATCTTTTAGTAATTTTACAACTGTCATCTTCCCCCCCCCCCCCCCCCCCCAATTCCAAAGGGAGACCTTCTTAAATTGACTCATGAAGTCACTAAACAACCACCCTACCTTAACCTTAAGAGCCTATCCCATTTCGTGGCCTCATGAGAGCCAATGAAATCATAACTTAGAAATAGGTTGGAGTTTCTGAACTCTATGTGATTCTCATCATCATGAGAACTCACTTTTCCCCTATAACTTAGACTTAGAGAGTTATCGTGAACTCTAAAATGAGCTCATACTCATTTCCCCTTGGAACTTTGGCCATAGTCAATGGTTCCTATCCCTAACCCTTAGATCAGAACTACACATTACTCTTATTCCACTCCCATAAGGATACGTAGGCGCAAAGTGCGATGCTTTGTCGAGTATACTTAGATACTAACCCCTAGGGTTTCAACCTTTAGCATAGCACCCTTAGCAAGCGAGTAAGATATAACAAGTTAAAACAAGAGGTTCCCGTAGAGTACTATGGACGTTTAGGATGCTAATACCTTCCCTAGGCGTAACCAACCCCCGAACCTTAGATCTCCCCCCCCCCCCCCTTTAGGTTTTTCTCGATCTTAAACCTTTCCTTTGGATAAATCAAAGTCGGTTGTGAATTCAAAGTTTTGCGATGCAAGTTAATTAATAGCTTGTTATCCGATTCTCACCACAACAGAAATGGCAACTTCACTGGGGACATTCTTATCTTTGAGGGTTAAGCCCACCTTTGTTTTTATTTGTTTTATTCATGCTTGTTTGATATACCTGTGTATATCTGTTTGATTGCCTGTATCTATGCTTTGCTTGAATTTATTTTGCTGGCTTGATTCTTGATTGGTGAGATAAATCCTAACCCGGATTTGAGTGCACTTATGATAGGACGATGGTATATTCAGGGAGGCTTTGAGGGAGTCGAATCCTGAAAAAGTTAACTTGAGACACCATCACTCAGTTGAGGCCCTCTTGAGAGTCTAGTCATGTTGAACGAATCTATTCGTGAAAACATGCTACTCTCGACCTAGGAGCCCTTGATATTGAGAACTGTAGTCACCAAACCCCACTAAGCCTTTTTAGGATGTAGTGCGGTGACCATGATGGAGTCTATTTCTGAATCGGTTGTCACGTGATACTACACTCAGACGAGATTCTCTTGAGAATTTTGTTGATTACCAAGTCATCTAGGAAGTCAATAAAATCCGAAATATGGGTTGTCGACTCTGGGAACTTCTTAGAACCCTGTTCAGCAGATGAAAACCAATAGTACATACCAATGGGAAGGGTAAACCCTAGATCCATGCTCAAACCTATCCCCCTTTGTTTATGTTTTGTGTGTTTTGTGTGTGCTTTGCATTCATACATCATAAGCATTCATGTTACATCTGTTTCATGGAACTCAGATTTCTTTTCTTATATCAGAGGGATATCATGGATAGCTCAAGAAGAAACACCATCAAATACACTTTCAAGAGTCCCAAATTGGATGACCTAAGGAAATTAGGAGATTTGCTAACAGACCCTGAAGGATTCATAAACAGATATGGGAAGTTGTGGGTTTTGTTGAAGAAGACCATTGATGAAGGACTCCTCTCAACTCTGCTTCAGTTCTATGATCCAAAGTATCACTGCTTCACGTTTCCTGACTATCAACTCTTACCCACCCTTGAGGAATACTCTCAGATAATTGGTTTGCCTATCAAGGATGAGTCCCCGTTTCCTATCTTTGAAAAGTGTTATTTCATTGATTTTGTGGTTGGCATTTATTTTGCTAAAACTATTCTAGCAGCAAGATGTTGAAACAAGATGTTCTAATTTGCTGCACTCAACATGTCGAATGAAGATGTCCCATACTGGCTCATAGGACATCGCGCCTAAACTCAGTTTTAAAGAAGATTTTGTTGCTGTTAATTGTTACTGAATATTCTGTGAATATTTGGTTATCCTACGTGGCATCCAAAGCATTTTTGGATTGTGTTGAGTGTTGGTTTTTCAGTTTGTCAGCGCTTTCTAATTATGGAGACATATTAGGAAACTTTAGATTGAAGACCAATTTTGTTGGAGTTTATTTTGCAGATTTGTGAGCAGTCTATTTGCTGCGTTTTTGAAGCCCAATCCAGTCCAGATTTAATGCTATATATTGACTGGTGTAAACCTAGTTTAGGTGTGGAACTTACATGTGTTTTTGTTAGGGTTTTCGAGTGTATTTTGTGAGCCTAACTGGTATCATTCTGATAACAGTATAAGGACAGGTTTTTGTGTTGTAAGTTCTGTCAGTTACTCATAAGCTTTTAAGCATTGAGTTTCTTGTGTGTCAATTCTCATAAGCTTTGAAGTATTGAGAATTGTGTGTTTTGAAAGTGTGACTTTCGTGGTGTTACTTGTGTGGAAAGAAACCAATCACGGGTTGTGGTTGTAGAGGGATTTGAGGAGGGCCTCATACCTAGGTGAGTCTTAGGTAGAAGTCATAGGAAGGGTAGTGATTAAGTGAGCAGATTATAACAAGGTTTGGTTATTGTATGATTTGTGAATTGATACTATCGTATATTGATTTCGTCCCTGGCTTGGTAGCCCCCAGAGTAGGATTGTTGATCCGAACTGGGTAAACATATCACTGTGTTATTTACTTTCTACACTGTTATTTTTATTGTTATCTTGTTCATTGTGTTGGATATCAGTGTCTCAACATCTGTGTAGGACATCTGATATCTGCGCCAGAATTTCAATTGGCATCAAGAGCTTGCACCCTTGTTTGGTTCTGGGTGAGATTCAAGGAAGGTACTTTCTGGTACAATGGACAAGGATAGAGGATTTTTGAATAAACCACCTCTGCTTGATGGTTCCAACTATGACTATTGGAAACCAAGGATGATAGCATTCATCAAATCCATGGATGATCAAGCATGGAAAGCTGTTATAAAAGGATGGGAACCCCCAAAGGTTAAAGATGGAAAAGGTACCCCTACTGATGTGGTGAAGGAAGAGGAAGACTGGGATGATGCAGACTACAAAGGGTCCGTGGGAAATTCCAAAGCCATGAATGCATTGTTTAATGGTGTCAACAAGAATATCTTCAGGTTGATTGAACATTGCACCATTGCAAAAGAGGCGTGGGAGGTCTTGAAGGTTGCTCATGAAGGGACTTCAAAGGTGAAGATGTCAAAACTTCAGCTTCTCACTAGCAAGTTTGAGAGTTTGAAGATGAAGGAGGATGAGAGCATTCATGATTTTCACATGAACATTATTGAGATAGCTAATGCCTCAAGTGCCCTAGGTGAAAAGATGTCTGACAGCAAACTGGTCAGAAAAATCCTCAGATCTTTACCTAAGAGATTTGACATGAAAGTGACTGCTGTAGAGGAAGCTCATGATATAGACAAGATGAAAGTGGATGAACTTGTGGGATCTCTTCAAACATTTGAATTAGGGATCAGTGAAAAGTCTGAAAAGAAGAAGAGCATAGCTTTTGTATCAAATGCTGGTGACTCAGAAGATGAGGGTGACCTAGTCAGAGATGAAGGGGTGTCTAAAGATCTGGTATTGCTTGGAAAACAATTTAACAAAGTGTTGAAAAGGATTGACTGGAAGTCGAGAGCAAATGCTCAAAATAAGTCACTCGACATCAGTAAAAACCAGGATGGAGGCAGAAGGTCCAGAACTGAAGAAGACTTCAATCAAGGGAAGAGAGTTCAGTGTTTTGAATGTGAGGGATTTGGGCACATAAAGACTAAGTGTCCCACGTATCTCAAAAGGCAGAAGAAGGGCTTATCTGTGTCTTGGTCAGAAGGGGAGTCTGAGAGTGATCTTGAAGAAGAATCAGCAAAATTGGTGACAGCCTTGACCAGGATATGTAAGGCTGATGGAGAAACTACTTGTGAGTCTGACTCTGACAAAGAATCTTATATTGGAGAACTCACTAAGGAAGAAGTCTTCACCGGGTTCTCAGAGTTGTGTATCAAGAATGAAGAAAGGTGACAGATAATATTAGAACTAGAAGCTGAGAAGGAAGAACATCTATCAATCATTGCTGATCTGAAAGAGGAGGTTGTATGGCAAAAGTCAAAACTTGACAATATGACTAAATCTATAAGAATGCTGAACAATGGTACCACGCAGCTGGATGAGATTCTTCAGACTGGGAAAGATGCTGGAAATGTGCAAGGCCTTGGTTTTAACAATCAAGCAGAGAACTACAAGAAGTCTGTATTAAAGTTTGTTCCTCAGAAAATAAAGCAAGAAGAGGGGATGTCAAGTCACATGTTTCAACATCAGATGAAGCATCAGAAAAGAGTATGTAGTTCAAAGTATAAACCATGGAAATGTCATTACTGTGGAAAGATTGGTCACTTAAAGTCCTTTTGCTACAAGCTGCACGGCTATCCCAAAACTGCTCATCAACAAAATAAAGGACAAAGTTGGGCTAAAGTGAAGAGAAGATGAACCCCTAGAAAAATGATGGCTGGTCTCATAGCACATACCTCTCTTAGAGCATCTGCAAGGGAAGATTGGTACTTTGACAGTGGTTGTTCAAGACACATGACTGGTGTGAAGAAATTCTTGTCAGATATCAAGCCTCACTCCACCAATTATGTCACTTTTGGGGATGGATCAAAGGGTGAAATAAAAGGTGTTGGAAAGCTGGACTACACAGGACAACCAAATTTGGATCATGTTCTATTTGTCAAAGGGCTGACCGCAAATTTGATAAGTATAAGCCAACTGTGTGATGTAGGTCTCAAAGTAAATTTCACTAAATCTGAATGTCTAGTAACCAATGAGAAAGATGAAGTTATTATGAAGGGAACCAGGTCTAAGGATAACTGCTATCTGTGGAATCCTCAAGAATCAGAAATTTTATCTACTTGTTTGATGTCAAAGGAAGATGAAACCAAACTGTGGCATCAGAAATTGGGTCACTTACACTTGAAAGGGATGAAGAAAGTTATGTCAAGTGAAGCTGTTAGAGGTATTCCCAAGCTGAAGATTGATGAGGATAAAATATGTGGTGAATGTCAAGTTAGGAAGCAAACAAAGGTGTCACACAAGAGGCTTCAACATCTTACCACAACTTATAGAGTTTTGGAACTGCTTCACATGGACTTAATGGGACCTATGCAGGTTGAAAGTCTTGGTGGGAAGAAGTATGCCTATGTTGTCGTTGATGATTACTCCAGATTCACCTGGATAAGCTTTATCAGAGAAAAGTCTGAAGTATTTGCAGCCTTCAAAGAGTTGTGTCAAAGGATTCAACGGGAAAGGGATTGTGGTGTTGTTCGAATCAGAAGTGACCACGGGAAAGAATTCGAAAATAGCAGGTTTGAAGAGTTTTTCTTATCTGAAGGAATCACTCATGAATTCTCTTCACCGATCACTCCTCAGCAGAATGGTGTGGTGGAACGCAAGAACAGGACTATACAAGAGTGTGCAAGAGTCATGATTCATGCCAAAAAGCTTCCATATCATTTTTGGGCTGAAGCCATAAATACCGCTTGCTACATACACAATAGGGTGACTATCAGATCAGGCACTTCTATCACTCTTTATGAGCTATGGAAAGGTAGAAAGCCAAATGTGAAGTATTTCCATGTGTTTGGGAGTAAGTGCTATATCTTGGCGGATCGTGAGCAGAGGCGAAAAATGGATCCTAAGAGCGAGGAAGGGATATTCTTGGGATACTCTACAAACAGTAAAGCATATAGGGTATTTAATTCCAGAACTAAGGTGATGATGGAATCCATAAACGTGGTGGTTGATGACTCTGGGAAAGACGAAGATGTCCCAGATGATGTTGGAGCATGCCTTCCTATGAACAATGAAGTCTCACAAGACATTGAGCCCGTAGAAAATAATGCTCAAAAAGGGTGACGATCGTGCCGCGGTTTTAGAAAACACGGTGGGACTTATACAATGACTGAGGCCCAAAAAGGTTTTATATTTACAAAGGGATGGGTCTTACACTCTATTAGAGGCCCAAGGTGTTTTTAAAAAGATTGAAAAAATCAAAATTTAAAGGAAACCCTAATTTTGAATTTTAAAGATATAATTTTTAAAGGAAATTAAATAAAAAATGATATAAAATATAAAATATATTTAAAAACAAGTTGTAAACTTTGAAAAATATTTCGAAAAATCATGTTTAATCACATGAAAGATTGAAATTCATTTGGAATGAAAATATTAAAGTGAGAATTTCATTTTAAAATGTTTAAAAAACAAATAAATGAAATTAATTACAAAAATTATAACTATATTAAAAAAATAATATAAATTGGATTTTTTTTGTAAAATAAAATAATTTAACATTTTTATGAATTTTGAAAAAAAGAATCAATTCAAAAACATAAAAATTCAGAGAGAAATTAATTTTTGAATCAATTAAATAAAATAACAAAAATTCAAAAATTAAAATAAAATTTGAATTATGGTGCCAACGGTCACTTTCTTCTTCCCCGTGACCGCGCCATGGGTGATTTGTAAGAACTCGTTTTTCTCTCTGATTACTCGATGGTTTTGCACGATTCAAACACCAATTTTGCTCGTTTTTGAACAAGGATCACAAATGGTACATGTCTGTGGTGTACTCAATGGTGTAAATGGTGTACTCAAACTGATCACAAATGAGCTTTATTTATAGGAGAGTAAGTTTGTTTTGCAAGCAATAGTGAATGACAACTGGTACAGATCTGTGGCCAATGGTTGCATAAAGGAATTCTAGTCTTCCATGGTCATTGACTTGGGTCAGTGTAGCAGGCCTATGGTTCTTTGTTGCATGGCTAAGGCTTGACTCATTTTGGATAACATTCCCTTGATACATGCCACCTCCATGTACTCATTCAATGCTTCTTGACAACTTTGAATATTTTGAGTAAGAACTTTGAATTTCCACATGCCTAAAGGATAGCTCTTGGACTTGTGAGGCTTGTGGATCAGAGTTACTTGCTTGGATAAGATCCTTACATGTTTTCAGAAGTGTGACAAGGCTTAAGGTTGCACAATTTGGCCAGCTCGAGCAAAAATGCACCAAACTGCCTTGCATATGACAGTTGGAAAATTTCATTTTGGGAGGATCATATCTCCTTTCTCAAATAGAGTTATGGAATGCTTATGTACTTTTTAGAAAGCCCTAATATGGTACAATCTATGTATGATCATAGCTATTTTTGAAACTATTTGAATCCAACTGAAAAATCCTCATGAACATTGATGTTCAAGGCTGAAAACTTAGGCAGTTTTCACTAAGTGTTGGAAAAAGTGGCCATTTCCCATTTTTGTGATTTTGATCAATCCATAACTCAAAATCCATGAAGATTTGGAATATTTTGTAGTTGACATATTTTAAGTATGTCATGTGAACTTTCATTTGAGCTTTGAATGGGAGAAAAATGCCTTGTGTTTTAGGAGTTATGATCTTGCAAAGTTGGTACAAAATCACTTTTCTTCCATAACTTAAAAAAAATTTGGTTTCTCAAGGTTGCCCCTTTTGCAAGAAACCTCACTTTTCTTGATTTTTATTGATATGTGATGATCAAAATCATACATTAATATTGTTTTTGACTTAGGGGAACCATATTTGAGAAAATTTCCAAAAAGTCAAACTTGATTTTAGGCACAGTTGACTTTTTGTCAGATGAATTCCAAACTGTGTGATCCTTTGTGCAATCAAGTTCTTGACCCAATTAAAACCTAATGGATGGATTCCATAGGTATTTTAGGATGTCTTGAATCATGTCCCAAGGTTTGGGAGCATGTCTTGGTCAAAAGTCAAAGATACAGTTGACTTTTTCTCAAAATCCTAATTGTGGTCTTGGTGAAATTGAAACTTGTGAATAAAGCTTCTTGGATCAATCCATTGTTGTAAATGGACAATATGGTGTGTTTGAGGTTCTAAAATCATGTCTTGAGGTTTTAGCTCATGCTTTGCTCCAAAAGTCAACTTAGGGGTGAATTAGGTCAAGAAACCCTAATTCCTGATTTTTTATGAATGCATCCCCTGAGGCTAAATTGACTTGATGATTAGGTCCATGAGGTTCCTTGGAGTATCTTGGGTGGTGCTTTGAAGCAATAGCTCATGCCCAAAATAAAATTTTCATCTGGAGGCCTTGGTCGACCAAACCCCTAATTTGGTGATACTGGCGATCTTGAGGCTTGATCCACTTTGAATATTGCAACTTCGTGCTTGATTCTTGATGTGGGAGTCCTATTGATCCTTTATGGGTGTTTTAGAGGTTGGACAAGTTGAAGATCATGTCATTTCTTGATTGATCCTTTGTCTAAGTGTTTTGAGAGGGCTTAAAACCCTAATTCTTGATTGTAGTGAATGCTCAATAATTCTTGAAGGGGATTGATGAGGCATGATGGTACCTCCATATTGTGGTGATGATTTGCACAATGATGGGAAATCTTGGTGGTCAAATTTTGGGGTATGACAGTGTGGGGAAGAAGATATAATGGTCAGTCATCTGTCAATTTTCAAATACGTAGAGGTGGATGGAGAAATACATGAAACGTTATGCCAGGGTTTCGAAGCTGTTCAGATTTCGAATGGGCCTCCTGTGGAGGTTAATGATCTTGAAGTTTCTACGTCTTCATTCAAAGATGCATGCGTCGTAGTAGATTCTGGCAATTCTCATAAATGGGGTCAGGTAATAGATGTGCAGATGAAAAAGAATAAGTATGGGTTGGGATACAAGCTGTCCAAGTCATCTCAAGGGCCTCCAAAGTATAGTGGTCTGGTTCAGTTCACTAGTGCGGGAGTTTTCTTTAACGGGATTAATGTTATCGGGGACGACGAGGGTGACAGTGATTGTGACATGGACCAATGGATCCGCCTGTGCATTCCTGGCCATGAGCTGCGTAATTGGTCTGCTAAGGAAGTTGTCTAAGTCTCGTGCGAAGATTAATTGTTCTTGTTTTTGTATATGTCCAATCCTACATTCTGCCCAAGGCGTAGTGATTATGTATGTAGGGCCACGATGTTTTACTTTCAATTTTTATCATTAATAAAGAATGTTTTTGCATTCAAATATTGTAATCCTTGTCTTTCATTTTTACTTTTTGCATTTACTAAAAGTTAAATGGCAATGTGTTTTTGTTTGTTCATGATTGCATTCATAATAAACATAAAACATCACTCATGCAGGTTTATAAGTTCAGATTCCACCGACCATGATTCGGCTATCGCTCGATATGACTTTGATAATCCCATTTATCAGGCTGAAGAAGAGGCTGACGAAGATTGTGACTTACCTGAAGAATTGACCAGATTGCTAAAACAGGAGGAACGGATCATCTTACCTCATCAGGAGGACATTGAATTTATAAACTTGGGCACCGAGGATGTGAAGAAAGAAGTCAGAATCGGGTCCGCATTGGAAGACAATATATAGGGAAGATTGGTTGAAATGCTGCGAGAGTATGTGGACATCTTCGCCTGATTTTACCAAGACATGCCTGGGCTCGATACAGATATTGTTGTGCACCAGTTACTGCTTAAAGAGGATTATCCTCCAATTAAGCAGAAATTGAGGAGAATAAGACCGGACATGGCTGTTAAAATCAAAGAAGAGGTTCAGAAGCAGTTGGATGTTGGCTTTCTTGCCGTGACGAATTATCCTTCGTGGGTTGCTAATATTGTTTCTGTACCTAAGAAGGATGGAAAGGTTAGGATGTGCGTTGATTATCGATACTTGAACAGGGCAAGCCTAAAAGATGATTTCTCGCTTCCCCACATTGACGTGTTAGTTAACAACATTGCTCAATATTTTGTAGTTTCCTTCATGGATGGCTTCTCTGGGTATAACCAAATCAAAATGGCCCCAGAGGACATGGAGAAGACGACATTCATTACACCGTGGGGAACTTTTTGCTACATGGTAATGCCCTTTGGATTGAAAAATGTTGGGGCAACCTATCAGCGGTCTATGGTGACTCTCTTTCATGATATGATTCACAAAGAGATTGAGGTCTATGTTGATGACATGATCGCGAAGTCACAGACGGAGGAAGAACATTTGGTGAATCTTCAAAAGCTGTTTGAAAGGTTAAGGAAATTCAGACTGAGGTTGAATCCGAATAAGTGCACCTTCGGGGTGAGATCTGGTAAATTACTGGGCTTCATTGTTAATGAAAGAGGTATCGAGGTAGATCCTGCTAAAGTAAAAGCCATACAAGATATGCCTGAACCGAGAACGGAGAAAGAGGTTTGTGGTTTCTTAGGGAGACTGAACTATATAGCCCGGTTCATCTCTCATCTCACAGCCACGTGTGAACCCATATTCAAATTGTTGAGAAAAGATCAAGAGGTCAGGTGGAATGAAAATTGTCAAAAGGCGTTTGATAAAATAAAAGAATATTTGCAGGAACCTCCGATCCTCATGCCGCCAGTGCCAGGACGGCCGTTGATTATGTATCTTACGGTTCTTGAGAATTCGATGGGGTGTGTACTCGGTCAACACGACGAGACAGGTAGGAAAGATCATGTCATCTACTACCTGAGTAAAAAGTTCACTGATTGTGAATTGAGATACTCAATGCTGGAGAAGACATGTTGTGCACTCACTTGGGCAGCTAAGTGTTTAAGGCAATATATGTTAAATCACACGACCCTGTTGATTTTGAAGATTGATCTGATTAAGTATGTGTTTGAGAAGCAAGCGTTTTCCGGGAGAATAGCTCGTTGGAAGATGGTTTTGACAGAATACGATATTCAATATGTTTCCCAAAAGGCCATCAAGGGAAGTGTTATGTCCGAATATCTTGCTCAACAACCGATCGAGGATTATCAACTAATGAAGTTTAAATTTCTGGATTAGCATATCATGTTTTTGAAGACGAAAGACTGTGATGAGCCTTTGCCTGACGAAGGACCAGAAATTGGATCTCAGTGGAGTTTAATCTTTGATGGGGCTATAAATTCATATGGTAACGGGATCGGGGCAATCATTACTACTCCGAAGGGTTCTCATATACCCTTTACTACCCGATTAGCATTCATATTCACCAATAACGAGGCAGAGTATGAAGCGTGCATCAAGGGGTTAGAAGAAGCTATTGATTTGAGAATCAAGAACCTTGATGTATATGGTGATTCTGCGTTGGTGATTAATCAGATCAAAGGAGAATGGGAGACTCGTCAGGCAAACTTGGTGTCGTACAAGAACTATGCCAGAAGGTTGCTACCGTTCTTTGATAGGGTGGACTTTCATCACGTACCCCGGGCTAAGAATCAAATGGTCGATGCGTTGGCAACGTTGGCTTCCATTTACAAGGTGAATCGGTGGAATGAAGTTTCGTTCATCAGAATTATGCGTCTGGACAGACCGACTTTCGTGTTTGCAGCCGAAGAAGTGTCAGATGGCAAGCCTTGGTATCATGACATCAAGTGCTTCCTCAAGAATCAAGAGTACCCAACCAAGGCATCCACCAAGGATAAGAAAACTCTGAGGAGGTTAGCAGGCAACTTCTTGTTGAATGAAGACGATGTGTTGTACAAGAGGAATTTCAACATGGTTTTGCTGCGTTGTGTTGATGAACACGAGGCAAGTCAGTTGATGGAAGAGGTTCACGAGGGTTCTTTCGGCACTCATGCCAATGGCAATGTTATTTACAGTAAGCTGTTGAGGGCATGGTATTACTGGATGACAATGGAGTCCGATTGTTTCAAGTACGCCAGGAAATGCCATAAATGCCATATTTATGCTGATAAGGTGCATGTGCCGCCTACTCCCCTGAACGTATTGACATCTCCTTGGCCCTTTGCTATGTGGGGCATCGACATGATTGGAAAGATTGAGCTGACTGCTTCGAATGGGCATCGCTTTATTCTGGTCGCCATTGATTACTTCACGAAGTGGGTAGAAGTAGCCTCGTTCGCCAACGTCACCAAACAAGTGGTAGCCCGGTTCATAAAGAAGGACATCATCTGCCGTTATGGTATCCCGGAGAGAATCATTACTGATAATGGTTCAAATTTGAATAACAAGATGATAAAGGAGCTATGCCAGAGCTTCAAAATTGAGCATTATACTTCTTCTCCATATCGTCCGAAGATGAATGGCGATGTTGAGGCAACAAATAAGAACATCAAGAAGATTGTACAGAAAATGGTAGTAACGTATAAAGATTGGCATGAGATGTTGCCCTTTGCTTTACATGGTTATCGTACTTCGGTGCATACATCGACTGGGGCAACTCCTTTCTCGCTGGTGTATGGTATGGAAGCAGTCCTACCACTAGAAGTCGAGATTCCTTCTTTAAGAATTATGCCAGATGTGAAACTCAATGAAACTGAATGGATACGGTCCAGGTTGGATTTGCTGAACCTCATCGAAGAGAAGAGATTGGCAGACATTGTACACGACCAGTTATATCAGAGCAGGATGAAGAGGGCATTCAATCAGAAAGTGCGTCCTCAGTGTTTTCAGACAGGCGAATTGGTGTTGAAAAAGATCCTTCCTCCTCAGATAGATCACAAGGGCAAATGGACTCCAAACTACGAAGGGCTGTATGTTGTGAGACAGGTTTTCTCCGGTGGAGCCTTGTTACTCTCAACCATGGATGGCGAAGATCTTACATCCCCTGTGAACGCAGACGCATTCAAAAAATACTTCGCATAAAAGAGACTGGCTGGACAACAAAAAGAAAACTCCTGGCAAAAAAGGGCATCCCGTCGAACCGCAAAAAGAAAAGGTTCGGGCAAAATTTAGGGATAAATGAAAAGAAAAGAATAAACCCGCAAAGTTGAAAACCTGAAAAGGCAACTTTGGCAAAAATGGGTATCCCGGTGGATTGAAAACCCGAAAGGGCGATCCAGAAAAAAATTAGAGATTTGAAAGCGAGAGGCTGCGGTCTGCGTTCGATCTGTGAACACTTTTGCTACTTGAGAATTTCGAAGGAAAGGAATCAGTCTAGTCTGCCTTTTCGGAAGCCGGAGCATCTGCGGATATAGAAGACATATGGGGCATAGCTGAGTCAAAACATGGTGGATATTTGTTCCCACATTGCCGACATATGTATTTTCTTTTTATTTTTACGCAATTACCTCTTTTCAGGAATTTCTTCCATTGTAAATGCCTATTTACAGGCCGATTCGATCAATAAAATTTTCATTTCACTCAAAAAGCTATTCATTTATGTTTTTACTTTTACTGGTTTGTTTGCAAAAACGTTCGGTATTTTTGATAAACATTGCATGTGAAAACATTAAGCTTTACAGAGCATGTTGAAAATAATGAAAATTGCTTGAGTAAGGGATATTATGGATGGCAACCGAGGTGGCCATTTCGCATATGGAATATGTTGTTGTTTATTGTGTGTTTGTAGGGTGGCATGATTTCTTTTCCCCAATAAAGTTTCTCTCTAGCATAGAAAACCCAACATTCTCAGCAGAGCGTTGAGAATTTATCTCTCCCCAGCATGAGTGTAGAGGATTACTTTCCCCCGGTCAGAGTGGTTTATTACTCCCCAACGGGTATTCAGAAGCCGACCATCTTGGACAGGATAATGTTGCATCTTTAGCAGTTGTCATTCTTGATTCCCAGCGTAGGGGAAGTTCAGTTTTGGGTTCCATCTTCAGCGGTTGTCATTCTTGATTCCCAGCGTAGGGGAAGTTCAGTTTTGGGTTCCATCTTCAGCAGTTGTCATTCTTGATTCCCAGCGTAGGGGAAGTTCAATTTTGGGTTCCATCTTCAGCGGTTATCATTCTTGATTCCCAGCGTAGGGGAAGTTCAGTTTTGGATTCCATCTTCAGCAGTTGTTATTCTTGATTTCCAGCGTAGGGGAAGTTCAGTTTTGGGTTCTATATTCAGGGGTTATTCGTAATCTCCAACAGAGTGAAAGTTCTCTTCGGGTTCCATCTTCAACAGAGGTTTTGATCAGGAAGGCCATTCAGTTTGTCTTCCCCAGCACAGTTTGTGATCCCAATGACAATCTGGTATGTCATCCCTAGTGGGGTTGCCTCCGTATCTTCGGCATTTATTTTGCCGAGGGGCCTCTTTTTCATAGCATAAGCATCTTTGCATGGCATCCTTTAAAATGCGTAGCATTTCCATTTCGTATGGAGCATTACACCATAGAAAAATTCAAACATACGCATTCGAAGCATAGGGCAGGTTTGATACTTTCTTTTCAGGGCTTTTCCCCAATAGAAATGGTTTGGTTCAGGAGATTCAATATTACGTTATCCCTGGTGAAGTTGACGATGAAAGTTGACGATGAATTCGTTTATCATGTTTGTACTCCCCTATAGAGTTGTCCGTTTAGGCTTTTCTTCTCCCCAACGGAGTCATCTTTGTAAATTTGTTTATTCTACTAACCTTTGGTTGTGAGACCACCCGTGTGTCGGCCTACCTTTGTGTTTGGATATGAGTCCGCCTGCGTGTCGGCCTTCCTTTTGAAAATCCATCTTATGATGGTAACCTCTGGTTGTGAGTTCGTCTGCGTGTCGGCCTACCTTTGTGTTTAGATATGAGTCTGCCTGCGTGTCGGCCTTCCTTGTGAAAATCCATCTTGTGATGGTAACCTCTGGTTGTGAGTCTGCCTGCGTGTCGGCCTACCTTTGTGTTTGGATGTGAGTCCGCCTGTGTGTCGGCCTTCCTTTTAAAAATCCATCTTGTGATGGTAACCTCTGGTTGTGAGTCTGTTTGCGTGTCGGCCTACCTTTGTGTTTGGATGTGAGTCCGCCTGCGTGTCGGCCTTCCTTTTGAAAATCCATCTTGTGATGGTAACCTCTGGTTGTGAGTCTGTCTGCGTGTCATCCTACCTTTGTGTTTGGATGTGAGTCCGCCTGCGTGTCGGCCTTCCTTTTGAAAATCCATCTTGTGACGGTAACCTCTGGTTGTCAATATGCCTGCGTGTCAGCCTACCTTTGTGTTTGGATGTGAGTCTGCTTGGGTGTCGGCCTTCCTTTTGAAAATCCATTTTGTGATGGTAACCTCTAGTTGTGAGTCCGGCTGCGTGTCGGCCTACCTTTGTGTTTGGATGTGAGTCTGCTTACGTGTCGGCCTTCCTTTTGAAAATCCATCTTGTGATGGTAACCTCTGGCTGTGAGTCCATTTGTGTGTCGGCCTACCTTTGTGTTTGGATGTGAGTCCGCCTGCGTGTCGGCCTTCCTTTTTAAAATCCATCTTGTGATGCTAACCTCTGGTTGTGAATCCGCCTGCGTGTCGGCATACCTTTGTGTTTGGATGTGAGTCCGCCTGTGTGTCAGCCTTCCTTTTAAAAATCTATCTTGTGATGATAACCTTTGGTTGTGAGTCCATCTGCATGTCGACCTACCTTTGTGTTTGGATGTGAGTCCTCCTGCCTGTCGGCCTTCCTTTTGAAAATCCATCCGGTGATGGTAACCTCTGGTTGTGAGTCCGCCTGCGTGTCGGCCTACCTTTGTGTTTGGATGTGAGTCCGCCTGAGTGTCGGTCTTCCTTGTGAAAATCCATCTTGTGATGGTAACCTCTGATTGTGAGTTCGCCTGCGTGTCGGCCTACCTTTGTGTTTGGATGTGAGTCTGCCTGCGTGGCAGCCTTCCTTTTGAAAATCCATCTTGTGATGGTAACCTCCGGTTGTGAGTCTGCCTGCATGTTGGCATCCCTTTCAAGCCCGCTTTTGAGTGGCACCTTCATTTTGAGCCCACCTTCAGGGTGCAAACACTTCAATATATATTTCCCCACAGGGTTCAAATTTCCGGGTTCTTTTGGTATTCAATCTCCATGTGCCTTGAATGTTTGAAAGTCGTTGCTATCCTTCCCTCAGGCCCAAGTCAATTGAATAGGGCAGCTGTAACACCCTAAAATTTTCCCTCTTATTTATACCCAATAAGTGGCTTATGCTTCACCTTACATGTATTTTAAGGTCGTAAGCATTGCATATGCATTATTGGTTTTCCCAAGGCATGGTATCAAGGGTTCTTTCATCATTGATTGATAAAAGCAAAAATAATGGGACATACTCAATCACTCAAACCACCAAGACTCCTCAAGCCTCAAGACACCTCATATGGTTCACCGTTTCATCAAGAGATTGAGGTTAGAAAGAGAATTGAGGAGGACCACACCCTCTTAACTTCTGATCCTCTAACTAGGGTTTTGGATATCTATGCTTGGGACACCCTCATAAGCAAGGATCTTGGTGCTTTAACATCATCTTATCACACAAATCATCTTGGTTTAAGGGGGTTCTACATCATGTTCAGAGGAATTAGGGTTTGAAGAAACAGTCAATTTCTCCTGACTTTTGGGTGGCCAAATTAGGCTTTTGCCTAAGATCAGTTTATTTTTTATTTTTTGGGCAAGACTTGATTCCTTTGCTCCCTATAGGTTACCAAGTATCTAAGATTGGATTATGGACCATCAGTGTCTTTCACAGGGGTTTCAATTGGATAGTTGATTAAAAATCAGGAGAATTGGGGATAAAGTCAATTGACAAGGAAAAAGTCAACTCCTGACTTTTTGAGGTCAAATTCATTCTCATCATGTCAAATATGGTCAATGGGTGAGATTTGACCAAGAAACATCAAAGGAATCGTGAAAAATCAAAAGTTGTGAAAACTTTCCATTTTTGGAAACTTAGGGTTTTAGAAGCTTTCCATTTATGGAAAGTTTTCATGTTTTGCAGCCATCTTCAATCCCAGATTTAAGTAGGATGTAAGCCTCATTTGAAATTTTTTTTTCAAATGAAAGTTGTAGAGGGATCTTCCATCTTTCCAACCATGTCAAGAATGTGTCATTTGGATTTCTAGATCAAGAGTTATGATCAATTGAAAATGGGATCATCAAGTTGGAAAAATGAGAAATACTTAGAATTTTCTAAGTGATAAAAACCAGCTTGTGTCATGGCATGTTCAAAAACACTTGTCATCATGTTCAAGGCTTTAATTCAACTTGATTTTCATACAAAACTTGTAGTATCAAGCTTCTTCTTTAATTTGACACCAAGAACATGAAATTTGGTTCAAGATTCAAAGAGATATGATCAATCAAAGTCATGACATCAAGCTGTTGAATTTTGGCATAACACTTAGAATTTTTTTAACCTAATGTCAGTTTGGAGCAAGTGATTTCAAGGCCATTTTTCATGGAGTTCCACATTCCACCAACATGAAAGTTGTTATATCCAATCTCCTCTTTAACATGACATCAAAGTCATGCAATTTGATTCATTAATCACCAAGATATACATATCCAAAGTCACCCTCATGGAAACCACCCTTCATTGTTATAATTCATTTAATTTTCAAAATACAAGTGGTGTTATTACTCAGCCATGCGCATACTTCATGATTCATAACCATTGCCATTTAAAACCAAACCAAAATCTACACAAACCATGCCATAATGTGACATTACTTCAAATGGTCATAAAAGAAAAAATGAAATAAACTTCATTAGCAAGCTTTGTAACTATACCAGCTAACACTCACACCTCCATGCCATGCTATCATCATTATCATGATACATCATGCACACCATAGAAACTCCCTAACTAGTGCCACTACATAACCTTCATTTTTTTTCCAAGTTTACTAACCACACTCTCCAGGTGTTAACTAACCTTGGTAGCACTTTAACCACACTCTAAAACCACCAATATAAGCTTCTAAACCTTCATAACAGATTCAGTTACACACTTTCTCCAAAAGATCACACTTTCACTCCAAGAATTTTATCTCTTAAAAACTCTCTTCTCTTGAGAGATTCCTTCATTTTTTCTCCATAAGCTTCATCAATATCCATCACTCTCCCTTCTGTATGCACTACTTTGGATCTGGAATCACCACCATTGTCATACACGAATTCAACAACTTCACCATCAAGCTTCAATTTCAAGTAAGATCCAAGGATTTGAGGCATTTATTTTGCCTGGGTGTAGATCTCAAGATAATAGCAGTGTGCGTGGAAGTAAATATCCATCCAGGTAAGGTTCTTGAGAACTTTTGCATCATGGTAGAGTTGGTATCTGGCTTAGAATCATGTTGTTTGATGTACATCTAAAGTCCTCTAGATAGAGGCAATGTGCTTGGATAGAAATTAGGGCCCAATATGATTCTTCAAGTTTTAGGGTTCTAACTTATCCTTTTCGAATCTTCTTGTGTATTATTTGTATGGAGATTTTAAGCTCGGATTCATAATCTACGTTTGGAGTACTTCACTTTAGACCTTTATTTCGTTTAAAATGATTGAGTATTGATGGTGTAAAATGATGGCAAAGTGGGCATATTTCATCATTTGTGTTGCGTTGCATTACTGGCCATGGAGTTAGCGTTGGTCGTTTGTGCATGGAGGGAGGAAGAAGACGACCACGTGTCGTCTTCTTAGGGGCCATGGCGTTTTTTGCCCTATTATCACTTAAGTGACTAGGTGACCGATTGAGGACAAGTCACTTGTGTAACATTTTTTTACTTTTCTTTTTAATACTGATTGTAACCATGTGGCAAGCCTCTAGTGGAATGTTTAATCATGGCTGAGTACGCTTTTGATCCAATGCACACAAGGGTGCCAACGCATTAATGAGGCATGTGCCTGGCACATGCGTCTTTTTTCTTGCACTAATCCTGATGATAACAAGGCGTGTATTTGGAGAGTTGGGCCCAAGCCTTGCTGATGGCACCTCCTCTTATGAGCCCATCGTGAAATATGAACATGAGGCTTACTAGTGTAGCACCCCCTCCCTATTCCATGTAATTTCTTTCATTTCTTTTTTTATACACGTTGCATAATTGAATTTTAAAAATACCAAATATCATTATAAAATTATGAGATAATTCATGGGACTTCTTGAATGCTTTAATTAATGTTTTATGAATTTTAATTGTATTTTTGGACTGGTTTGGTATTTTTCTTGAATTTTGGATTGAAATGTGTTCCCATTGGCATACCTTGTGTTACAAGTCTTGACAAGTAACCATCCTCTAATGTTTTGGATCTAATTTTTTGTGTGAACTTAGCTCTTTGATTATATGACATGTTGATGTTCATTTGGTTCTTTGATCATGATTTTTGAATTGTTTTTGAATTCCATCTTGGGAGCTTGGTTTGTATGATCACTTTTGATAACATGTTTAATGTTTGTGATTTCTTGAACATCTTGAGGGCATAATTTTGAGCCCATATTTTACCCATGATCACCCACTGACCTTAAAATGATAGCGTCAGTTTCTCATAATTTTCCATATCATTTAACTATTTTTCATGGATATTTCAATGTATGCTTGTTATGTGAATGTATGTCTAGAGCTAGGTTAAGTTTAAGGCTTGCTTGTGGCCACCTTTGGCCAACTTTGAGGACATGTTTTAGCATATTCATGATGAAAATTTTGATATGCAATTTTGATACTTGGATGTTGCTTTTTGATCATAGCTTACATGCTTCATGTAAACCCTAATTGGATACTCGATGGTTGCTCGATGCTTGTTTAAGTGTTTGGTTTGATGATACTTTTATGCAACCCTCATTAGGGATCTTTTGTGAAACTTTTCACACATGTTTTAGCATGAGTTAGAGCCTGCCCACATTGGTTTATAGGTCATGTTATATGCATCTAATTGATGTTACGCTTTCATAAGTTTGAACATGAATAAGCCTTCAACTTTGTGGCCTTGCACTTGAACTTTGGTGAATCTTATTTGTCCAATGTTGTTGATGTTCAAATATGAAATTTCACATTTAAATTACCACTGCCTTGTGTGTTTGAATACATGATTGGCTTGAACTTACCATTCCTTTTACATGCTTGAATGCCTCTTGTTGGTAGTGGAAGATTAAGTTTAACTTTGGTCATTACTTGTAACATCTTTTGAGAAACATGTTGTCATGATGACTTTGGGGAATCTAAATGATCATTTGGAATGTGGATAACATTTATTCATTGACATTAGCATGAGGTAGAGCCATGTCATCTTTTGTTATAGGTCACTTGGTATGATTTGAGTGATGATACTTTTGTGTGAATGCAAGCTTGATTTGTGCATCAACTTTGACCACTTCCATGATACCATTTGTAGGCTATCTTTGCACATTTATTTTGGGGTTCAAATATGAATATTATAGGTGATTTTCCTCTGGTGTGTATTCTTTGACCTTGCCTTGCCATGTTCTGTCATTTCTCTTACTAGAGTGACAAGTTGTGCAAATGTTTAAGCTTGGTTTTGTTCCTTTCTTGAATAACTTTGGAAAAGGTGACTGGTATGAAATTTTGTGATCTTTTGAAGTTGATTTCAAGCATTGAATACCATGACTTCACTTCTGATTTAGGTCTTTCAAATGTCAAATTTATGCTTGCTTGTTCATTATATGTTCATAAGCATTGGATACATGATTTAGGTAGCATCTTTGTATATAATTGCCTACTCCTTTGAACATGAATTGGTATGACTTTCATGAGCACTTCTTGACATTTAAAACTTCATTTACATATCATGTACTACTGCCTTTCATACTTGGGTACTCATTTGACTTGGTTTGAACCACCCTTTACTTGTATCACAATTAAACATGACTTGTGAAATTGTTTAGGTGCTAGTTTTGGTACATAATTGTAATATCTTTGGAGATTGGTTTGCCATGAGAATGGTGGTGTTAATTTGAGATGTTTACACATTCAATCACATGTTTCACTTCTGACCTAGATCCTTTATGAGTTCATGTCATGCTTGTTTGCTTATTATGTACTCGTGATTGATTGAAACATGCTTAAGGTAACATCTTTATGCTTAACTTGCAAATATTTTGAGCATGACTTAAGCTACTTTCATGATCACTTCTCACTAATTCAATTTTGCCCTTGACATGTTTACATCACATATGTTGCTTGAATACATGGCTTAGCTTCCATTTGTGTGACTTTTATAAGTTAACTTGACATGGTTTGTGAATGACAATTATTTATGTATTGGTGTAGGATATAAATTGCATTCTTGTATGCTTTTCTAGGAAATTGATAGGGATAGGATTTGGTAGGTTTATCTACTGCCCCTATTAGGTGCATACACCTTTAGGACACTTCTAAACTTGGTTGTCGTTTAATATCCATCCTAGTGTAGTCTTAGGACTCTAGCATAGTCATAATTGCATAGTTTTACATTTTGCTTTCAACTATTCATTAGTTGAGCTTGGCTTGGAGTTGGTAAGTATTTGTTGTGCTTTACATTAATGTTTACATTTACATGAATTCTTTTTCATCTCACTTCTCCTTTAATTCTCTATTGGGTGATTGATTAGTCTAATGTTTACTTGTGTGTTCATATGATCCCTTAGGATTCCTAGCTCCACTTAATTTTCGATTAAGTTGGAGGTAGGAGAGACATTAGGTTTGCAATCCATGCATGATAACAAGGATAGTCCCTTCTACCTCAATCTTAGGACCATTGTGTATGACAACATTAGAACTTAGGCTCCCTTAGTTATTTTCTTTGCAACCTTTGAGTCCTTTCTCTTCTCATCTCTAAACAAGTTCAAAACACCTAATAAGTACGATGAGTATTGTATGCCACGAGCCTTAAGTACATGGTAAATGAAGGGTGAGGGGTTACCTTTCGCTTTTCTAGAGTGTTTAGCATGTGTCCCATCTTGGGTCGATTTGCGACGCATTCGATCCTATGTCATAGACTTTAGTGCAATACAAGTTTCAAACTAGCTTAAGCCACTTCTGTCTAAAAAACACCAAAATAAAGTTCAAATCATTTTATCCTTCGGGATTAACAGGGTTTTAAATCATTTTCAGAAAAGAGCACGTTACTTCCGTTTTTTCGCAAACACGCATCGACCCTAACTGCCAGACGCGAACTTAACGTTGCTCATAAAAAACACTTAATGACCTTATATGTCGAACTACAACTGCTCTGATTTCCTCTTTCTCGTTAGATTAAGGATACGTAGGCACGAGACGGCGATGTCTTGGCGAGAAAAATTCTCCCACAATTCCATAGTCCTCCGAACTACGTTGACTCTGATTTTCCTGTTCCCGAGGGAATACGTAGGCCTAGGACGACGATGTTCTACCGAGTCACCTTTTGTTTTCAGTTTCCGTTTGGCACTAGGCTTCAGATAACTCACCCTTTGATTAGACAACAAGCGTGGTTCCCATCGAGTACGATGGACGCGATGTGGTGCTAATACCTTCCTCTCGCGTAACCGACTCCCGAACCCGGACTATGGTTGCGATGACCATGTTTTTCCCTTCTTCAGGTTTTCTTCGATCGTTTCCTTTCCCCTGCATCAGGATAAATAACATTCGGTGGCGACTCTTCTGTCCTTTCCGCCGGTTGATTTTCACAGGTGCGACAGATGGTATATCTTGATCCAATAATTGAATACTTGTTTGAAACCTAATAGGCTGATCATCAATTGATAAATTAATTTTCTCAATATTAGGGGGAGAGATTAAGTAAATGAAAGTGTGAACCAGAAAATCAAATGTAAAATTTTAAATAAAATATTATTATATCATTTTGATCCTCGAAGTTCCAAACACATTTCATTTGCAAAGTTAATGAAAAAAATTACCAGTTGTTAATACTTCACTCAAAGTTTGTTCTTCTATTGGACAATATAATATTGTAAATGTGTTGTAACCACGCCCTGAAGCGTGGTAGGAAAGTCGGTTCCAATGTTAAGAGTCCTCCACCTTGAAAATAAACTAGAGTTAAAGATGGCCCAAGTAAGGATATGAAATTTCTAAAAGCACTTTGACATAATTTATTTTTTTAGTTCCAGACAAACCATTCAAGTCCTTGAAATATGAAATAAAGAGATCTCGATAAAATATGTCATGAATGAAATGCGAAGGAACCGAAATTAATATAACCAAAATAATTTCAATATTGATAATGTCTCGGTATACAACATAGCGCTAAACATGATATTTGATAACGAGAATCATGAGTCAAAGTCTATCAAAGATTGTAGACAAAGTGAGAATTGGCAAAAATGAATATATTTAATTGAAGATTAATTAAACTCACTTTACAAGTGACTCGATTTTGGACCTGTAGTCCGAACACATCAAGGTGTGAAACCAATGGCATATAAATGAGTTTTTGTGAAAAAGAAAAATAAGAATGGTATAAATCTTGATTTGTTGCTCAATGATTTTCACAAAGACCTAAGATTTATTTTGATGAAACATATCCACTTGTAGTGGATGCAATTTAATTTTTAATATTTAATTAACCTTATAGCAGATGAATACCTTAATTTGAACATGATGGATGTCGTAACAACTTATTTGTATGGCTTAATTGATAGTGACATTTACATCAAACTCCCTAAAGGGTTTAATATATCAGAGATACCTAAGTTTGAATCTCAAGAAAGCTATTCCATCAAATTGAACAAGTCTCTTTATGGACTAAAATAATATGAACAAATGTGGTATAATTGTCTTAGAGAATATTTGCTAAGGGAGAGTTATACAAATAACTCCATATGTCCTTGCATTTTTCTTGAAAAGATATAGAAAATAATTTTTTATAATAGTTGTCTATGTGGATGACATAAAAATATTGGAACTCCTGAAGAGATTCCAAAAGCTATAAATCTCTTAAAGAAGCAATTTGAGATAAAGGAAATAGAAAAGACAAAGTTGTGTCTAGGTTTACAAATTGAACATTTGGACAGTAGAATATTTATACATTAAGAATGTTATATAAAAAGGTTTTAAAACGTTCCTATATGAACAAATCTCGTATGTCGTGTACCCCTATGATATTAGATCATTGAATGTGTGGAAGATTCTTTTAGACCCTGAGATGGGGATGAAAAACTAATTGGTCCTGAAGTACCATATCTCAGTGTAATTTAAGTACTGATATATCTTGCTAATTACACATACAACGGTATATCAATTTATATTACTCTATTAGTAAGATATAGTTATTCACCTACATAAAGACATTGGAACGAACTCAAACATATACTTCGTTATCTTAACGAAAAATGGAAATGAGTTTGTTTTATTCCAAAGTATCCAAATTATAATTAACAGGTTATGCAGAAACAGGTTACTTATCAGATCCTTACAATGGAAGATTACAATTATGTCACTTGTTTACTTGTGGAGGTACAACCATTTCATTAGGATCTATAAGACAACTCATGACAACAACTTCATCAAATCTTGCATAACTATTAGAACTGCATGAAGTCACTTCCAAGAATAACTTTTATGTAACTACTACAAAGAATATCGTCTCATATATAAATGTATGCATGAGAGGGAGAAATAAATATGTTATGCACTCTTTTTCCCTTCACCATGGTTTTGTCTTACTGAGTTTTTTCTGGTATGATTTTTAACGAGGCAGTTCTCATTTATAGGACATTGTACTCTTTTTCATTCATTAGATTTTTCCCACTGTGTTTTTTCTAGTAAGGTTTTAATGAGGTATATCCTAAATGGACATCCAAGGGGGAGTGTTATGAATAATATTTAATATGGATGTCCATTTTCCCTGATAATTTAATATACTTTAATTTTGTGATTAAATGTAATTTATATTGGTATTCATTATTATTCATGTTCTTGCAACTTACATGTATGTCTTATAAATAGGACGTATATTCCAATGTAAATGACACACTTGAGAAGAATACAATACATATCTTTATTCTTTTCTCTCCAATTTTTTCTTCTTTCTTATTATTTCACTACTATATATATATATATATATATATATATATATATATATATATATATATATATATATATATATAGAGAGAGAGAGAGAGAGAGAGAGAGTTTTTGACCGATTATATGAATTTCGGCCGATCACTATGAAGGAGTTGCAATCATTCAAGAACCTTCTCAATGTACGATAATTATCTTGATGGCGGTTACATAAGATCTTCACTTCAAGTGCATCCAATGGCTCTCTGCGATCCTTGCCTAATAAATAGAAAATTTTCTTTTCATATCTATTATATATAAAGAGAGCGCCAATTTAGGTACTAAGTTTTAAATTCAATTTCTATTCACTCTTTTCTCTCACATACTGACTTGAGCATTGAAGTGCTAACCTTGTATGCCAACCCTCTTTTGTTGCACCTGAAGCTAAGATTAGTCATTGCTTCTAATCTTCACTTCATTTTTTATTCCAATACGGAATAATTACGTCATATATGGGAAACGACTTATGATTCCAGTGTTTTCCAGGATTTCACATTCGCTATTCAATTTGGAAATTTGTAACCTTCTCAGGTCACCTAATCAAGAGCATTCAAAATCGAACACAAAGATCTATCGTGTTCGATCTAATTAAATATTATTTCAACTTTGATTTCCTAAATTCTAAATCTTTGATTCTTACGCTTCCAAGTAATTGCTTAATCCAAATCTACTTGTTCTTCTGATGTGCGAGAAGCCGTCGTTGCTGCAACTCACACCCCGATCAATCAACTTATCCACCTCCTCTGTAAGATGTTGTGAATCCTGGAGCAGAGGCTTCGCTGCATCTGTATCTAGTCCAGGTTCCTCAGATAGCTAGATCTTTCCAACTACCTCTGATTAAACCTTAGATTCAACCTCTAGTTTCACAACCTAGAGCCTTACCTAGATTCTGCAAGTTAACCTTGGATTTTGAGGAGTCAATGAGTTGCTAAATAGTATGTACATATTTTGGCAATTGAATTTGCTAGCGATAGAACAAAGATTTATTGGCCTTAAAGAAAGCCTTTACATTGTTCCTCTACGAGGAAACACCATTCAAGAAGTTGTATCAAGGAGAACTTAGACAGTAGTTTGAGCTGACCGCGATAAAGAAATATAAAGCTTCTAAGTATAAGAATTAGCATAGGAGCAAGAAACAATAAAGCCTCCCTAAAGTCCCAAGTGAGATCGAGATAGTCATGCTCCTTTTCTAGTCACGCGGAAATTCAACCATCGAAAACTCAGCTAAAGCATCCTCTAGACAACAAAATACCAAAATCCATGGAGATTCCACCTAAGCTGGACAAGTACAATTGAAAGGAAGATCTTGGCGAGCACATGCAGCTCCTCAATGATGGACTGAAGTACTTCAATGCTAACGAAGCCTCTAAATGCAAGTTGTTCGCATTAACCTTGTTTGGGCCGACCAATCTTTGGTTTTATAGTATGCCAAACTACAACATCAAATTATGAATGAATTCTCGTGAATAGTTTTCCGCTCACTTTACCGCCCAGACACGGCAGCTTGTAATGTTAGTTTCTTTGAAAGGTATCGTTCAAGGGAGGAAGGAAAAGTTTCGGTCTTATATTGACCGACTTACACGGGTTGCTATTCAAGTAGAGGGAGCTAAAAAAGGTTTTAAGTGATGGATCTTAGAGGTTGACACCTTGTGCGGGACCACCCCATTCAGGTTGAAGATAAGAAAGAGAAAGGTGCTAACCACTCAAGAAATGTTAAGCATGGCTCAGTATTACATGATACCAGAGGAGAAATTGAACACCCGATTCGACAATCCTGCTTCCACCGATAACAACTCTAGTCACCCGGTCAGGAAAAAGTCCCACCATCGAAAGGACGATTTCGACTGAGGAATGTAGGGATGGTATGATAAGTACACATTGCTAAATGCATCTTGGGAGAATATTTACTAAGACTCTTCCAACACAGAATTCTGGAAAAGATGGATTCGACCCCATTTTTCCATTAGAGAGTTGTCCAGACAGACTAGTCAAAATAATATTGCTTCCACAAGGGACTTGGCCACAACACAAATGACTACATCCAAATGAAATATGCCACTAAAGGAATGATCAAGAGGGGACGATTGGCCGAGTATGTGAAAGAGGGGAAAAGAGAAATGGAAGAGTCGTATAGGGGTAAATCCCCCTCGAAAACTATCGAGGAAGAGACCGTTGGCAAGTACAAAGAGGCCAGCAAGGGTAAGAGCTCATATATCGCCTCCATCACTAGAGGACTTCCCCCGATAAATCCTCTCATTTAAGGGAACCATGAAGAGAAAGACGTCGAGATGTTGGAAGCCTATAAAATGGATGGTAGTACATCGATGAAGACCTCTGACCGAATTACGCTAGGAGTCCAGGACTTTGAGAAGGTGGAAGACATTCCTAACAAAATTTACCCTGGTAATTGAAGCTACAGTCAGACAGTTAGACGTTTCCTGAATCATGATTGATGGCGGTAGCTCTTATGATATTTGTCGCAACGCGAAAAAATAATCGGCGGAAAAACAGACTCGCCACCGAACGTTATTTATCCCGACGGGGGAAAGGAAACGATCGAAGAAACCTCAAAAGGGAGAAGACATGGTCTCGCAACCAAATCCTGGGTTCGGGAGTCGATTACGCGAGAGGAAGGTATTAGCACCCCCTCGCGTTCGTTGTACTCAACGGGATCCACTCTTGTTGTTCTAATCAAATGGTGTGTTTATCTAAAGCATACTTGCTAAACGAAAACGAAAAGGAGAAAAGCAGAAAGGAGACTCGATAGGACTTTGTTGTCCTATGTCTATGTATTTCCTAGTACAATGGGAAAGTCAGAGTCAACGTAGTTCGGAGGACTACGGGTGGATGGGGAATTGTTCGCCAAGACTTCTCAGTCTTGTGCCTACGTATCCTCATTCGGACGAGAATGAAGAAGTCAGAGCGCTCGTAGTTTGACCTACGGAAGAAAGGTGGGAAAAGTGCTCGCCAAGACTTCGCAATCTTGTGCCTACGTATCCTCATACAGACGAGAATGGGGAAATCAGAGCGTTCGTAGTTCGTGGGTCTACGGAAAGAAAGGTGGGAAGAGTGCTCGCCAAGACATCGTCATCTTGGGCCTACGTATCCTCATTCGGACTAGAATAAGGAAATCAGAGCGTCCGTAGTTTGTGGGTACGACCACAGAATGGTTAAGCGTTTTTTATGAGCGGCGTTAAGTTTGTGTTCCAGCAGTTAGGGTCGATGCCTGTTTGCGGTAGAACGAAAATAACGTACTCTTTTTGAAAATGATTTGACCAATAATCCCGAAGGATAAAATGATTTACAGTTTTTTTGTAAGTTTTAACAGAAGTGAATTGAATTGGTTTGAGATTCGTATTGCACTAAAGTCTATGACATAGGATCGAATGCTTCGTAAGATCGACCCAAGACGGGACGTGTACAAAACACTCTAGACATGGTAAGGAGAGACTCCCATTTATCATTTCCCATATACTTAAGGCTCGTGGCGCACAATACTCATCGTATTTATAAATATTTTGATTATTATTTTTGAGAGAGAGAGAGAGAGAAGGACGTAACGCAAGATCTATGGGAGACTTGGTCCTAAATGTTGTCATGCCAAATGGTCCTATAGTTGAGGATGAGAAAAGGAATTCTATCCTAATGTTATCTTGCGAAAGTTAACCTAGAGTTTAATCTAAAAGTTGTCATTCTTAGATCAAGGCCCAAGGTCTATCTTGATTCAATTTATCAAGGACAAAGTTGAGTCGAGAAAATCCTAGGGGGAGCATGGATTAGCAGAACCAGCAGGCAATAAAAATGTATCAAGAATAGTCATCAGACACAGGTATCAAAATCATGATAGAAATCAATTAACAAGTAGGTATCAAGAAATTTATAAGAAATAGATCGCATCTTCATAATTCATAAACTTAAACCAAAGATTAATCACCAATTTTAATCGACTTAATCACGCATTTCAATCAAGGATCAATTGCAAATTTATCGAAACTTAAACCATGACTTTTAATAAAAAATGAATCACAAATTTAGATGGAAACCAAATCACAAATTTATAATAAAAATTGACCCAAAATCTTAATCAAAAGTTGATCATTAATTTAAGTTAAAGCTTAATCGTGAATTATAATCAAGACATAATAAAATAATAATAATAATAATAATAATAAAACTCATCACCAAAAGAAGAATTTTTTACCCATATAACCATGTTTTAGTGTAACATTTTCCAATATACCCAGGTTTTCTTCAAATTTTCCAATGTACCCATGTTTCAAAAAAAAAAGGTGTATTTGTAGGGGGGCGCCATCAGGTTTGGCTCCCCCATGTAAAATTGTATGGGGGCGCCAATGCTTTTGGAGTCACCCTTTATATTTAAAGGGGGGCGCCATTCCTTTTGGAGTCACCCTTTAAATATAAAGGGGGGCGCCATACCCCTTGGAGTCCTCCTTTTAATTAATTTAATTTTTTTATAATATATTATATATTAATTTTTGATGAAATATTATTTTATTTGATACACCTCCTATATAAATAGATGGCACTCTTGCACATTCATTCACAATAAAGTTGTTGTTGTATCTTAAAATTTTAGCAGATTCAGTCATGTATCTCAGAAGATACGGTCATGTGATTTTTTCAAGAATGAAGCCGCCGATAAGGATGCTGTTCTGGAATATCCAAAGCTTAGAGCAACTACGAAGGAATTTGAATCGATGGTTAGAAGGAGACATTGCAGATGGTGAACAAATTAGAAGTATTGAAAGACTTGTTTCTTACTTCTCGATCGAAGATGGAAATATTCGACGTGAGTGGCTACGAATTAGAAATGACAACGACGTTAGGTCTATGATGTTTGGAACTGATGATATTGTTTTGATTGTTGTAATTTCTTAGTTTATGTTGTATTAATCTTGATATAATTAATGGATTAAGTGTTGCTGTAGAAGTATTTTAGTTTGTTTCTTGTAACCAGTAGTTGTTATAAATATTAAATTCAAAGGTTACAACTTTCTAATGACAAAAGTAAATTTATCTAGAACTTGTTCCAACATTTAGACATTTTTTCCGTGTATGCCCGGGTAGACGACATATTCCACACAGTCTTTCCATTTTCTCATAAGTGTCCATTTCAGTTCTAATTCGCGTGCTTTTGGGGCGGCCCTTTTTGTTTCTTCTCATGGTTTCGTTGTGGTAAATTGTGTCCCCATGATAGGTTGGCCAATAGTCCTCACTAGCTACCACTGGAAAGTTGTTACTGTAGATACCGAATAAGTTCATGACCTTGTAAACTTCTGATAGCTGCAAGAACGGATCATGACGAGCACTAGAACATGCCGCAATGACATGTGAACAAGGCATACGGAGTGCTTGAAACTTTCCGCAGTCGCACCAATATTTATGAACTTCCACCCTGTATTGTCCCATTGGCCGTCCCTCATTGTGATCCTTTGTCTCTTCAACCATGAAGCTGTAATCGTGACGGTCAAATGATGTAACTCGATGTGAGGTCGCTTTATCAGTTTCTTCCTTCATAAATGTCATGCAGCTTTCGCTGAATAACTGCCCTGATTCCAAAACAGCGCCCCATTTTTTGCCTCTTGTTGCAAATAGTGACCCCAACCTGTAATAGGTTGCTCTAAATAACGCAGTGATGGGTAGGTTTCTAGTTCCCTTGAAAACGTTGTTCAGGGATTCTACAAGGTTGGTGGTCATGTGACCCCATCGACATCCTCCATCAAATGCCCTTGTCCACTTTTCCACCGGAATGTTGTCCACCCAGCTTAATGCTTCTGTGTTTGACAATCTTATTTCTTCGCGGTAATACCTGAATGATGGTTGGTTTAATGCATACCCCGCGTTCACGAATTGCTTCTTGAGGTTTTTGTCTTTAAATTCCCGCATAAAATTCTGCGACATGTGTCTTATACAATAAACATGGACAGAAGGAGGATTATGCCAACCATTTGCAGGATTATTGTAAGCGCTGACAATAGAGGCGTGCCTGTCGGAAATCAGACATAAGTTGGGTTGCGGAGCTACATGTGTTCTGAGATTTTTGAGGAAGAAACTCCAAGCCTCGCCTGTCTCACCTTCTACCAGAGCGAATGCAATTGGGAATATATTATTATTTCCGTCTTGTGCTACCGCCATCAGCAATGTTCCTTTGTATTTTCCATACAACCATGTGCCGTCCACTTGAATAATAGGTTTGCAGAAAGCAAAACCTTTGATGCACGGTTGGAATGCCCAGAAGAGGCGAGAGAATATCCTACAGCCATCCACACATGTTCCATCAGGAGTGTATGCTGGAAGCGATTCCAATATTACAACCGTACCAGGAACATATTTTTGAAGTGCTAGCAAATACTGTGGAAGTTGATTGTAAGACTTTTCCCAATTCCCATATACATGTTCAACCGCTTTAATTCTTGCAATCCAAGCTTTTCGGTAGGATGGAGTATAGTTGAAACGTGAAACGACATGAGAGATAATCGTGCTCACCTTCACAGAAGGATCTACTCCCATAAGATGCAAAATCTCTTGGCAAATTAATTGGGAGCTAAGTTTTCCATGATCTTGCCGATTAATGTTGGTTGTACAAGTGTGGGGTGGATCAATTGAACCTATCTCCCAACAACCACTTCTCTTCCGATAGGACGCTGCTAACCGAAACTTACAAAGTTTGTTTCGACAAACAATGACATATCGATTTGAGTCATTGCGGTTTACCTCAAAATCAACAAAGTTTTCCATGTGAAACCTTATTATTGCTTGCATGCACTCCGCTTTTGTGCGGTACTGGTTCCCCACTTTCAAAACACCTTTGACTTGTTGAGAAGGATTGTAGAACAATTCCGAGGATGGCTCGTCTCCACTCAATTGCAAATTCCCTATAAATAATAAAGGGAGGGCGCCATTCAAAATGGAGTTCCCTATAAATAATAAAGGGAGGGCGCCATTCAAAATGGAGTCCCTTACTTAAATTTTCAAGGAGGGCGCCATTCCAAATGGAGTTCCCCAGAAAATTAAAAAAAAAGAATCTTGCATGCATGCATACGTACAAGTGTCATAGCTCTTCTATCATTTCATCTACCAACATTAATTTTACTACATGACCAAATTAAATTCGTGTAACCTCCTCCAACTTCCAACATTCAAATTTCACTCCATATATACTTGCACCCTCCAAATTTCACTTCATCAAATTTCATCTATTACTTGTTATTATAGCATTCTGTATCTTTGTTAAAAAATGTCTCTGTTAACAATGGGAGAGGAACATCGAGGAACACCAAACAACATCGCTTCTTACGTAAGTATAATGTCTCTTTTTTTTTTGTATATTAACTATGTCTCTCCTAACTATGAGTTTACTAACTTTTTTTTTTTGTAGGATACAAATGACTTCCGCACTCGTAGTCATAGATATTTTCCTTACGACCCGATTATTGAACCGTATTTGAGGCGAGCCGGTTTTGGAGAGGTAATAGATATAAAAAGTTATTCAGTAGATTCGAAGTTTATCTTAGCGCTACAAGAAAGGTGGCGACCCGAGACACATACATTTCATCTACCGATAGGTGAATGTACCGTCACACTCGAAGACACATACATGCTCTTGGGTCTACCTATTGATGGTAAGGCGGTAAGGGGTGACACAAATATTGTTGGTGATTTGGTAGCAGAACTTTTAGGGGTTTCCCCATAATACACACAGGTGAGGGGCCAAAAATTATTAATGTCATGGCTCAAGAGCATGTATAGCGCAATACCGTTAACAGAAGACTCTCCAGAAATATTCAAAGAAAGAAAAACAAGAATTTATTTGATGTTATTCTTTGGTTTATTTTTATTTCCGGATGCAAGTGGTAATTCTGTGCATCCTATGTATTTACCGTTATTAAGAGACATAGACAAAATAAAAACTTATAGTTGGGGGTCTGCCACGCTCGCCCACCTATATAAGTCTCTATGTAACAACGCATTTGCCAGTTCGGGTAATTTTACTGGATGTGATGTTCTTCTGCAAGCTTGGGGTTGGTCAAGAATGACCAACTTAGCGCCTGTCAGCACCAATAATTTCGGTTTTCCATACGCTACAAGGTAATGTTCTAAACCATTTCTTTAAATATCTAGTTTTCTGTTTTTTAATTTATTGTATTACTTAAAAATGTTGCCTTTTCAAAATATAGGTGGTCTGCACTAGGGATGAATTACGACAAATGTCCCCATTACAGCATCACCCAGTACCGAAATCTTCTAGATCATTTGGGTGAACATGATGTATTATCACTAACCTATCTATTAATGGTTATAGTCACATTTAATATTAACACATTATTTAAAATATACTGAATATTTTTTTTCCACCTGCAGTTTATTTGGCGGCCATATCTTGGTCTAGAGGTCATCCATGAAGCCGACGTACACCACTCTGCTGTGTGGACTGCAAAGGTACCGATCATCCACTTCACAACAGTTGAAATGCACAACAGTGATCGTGTCAAGCTTCAGTTTGGAATGCTACAAGATACTCCCGGTCCCCCAAAATGCATCGACGACAGATGGCACACAAGCATCCTCTCTGACTTGTGGCACTATAAGCCATGTAAAACATATGCAAAACATGAGTGTCGTGAATGGAAGTTTCGCAACCATTTTGCTTTGACCGACAATGTTTTGCCATATGAGAGCAAACCGTCTGTCCAGTACATGACTTGGTATAGGTCGGTTTCCATTGGTTTCTTTTCCCATCCTAGATATCTTGTTGACCCACGCCAGCAAGCCACATCATCACAACCAAGCCAACATCCAACCCAACCCCCACTCACGCAACCACAATTCCATGAAAACCCCCTTTACCAATCCACCCCATTTCAACATGGTTATACTCAATCGACATACCAACAAAACCCACCACAAAATCAAGCATACTCCTATGACACTACAACCCAGATTAACACGGACTATCAAACACCTAACCAAACCTTACCCACCCAGACATTTACACCCTTGCCCGATTACGACCAAGCAGGCTATCGTCCTGACATATCATCTAGCCAACCACCCCGACAAAATTATACAGGCATGGGAAACACCTTTAATGTGGACGACTTGCCTAATATTGACTCGTCTGCATGGTCACTATTTCTTCAGCTGCCGGACCCATTAACAACATCCGCACCTATGGACCCGACGTCGTCGCCGCCGCCGCCGCCACCGCGAAGAGAACGAAGACACGTACGTACACGAGGATGTGGTATGGGCGGAAATTTGCCTCGACCTCGTCGACAAAATTAGTGTACTGTATTTCGCCTTTTATCTATGTAATTTGTAATTATTAAAAAAATATATTTCGAATGAGTAATACTATTAAAATTATTAAATATTATTTGTGAATTATGATTATTTATTTATTAATGTAAATTTATTTGAAAAATATTAAAAAAAATTTGTTCACAAATGGGGGCTCCAGAGGGTATGGCGCCTCCCTTTAAACTCCAAGGGGTAGCCATTACCAATGGCGCCTCCCTTTTGGATTCAATGGGGTAGCCATTTCTATTGGCGCCCCCCTTCAATGGTTTTTTTTTTTTTTTGAAACATGGGTATATTGGTATTAATGGTGAAAACATAGGTAGAATGGAATTATATACTTGCAAACATGGTTATTTAAGAAAAAAATTTCCAAAAGAAATAATAATAAAATAAAATAAAAATAAAAGAAAAAAAGAAAAGAAAAAAGATGCTGCAACCTCAACGGCGACGCAGCCAGGTCCCGGCGAGTTCCACCCTCGTCACCGGTTCATCAAGCTGGAACGGCACCGCACGGCTTCCACTTCTCCTTTTGCAATTGATATCATCAATCTCAATTACAACATTAATCGGGGTTCACGAAAATAGCTCACCCTATTTCTAGATCGAATGCATCGCTAACACGCAATTGGAGTGGAAAAGGATATACAGAACAGGTTCAGAATCACAACAATTCCATCAATTAAGTGCAAAATCTCATACCTTCGAGTGGCTTCGATGCGGCGGTTTCGACAATGTCGACGGTCTTGAAGGTACTTCTTACTCGCTCCTCCTCTTCTCCAACTCCTTTTTCCCTATTATGCTCTGCTGCGATATGTTCGAACCCGTGTGCGTGTGTGTGATGCTGTGAATTTTTTAAGATCGGAAGTTGTTCTCACCATTGCAATTTTGTTGAGGTTTTTGTCTCTGTTTCAATTGTTGTTGTTGTTGGATTGTTCTGCTATGTGTGTTGCTTCAATTCGCGTAGCTATTCTCTCAATTTCTCCTCCTTTCGATTGCTTGCGTGTAGTCCTTTTATAGACGTGTCGAATTGAATTTCAAATCTCGAAATTAAATACGAGATTGAGCTACTGATTTCTTTGTTTGATTGTGAAGAAAATCTTTCTGTTTTTTCTTTGAAAAATTAATGCTTGAGGGTTTGATTCCAATTGATGACTTTGATTTGGGAATGTCAATTCATATGATTCTCATAACGAATATGTGACCAACAGTTTCATAATTACGTGATTGATTTCATGAATCTTTGATTTCCTGCACTGGATGAATGACGATGATGATTTGGTTTCCATTTTCGAAGAGAATGCCATAACCGTATTTCAATAATTTTCCTTTTTCGTATTCAATTTAACGTGAATGATTGAGTTTGGAAACATTGCTGATTTTGCATTGATGAATCAAAATTTGTTGCTCATTATTGATTGATGACTGTGAACGCCTTTGATTTCTTCCCTTACCGATCGCCCTAACCTTACTTGTTTTGGAAATTGCAGATATTATTTGTGTTAGTTATTGGTATATCAGGTTGAATTGCTTAGCTGTTAGGTATTATTGGATATGTCATTGTAGACTCGTTCTACGTTAGTGTGGACTATGCTTATGAGTGTTATTGTTGCTACTTGGTTATCCTGAATTACTGACTGAAGTTAAAGGAGAAACAATTATGTTTGGCTAAATGGTTTTGGCACGTGTAGTATTGAAAAACTAACTAAAACTTGTGCTCTAATGCTTGATATTGAATGAAATTACTTGTGTCAGTGTGTATCGAATGTGAAGCTGAGTCAAGTTGTTAATTATACTCGGTTGGCTATTGAATGAAAATGTTAGCCTATATTTGGACTATTAATGGGCTGTTAGTGAAAGCAATTAGGGGCTTGAATTGTTAGTCTCGTACTTGCTATTGTTAGTTCCTTTGAATTGACTTTCTATGGTTTATGAAAACTATGTTGTGATTAGGTCAATGCTTGGTACCTACAAGTTATTGAAATGAACACATTGCAATTGTTTGAGGCTATGATAGATGTTATGTGGCTCTAATGGTGCATTTGTGTAATTTGTAGGAATGGTGTATGTATGATGAAAGGAGAAAGGACTTAATCCGGGTATGAAGTCATGGAAAAACTTTGAAGACCAAGACAAGATGGAAGAAGGAATTGAGGGTCTTACGGTTGGAAAGTTGATTTGGTCACTTGTTTGTCAAACACGTGTAAAATGTGTACCTTGTAATTTGATTTTTTTTGTAATAAAAAGTTTTAGAATGGACCTATGTAAAACATTCCCTTGAGAATGATAGATCTTGGTTTTGGAACTTTGTTTGGACATTGAATTAAATACAGAGGACTTTGAAAAGTGATTTTTAAAAATATGAATTTAGAATGTAAGTATTTCGGATGTGGACTTTGAACATATGTTTTGTTTTGAATTTGGTTTAATGAGATTTGAATATGGTTATTTGGATTGAAATGGTCGATGGTTTAGAAAAAATGGATTTTTGAATTGAAATGGAAGATGGTTTGAATTAAAGTGGCTTAAAATGGATTTTGATATGGAATGAATATAATGATGATGGACTTGAATACCAAGAAAACCCTTTAGAATCAAACCTTGACAATTGAAATCATGGAAACTCTTGAACGAAACTTCTCTTCAGTGAATCCACACAAAATTCAATCAACTTGCATTAAAAGAAACAAGTAAAATGCCTTGAACACAATGAATACCTTTGTATCATGATTTGTTCTTTGCAATTCAACCTACAAGCCCCTTTAATTGATGATCAATGGTCTCAAAAATGAAGTCTCGTCTTGAAGATGATAAACTTGAAGTATAGAAAGAATACCAAGATGTTCTTGACATGAAACCCTAATATCATGATCTTCAATTGATGAATGTCCATAAATTGACCATGAATAAGAAACCCTAATTCTCCTTGAGATGTACACTGAATGAGGAAGTGACTCGAGTTGTTGAAAAACCAAACTCTGGTCCATAGCCTTCTCAGTTAAATCAATAAAGAAACCTTGAGCACTTGATACTCTTGAGAAATCTTGAAGAAGATGACCCTGATGACTTTATGAACCTTGATAAGAAGATGTTCGTGATGTGGAAGTTCAAACCCTAATTCCATAATTCAGAGAGAAAACCAGTTGAGTTAACCTTCAATGAAATAAAAACCTCACAGCAATAGGAAACCCTGATTCTTCAGAAGGCCTTGATCCCGTGCGTTAGGATCTAATGCAAATGAATGATTGTGAGTGTATGACCTAGTGGACAAATGCATATGTATATGCAGCAAAAGCCCGTTATGGTTAGGTAAAGTGAGGGCAAATTTTGGGGTACAGCAATATTATGCACTCGAAATTGTTTATAAATATGAGTATGGAAAGTGGAAGCCTATGGTTGTATGAAGACTCATACTTACAAGAATTCGATGGGATGCCCACTAGTACATGTGGGGTATGTCGAGTTGATGATATCAGTAGTCAAAGAGAAGTATGTCTGGACAATCAGTTCATAGCTCCTCGTTGTCCTGTACAGAGCGTTTACAATTACATTTTGGGAAGACCATTTGCAGCCACCCTAGACATTGTAGCCTTGTGGGTTCACCTTAAACTTAATTACCATAATCTGCAGGGAAAACCAATAACCATTAGCCCCAATCTCGAATGAGCCAATAGAATTTATTAAGCTCTCTAGAGATACCAAGAAAAAGGTGTGGCCATGGAGGTCAATGTGGTTTCCTTGATTGGCTAACTCAGAAGCATGAACATTCGTTCCCAAGAAGTGGCTAGGCAAACGAAAAGCAAACAGGGAGAATAAATGGTGGTTAACCTATCTGGTTATGTTTTCTTTCATATTTGTATTAAATGTTATGTCTTTATAATCGTTCTCCTCATGTACATAGATATTCAAGAATGTTGATGCAAATGCCTTGCGCGTGTAACTACAATAATCAATTCCCCACAACGCAGAGCGCACAAAATAAATTCAGGGGTGTTATCACAAATGCCTTGTGCGTGCTACTACCCCAGTGACATCCAATAAACTTCGAGGGAAGACCTCATAAGTTCTCATGAAATCCAGAGCTCTGCAATCAGGATCACACCAATACACCATATGTAGGTAGAAAAGCATTTCACTCCAAAAAGTATATGCACGTATATTTTTCCATTACAAAGTACTTTGTATACAATACACACAATTTTTTTAGCAAGAATACTCTAGTAGGGAAACAACCTTTCCATATTTAAGAATTTAATCTGATGGGGCTTGTTCCTTAGGGGAAGGTGAAAGTTCCCCACTTGTGGAAAGGCATTCTCAAAATATTGTATGACTGCCCAAGCTTTGGCGGTCGTACAATCAGCCAAACGTTGATTAAGAAAAGAATTCTCAAGGCAGAGACACTAATACCCTATGAGCTACTGAAAGATATGCTTGAGTAGATGATAAATTTCCCCGAGCAAAAACTAGAGCCTAGTTCTTCCTCGCCATGGTCCTTATAAGATGAGTCACCTAGTCGATTAGAGAACTAGGGAGATTAAGGGGGAGAAAAGCGTACCTTATCCCAGTGAGAGAGGTGGAAGATGTATGTATTTTGTGCAGGTATCTATCATACTGAAATGTCAGATTGCGAACACTTTCTTCCAAGCAATGACTTTCCTCACAATGATGGTCTGACCAAAGAGCGTCCAATCGAATAACCCCCCAAAGTCCAAAGTAGCAGAGGCACACCGAATATACCGAGTCAAATTTGCCAATTCTTCCCCTAGGGCACACCCTAGGCAAATTGGTCATATACGGAGAATCCTCCTATAGAGGAGAAACTCGGCGTTCTGTGGAGGAGCGTAGTCCCGACCATTGGACAAGTGACTTTAAACACAATAGGGGGAGGGTAACTGTTGTTTTCAAAATTCATGATTACTTTAGTGATATTTTTAATTTTACTTGCAATTGTGTTAGTAATCTCTTTTAAGTAAAGTAAACAGAAGCGAAAAACAGTAAAAGTAAATAGAATAAATTAAAGAGGATAAGGGTCAGAGAGATTGGACCAGAGAGTTATCCATGTTTGGCCGAACGTTGGCCTTGTCCTATCCCCAAGAGATATTCTTAATATTTTGACTAAAATTTTGAGCTTTTACACGTTATACCCACAAACCTTAATATAATATAATCTTGAGATTTTTTGCAGGCTTATCCTTAACCAAAGATACTTTTTACCACATGTTGGCCTAATGAACCTTAATAGATATTTTCAGGCTAATCTCAATAACCAAAGCAGAACTTCTTCCTGAGAATTTCTATAAATGAAAACAGAGATTTTATGACTGGCTTATCTCACGAACCAAACTCAATCTCCCAAGAGTATTCCATTCTCAAGAATTAAACAACCAGCATGACCACTTACAAAAATCTTCCTCACAAGCAAAGTTCACTAAAAAAGCACTAAGGAAACTTAAGTGACAAAGAAATATTTTTAGAGAGAGAAAGAGAGAAAATAGAGAGATAAATTCCAAAGAAAATAGTGTGAAATGAATAGGAGGAGAACCTCATTTATATAAGAGTTGGAAAATCAGAAAAGGAAATAATCCATGGCTTAATACTCCAATCAATTGGCAAGTTCAAAAAAGGTTTCCCAATTGATTGGCTTGAGTCCTCAATGGATTGTAGTTCAAAAATCCTTTTAAATTAGAGTGGACAACCTCTTGACCACTTGGTTTTGTTTTGAAAACATTTTTAAGATATAAAACATTTCAGAAAAATATTTTTAGGTGTGTGTGTGTGTGTGTGTGTGTGTGTGTGTGTGTGTGTGTGTGAGAGAGAGAGAGAGAGAGAGAGAGAGAGAGAGAGAGAGTTTCCTTAGAACTTAGGAGCTACTTTCTTACTTTTGCAAAACTCTGGCCACTCAGACAAACACAACCTAGCAAGCTTTCACATTTTATCTAAAGCTTTAAGATTCTTTGCCTGATGCACCAATCATATAAGCACTTTAATCTTGAGTATCTTTTCTTGATGAGGCTTTGAGATGTTTTTCTAGTTGGTTCACCATCATCATAGTGTTGAGAGTTATTGTCACCGATTTCAACATCACGGCGGTTAATGTTGTCATCATCAAAACTTCAGAGAGGATCTTTTAAGAAATTATCAATTTTATACCTGTAAGCACATAGACCCACATCGACCCCAAGAAAATTATGGCCTCTGAAGAGCATTCAAAGTAGCAACACTCTTGGAAGGCTCCAAAGTATTAGAAGGGCATGCCTTAATTCCTACTGGCCATATTCCCCGCCTTAAGAGTTGGAGTTGTACTTCATCCTTCATCAAATATGCATACAATCATTGTCAAAGAAAACACATCATGAATAAGCAAAATGAAAGTGAATAAGCCAATAACTTCCAAAATTTAACAAAAATAATCTTCTTTTCTTCCCGGATACGGGCCTCCATAAGCAATTGGGAATCAATGAGGCATTTCAGATGCTTCCGATCGGCCTCATCTTAGGGAATTTCGCCCCAAGGTAACCCAAGACATTAATGAAGCTCATCAGACTCTTCTCCTAGTATAGATACTCTGCATAAAGGTTTTCCTCTTTGTATATGTACACTTTAGTACATTTACCCTACGCTTCGTTCCCAATGGTGTGAACCATTGCACGAGCCTTTAGGCGGATATGACTAACCAGAAAGGACCGATCTTCGAAAGGTTACAACTAAAAAATATCCCCAAAGCCCCGGATGGTCGACACCATATAAATTAGTTCGCTACTCCACGCCCGAGTCGTAAGGAAATGATAACATCAAAAGAGATGAAAGAAAAGGGTTAGAGAAGGTTTCCCCTTAAAATATTCATACTAGTATTGGAAGACTTTCACATACATTCGGCATGTTAGATGAAGTTGCGACAGAGCCATTACTAGATGCTTAAGAACATATATCTCAAAATAAGTGAAGGGTAGGCGAAGACCCAGAACCGAGAAGGTGCATTCATAGAAGGGAATGACGTAATCGTCGTACTCACTGCATATTTTGTCATTAACGCTAGGGGTAAGACACCGAAATCTAAAGATGAACCCACTTCGAGAAAGGCTCCATCAAGATTACCATCTCTAGCAAAAGTAGAAATGGTTAAAGAATATATAGAGTCCACCCACAAAGACTGAGCATTCTTCGAGGATATTTTAGCACTCTTTTGTGATTTTTTACCCATAATGTACTAACTTTTCTAAATACTTGAAAACAAAATATCAGAAGAATTGAGGATAACCGCAAACTGGGAAAAATAACTCAAAGAAATGTGACGCTGACTCTTCAATAATCGTATGCTAACATACAAAAGAAAGTAGACTCTACCAAATGTGTCAAATCACTCGCACGCAACACTCTAGTGTTTTGGTTCCCAAGGGATATAATGAAGGTACCACCGAAAAGACGTTTGAAGTAAAGAGCATTAAAGATGCGAATCCCCAAAAAACTAAAACGTTTACTTTTTCTCTTTCAAAGATGAATGAAAGTGCAGTCGACAGCCGAGGCTAATACTACAAACTGGTGCCGTGTTTTACATAGACAATGACTTGGGGTAACTGTTATGAGCTGGCCACATGGACCCTGATCGACGACTCTGAAGGAGTTGTAATCCTTCCAGAACCTTCTCATCGCACAATAACTATCCTATCGACGGTTACAGAGGATCCTGGCTTCAGGCGCATTTAACAACTCTTCTCGATCCCCGCCTAACAAATAACAAATTTGTTAATTCCTCTTAACTATACATGTTAGCGCGCCAATTTAGACTCTAAGTTTCAAATTCAATTTCAATTTATTATTCTTCCTCACATACTGACTTGAGTATTTGAATGCTAACATAACAGATAAACACCCTTTCTGTTGCACCGGAAGCTCAGATCCGTCATTATTTCCATTCCTCACTCCATTTCTAGTTCCATTACGGAACATATATATATAATCTTAATTTTTTATTTAAAGATATTTAGGAATATTAATTTTGAGTTAATTATAAAAAACAATCAATAAATTTAGTAATTTAAAAATAAATTTATATTTAAAGTCAAATAAATCAAATGGGTATTATATTAAAAGACATGAGGAGTATTTTTATTTAATTAGCTGAAATGACAACTTTGAGACAATACTGGTGGATTTCCTTTCATTAATTCAGTTTCAATGATGTAGTAGGAGTATATAATAAATAAATAGTAGACTTTGAGTGCATTAACCATCATGTTGAAAGATAAATTATTTTATGTCCGGCTTTCTTTATAAAATACCAAATACACATGCATTTTAAAGTAAATACCAAACTATAATGTTTTCAAACAAAAATTTGTTTTTGTTATAAAAGTGCCACCTATTCAATAGGCAGTAGTGTGAAAAAAATATCTTTCGGCCATTGAATGGGCGATACTGTGTAATTAAATTTTTTTAATTTTATTTACAATTAATATTAATAATTAATACATATTAATATTAATATATATTAGTTAATATATTTCTAATTATAATGAATATAATTAATATTAATAATTAATATATATTAATATAAACAATTAATATATTTTTAATAAATAATTAAAAATTAACAATTTTTTAAATTATTATTATATTTTCAATTAATATAAACAATTAATATATTTCTAATAAATAATATATATATATATATATATATATATATATATATATATATATATATATATTACTAATATTAATTATTAATTAAAATATATTTATTAGAAATATATTATTTATATATATTAATATTAATATATATTAATTATTAATATTAATTATATCAATTATAAAAAAATAAAAAAAATTACAAATTACATAGTGCTGTCCATTGAATGAGCGGAAAACACTTTTTTTACATACTGGCGCTCATTGAATGGGCGACACTTTTATAACAAAAACATAATCTTTTTGAAAATATAGTAGTTTGGTATTTATTTTGAAATACATGGGTATTTGGTATTTTGTATCCAAAAAGGTGGCAAGAGAGTGAAAAATTCAAAAGATAAACTAGGGGTGGACAAATTTAAACCGACCGATTGAAACCGATCAACCCATTGTTTTTTTTTGTAAATGGGTCGGGTCGGGTCGAGTGCCAGATTGATTTGGTTGTTTAATTTGGATAGTATAAGGTTGTTTCGATTGGGCTCGGATGCTTATTTTGGATCCGACGAAAATCAAAATCGACTGAACTTAATTAATGTATATTTTATTTATTTTTATTATTATATGACTGACTAACTATAAAAATGAGATTTATAATGTTGCAAGATATTATCATTTTTATAATTTAATGATTGCATTATGTACTCCCAAAAATATAAGACATGCAATATAAAATTTTGAGTATTATTTAATTTATGGTTTAAAGAATGATGATAATAGAAATTAATGTCAAATAATATTGAAAATTTTATCCCGTAATAATAATTTTTTTTAATAATAAAAAAAATTGTTCTATTTTAAAAATTTAATATTTTTTATAATAAATTTAAAAAAATTGTCATTTTTATAGGGTGGTTCTAATAATATTAAACCGAATAAACTGACCTGACTTAACTGAATTCGACGAAAATTGAAATTTTATCGGTCGAAATTGCGCCATAAAAGTAAAACTGTGGTTTACGTCGAATTTAAGTTTTGGGTCTGAAACTGACCGATTGTCCACCCCTAAGATAAACCATAACAGTTTAATAAAATAAAAATAAAAATGGCTTAAATGCACTTTTCATTCTTGTAAATTAGCGAGTTTTTGAGTTTAGTTTCTGTAAATTTTTTTTTGTCTGATTCTCTATATCTCATTTTTTGCATGCGTTTTAGTTCTAAAGCCAAAATCCGCAGAAAAATTTGAAGGAAAATCTGCAGGAAACATGTGGTTTTTCCTGCAGATTTTGCTTTTAAGGACTAAACCATGCAGATTTTGTATTTAAAGACTAAATCACACGCAAAAAATGAGATATAGAGACTCAGATTAAAAAAAATAAATTACAGAAATCAAACTCAAAAACTCGGTAACTTACAGGACTAACATACTATTTAAGCCAATAAAAATAATGGTTACCTATGTGAGTGTACTACATGCTAGGGGTGTACATGGGTTGGGTAAACCCAACAAACCCAGTAAAACCCACCCAAACCGACCCAAAAAAATGGGTATGGTCGGGTCATTGGGTGAACATGGTTTTCAAAAATAAAAAACCATTCAAAATAATTGGGTTTTGGGTAAACCCACACCCAACCCACAAAATCCATAGGTTATTGAGTGACTATTTTTTAGCTATTTTTTTATAATTTGATGAGTGATGACTTTGATGTATTTAATCTTGGTTGCTTCAATTACAACCCTTTGAACATATTTTATTTTATAAGTAATAGTTTTAACTTATTTAGGATATCACACTTTTATTATTTTGATGTTAATTCTTGTTAGTTGTAAGTATTTTATAAATCTGATGTATTACTGTAATGTAACTTTGATTTTTATAAATATGTTTATGATGAATTTTATTGTGCATTTAGACATTTGATATTTTAAAAAATATTATTAAGAAAAAATGTGACAAATCATTTATAATTATATAAAGAAGGAAAAAAAAGAAGAAAAAAAATTGGGTAACCCACTACCCAACGCAATCCAACCCACAAATTTGTGGTTTTACTCAATCCGACCCAATGATATTGTGGGTGGTTATTTTACCTTACCCAAACTAATATACCCTATATGGATTGAGTCACGGTTTTGGCTAAATTTAATCCAAACCGACTCATATACACTCCTACTACGTGCCTATTGCCCGGACTAGACAATTGGATGTTTTGGATCAATATTACTAAAACTTAAATCCAATGCAAATTGCAATTTCATTCTAAAAACACGATTTGATTCGATAAAAATTTAGTTTTTGAAGTATTCAATTAAATTGGTTTGGCAGATAAATTTGGTGGGTTTGCTCAGTTTAATATATTGAGTTAAAAGCCCGTTTTTTTTTTATTTTATAAAATTTACATATTTATTTTTTAATTAAAAAAAACTATTAAAATTTTAAGTAACATAAAAAATATTTTTTATTATTACAATAATATTTTTAATATCTGACATTATTTTGATTATTATGCTATTTTAAATAATAAATAAAATAAAAGTCAATTTTATATTGCATGTTTTATATTTGGGTTAATACCCATTTTGCCCCTTGCCATATAGGCGCTTTTTGAAAAAACCCCCTGCGAAAAAAAAAGTTGCAAAAATTTCCCTAACATTTGAAGATTCTCTCAATTTTGACCTTCATCACATTCAGTCACCAAAAACCTACCATTTTGACCCCTGCCATTTTGGAAGCATTTTTATTTTGACCCCTGCCATTTTGGCAGCGTTTTCATTTTGACCCCTGCCATTTTAGCAGCATTTTTATTTTGACCCCTGCCATTTTGGCATTTTTAGTGACTGAATGTGATAAAGGTTAAAATTGAGAGAATCTTCAAATGTTAGGGAAATTTTTGCAACTTTTTTTTTCGCAGGGGGTTTTTCAAAAACCGCCTATATGGCAGGGGAGAAAATAGGTATTAACCCTTTATATTTTTAATATTTTTATGAATAGACAATGTCATTCTTAATTTATAAAAACAACAATAATTTGAAAATATCATATACTCCTTTTTTATAATGGATCACTCCTATAATAATTAATAATAAATAAATTTAATTGTAATTTTGGTCATTCTATTTTTATTTTATTTTTAGTTTTGATTTTCCTATTTTAAAATTTAAAATTTTTGTCTCTTTGTTTTCAGTTTTTTTTAGTCCCCCTATTTTAAAATTTAAAATTTTTGTCCCTCTTTCTTCATATACATTTTTTTTAGTTTTGGTCTCTTTATTATCATTTTTTTGAACTTTTGACCCCTCTATTAAATTAGCTTCAAATTGAAAAGGGGAATTAAAATTCAAAATAAAATTTAAAATAGATGATCAAAACTAAAAGGCTAAAATACAGTTTTGGTCCTCTTATTTGTTAAAATTCACGGTTTTGGTCCCCCATTTTATTTTTTAACAGTTTTGGTCCTCCACCCCTCACTGTTCATGTACGGACATGTACTGTTCATGTACGGACCAAGTACTGTTCATTATTTTTTTGGGCCAAAATTGGGATGGAGGACCAAAACTGTTAAAAAAAAATAGGAGACCAAAACTGTATTTTAGCCAAATTAAAAAAAATAAAAATAGAGAGATCAAAATTCTGAATTTTAAAATAGTTGAAGCAAAACTCAAAAAACTAAAAATAAAGGAATAAAAATTCTAAATTTTAAAATAAGAGAATAAAAATATAAAAAAAAAACAAAATTGTAATTAGCCTAAAAAAATATTAATTCGGTTTGGTTAATAGGAGGGAATCAATTCTATATTATTCAAATTAGGTAAACAAATTTGATCAAACCAAAATCCAATCCAAACATAATCAGTTTCGAAAAAAAAGCCAATGAATCAGAGGCGTGAGTTGGGTCCCACTTCAAGGTCCTACAGTCTGTTTCTTTATCAAAATTTTAAAGATAACTTTATTGGGATTTGTGATGATAGTACTCCTACTACTCTACTCTAATTTTTATCTCATTTTCTTTTCTGTTTTTTGAAAGTGATTTTGGAGTAATATCTTTTTTCTTAAAAGTGGAGCATGTTTTGTTCTGTACTATTACTAGGCACGAAAAAGCACCCATTTGCTCCTAAAAACCCAACCAGAAAACGAAAAGTGAATCGATTGGTCTTTGTTTTTATAATCCATGGGATCAAGATTTGTTTTTTTTGTATTTTGCATCACACTCAAGGGTCTCTAATTTCTAGCTAGGTAAATTTGTTTGAAATACATTAACTTTGTATATTTTTATCGCTCTCCTAATCAAAAACTACTAAATAATTATAGTAGTTGAAAATGGAAACGATTTAAAAATAATTATAATAGTTGATCTCTTTTAATTTAATTAGAAATTATAAGTTGATATCTTCTCAAAGTTTATTTAAGTAAAAATTATATAATTTTTAAAAATAATTTTGTAAAATAAACAATGAAAATTTATTTTTAAAAAAAATCTACATGTAATTAGAAGGAGATACTATAACATGAGAGTTTTAATTTCTTCGCAAGTTTAATTTTGGTCAAAATATTGAATACATAATCATTGAGATTTTTCAATAACACAAGACATTTGCGGAAATTGGAAAAGTTTAGCGGCGCCTCATCTTTGACATTCATGTCCATTCACACTTGGAAAGTTACATTTAATAATATATATTTCTTTAATAGTAGTAATTCTAATTCTTTTACTTTTTATATGAAACTTATAATTATTACTACCTTCATTCCAAAATAAATATCACAATAAAACATGAGAAATAAAACAGAAAATAATAACTTTACCAAATTATTTTTATTTGATATTGGTATATTTTAACGATCATTAATGGAAGGCAAGGTGAGAAAAAAAAAGTAAATTAGAAATATTAATTAAGGATACAATTCAAAATCAATTCTAAAAATGCATTGGAAAGGAGGGGGATATCACTTTTTAAGCAATAAAATTTCACTGTTATTTATAATAATCTTAATTGTTTAGTATTATTTTAATTTACTTTTTCTTCTTTTCATAGACAAATAATAACCATTATTATTTTAAATTTTGAAAACGATAATTAAAAAAAAATACTCCATCTATTTTAAACTAATTATTATATTTAGTCATTTTACATCGATTAAGAAAATGAAATAAATGAAAGAAAGAAAATTTGTATCAATAAATCATTAATGTTATTTTTTTTATTATACTCTTAAATATTTATTATTTTCTCTCATTTCAATTATGTAAATTTGTCTTTTCAATATCATTACTAAAGAATAATTTTGTAAAATCTTTCATAATTTCTCATTTTCATACTACAATTATTATATTTTTTTAATACATGTAAAAAATAAAAAATAATTTATAATAAAAAAACATAGAGAATAGTATTTTTACCAAACCATATTTGTTTACTATTAGTTTATTTGAATTATCATAAATGCAGAGTGAGAGAATAATAAATTGAGAGTATTAATTCGAAGACATAATTGAAAGATAAATATTAAAATTGCATTGAAAACTAAAATAACAATTATTTTGAAACAAATAATTTTATAAAATGCGATAATTATTTTAGAATAGAGAAATATAAAATAAATAAATAAAAATGAAACGGAGGCGGTAATAAAAGAAAAAATCAAGGCCAACCTAATATTTACACAAACTAAAACAAATTTTAGAGTTAAGGCAATATAGTCAAATTATGATGAAGTTCAATAGAAAAACATATATCATAAGACAATGAACACTCGATCTACCTTTGATTTTCTGAGAATTGTTGACCGTCAGATATAATCAAATGATTCTACGTGAGATACTAGATCACACAAGAACAACTCTACCCGCCTATATTATATAAAGTCCTGCACACTGTTACCTCCTAATTTCGAGGTCTGATAGTGGATTAAGAATTTTATTCTAAGAAATGGGATTTCTGAAGTTTTGGGAGACTTCGACAAGAATGGTACTTCTAGAAGATTTAGTCGAAGACGTCTTCATGCAAGAGGGAAGTATTTTAGGGACTTAGAATTATTTCTAACAATTTGGAGATGTTCTTCGACAGAAGGTTGATGGGTGTCGTTCGATTCAAGGATTCAAATTTAAATAATGGATGGAACTTTGTCCTTATCCATTTGAGAGAAAGAGACACGTGGTGAACATCTAAAGAATGAAGACATGCAGAATGCCATGTGTTTCGCTCTGATTAGTAGGCCGTTAGTGGGTAGTTATTTTTTACCATTATAAATAGCAAGTCTTAGTATTAGGATTTGTGTGTGTTAACGTTGTACAAATTTCTCAAAATTACTCAGAGTATCCGTGTGTAGCGAGAAAAGAGTTTCTGAAGAAATATACGTTTCATATAACACCATTTATCTTATTCAATGCAATCCAATTAATTTTCACCTAGAAGTTTACCTTCTTTCTTTTATTTTGTTAAGTAATTTTCCAATGTACTTTTAATTATTTCCTCGTATTACTTTCCTTTTAAGTATTGTCGAAATGCATTTGTTTCCAAATATGAACGCAGTCGAAATGTTCAACATTATTCTTATCTATTTTTTAAATGTTTTAGCACATGTCCAAGGATCTAGTTTGGTCGATCCTGCAAGTTACTCATTTTTCTTATAAAATTGATAGATCAGAGGTTGTTTACTATTTTTCCCAGTAAACAAATTGGCACGCTCAGTGGGACAAGTGCTAAACGAATTTCTTGTGTTTTCAAAAGAAATTTAAAATTCTGCATTTTGATTATCTCTTCTCTATCGAAAATTGCGTTGTATGCTATTAAGAAGTGGTAAAGTAGCCACCACAAACGAAGATAGACCAAAGAGGAGATATACGAGGAAAATGACAAGTACTAATCAGCCAAATAGTTCGAATCCTCAAACTACGTCCAGTATCAATGTAGAACCAATCCCAGGGTCTTCGACTGGAGGACCCACGGTTTTTACGCCCGTATCTTAAGTCATACCATCTATGGCAAGTTCGATCCCTACCCATTCGATCGCTCATACTCAGCCCATTCTGAGTTATGTTGGATCAAGGGGTCCACCAAGGACTCCCCCACCAATGGGAAATGCTAACTTCCAACCATTTTCCCCCTGGATTTTCTATGCCTTTGCCTAGTCGAGACCCGCCTTATGGGATGCCAACTTCAATGATGGCGAATTTACAGAATGCTCCTCTAGTATTTACAGAACCCATAGTGACTTCACCTTTACAAGGGTCAAGATCCGGGGTTAACATGAGTCGAAATAAGCAGTCCTTAGAAATGAGATATTCAACCCAAATGTCAGGCTTGACGAATACTACTGCAACATATTTAAGGCAACAAATGGATGAAAGTAACCATCAAATGGTCCAAATGATGTCCCAAACTATGAGAGAAATCTTTTAGCCTCTAATCCAAAATACCACCCAGACTAATCAGCAAATGGTTGCGCAGATAACGCACCTTGCAGATTTTTTTGGTGTACCTAACCCTCCTCGACACCCTCAGATGGAGTATATCGCAGGAAACCAAGGGGTAGTGTTCGAGGAGGACCCTACTATTAACCAGGGCCAACAAAACCCAGGAAATCTACCTCAGGAGAATTTAGTAAACCAGGGAGTAGTCGAACCCCCTAAGAATCAACCACAAATTCCTCTAGGAGAACAACCAAGGGTGGTTTTGGTAAATAGAAATCAGGATGCTAACAACGTTATACAACAGGTTCGACGCAATGACGTGGCAGCATATAATAATTAATTTGGCAGCCATGGTCGAAAGGATTATGGCCCCAAATGGAGTCAACTTTGGCCTTCGAAGGCCAAATTATGGATCTCCACTGTCAGAATATATTCTCCAGTCGGAGTTACCCCTTGGAGGCCGAAGCTAAACATATGGCTGTTGAAGCCAACAAAGAAGTAAATTAAGAAGGTCCTGGTAAGGACTTCGATCCAGAACCACCTGATAAGGTTCAGGACGAAATGCAAAGCCAGAGGCTCGACACCATTTATAATGACGAGCCTTTGGGTTTCAAGAAGTATCCGTTGGCAGCCAACATCAAAATGCTAGCGCAAGATCCTTTGGAAGAAATCGACTTGGGAGAAGGAGTTTAAAGACTGCTTTGCATGGGATTACGACGAGATGTCTGGCTTGAGTAGAGAGCTGGTCTGTCGCTCCCGAGGATTTGCATCAACGGTACAAATGCGAAAGTGGCGCGGAAGACAGAGTCGCCAGCAATGTGTATTTATCCAAAGAGAGGGAAAGGAAACACTGCGTAAACCTGAAGGAAGGGAAAGAGCATGGTCTCGCGACCAAGAGAAACGAGTAAGGGAGTCGGTTACGTGAAGGGAAGGTGTTAGCACCCAACGCGTCCATCGTACTCGACGGGATCCACGCTCGCTATCTCGATCAAAGGGTGTCGTCATCTGGAGCTCCACTGCTACTGGAAAGGAGAAGAACGGGAACGGAAAAGAACGGAGAAACGAAGAAGAAAAGAAAAGGAAGTGACTCGATAGGACGTCCTCGGAGTCCTAGGCCTACGTATTCCCTCGGGGAACAGGAAAATCAGAGTCAACATAGTTCGGACACGAACTAATGGGGAAGGTTGCTCGCCAAGACGTCGCCGTCTTGTGCCTACGTATCCTCAATCGGACGAGAAAGAGGAAGTCAGAGCAGTCGTAGTTCGACCTACGGGTCGGTGAAAAGATCTCGATCGCATTGGGGTGAGAGAAAGGGTTCGATTGACAAGTCTCGATCACACAGAGGCAAGAGACAACAGAGAGGGAAGTTAGTTGTTAGTGTGCTCGCCAAGGATATGAATCCTCGTGCCTACGTATCCTCAATCTATCCAGAGAAAGGAAGTCAGAGCGTCCGTAGTTCGTGGAACTACGGGAAAACAGGATCTCGATCACACTGAGGCGAGAGACAAAAGAGAGAAACGCACGGAAGGTCTAAGGGAACTGAATCCTACATGTTATCATGCAAAGTGGCCCTAAGGTCAGGATTAGAAGCAAAATCTACCTAATGTTGTCATGCTTGGATTGAGAGCCTAATGTCTATCCTACTCCGAGCTTAATCAGAAATTAAGTCGGACTAGGAGCCTTAAGGGAGCATGTGAATACAGAGGTAATCAACAAGTAAACATGAAGCATCGCAATCACAAAAGAAAATCAAGCAAGAGGCAAGTCAAGTATTTAATCAGGGATTCATTAGAATAAGCATCATGGTCAACCAATTAATCAAAAATAACCAAGCTAGAATTAAAATGCTAATTAAAAGAAGATTAAATTCTAAGTAACAAGAGTTAATCTAAAATTAAAAACTAATTCTAAAAATTAAACCTAGAATTTAAAAACTTAAATTAAAAATCTAACTTCTAATTAAAATCTAATTCTAAAACCAAATTAAGGTTATAATATTCTCATTAAAATCTAATTTTAAAAAAAGTTAACTAAAATAGTTATCCTAAATTAAAACAATTTAACCAAACAATTAAACAAAAAACTAAACCAAAGTACCCAAATAAGGTGCAGTCAGCAGGTGGGGGTGAGATCATGATACCAGGCGCATGGGCCTGAGGTGTCTACGCCCAAAAATCTTTATGAATCCAAAGGTAGTGCGGCAAGCCTATGGCGGTGTGAATAGTAAGTCGAGTGGGCTCAGGCCTTTGAACATAGGCCAGGAGGGTGCATCGACAGACAGTGGGTGCGAAAAAGAAAACAAAATTGGGCCCAAGACCCGGTCCGCATTGCCAAAGCTTGAATAACCCTAGGAGACCTCACAAACATACTTCTTCTTTCTCATCTCTCTGCACTATCGCACCTTTCTTCAACACGTCGCCGCCGCGAACTCCCTCCGTCTCACCTTCTCATCAGCGGCGCTTCTTCTTTCCTCCATCTCCGGCGAAACGCCGTCGTGACCATCATCTTCATCCCAACCAAACCTCCTTTGTTCTCTCCTCTCTCAAGCCTCAACGATGAAAAGTAACGAAATCAAAATCGCAGAAACCTAAACCACAACGCCGCAAATGGAAACCATAACAACCTAATCTAAAGCTCAAACCATGGAGATTTGGCTCCCTACAAGACAAACTACATTGCGGCTTCAAGAAATGAGCAAGGAATCAGAATTTGACCAACCTACGGAACCGAGAATCGTTCCGGTGAATATGCCGAAGAAGTCGAAGAATTAAGACGTAAGTTCTAGCTTCTCCTTCTTCTACTCAGTTCTGCTGCGTTCACCTCGTTGTCGATGTGAGCTTCTTTAAATGCATCATTCTTCTTCTTCTGTCCTGAGTTTTCTGGATTTGTATGGGTTGATGAAGAGGTTGATTTTCTGCAGGGTGGTTCTGGTTTATGTTTTGAGGTAGTTTGAGGAGATGGCGAGTGGTTTGTTAAGGTTGGTGGTCGTACAGCGGTTCGATGTGATGTAAGGTGAAGTTGGAGGAGCAGTAGGTTGGTTGTAGTGGAGAGGAAAACTACACAGTTTAGTTCATGGGGGTGGTTATGGGAGTTTTGTGGAACTGAGTATGAGTGTCGAATGTTTAAAGTGGGATGGGGGATTAAGGGTGGAAAGAATAAAGTATGGATGGTTGGAAGAAAGAGGAAGCTTGGTACAGTTTCATTATTGTAAGGAAGAGTTGCGGGTAAGAAAAATGATGGTGATGAAAAGAGAATGCGTGGTTGTGAAGACGCAAGGAACTCGCTGACGTGAGGTATCTTGGAATACAAGGTGGTTTGTCTGTTGATGTTTTTGAATGGTTAAGGTTGAACCTGTTCGTTGCAGCTTCGTTTTATGGGGTGATTTCAAGGTGGGTTTTGAGATGTGATGACAAAGATTGAAAGTGAGAATGTTTTCTCAATGTTATTGTTATCTTTTTTTACCCTTTTTCGGTTCTCTCCTTTTTATTCACGAAACAAACTTCTTCCTTAAGTTTTTGGTACAATTCCCTTTTGTCTTGTTGCTGAAATGTACTGATTTGTAGCAGGCTGTGTTGGTTGGTCTGGTGTGGGAGTGGAGAGTGGTGGAGTGGCTGCTTGTACGTTTTATCAGTAGCATGGCATGAGGCTTTGTGCGTCGCTACGGTTTTGTGATGGTTATGCTAGAAGTTGCCAATTTGTTTTCTTTTTCCACAGCCTATGTTGCAGCTTTCATGTAGCCCCTTTTTTTATTGTGACCTTCTTTTTTGTTTGTGAATTTGTAATAGACTTGAAAACTTGGTACAGGTCTTGTCTTGAATGCGAGCATAATGTGGGTTTGGATATGAATCATGTGTGTGGACTCAAAATGAATATTGTTGAAAGAAATGGATTTTGGTTTGGATTAATAAATGGATAGAATGGATAAAAAAAAGTTATTTGGATACTAATGGATGAATTTATGGATTATAAATGGAAATGGATTAAACGAAATAGTTATGGAAATTGGATCTAAATTGGATATGGATACAAAGGATGAAGTGGATAATTGAAACTAGATTTATGGATATTAGAAAAATGTGGGCATTTGTGAATGGTTTAGAAAATGAAAATGGTTTATGAATAAAAGAAAAAGATAAGTGGATAAATGGTTTATGGAAATTGAAATGGATTAACAAATGGAAAATGAATGTGGTTAAGAGGAATTGGATATGGATAAGAAATTGGATAGAAAAAATGGATAACCAAATCACACCAATCCCAAATTTTCACAACATCCGATTAAATGAATACAACGGCCATCAACCTCAGCTTTTCATTCCAACACCTTGAATAATCACCACTGTAATCCACTAATGCACTAAATAACAACCAACAGATTTCTGAATCTCCGATAGCAAATGAAATAAGTTCTAAATCACTCTGCCCGCCTGAAAGAATCTCTGGGAAAATAAATCCACAAAGGAGCACAATCTGAATTGATGGATCATGATGAACATGATTTTCTGGACCAAGCCCCGCACGAACCACTGCTTGATAACCTGGTGAGTTCCACACCGCATAATCTGACCTTGGGTACACACTGGCTGAGAAACAAACCATTGACACAGATAACCTGTGATTGAAACAGAACTCCTGATGATTTGACCAAGATGAGGTCAAACTTTTATCTAATCCTGACTATGACTGAATAAACGACACCTGGCATGAACACCTCAACTTGGAACCAATGCTCTTGAGATGTTGAGAAGGATTCAAAACCTAATTCACAGCCTTCCCAATTAACCATGATGAGAGCCTAATCTCTGGATGCCTCTTGGGAAATCTTGAAGAAAATGAACTTGATACTTGATGATCTGATTCAGAGAAACTCCTAATCCCATGTCTTAGAAAACCAATGCGATGCACAAATGATAATGCAAAATGAGTTGAAACACAAGCCAGTTAAGGTAGGGCAAAGAAAAGGCAAATTTTGGGGTGCTACAGCTGCCCCTATTAAATCTTCTTGGACCTGAAAGGATGATAGCAACGACTTTCAGACATTCAAGGTGAAAGGTGATTGAATACAAAAGAACCTAGAAATTTGCAAATCGTGGGGAGAGAAATGACATAGTGATTGCCAGCCGAATGTGGACTTACAACCGGAGGTTCGTAGAATCAACGGACCTACAAAGATAACTCCGCTGGGGATAAAAAGGTAGACCATCAACTCTGAGGTTGAAGAAAAATGGCATTCGCTTCGAGATTGAGAAAATTTGAAGTAAACAGTAACACTGAGGTTGAGGACAAGGTAGACATCAACTTTGAAGTTGGGGAAGAAAAGGATATTCATCAACTCTGAGGTCGAGAAAAGGTTAACAACAACTTTGAAGTTGGGGAAGAAAAGGATATTCATCAACTCTGAGGTTGAGAAAAGGTATACGACAACTTTGAAGTTGGAGAAAGGCGTCAACTCTAAGGTTGGGGAAGAAAGGAGATACGACAACTCTGAGGTTGGGGACGAAAGGCTTCAACTCTGAGGTTGGAGAGAAGATATACAACAACTTTGAAGTTGATAAAGAAAAGGATATTCATCAACTCTGAAATTGGTAAAAAGGTATACGACAACTTTGAAGTTGGAGAAAGGCGTCAACTCTAAGGTTGGGGAAGAAAGGAGATACGACAACTCTGAGGTTGGGGACGAAAGGCTTCAACTCTGAGGTTGGAGAGAAGATATACAACAACTTTGAAGTTGGTAAAGAAAAGGATATTCATCAACTCTGAGATTGGTAAAAAGGTATACAACAACTTTGAAGTTAGGGAGGAATGGGTTGTTCATCAACTCTGAGGTCGAGAAAAGATATGCAACAACTCTGAGGTTGGAGAAGAAAGGGGAATATTCATCAACTCTGAGGTCAAGAAAAGAACCACGACAACTTTGAAGTTGGTAAAAGGGAAAAGATATGTCATTAACTCTGAGGTCAAGAAAAGAACCACGACAACTTTGAAGTTGGTAAAGGAGGGCGTCAACTCTAAGGTTGGGGAAGAAAGGAGATGCAACAACTCTGAGGTTGGAGAAAGGCAACAACTCTGAGGTTGGACAAAATAAGCATCAACTCTGAGGTTGGGATCACTGCTTTGATTGAGGGTTGATCTGGGCTTTCACACAAGGTATCAAATCTAGCTTATGCTCCACATGCATATGTTTGAATTTTCTTTCTATGGCATAATGCTCCATACGAAATGGAAATGCTACGCGTTTGAGGATGCAATGCAACGATGATTACCACATGCAAGAATGAGAGGACACTCCACCATGGAATGCGCAGAATAGAACAAGCAGACTTTACTGAGGAAGGGATCACCAATATCTAATCTCCCGTGGGGAGATAACCAACTGTACCACCAATAACTACTGGTGATAAAAACTCTGTCGGGAAACTACAAGCTGAATTGCGAACTCTGTCGGGGAGATGCCAATGAAGATTGGACTTTGAACTGCTGAGAATGCCAATAACCATTGGACTTTGACTTGCGGGGAAATATCGAATCTGACTTTTAAGGAAGAGAATACTCTGACTTCTCACTGTCTTCAACCTGCTTGAAAATATTCCACCGTCTTACCCTGCTAAGAATGAGGAATCCAACTATACTGCTGGGGATAAGGAATCTTCATAAAGAACCCCTTTCGATTTGAGGACGATTCTCTGCTTGGGGAAGAATATCAATTCCAGCACCTTGCTAGGACAAAGATGCCTTCTGGCTCCTTGCTGGGGGAGAGACTTAGTACTTCAAGTATCTGCTGATCACCGCATACTGATCATCAAGAGTAAACAACGGTTCCTTCCTGACTTGACCCAAACCACAGGGTTCGATGGAAGAAATCATCTCAAAAGGATTTTATAGAAGACCGGGCGTTCGACAATGCCCCAGGGTCTTCAAACTCTTGGAGAGATTTATCAGATCTCGACGTAACTGCCCCAGACTGTATGATCTTTGAAGGAATTTGCCTCGAGAGGACATAAAATGACTTGAAATACTCCGCTTCAGTATTTTGAACCTTGAAGAGGTGCTTCTGATTAACCGTCTTCTGGAGAGGATAACTTCTCATGCTCTAGAGATGGCCTGCCTCGATATGAGCTTTGAAGTGACTTTGCCCCTGATCTTAGAATGAATGCCCCAGAATAGCTGAACTTCGGAGAGATTTCTCGACGTGACTGCCCCAGATTGGCTACATCTTAACACAACTTACTGGGGATAGCCCATTCCACACTGAGTCTCTTGGCAGCATGCCCATGAAGATTGTCCTCCGGAATTTTCAAGCATCCTAACTCGACAGGATCAAGCTTCTTGACTGACGTTCACCGCGTAAGCTTCCTTAATGCTTAGGCACATGTATGTAAGCAGAACAAGTTTAGTATGAGAATGATAATTCTAATGCAACAAACATGTTAACCTTGAAGTTTTTTATTGAAAAGATATGTCGTAAAACCCTGTGAATGAGTCACTAGTTACAACATTTATTTTTGAATGGAAAACAATACGCACATGCAATACCAACAAAAATATTTTATTAGCACGACTCATGGGAGTCAGGAACGCCATCTCGTTGAAATACGCCTTCAGAATAAACCCTATTTCAATTAGGACTTCTAAGGGTTGTAACGTGGCCTGGTTCGTGGTTTTAGAAAAAAGGATTTATGGCTCAAAATTTCGTTTGTACCCACCCATTCTCCTTGATGTTCTCCAGTTCTATGTTCAGTTAATTTGGCACAAGCACTCATCTCCTAAAAGGATTCCATGACGAGTGACAGTTAAGGAACCCACAAGGTTTTTGAAATGACAACCACCCCTTTTGTCTTCAGTGTTTTACGATCACACGACTTATTCTTTATCGAGGATTTTCTCTTGATCATTTCTTTTTTCATTTTTTCTTTTTTCCCTGATTTTTCCTGGACTGATTCTTTTGAATCTTTCGATCTTGAAGTCCAGCGGGATGCCCTACCTTTTGCCTAAGTCGTTTGTTTTCAAGTTTTGGACTTAGCGGGCTATCTCTTTTTCTTTTTTTTCTTTCTTCCTTTTTTTTTTGAACAAATCATGTGACACTGGCTTGTCTGACTTGTTTGAAAGGGTTGTGGCTGCCTCATTACTTGGTCGATGAGGGATAACCATTGTGGTTTCATGTCCCTCGATCTCTTGGTGTGTGAGGGAAGAGAGGGAATGGATCCTCAGATGCACATTCCTTTTGAAATTTGGGCGCTCGGTCAAATTACTGACAACTACCCTGTCCCTGCGTTAGATGTGAGGGTTTTTTCGAATGAAAAGAAACTCCTACTTCAAGGCTCAAAGGGTTTGACAAGTGTCTATCTCCCTTATATCTCCAGTGTTTAGGGATTTGAAGCAATGCCTGTACATCCTCAACAGGGTTTTATCCAAAAGCACACAACCGAAGATTTGCGTTTTCACTTCATCATCCTCCCTCAAGAGTTTAAAACAAGAAAGCTGGTATTGCAGTGCATATAAACATTATATGAATGGATAAAAAATAATTACTTCAAGACAAACATATTCATTGCATTAAAACATCATTCAAAACACAAACAAGTTTTTTAGGCATACAATGCTTTAACAAGAAATGAAAAACTACAAATGAAAATGCGGTAAAGAAACTGAAGATCGCCATCGCTGAGGAGGCTTGATTCTGGAAGTCCTTGCAAACTGAGTGCTCACTTGAGACAGGAGGCTTCAATTGATGTACATATCATCTTCAGTGAATGCAATGATCTTTGAGTCCACCAGGTCTTGCACCTTGTGCTTGAACACGTTGCAATCTTCAATGGAATGGCCCGGTGTGTCTGAGTGATACTCGCATCTAGCATCCAGATCATAATCAAGAGGAATGGGGTCAGGGATAGGCTTGGCATCCCTTAGTTCAACCAAAGAACTCTCAAGTAGATGGGCAAGAACATCACTGTAAGGAATAGGGAGTGGATCGAACCTTCTCGCAGGCCTTCGTGATCTTTGTTGTCTCTGTTGCTGAGGAGCATAAGGTCGCTGATACTGAACAGGACGTTGAACAACAGGAGGAATATACACAGCACTAGTTTCTCCTTCCTTTCCCTTGGAGGACCCAGCATAAGGTTTCTTTGCATCTTTAGCAGCAATTCGAATCTTTCCTATTTTGATGCCATTTTTTACTCTTTCTCCTGCCAATACAAGACCTGAAAATCCAGCTGACAAACATCCAACCAATTTCTCATAATAATGCCCCTGAAGCATATCCATGAACATATCAACGAGCTCTCTTTCTATCATCGGAGGTTGAACTCGGGAAGCCAATTCACGCCACCTCTGGGCGTACTCTTTAAAGCTTTCATTGCTCTCTTGAGACATACTCTGTAGCTGTGTTCGATTGGGAGCCATGTCGGTGTTGTATTGATAGTGTTTGATAAAAGCCCCTGCCAGCTCTCTCCAACTACGAACGTCTTTCCTCTCTAGCTGCATATACCATTCCAGGGATGCCCCAGATAGGCTATCCTGAAAGCAATGCATCATTAACTTCTCATTCTTTGCATGAGCAGCCATTTTACTTGCGTACGCCCTCACGTGAGTCCTTGGGCAAGTCATACCGTTGTACTTTTCAAAAGTAGGAGTCTGAAACTTGTGTGGGATAATGACGCTTGGAACCAGCCCCAGATCATCCAAGTCCATGCCCAGAGTATTTTGATCCATAACCCCCTTCAACTGCTCTTCAATCATCCGGATCCTTTCATCATTAACAACAGGGATACCAGCATCCATGCTTCACACAAAGAAAACATCGTCTTGCTGGTCATCATAGTGATGGCCATGAACTGCACGAATAGTGCTTCCTCCTCCTACCAAAGAAGGAATTGGCACTCCACCTTGAGCTCCATTATGAACAACATTTCCATTACCACCTCCGCCAGAAGGAATAACATGACCGCCATGTAGTACACGGTTCTCGTCTACTCTTGCCACAAGAGGTTGCACCAGGGTTCTGAGCTCTTATTGCCCTTGTGCGACTCCTTGCATCATCTCCATGAATTGGTCAATACGTGCCTGCATGGCAGCCATTTTCGCTTGCATTTGTTCCATGATTCTTTTGAGTGGCTTGAGCAGTTAAGTCTGAAATTCTGAAGACAGCCAGATTAGGACAAGAATAACCAAGCCTCGAAGACCTGTTATGCAAATGATTATGCAATGCAAATGCCATGTTCAAATATTTCTAAGGAATCACCCTGCTTTGATTCAAGTTTTTTTGTACAAACCACAAGAAAAAGATGGAAACGCTCTGCAGCGAGTCTCAAAATTAATATCCCTTGGAAATACAAGAACATGTATGTGAAAATGATGATGCAAATGCAACAGACATGGGATCAAGGTTTCCATAAAGCTCAATACTGCTGTGTTGCTGCATGGATAAGACCCAGAATATCAGAAACCCAGAAATCCAGAATAACGACCCATTCAAACTGCCAGAATATCAGGATGATAACAGTACACTGATGAGAAATCCAGAAAACCGGGTAGGTTGAAGGTTTCGGTTACCTGCAGACCTGCAAACACCCATCCCTCTCACATGCGGGTACTAAGATCCTCAGTATCCCGGGCTCTCAGGTCGAGAAATGATGATACGTTCACCACTTCTGGTTTGGCATCATCATCAATCGAGGAGGCCTCAACTGATTCTCCAAAACGAAAGGTCCTCAACTTTTGGCACTGAGGTCGAGAAGCAATAGTACATTCATCCCTCGGGGTACAGTACTATCGCCAATCGAGGAGCGCATCCACTGATTCACTTTAAAAAAAAAAGACATCCTATGGCAAGTTCCCAGCATTGGGTCCTCGGATCGACAAGTGTTATGGGTTTGCCATTTCTGGTCTGCCATTATCACATCTCGGGAGGAGTTCTGCAACTGAGTCCTCAGGAAACGGTCGCCAGAGTCGACAGCTCTCTAGATCAACATTCTGAAATGCGCAAGACACGCACGTCAAAATATCTCCCAAGATATCCTCGTCTGGATGTGAATTTCGTGAACACCAAACGCACCAAGACGGCGCGTAGGTCCCACTACTTTCCACTCTAGTCCTAAGTGTATGCTCAAGCCTATGTATTGGGTTTATCTCTCAGAACATCCCCACCTGCTAAACAGAAAAACCAGCACAGCACAGCACAATCCAGCATAATATGACAGTAATGAAATGAAATGCAATAAATGCGGTAAAATACAGTAATATACAACAAATAATGCACAACAGAAAACACCCAATGAAATAAACAGACAAGCGCTAGGATTGACTCGCATAGGTAACTAGAGTCCCCAGCAGAGTCGCCAGCTGTCCCTCCCGAGGATTTGCATCAACGGTACAAATGCGAAAGTGGCGCGGAAGACAGAGTCGCCAGCAATGTGCATTTATCCCAAGAGAGGGAAAGGAAACACTGCGTAAACCTGAAGGAAGGGAAAGAGCATGGTCTCGCGACCAAGAGAAATGGGTAAGGGAGTCGGTTACGCGAAGGGAAGGTGTTAGCACCCAACGCGTCCATCGTACTCGACGGGATCCACGCTCGTTGTCTCGATCAAAGGGTGTCGTCATCTGGAGCTCCACTGCTACTGGAAAGGAGAAGAACGGGAACGGAAAAGAACGGAGAAACGAAGAAGAAAAGAAAAGGAATTGACTCGATAGGACGTCCTTGGAGTCCTAGGCCTAAGTATTCCCTCGGGAACAGGAAAATCAGAGTCAACGTAGTTCGGACACGAACTAAGGGGGAAGGTTGCTCGCCAAGACGTCGTCGTCTTGTGCCTACGTATCCTCAATCGGACGAGAAAGAGGAAGTCAGAGCAGTCGTAGTTCGACCTACGGGTCGGTGAAAAGATCTCGATCGCATTGGGGCGAGAGAAAGGGTTCGATTGATAAGTCTCGATCACACAGAGGCAAGAGACAACAGAGAGGGAAGTTAGTTGTTAGTGTGCTCGCCAAGGATATGAATCCTCGTGCCTACGTATCCTCAATCTATCCAGAGAGAGGAAGTCAGAGCGTCCGTAGTTCGTGGAACTACGGGAAAACGGGATCTCGATCACACTGAGGCGAGAGACAAAAGAGGGAAACGCACGGAAGGTCTAAGGGAACTGAATCCTACATGTTATCATGCAAAGTGGCCCTAAGGTCAGGATTAGAAGGAAAATCTACCTAATGTTGTCATGCTTGGATTGAGAGCCTAATGTCTATCCTACTCCGAGCTTAATCAGAAATTAAGTCGGACTAGGAGCCTTAAGGGAGCATGTGAATACAGAGGTAATCAACAAGTAAACACGAAGCATCGCAATCACAAAAGAAAATCAAGCAAGAGGCAAGTCAAGTATTTAATCAGGGATTCATCAGAATAAGCATCATGGTCAACCAATTAATCAAAAATAACCAAGCTAGAATTAAAATGCTAATTAAAAGAAGATTAAATTCTAAGTAACAAGAGTTAATCTAAAATTAAAAACTAATTCTAAAAATTAAACCTAGAATTTAAAAACTAAAATTAAAAATCTAACTTCTAATTAAAATCTAACTCTAAAACCAAATTAAGGTTATAATATTCTCATTAAAATCTAATTTTAATAAAAGTTAACTAAAATAGTTATCCTAAATTAAAACAATTTAACCAAACAATTAAACAAAAAACTAAACCAAAGTACCCAAATAAGGTGCAGTCAGCAGGTGGGGGGTGAGATCATGATACCAGGCGCATGGGCCTGAGGTGTCTAGGCCCAAGAATCTTTATGAATCCAAAGGGAGTGCAGCAAGCCTATGGCGGTGTGAATAGCAAGTCGAGTAGGCTCAAGCCTTTGAACATAGGCCAGTAGGGTGCATCGACAGACAGTGGGTGCGAAAAAGAAAACAAAATTGGGCCCAAGACCCGGTCCGCATTGCCAAAGCTTGAATAACCCTAGGAGACCTCACAAACATACTTCTTCTTTCTCATCTCTCTGCACTATCGCACCTTTCTTCAACACGTCGCCGCCGCGAACTCCCTCCGTCTCACCTTCTCATCAGCGGCGCTTCTTCTTTCCTCCATCTCCGGCGAAACGCCGTCGTGACCATCATCTTCATCCCAACCAAACCTCCTTTGTTCTCTCCTCTCTCAAGCCTCAACGATGAAAAGTAACGAAATCAAAATCGCAGAAACCTAAACCACAACGCCGCAAATGGAAACCACAACAACCTAATCTGAAGCTCAAACCATGGATATTTGGCTCCCTACAAGACAAACTACATTGCGGCTTTAAGAAATGAGCAAGGAATCAGAATTTGACCAACCTACGGAACCGAGAATCGTTCCGGTGAATATGCCGAAGAAGTCGAAGAATTAAGATGTAAGTTCTAGCTTCTCCTTCTTCTACTTGGTTCTGCTGCGTTCACCTCGTTGTCGATGTGAGCTACTTTAAATGCATCATTCTTCTTCTTCTGTCCTGAGTTTTTTGGATTTGTATGGGTTGATGAAGAGGTTGATTTTCTGCAGGGTGGTTCTGGTTTATGTTTTGAGGTAGTTTGAGGAGATGGCGAGTGGTTTGTTAAGGTTGGTGGTCGTACAGCGGTTCGATGTGATGTAAGGTGAAGTTGGAGGAGCAGTAGGTTGGTTGTAGTGGAGAGGAAAACTACACGGTTTAGTTCATGGGGGTGGTTATGGGAGTTTTGTGGAACTGAGTATGAGTGTCGAATGTTTAAAGTGGGATGGGGGATTAAGGGTGGAAAGAATAAAGTATGGATGGTTGGAAGAAAGAGGAAGCTTGGTGCAGTTTCATTGTTGTAAGGAAGAGTTGCGGGTAAGAAAAATGATGGTGATAAAAACAGAATGCGTGGTTGTGAAGACGCAAGGAACTCGCTGACGTGAGGTATCTTGGAATACAAGGTGGTTGGTCTGTTGATGTTTTTGAATGGTTAAGGTTGAACCTGTTCGTTGCAGCTTCGTTTTATGGGGTGATTTCAAGGTAGGTTTTGAGCTGTGATGACAAAGATTGAAAGTGAGAATGTTTTCTCAATGTTATTGTTATCTTCTTTTACCCTTTTTCGGTTCTCTCCTTTTTATTCACGAAACACACTTCTTCCTTAAGTTTTTGGTACAATTCCCTTTTGTCTTGTTGCTGAAATGTACTGATTTGTAGCAGGCTGTGTTGGTTGGTCTGGTGTGGGAGTGGAGAGTGGTGGAGTGGCTGCTTGTACGTTTTATCGGTAGCATGGCATGAGGCTTTGTGCGTCGCGTACGGTTTTGTGATGGTTATGCTAGAAGTTGCCAATTTGTTTTCTTTTTCCACAGCCTATGTTGCAGCTTTCATGTAGCCCCTTTTTTTATTGTGACCTTCTTTTTTGTTTGTGAATTTGTAATAGACTTGAAAACTTGGTACAGGTCTTGTCTTGAATGCGAGCATAATGTGGGTTTGGATATGAATCATGTGTGTGGACTCAAAATGAATATTGTTGAAAGAAATGGATTTTGGTTTGGATTAATAAATGGATAGAATGGATAAAAAAAGGTTATTTGGATACTAATGGATGAATTTATGGATTATAAATGGAAATGGATTAAACGAAATAGTTATGGAAATTGGATCTAAATTGGATATGGATACAAAGGATGAAGTGGATAATTGAAACTAGATTTATGGATATTAGAAAAATGTGGGCATTTGTGAATGGTTTAGAAAATGAAAATGGTTTATGAATAAAAGAAAAAGATAAGTGGATAAATGGTTTATGGAAATTGAAATGGATTAACAAATGGAAAATGAATGTGGTTAAGAGGAATTGGATATGGATAAGAAATTGGATAGAAAAAATGGATAACCAAATCACACCAATCCCAAATTTTCACAACATCCGATTAAATGAATACAACGGCCATCAACCTCAGCTTTTCATTCCAACACCTTGAATAATCACCACTGTAATCCACTAATGCACTAAATAACAACCAACAGATTTCTGAATCTCCGATAGCAAATGAAATAAGTTCTAAATCACTCTGCCCGCCTGAAAGAATCTCTGGGAAAATAAATCCACAAAGGAGCACAATCTGAATTGATGGATCATGATGAACATGATTTTCTGGACCAAGCCCCGCACGAACCACTGCTTGATAACCTGGTGAGTTCCACACCGCATAATCTGACCTTGGGTACACACTGGCTGAGAAACAAACCATTGACACAGATAACCTGTGATTGAAACAGAACTCCTGATGATTTGACCAAGATGAGGTCAAACTTTTATCTAATCCTGACTATGACTGAATAAACGACACCTGGCATGAACACCTCAACTTGGAACCAATGCTCTTGAGATGTTGAGAAGGATTCAAAACCTAATTCACAGCCTTCCCAATTAACCATGATGAGAGCCTAATCTCTGGATGCCTCTTGGGAAATCTTGAAGAAAATGAACTTGATACTTGATGATCTGATTCAGAGAAACTCCTAATCCCATGTCTTAGAAAACCAATGCGATGCACAAATGATAATGCAAAATGAGTTGAAACACAAGCCAGTTAAGGTAGGGCAAAGAAAAGGCAAATTTTGGGGTGTTACATGGTCGAATTAAAGCTGCCAATTAAATCTGGAAAGAAACCAATCAAGCAAAATCCAAGGCGGTTTACACCAGCAATTTTCTCGAAGATCAAGGAGGAAGTCGAAAGGCTTCTTTGTTGCAAATTTATTCGAATAACCAGGTATGTCGAATGGCTAGCAAACATTGTGCCTGTTATAAAAAAGAATGGTACTTGGAGGGTTTGCATAGACTTTAGAGATCTAAATGCTACGACCCCAAAGGACGAATACTCAATGCCTGTGGCAAAAATGCTAGTCGACTCTGCCGCTGGCCATGAATACCTTAGCCTGCTCAACGGGTATTCTGGGTATAACTAAATATTCATTGCTGAAGAGGATGTCCCTAAAATGACGTTTCGATGCCCTGGGGCCTTAGGCACTTACGAGTGGGTAGTTATGCCTTTTGGCCTAAAAAATGCAGGGGCAACATATCAAAGAGCAATGAATACAATCATCCATGATTACATAGAGACTTTTATGCAAATTTACATTGATGATATTGTTGTAAAGTCTGTTTCAGGGAAGAATCACATTGACCATCTTCGACAATCATTCGAAAGATGCGAAGACATGGTCTTAAAATGAATCCTCTCAAATGTGTTTTTTGTTTGCAGGCGGGAGATTTCTTAGGCTTTGTGGTCCATAAGAAGGGAATCGAAATAAATCAGAATAAGACCAAGACCATTATGGAGGCGAAAGCGCCATCATCAAAGAAGGAACTGTAGTCACTGTTGGGAAAGATTAATTTCTTAAGGAGATTTATCTCGAACCTCAGCGGGAAAACTCAAGCCTTCTCACCTCTACTTCGACTAAACAAGGAGGGATTCGAATGGGGGCAAGCTCAACAGAAAGCTTTCAACAAAATCAAAGAGTATTTGAGTCATCCTCCAATTCTAGCACCACCTTGTAGAAATAGGAGCATGAGACTATACATATCTGCGTCAGACAAAACTTTAGGGAGCATGTTGGCTCAAGAGGATGAAAATGGCGTTGAAAGAGTCATTTACTACCTTAGTAGGGTTTTGAATGATGCAGAAACTAGGTATAACATAGTTGAAAAATTATGTTTATGCTTGTATTTTTCATGTACAAAGTTAAAGCATTATATTAAACCAGTTGACGTGTATGTTTTGTCTCATTTTGACATTATTAAACATATGTTGTCTAAACCTATTTTGCACAGTCGAATTGGTAAGTAGGCATTGGCTTTAACTGAGTATTCCCTAACGTACATGTCTTTAAAGGCTGTTAAGGGACAAGTGGTAGCTGACTTTATTGTCGACCACTCTATAATTGAAAACGTGTCGAATTATCTTGAGCTTGAACCTTGGAAATTGTATTTCGACGGTTCTAGTCATAAAGATGGTACAGGTGTAGGAGTCTTGATCATTTCTCCTAATAGAATTCCAACAAAATTCAAGTATAAAGTCGAAAGTATTTGCTCGAATAATGAGGCTGAATATGAAGCCTTAATAGTCGGACTTGAAATATTGTTGGAATTGGGGGAAACTCGAGTCGAAATAATGGGAGACTCAGAGTTAGTCATAAAACAAATTACAAGGGAATATAAATGTGTTAAAGAAAATCTCATTATGTACTTCGTAATAGCTAATCGATTACTGAAAAAATTCGAAGTAATGAATATTCGACACATACCTCGATTGGAAAATCAAGTGGCAAATGACCTGGCTCAGATTGCTTCTGGATATAAGGTTTCGAGGGAAAAATTAGAGGATGCAATCGAAGTCATAGGAAGAGTTGTATCAACCAGATTGTCCCCATCAGATTTAGAGACGACGAAGCTAGGATACGCTGGTAAAGAAAATTTTGAAATTTTAGCGGTAGATAGTCTGACGGACGAAGACTAGAGAAAACTAATAGTTGAATATCTGCAGAACCCAACGGCGTCCGCTGGTCGAAAAATCAGGTATCGAGCTTTAAGTTACATTCTTTTGGGTAATGAGTTATTTAAAAAGACTCCTGAGGGAGTATTGCTTAAGTGCCTTAGTGAGTCAGAGGCATACTTAGCCCTTTCGACTGTTCATAGTGGGGCATGTAGGGCTCATCAGGTAGGCCACGAGATGAAATAGTTTTTATTCCGATAAGGGATGTATTGGCCTACTATGTTAAAGGATTGCATCGAATTCGCTAAAGGATGCCAAGAGTGCCAAGTGCATGCAGGTGTGCAACATGTCCCTGCAAGTGAGCTACACTCTATAGTTAAACCATGGCCCTTTAGAGGTTGGGCTTTGGATTTGGTTGGTGAGATTCGACCAGCGTCATCAAAAAATCAAAGGTACATTTTGGTAGGCATTGACAATTTTACAAAATGGATCGAAGTTGTGCCACTACCAAATGTCAACCAAGAAGACGTGATCAATTTTATTAAAAAACACATTATCTATAGGTTTAAAATCCCAGAAACCATTACGACAGATCAAGGATCAATGTTCACTGGTCGAAAATGCAAGAATTTACTAAAGAAATGGGTTTCAAACTTTTAACCTCTACACCTTATTACGCTCAGGCTAATGGTCAGGTTGAAACAGCAAATAAAGTGGTGACTAGCTTAATTAAGAAGCATGTGGGAAAGAAGCCTAGAAATTGGCACAAGACTTTGGACCAAATTCTTTGAGCATGTCGAACCTCTCCCAAAGAGGCGACTAATTCCATACCTTTTCGATTGACCTTTGGTCATGATGCAGTATTGCCAATTGAGATCTATCTTCAGTCGGCGAGAATCTAGAGGCATCATGAGAACCCATCTGAGTCATATTGGAATATGATACTAGACGAATTGGTAGACTTAGATGAGGAAAGGCTTAATGCTTTAGAGTTATTGAAAAGGCAGAAGAAGAGAGTGGAACAATCTTATAATAAGAAAGTTAAAGGTAAGACTTTTTCGCCAGAAGAGTTGGTTTGGAAAGTAGTTTTGCCTATGGATCAAAAATATTGATCTTTGGGGAAATGGTCTCCTAAGTGGGAAGGCCCTTTCCAAATCACACAAGTTTTCTCGAATGGTGCTTATGAGATCGAAGAGTTAGATCAAGATAAGAGAATCTTGAGGGTAAATGGGAAGTATTTAAAGAAATACAAGCCTGCGCTTTGAGAAGTAAAAATAGCTAGAGAATAATCATACATGCAAAAAAATTGAAGCTAATATGGCGAAATAAAACATATTGCCAAGATGGCTAGATTCGTTATATTCAAAGAGTAAAGATAATTATTACATAACCCAAGGGGTAATGATGAAGTTCGCATAAAAGAGTGGAATTAGAACAGCGGGTTGGATTTCATAGTGGAGTACTTTGCCTTCAAGAGTTCTAGCCGCCTCTCACAGAGGGATTGGTTCGACCTCATGGTCTCCAGTTTTGATTCTAGTCTCTGAGCTATGTCACCGAAATCCAGACCTACGTTAAGCTCTTTCGCCATCTGAGAGTTGTCAAACTTTTCGAGCTCAGCGTTCTGATTCTTCGCTTTCAAAATTTTTGCTTGCAGCTCTTTAATATGTGCCTCCCAGGAGCTAATACTTTGGTTATTGGCTTCGATTTTAGTCTTGTTCTGCTCTTGGGTTTGTTCCAAATCAGCCAGTTGATTGGTAGATTCTGAAGCAGCATCCCGTGCAGCCGCGACTGAGCCAGTTTGATTTTCAATATCTTTCGAGATTTGTTTGATTTTGGCAAAGTCAGCAGCAATCCGATCGATCATTGAGGTCAGCTCCAAGATGATATTGGAAATTTCTGGAGAAGCAGTTAGAATGTCAACCTCCTTAAGAAGATTCTTCAAAGCAATTAGAGAAGTGGGGTCAAACTCAATGAGTCGAAACAAGTCACCCTTAAAAACCTTTTCTTTGATCTTTAACAATATTTGGCTGGAAGGATCAGTAGTGGATTGACCACCAGATACAGAGGGCGAATTGAGGTTTTTCTCATACGAACTTCCCCTAGAACCAAGTAAAAATTTCAAGTACTCACGGGGGTCGTTCTTTTTCAGAGCATCTAGTTCTTCTGCAGAAAGGGTCATGGAGGCTTTGCTCGAATCCTTCACAGTTGACAGATTAGGGTTAGGAGTTGTTTCGCCAATTATCTCTTCATGAATGTCTTCTTTATCTTCTTCATCTTGGTCATTACCCTCTTTGATGTTTTCAGCATCATCCATAAACTCCTCAATAGACATTGATTGGTTGGGGAACATAAAATGTTTACCCCCTCTTCCATAACATCATCTTGTTGGACGACATCTGAGGTTTTGACTCTTGGAGACCTATCATCAGCGTCGTCTTCGACTTGAACCTCAGGATTTTCCACCTCCATATCAGCCCCAGCTGTTTCAGCCTGTGTGTCTTTATCTTGATCATCTTCGTGATCGGATTCACTGGTGTAAGGAGCTTGAGTGGTAGTCTTAGGTGGAGAGGTTTCGCATTGTTTCTCGACTACTTGGTTGATTTTGCTCAGTGAGCTCTTCTCAGAGTCCTTTGCTGAAGTAGGGTGATATGTTGGTTCACCTTCACTATTAAGGATTGTTGGGTTGATTGATTCGGCAGCTGGTTGAGTTGAAACTCCTGCATTATCCTGAAAGATATAATCGAAGTTAATAGTCGAAGAGAAATACTAAGGAAAATGAGGTATATATGTGAATCATTTTGGTACCTTAGGAGCTTCTTCCTCAGGGCTTGAGTTGTCACTTTCAGGCTGCTCTGCAGCCTTTTTCGACATCTCTTCAGGAGTTGGCTCTAAGATGGTTAGTTTGGTAGGTTTTTTGATCAAGACCTTCACACCTTTCGCTTGAGATTGAGTAACGACTTCATTTATCTTTGGTTACCTTTTCTTCTTCTTCAGAGGTTGTTCAGCAGTCGGAGATAAGTCTTCATCATCAGATTCAACTATCACCAATGCATCATCCTTGGCCTTCCTTTTCTGGGGAGTTGGGTAAAACGTTAGAAAATATTGAACATAAAGTGACAAATTTAATAAGGGGTGTGAAAATACCTTTGTTGTTGTTGTTGTTGTCTTGCTCCCTTCCTATTCTTTCACTTCTGCAAGCTTTCTAACTGGCGGTTTCTTTGGAGGAATCTTCACAACTAAAATAAACAGAAAAACAGTCATTATATGTGAAAATAAATAGACAAGGAAATGTTGGGTCGAAATCCTCCCGTTCCACACCTTCATATATTTTAGATTCGATGCGAACATCTTCGATCCCAATATGAAGAGGCCCTTTGAAACTGTCTAGTGTATGTTTGGTCGGAACCACCCGCAGCGCTTTCGATTTTGATTGCTGGCGAAGGATTTTGATAGAATCCCCATAGACGAACCAGTCTGGAAATAGAGTGGCAAGGGCCACTCCAAAATCAGTGCTTGGCAGTCGAGGGAATTTGGGAGGAAACATATTGAAAGTCGTTTCGTATCATTTCTCAGGAGGAACGTACGAAGGGATCTTTAAGTTCTCCATTTTCTTTAAAAAAAATTCCTTCAGAGTAACAGCTGCGTCGCAGACGGTTCGACCAAGATCATCTGGTCAATAAATAGTTTCAAAGTATTTTTGGAAGGCTTGAATTTCTTTAATGTGCGTCGAAGTACCTTTCTTCACTTTTTCCTGCACAGAGAAGAAAGCCTTGTTAATGTGGTATGCAAATGCAGCCACGTCGAAAAATTCCTTGGCATAGTAAGCCTTCCACCAGTCATCGAATTGTTGAGTACAAAAGAAGCTTGGTTCAAAAGCTACTGGAAGAAGATGCGTTCGACCAACATAACGTGCAATCTGCTTAATGGCCATTGCTTCACTATGATTGACGTTGTAAAGAAGAAGAGCACTTTTCTTGTCATAAATCGGTCGGGGTAAGACTTGAACCAAGCCAAATTGTCAAGCGACAAGATTTGGTTGATAAGTAATTAGTGTGACTTGGCTTTTGGAGAGGTTAAATCTGAGGGTTAAGACCCTAGGAGTTAAGAAGGCTTCCCAAATTTCAATAGATTCTGCTGCTTAAGCCTTCGGCGACGCTGGAAATGGCCGGTAAACCACTCAGGACCACATTTCCTTGCCGCAAAAGGAGCCAATTGGGTGTAAAGTCATAACGTTTGGCGAACATCATGATGAAGTTGGTGAAAGCCTGTTAGACAGGTCGACCATCGTCAGCAGGTGTCAGTTTCGCCAAACGCGGGTCTTCTACTCTTCGATTCTTCACATCATCAACATCTTCATTAATTTGATTCTTGTGGGGAAGGCAAGCTTCGAACGAAGCATTCAACCACAGCTGAAGCAGCCAGAAGGGTCCAGAGAGGAGTAGAATTCCCTTGTCACCTAGGCTTTTGAGTTGGGTGACTCCTTCGCTCATGGACTCATAGAGGCTGGCTAAGATTAATTCGCTCAAACATAAGTTATGGCCAGAGTGTAATTGATTCACCATGGTCAGAAACTTTCTAGCAACTTGCAGTGACTTCGAGCAGAAGACACAACGTGACAGCCACAGAGCTAGGAAAGCTATATGTTTGACGTCTGACACTTCCTCTCTGCTCTTATCATGATAATGAGCTATGTGGGTCGAATAAACTGCCTTAGAGGTAGTAAAACCTATGCTATCCTCAGCCATAAAGTCAAGGTCGTAAGTATTCCCAGTAGGCTTGAGCCCTGTGATAGCGGCTATGTCGAAAAGAATGGGTGTCATCATGCCACATGGGAGATGAAGAGTGTAGTGGGTGTTGTCCCAGAATTACAAGGACGAAATAAGCATATTCGAGCAGTAATCAGGTCCTACTCTCGACAACATAATTAGGTCATAAATACCCATTTTCTTCCAAACATCAGATTTTATTTTTTCCAACTTGTCCAACCACCATAAATAATCAGAGGGATCCTTAAAGGTCGGGCTTGCTCTAAAAACTCTAAAGTTATTCATGTATCTAAGGTCAATCAATAGCCTCCTCAGTTAGAGGATCATTTGGATTAACAGGGTTTTCAATGCTAGTCTTAGGTTTCCTACATTGTCCAACAGTTTGTATTTATGGTAAGAGGGGAAGTATTCCTTAAGCCTAGCAGGATCTACAGTTAAATCAGGCAAAGGACCAAATAAAGGCAATGGCTTGTCAGAAACGGTTAAATGAATAAGTATCTGAGAAGCATAAATTCTCATTTTCTCTTCATTAAGAGGTTCAGGAAGATATTGCTGGTTTCCCACCATGGTAGGTCCAGAAACGGAATCAAACGGAGCAAGTTGAGAAATCTTTTTTGGAGCTCTCGCAGGTTTGCCAGCATCCTTGGTGACCTTGGTAGCATTTTGGTAGAGCGTGTGGAGGAAGCCATTTCTGGAAGAAAGTGAAGGAGACTGAGTTTTTGGAATGCAAGGGTTGCTGGGAAATTTGAGAGTAAGAGAACGCAAAAGTGGTAACAATTGTTGGAAAAAGTATTTATAAGTTGGGAAGTGGAAACGGTTTGAAAAAAGTTATGAAATATTTGGACTGATAGTGGGACACGTGTTTTCCCCACGATTCTTGATGAAGCGGTGGTAATAAGTGCCTACTTCCCCATGATCCCCTAGATCCTAGGAAAAGGTAATGATGATGGAGATTTTTGCGTGATTTGAAAAGACATGTCAGAGGTAGCAATAATGGCTATGACGTCATAGGTCTGCTGAAAGAAAAGTGAATAGTTGGAACCATGAGCAAGCGTCGAAGCCATGCAAGGTTTGAATGAGGCGTCGAATGACAGTCTAAAAAAATATCATTTTCTTCAATGATGTCGAAAATGATATTTTTGGGGGGCAATTTGTTAGCTCCTAATTTCGACACCTGATAGTGGATTAAGAGGTTTATTATAAGAAATGGGATTTCTGAAGTTTTGGGAGACTTCGACAAGAATGGTACTTCTAGAAGATTTAGTCGAAGATGTTTTCATGCAAGAGGGAAGTATTTTAGGGACTTAGAAATATTTCTAACAATTTGGAGATGTTCTTCGACAGAAGGTTGATGGGTGTCGTTCGATTCAAGGATTCAAATTTAAATAATGGAGGGAACTTTGTCCTTATCCATTTGAGAGAAAGAGACACGTGGTGAACATCTAAAGAATGAAGACATGCAGAATGTCATGTGTTTCGCTCTGATTAGTAGGCCGTTAGTGGGTAGTTATTTTTTACCATTATAAATAGCTAGTCTTAGTATTAGGATTTGTGTGTGTTAAAGTTGTACAAATTTCCCAAAATTACTCAGAGAATCCGTGTGTAGCGAGAAAAGAGTTTCTGAAGAAATGTACGTTTTATATAACACCATTTATTTTATTCAATGCAATCCAATTAATTTTCATCCAGAAGTTTACCTTCTTTCTTTTATTTTGTTAAGTTATTTTCCAATGCACTTTTAATTATTTCCTCGTATTACTTTCCTCGTATTACTTTCCTTTTAAGTATTGTCGAAATGCTTTTGTTTTCAAATATGAACGCAGCCGAAATGTTCAACATTATTCTCATATCTTTTAAAATTATTTTAGCACATGTCCTAGAATCTAATTTAGTCGATCCTGCAAGTTACTCATTTTTCTTATAAAATTGATAAATCAGAGGTTGTTTACTATTTTTCTCATTAACAAAACACACAATTTTAAATTTTCTTTATTCTTAAACTCAAAGTACTTTCTCAAATTCGCCTCTACTCAAGTGTACCAAAACTTCACTTATCCTTACCATAACTTAAACTTATTCGATCTTCATATATTTTTAATTCTCGTACATAACAACTTTTTTTAAGTAAATAAAAATCAAATTTTATTGAAACTAGGAATTGAACTACAATTATGAGAATGTGTTGTGTTTTTATAAAAAGTTCAACTATATTGTATATGTATAAAAAGTGATATATTATATATTTTTAAGTAAATTAATTTTTTTAAGAACCATCTATTAATATAAAATTGTTAGGTATAAATTAATATTAAACTATAAACTCATAAAAATGAATATTACTATATGAATCGTATAAACTATAAGTTACTATAATCTTAATCCATGATCTTCACAAACATAAAATCTTTAAAAAGTAGTCTTATCAAGACCATATTTCCCATCATGTTAACTTTGTTATTATTATTACAACTCCAATGCGGCCATGGCATGGAACTTGACTGACCCTTTCGAGCAGCTAATAGCTAAAGCCATATATAGGTTTTGTTTTGTTGCTCAATCACAAGCCATATATAAATAACTCAACTAGTTTACAAAGAAAAATGATCTTGTTTACGTTAAATTTTTTATTTCAAATATAGTGTAATTTAATTTTTTATTTTTATATATTTTAAATTAATAATTTATTTAAATTATTATATTATCAAAAAGTATGTTGTTAAGAGTTGAATTCTAAATCATTAACTCAGTACTTATTTATATTTATATTTTTAAAGTATATGTTAACACATAATCAATTAGATTAATGTACTTTATAATGGGAAAAAAGTTACTTAAATAATTTGAAAATTTTCAAAATTAGAGATGGAGCACTACTTTATATAGTTTTTATATCTTCGTTCTAAAATAAGTGTTATAATATATATTTTTACACCAATTAAAAAATGAGATAAATGAAGAAAAGAGAGTGTCAATTTTACTAAATTATCTTTGTTGACTATTAATGTATTTTAATTATTATTAATGTAAGGTGAGAGAAATAATAAAAGAGGAGTATTAATTAAGGATACAATTGGAAGATCAAATCTAAAAATGCATTGGAAACTAAAATGACATTTATTTTGAAACAAATAAATTTTACAAATGTGACATTTATTTTGGGACGGAGGAAGTAGTGTATTTCCGGTCAAAACAAACTCGAACAAACTTACAAAACTAACCAACAAAAAAGAAAAGATAAAAACTAACTTCGAAAAAAAAAGGACAAAAACCAAACGAGAAAAAGGACTAAGGTGGAAAGCTTTTGTAAAAAAATCAACTGCTTAGCTTTTGAATTCTATGGGCATGAGGTGGATGAGTTTGTCTTGAATTTTGTCACGAACAAGGTGACAATCCATCTCAATATGTTTGGTTCTTTCATGAAAGACAAGGTTGGATGCGATCTAAATGACTCTTGTGTTATCGTAGAATATGGTAACAAGTGCATGATGGGAGACCGAGAAGTCTTGAAGTAGATAAATGAGCCATTGAGCTTTGTAGGGTGTCTTTGCTATGGCCCGATACTCGGCTCTGGAGGAAGATCTGAACATTATTTGCTTATTTTTGCATTTCAAACTGATAAGGTTAGATCCTAGAAAGAAGTTGAAGTCGCTTGTGGATCTACGTGTAATGGGACATGCACCCCAATTAGAATATGTGAAACCTATCAGAATAAGGTTGGAATCAAATATGAAGAAGAGAATCATGGCTATAACATTCTTGATATACCAGAGAACACTATTTGTAGCTTGCATATGTGTGGTTGTTAGTTTCGATAAATATTAGCTCAACCTACACACAGAGTAACTTGTGTTAGGGCTGGAATAGGTTAAATATAATAGCTCACCAATGAGGCTTCTGTATGTGGATGGATTAGGAATAGCAGAAGGAGTATTATTATCAAGTTTCAAACTTGGATCCATGGGTCTGAAGTGAGTTTAGGAGTTAGAAGTCCTACTTGTTGCACGAGATTCAAATTGTATTTTCTTTGGCATAGTGTGATTCCTGCTGAAGACCTGGCAATACCAAACCCAGGGAAGTATTTGAGTGTGCCAAGCTCCTTGATGGTATATTGGTTTTCCAGGAATTTTTTAACGTCATTGATTTCTTTTAAGATAGTTCCTGCAACAATTAAATCATCTACATAGATAAAAATGCATGTCAAAGAATTAATAGACTTTTTAGTAAACAGCGAGTAATTGGATCTATATTGTTAGAAACCTAAATTGATAATATTATTGGTTAATTTATGGTTCCATTGTCTACTTGCTTGTTTTAAACCATAAATGGACTTGTTATGTTTACAAATAAGCCCTTTTTAGGAAAATTTTAGACCATGGGGACATTTCATTTAAACATCCTCATTTGCAGGTGATACATCTTTAATAAGGACAACAATTTTTTATGATGACAACTAATGTCTAATGGTAACAACTAGTCCTTGATGACAAGTCAAGTATAAGCAGTTAAGCGGTTAAATATGCAAACCAAAGAATTATGGTTTGTTGGACTTAACTATCCGATGATGGCAACCAAAAATAATTTAACTTAAGCTTTATCTCAAGTAAACTCATGCAAGTGTCTATAAGAAAGAAAGCATTCGTCAAAGTCTTGAAGTACAAGAAAGCCATGTCTCGATTAGTTTGAGTGAATACTTTGTAAAGCATAAGGGTGTTCTCGTAAAAGTGTATGGCTAAATCACACACACACGAAAATATTTTTCAAACTGCTTTTCCTCAAGAAAACATTTTCAAAAATGTCTTGAAGTTGTGCTACATGAGTTAGAAGCTGTCTAAAAAGCTTTGGGAAAATTTCTTGTCTTTGCCAATCGATTAGGAGAATTCAAAAATGCACCCTAAACAATTTGGACAACATCTTAATGACTGGATATCTTTTCTTACCATTTATAACTCAATAATCGATTGTTTCCAAGGCAACATATCAATTGAGACATAGTGTCAATTGATTGGCAAGTCATAAAATGAATTAAAAACTATTTCCTTTTTTTAGCAAAAATTAGCCTATAAATAGAGGTATCTTGTGAGAGCAAGGTTCATTTATTACATTGTTTTAATGATGTCAAAACTAGGATTTTTTTCGTACTTGTGTATTTTGGATGGTATCACCTTGTCTAAGTCATGCATTCATCATTTACAGACGTGCATAAAGATCCATATACATGTATTTAGACATATAGGATCACACACCATGTCAAAATGAGTTTTGAGTCATTTTTTATGCCTTAGGTCGACTCACATATGGTATAGGTCGACTCACAATCAAGAAAAATTGTGGTTGTAACTTTCTGGCATGCTTGCGTCGACCTAGGACTCCTACAGGTCGACGCACACAGAGATGAAAAAGTTTGAAAATTCACTGCCATGCATGCGTCGACGCATGGCTTCCGTGTAGGTCGATGCTGTTGGCTGGGGATTTCGACGCCATGTTCCCATTTGAGAAACTAAGTAAAAATTAAAGTTTCTTAAATTTGGTGGACTTCGACAGGAGCTGTTATGAAGTTCTGTCGAAGTAGTTCTTATAAGGAGACGTGCTTGAGCAAATACTTAGAAAAGTTCTCTTAGTATAGGAAGTCACTTTGACGAAGAGATATTTTGGATCCTTCCTTCGACAGAAGTTTGAATTTCAAAACATGGATAGATAACTGTCTTTTGTCTTTATCCGTTTCTCAGGGGAGACGCGTGACGAACTATGGCGAAACGAAGGCATGCAGGGCGAAACGTGTGAACTTTTGAAGAAATGTTTGTTAGAGACAGTTATTTCGACGTATTATAAATAGGGGTCTTAGTATTAGGATTTCCGTGTGTTCAATTATTGTACTATACTCAAAATTTACTCAAAGTATCCAAGTTAACGTGAGAAAAGAGTTACTGTTGAGAAATGTACGTTTGAAACACATACATTTTATTCAATAGAAATTTACTTTTTTTTATCATATTTCTCTTTACTGCACTTTTTACTTTGAAGTTATTTATCTTCATTGCATTTCTTTTACCAAGCTTTTACAAAGTTTAGTCTTTTTAACAAAGAATCAAAACAATTGTTTACATAAATGAATACTGTCGAAGTATTTTACAATTTTCCAGAAATACATTAAACACAATAGCTATGTCCTTAGGATTCATTAGTTGATCCTGCAAGTAAACCAAATTAATTTTTTTTGGAAGACCAACGGTTGTTTACCAATTTCTACGGTAAACAAATTGGCACGCCCAATGGGACAATGCTATAGTGTTTTAAATATTTCTTTTACTTTTTTTCGGAAAACTTTTTACTTTTAAGTTCTTCATTTTTACGATCTTTCGATGCTTCGTTGTATGAGACTTAGGAGTGGTAGAATAGCCACAAACAACGAAGAAAGGCCTAGAAGGAGATACATAAGGAGGATGGTGAATCCAAATCCACCAAGTAACCAAAATCCACCAAATGATGGAGAATTACCCCCTTCTTCTTCAGGGGGAAATACGGTTTCAGGGTCAGTATCTGAAGCCATACTAACCACGGCATGTTCGACGCCTATGCAGTCGATTGCGCAAAGTGGTCCCATTCCATCCTATGGGGGAACACAGGGTCTACCAACGACCCCCCCCTCCAGTGGGACATAATTTGTTCAGGCCTTATGTGCCTGGATTTTCAATGCCTCCAATAGGACGTGATCAATCTTATGGTATGCCAACATCAGTGATGGCAAGTTTGCACAATGCCTCATCAGCATTTGCAGACCCAATGGTGAATGTAACTTCGCCATTACAAGGATCTGGTTCAGGTATAAATAATATGGGTTGAATTAGTCAATCCTTAGGAACTGGATTTCCTACCCAGATGCCAAACATCACCAATAATTCTGCAGCGGTGATAAGGCAACAGATGGACGAAAGTAATCATGAGATGGTCCAGATGCTTGCGCAACAAATGGGGGTTATATTCAATCCCTTAATCCAAAATACTACCCAAACCAACCAACAATTGGCAACGCAAATGATGCGTATTACTAACTTCTTTGGTGTTCCATGTAACGCCCCAAATAATTATAATATTTATTTATTTAAATATTATGATTATGCGGTGTTTTGGTGCTTTGTGATGACTTTGTGACGTTGATGAATTAAGTCATTTTGTGGGGTAGCCTTGAGTTAAGGGAACATGGAGACCTTAGAATTATTAATTTAATTAGATTATTTTATTAATAATAATATTGAAGTAATTTGAATAATTAGAATATTATTTAGATTATTATTATTATTGTTAATTAAAATAATTAGGAGGCCATTAAGGGTAATACGGTAAAGTGGAGGGGATTAGTGGAGGATAACATGGTAAACAGGGATTAAGGCCCAAAAATCCATAGGCTTAACAAAAGAGAATTAGAGGGTTTTGAGATCAGAATTTTGCAACCCTAAGGAGTGACTAGAGATCTGAGGAAAGGAGGCTAGATTGAGAAATCAGCCATAGAACCCCGGAGAACGAAGAATTTCTGCTGGAATTTCGAGGTATGGGGGGTAATCCAGGTTAATATGTTTGATATGGGTTTAAGGTAGAAGTAACCACGTGTTTTCGTTTTCTGATGAATTCGTGTGGATCTGTGATGAATCTGTTGAGTATTTTCATGATCTGATGTATGTGATTTTTATGATGAATCTGGTGTAAATTTCTGTGTTTTGGATGTTGAACGATTTATTGATGCTGTGACGAACCTTGAATAACCAGATCTGTAAATCGAACCTGATAATAACTAAATTCAGACGTAGTAATTAAGCATAATCGATGTAAATGATGAAGTAAGATGAATAACTTAGATCTGGGATGAATCGAAATTGATCTGAGGCTGTTTTTGGGAGATCGAAGGTGCTGGAAGGAGAGACTTTGCGTTCAGATGCGAAATCTGAGTTTTGGAGGAGTCTCTGGTGATACGCGTATGGGAGAAGGCAATACGCGTATGGGAGAAGGCGATACGCGTATGGGGGAAGGAAATACGTGTATGGGGACACTCCCAAGGTGATACGCGTAGCGTACGCACCTGTTCCCAAGGGCTGATACGGCCCTCTGCTGGTACGCGTAGCATACACGTATGGAGATGATGGCAATATGTGTATGGGGGTGATGATACGCGTATGGAATTGGGGGAAAGGGCCTTACGCGTATGGGCTAGCCATTACACGTAAGGGAAAAGCTGAAGGAAAATTGAGAGGAAGACCCTCTCTGCTGATACGCGTATTAGAGCGTTCAATACGCGTATGGGGTGGCGTGAAGGTTGGGCCATACGCGTATGAGGGTGGTCCATACGCGTATGGGAAATGGTGTGTGCAGAATTTCCGTTCTTACGATTTCTGTCCCGATTTCGCTTGTGACGTGATTCCTTTGGGATGTATGGCTAAGATGAGATGATATAACACTGGTAATCTAGTAATGACGATAAATAGGATAAAAATCGGGAATTTATGTGATGAATTAACTATGACGCATTGTGAGTTATAATGATGAACTTTGACGAGTGCGACTTGGTGTGCTGTTATGATGTTTTATTTGATGATGAATTCATGAATGATGATGCAACCATGACGATTTTATGACGATGTTTATTATGACAATTTTGCATCATGCATTCACGGCATAGGAGGACTTCGGTTCATTTGGTGGCTTCAATCCCATTGTGTGGATTGAAGTGTTTTTATGATGTGCTCCGGTTCTTGTGTAGAATCGATCCTATTGGTGGGGATCTTTGGAGGGTGATGGCCCAGTGTACATCGATTATGACGATGTTGGTACCACATGCATGAGTCTGATGTTGCATTGTATACTATGTGGCATTGCATGAGATTATTGTGATTGATGTATTCTTGAGGTTATTGATGTTTTGTTGTTGTTGTTGTGTTGTGCTTTATCTTTTACGCATATCTTATATACTGATTACGTGATTACTCACCCTGCCTGTTTGAATGTTGCCTCCACGTGGGTAACGTGCAGGTGATCAGGTTTAGTTCCTTTGGTGCATGAAGATTTATTTTGAAGCACTTTTGATTTCTCTGTCGATTAGAGGGTCTTGCTCTGATATGTAACATCGGGTCGGGACGTTTGAGTCGAACGATTTCGTTCTTTTGTTTTGTGGACATGATGTTTTTCATGAGTTTTATTTGAGAAGTTTTGAATTATATAATTTTTGTTTAAACTTGATTTTTCCACTGGGTGGTGTTTAATTAACTTATGATGGTAAAACCCGTGTGACGGGACAGGTGGTTATTATGACGTTTTGTGACGATATGTGATGCCCTTTTTGGGATGTTACTCTAATTATTTTGCCGTATTATTGTGATGTTTTGTTGGGTAGAAAAAGGGTGTTACATTCCACAACCCCCTCGACATCCTCAGAGGGAATGGATGGTACAAAATACTGGGGTGGTCTTAGAAGAAGATCCTACAATTAACCAAGTTCAACCAAATGCACCCCAGGCGAACGTTTTAAACTAGAGGGCAGTAGTCAAATCGCCTATGGTCGAACCTCCTAGATTTGAACAGCCAATCCAGAGGGAACCAAGGGTAGTGATGGTAAATAGAAACCAGAACACTGATGAAGTAATAAATCAAGTTCGACACGAAGATGTAGTAGCGGATAATAACCTAGCAGCCATGGTCGAAAGGATTATGGCCAGGAATGGGGTAAATATTAGCCTTCATAGGGCAAATTATACATCACCTTTATCTGAATACATCTTGCAGTCATATTTACCCCCTAGATGGAAAGTCCCCAAATTCACTAAGTTTTTTTGGGATACTAGTGAGTCCACAGTTGAGCATGTGGCAAGATATTTGATAGAGGCTGGCGAAATTGCTAACAAAAACCTAAGAATGAAGTATTTCCCAAGCTCACTCACCAAAAATGCCTTCACTTGGTTTACAACACTGCCAGCAAATTTGATCCACAATTGGACTCAGTTGGAGAGATTGTTTCATGAGCAATTCTATATGGGACAAATAAAGATAAGTCTGAAAGAATTGGATAACATTAAAAGGAAGTTCTCTGAGCTAATTGACGATTACCTAAATAGGTTTCGATTACTTAAGGCTAGGTGCTTTACTCAAGTTCCTGAACATGAGTTGGTTGAAATGGCCGTTGGTGGCGTCAACTACTTAATTAGGAAGAAGTTGGATACCCAGTACCTAAGAGATATGGCCCAATTAGCTGATAGAGTTCGATAAGTCGAACGATTGAAGGCATAGAAGGCTAGGGCAAAAAATAATAGAAAGGATAGGGTAGCCTACGTCAAATTCGACGAAGATAAGCAGGAAACTAGTGTCGATTCCTTTTTCGACGAGAGTGAAATTGACCTTGCTGAATTGAAGCAAGGCCCACCTTACTCATATAAAGTTTTAACGCCGTCAAATGGAAAGAATCCAGTCGATTCTGAAAAAAACGATAGGTTCCCTAAAAGGACCTATACTTTCAATGTCACCAAGTGTGACAAAATCTTTGATGTATTAGTTAAAGATGGTCAAATGATAGTGCCTCATGGCGCTAAAATGCCTCCTTTAGAACAAAGGTAAAAGAGAGGTTTTTGTAAGTATCATAATTTTCTTGGCCTTAAAACATCTCAATGTTTTCTTTTCAGGGATCTCGTTCAAAAAGCAATTAAGGAAGGAAGACTCAAATTTGCTGATAAGTCAAAGAACCAGATGAAGGTGGACTCTGATCCCCTCCCCGTTGCTGATGCACACTATTCAGAGCCATCCATGGTAAATATGGTCGAAGTGGATGATGACTTCACCAGTAATGCTGAAATGGTTGAAGCTACTGATGGCTTCACTAGAATAGTTGCTGAAGACTCTGATCAAGAAACCACTGAAGGTTTCGTCCAGATTGCTGGAAACTTCAATCACGAAGTCACTGAAGATTTCGACAAAGAAGTCACTGAGGGCTTCACTAAGAAGGTCACTGACGACTTTCAAATTGAAACCACTGAAGGTTTCATGAACGAAGCTGCTGAAGGCTTCGATAATGGGACTACTGAGGGTCCCAACCAAGAAATTTCAATGTGTGAAACTACTGATGGTTTCATACAAATCAATGAAATTAAGGCAACTGAAGGCCTTAGGATGAAATTTCAAGAATTGGATATCTCTGCAGGTACCAACGTTGGAGTTAACATGGTCGAGATGATCCAAGAGTCCGCGATGGAAGTGGTCAAATGCACTCTTAAACAAGAAGACTATGCAAAAGTGGCATATCCAAAACAAGAAGAAAATCTGGTTGAGTTTCTTCACAAATGCCAGTGAAAGAATTCCCAAGTGATGTTGTGTCCCAGATGCAGTGCTGTCTTTGACAAAAAAGCTACAGAGAACATCCAAGGGGTTCGACGGGCGAAGGATAGTAACAACTGGAGGAACTCAAGCAACCATGGCATTTTCAACAAAAAGGGAGCACCAAGAAGATATAATCAACATGAACCAGGGGTACGTGGCAATAGGCCATCAACATTCAAGCCCACTTCTGATGCCCCCAAGGGAAAGTGGGTGAGGCCATTTGAGAAAAGAGAGAATGACCAGAAAAAGTGGCAAAATTTCGAAGTCGAAAGAGGATCTTCGATAGCGTACTGAAGGGAGTTCCAAGCTTTCAAGAAATCAGCTTGGCATTCAGAAAGCTACAAAGGAAATAATCTAATGACGAGGTCTCAGTGGAGACGCCACCAAAGGAAGCGTAAGGCTGAGAGAGAAGCTGCAGAAAAAGAGAATGTTGAGTCTAGTAGCAATGTGCAGATAAAAAAGGACAACATTAAAGACAAAAAACCTGTCGAGAAGAAAGTCATCGAAAGAAAGCTCAAGAGTAAGCAATTTCAGTGTGAAATTCACTACTCTTCAATGGTGAAATTGAGCTCTAGTGTGGTTTGGGGAAAAAGATGAAGATGGATGTGTAGAACTTGCAGAAAATGCAGAGAGAAATGAGAGAATTGAGAGTGAAAAGAGTGAAGAATTGTGAAAATGATTGTCCTTTTGTGAAATGGTGGAGCTTTGTTTATATAGAGACTAGCTTTGGAGTAGACTAGGTTTGGAATGTGCTTTGGAGTGAGCTTTGGAGCTTGCTTTGGAGTTAGTTACACTCAACTCACAGAGCAGAAGTTGACTCGGTTAGTTAGTTAGTTAACTCGGTGGAGCAATCCCAATGCAAATCCAAATCAATGGTTCTCGTGCTTGGAAACTAAGTAACATGGTGGACTTAATTCAAAGTGATCTATTAGAATAAATGTAAGTGGAGTGTCTTGAATGGTCTTGAACTGTCTAGAATGTTCCACACAATGCTAGAATCAAGTAAACTCCAAGAGAAAAGAGAGTGCAAAGCTGATGTCATGAAAATGCAGCAAAATCTGCATTTTTACAAGGGTTAATCGATTAACCCATTTGCAACAGCAAATGGTTAATAGATTAACAAGGTCAAAATTTGTCCAATTTGCTTGAAAAATGTGTTATGGCCACGGTTCCGATTTTTGCCCTATTGTTTTGATGAATAGGCATAGAAACCCTTGTTTTGTGCTTGTGTTGATGATGTGATAACTTTGTGAGGATGTGATTAATCGGGCTTGAAAAACCTGAATATTCCTGTAACAAAAAACACAGAGAAAAAGTGTGAATGTGTATGCCAGCGATGCGAATGTGCATGCTTATGCAAAAGGCAAAAATGAGAGGTCAAATTCTGGGTTACGACAGATCCTTCATCCTTTTGGTGTCAAAAATCCTTGTGTGTGTTCTCTATAATCCTTTTGGTGATAGATCCGTCATCCTTTTGGTGTTGGAGATCTTTGTATGTGTTCACTATCATCCTTTTGGTGATAGATCTGTCATCTTTTTGGTGTTGGAAATCTTTGTGTGTGTTCTCTATCATCTTTTTGGTGATAGATCAGTCATCCTTTTGGTGCCGAAAATCTTTGCGTGTGTTCTCTATCATCCTTTTGGTGATAGATCCGTCATTCTTTTGGTGTCGGAAATCCTTGTGTGTGTTTTCTATCATCCTTTTGGTGATAGATCCGTCATCCTTTTGGTGTCGGAGATCTGTGTGTGTTCACTATCATCCTTTTGATGATAGCAAGTTGTGTTGTGATCCAACCATCATCTTTTTGGTGATGACGATCTTTGTCATTCTGATTTAACCATCATCCTTTTGGTGTTGGCCATCTTTGAAGTATTTGTGAGCTCACTATAATCCTTTTGGTGATAGCCAACTTTATTGATCTCACTGATATCCTTTTGGTGATAGCCAGCTTTAATGATCTCACTAATATCCTTTTGGTGTCAGCAATCTTTGCAGCTTTGAACTTACTGTGATTCTTTTGGTGTCGGTAACTTCTGTCATTCTAATCTCATTGTCCTTATGCAAGTTATTCAGTGTCCACTCGAGGGTCAACATTGATATGTTATCTTGCTTCCTAAACATCTTTCTTTCTTTGAAAGTATGAACACCGTAGCAATTCATCTTACTAGGTTTAAGGCAATTAGATAGGGATAACTGTCATACCCCAAATTTGTCCTACCTGTATACTATTACCCACATTTGTGTTTCTGTTTACTAACCATTATTCAAAAATCCAAAAAAAAATATGAAGTTGCTTTCATTTTTCTTGTTGCCTAAGTCCAAGTTGTTGCAAGGTTGAAATGGGCTTCAGGCAAGGCTATCAGGTCAGGAATGTGTGCAGCATTGATTGAATTTCAATTGGTTTTGACCTAATCTTGGTCAGACAAGAGTTTGTTTCATGATCAAGGCATCGGGGTATGATTTCAAATGCTTCATGATTGAGGATCATCAATGACCAATTCATTTCCAATTAGGGTTTTATGCACTGAGTCATGGTGTGATTAATTTCAAGGCCTGTTCATTTAGTCCATAGTAAAGATTCTGATTCATCATAATTCAAGTGGCTATGTGTTCAAGATCGATTCATTTGTGGATCCATTCCTCAAGGTATGATCATTTTTGGTCATGACATTGTCAAAGAGTTTTCAAGTGCACAATTTGGTTCATGTTGAGTTTTCATTTGATCAAGTGATGTCCAAAGCATTTTTTGTAAGAGTGATTATCATTGTTCAACATAGAATCAAGTCTTTATTCGATTTCGAGTAAAGATTCAAGATTGGTGATTTTTTGGAGTCAATTCAAGGCATTGCAAAGTAAATTCAAGAGTGCAAAAAACATTACAATTCAAAGTCCACATTACCAAGTTTCTACAAAAAAAGTCAAAATCCCATTACCATTTTTTCCCATTTACCATTTTTTATACAAAAACCCATTACTACAAGCCCATTGCCTTTTTTATTTTCACAAGTCCAATTCACAAAAAATTTACAACAATCCATCAAACTACACAAGCTCATGATACATATACACCGAGCCACAAGCAGCCAAACAATGGAGCCACTTTCATACACTTAAAACAAGCTTCCTACAAACAATTGAAAAGCCAACGTAAACCAAATCTCCCAATGCGCATTCCACAACCATCTGTACGACATGAGCCAAAGTTCATCACATAAAGCTTACGTAAACGACGTAAAAGAGAAAAACGAACAAAACGCACAAAGTTTACATAAACGGAAAATTCATTCACTCACCACTCCTCTATAAATACAAGTCACTCTTACCTCATTTCCCAAGCTCTCTTGAGCCAATTTTACTGTGCACAAACTCATCCTCAAACCTCTTTCAACATTCAAACCATTAATCACTCAAACACAACCCACAAATCAACAACAACACTTCAAATCCTTCAACCCACAACCTACTGCAACCTTCAATCATCTCCCACAAAACTCACAACAACAACACGCCACTGAGAGATCACGAAACAAACCAAAAGTGAGAGTGATTTGAGAAATGAAATAGAAGAAGAAATAGAGAGATTGAGAGAGTGGAGAAGAAAGAACGAAACAGACGGAAACGATGAAGCACGCAAACGAGATTGAAGGAAAGGAGAGACATCTAACGTGAGAGCATGGAGATCTGGAAAAAGAAAAAGACGTGTTTCAATGTATGCTGAACCCTTTTTTTATTTTTTAAAGTTAGTTGGTCTTGCTGATTTGGGCTTTTAAGCCCATATGTTCTTCCTATTCACACACCTGATCCATGAGCGTCACCCCTCCCTCTTTCCTCTATTTATTTTTTTATCTTTTACAATTTCTATTTTCTTCTATTTATATTCTAAATTTTTTTTATTATTTTATTTGGTTTTGTTTATTTTTGAGTAGATATCTCTTGTTTCTTATTTTGTTCCATCTTTTTTACTATTCCATTTGGATATTTTTTCATTTTTGTCAATAAGTCTGGATATCATAGAATGTTGGTTATTGAAGTTGTTTAACCTTCATTATTTCAAATCTGTGGGGAATGATCATTTGGATCATTCTCTATACTTTGGGATAGTGATAGGTTACCTTTGATTAATCGATGGAAGTTCTTGATTAAGATTAGACTATTCTCTTTTTCTTTTTTGTGGCATTTCTTTAGGGAAATGATTCACATATCATTTCCCTAGCATGTTTTAACACAAACATTGTTATTGACCGGCCTCCCATAGTATGATCTTCCTCATAGATTGTGCTATGGTTGCTTAACATAGCGCTAAATTGGTTCCGATTCGAGAAAGTGATCATCCGATCAATAACAATTAATAACTAACTTCTAACTTTTACATTTCCGCCCTTTATTCTCTTGCTATCTACATTCCGTCATTTACCTTTTCGTCATTTACTTCATTGTCCATATATTTCATTGCTCATATTGTCATTCTCATCTTTATTTGTTCGTCTCATTAAAAAACACAAAAACATGATAAGATAATCAAAAACCCTAAAAAACTTTCAAGCTTGGACTATGGTTACTATTATTTGCATCATGGAGTTTGGACCTTGTAATTAAACCCTAGCAAAGGAGAAGCTTTGGATTGGACTTCTCTACTTTTCTTGCTTTGTCTTAAGACACTTTTGCACATCAGTCATAGCTTACTCTTGGGCTTTCTTACAATGAGACTTATTCGATCAATTACTTCTAGTTGGTCGTCTAAAAGACTAGCCCACTTTGCTAGTACACTTGTAGTTTATTTTTTATTTCATCCCCATTTGAGAAAATGTATCCCCACTCCCATGACGTGTAATAACTTTACCATTTTCTCTTTGCTTGCTAGTTGCTTAGGTTTTCCTTAATTTATGAATAAAATCAATCACCCTGTTTCAAAAGAACAAATAAGCTTGATCCAACGTCAAGCATTTTCATAACAAAAACCAATTCAATAGGGTTTCCATCACCATAAACCCTCAACCAATTACACTCCACTTTGCATTTACCTTTTGTAAGTCGATTGCCTTGTGCATCACCATCAACCTCCCCATTTACCAAGACATTTTTCATAATCATCCAAACAAACCCTTGATCCAACATCAAGTGGCTTTTTCTCAAGAAAATTCAAAACACATTAAGATGCGATTAGAATTGTGCGCCATGAGCCTTAAGTGGTGGAGAAGGAGTGAGAATGGAGCTTTCCTACACTCACTCTGATGATTTTGACACAAGACGTTTGACTTGGTAGCTCGAAATGATCACCTCTACCCATAGTCTTTAGTGCAATCCTAATCAAGAACAATCTATTCAAAAAACCTAAAAACAACATCAACTCATCAAACTCTTTTTTGCGCTTTAGGGCCTCACTCCGAAAATCCTTTTTCAAGGTAAAATCAACCAACAAACACTTATTTTTTAAGCTGAACTACGAAGCTCTGACTTCCTCATTGCACCATACGGGTACTTAGGCACGAGGCCAACGCCGAGGCGAGCACCCTAATAAAAAACATCCATTTCTCCTTTAGCAGATAAACCTTTAGATAAACAACACCCTTTCATGCCTCGTTGAGTACAACGGATGTAGGGGGTGTTAATACCTTCCCCTTCCATAACCGACTTTCGAACCCGACATTAGTTGCTGAAATTCTGGTATGCAGATCTCAGATGTCCTAAGAGATGTCGAGACACTTGATCTCTGCTTCAAACACAATAACAAGAAGGAGCACAATAAAAATTTTAGAAAGTAAACGAACACACAGTAATTGTTAACCCAGTTCAGTGTACAACAACACCTACGTCTGGGGGCTACCAAGCCAAGAATGAAATCCACTAGATAGTATTAATTCTTAGCTAAACAACCTCCAGTTTAAAACTTATCACTTAATCACTACCCGTGCTTAATTTCTACCTAAGACTCTCCTAGGTATGAGACATTTCTCAATTCTCTTTCAATCACAACAGTGACAGAAATTACAACTCAATGCAAACAGTCCAGCTCTAGTATCAACACGATACAAGAGAGGCTCACAAATACACAAACCCTAAAACTCACTAAGCAACAATGTATTTTTCACATTTTAATTAGGTTAAATCCATCCTATTTATAACCATAAACTAGACTGGATTTGGGCTTCAAAAATGCAGCAATTCTATTACACAGAATCTGCAACATATTTTCCTTAAGAATAGTTTCTTCAATCCAAAGTTTCCTAAAATGTCTCCACACTTAGAAAACACCATCTTCAAATTCAAACAGAATCTCTTATTCCTCAATCTTGAACGCCACCTAGGATAACCAAATATTCCCACAATATTCTAAAATCTGGAAATAATTTAGCAGTATCAAAACTAGAAAGTAACAAACAAAGATGTCGAATCATCATGATAGGACATCTTGTCCAACATCTTGTTCTTCAGTTTGTTCTTCATGTTAGGACATCTTGTCCAACATTTTTCTTTCAAGTTAGTTTTACCAAAATTAATGCCAATCTCGAAAGCTTGGACTTATCAGTTGCGACGATCATGTTCTATCCTTTTACCTTTCCATGGGTTTTATCGATATTTTCTCTTTCCCTCTTTTGGGAATAAATAAAGTTTGGTGGCGACTCTTCTGTCAGTCAATCCGCGAGCTTTTTATCGCGAGGTCGTATTCTCCCTTTTTTCCGAGATACGACAATTATCACAATAAAGATTAGTGAGATCCATAATGTTAAGAACTATATCAAGTTCAATAATAAACATCTTAATCAAAATAACCTCTTTTGCTGTGTTTGAGGTAACAATATACTCTGCCTCTATGGTAGAATCACTAGTTATTTCATATTTTGAACTCTTTCAACTCACAATGCCACCATTTAAACAAAACACATAACCAAATTGTGATATGAAGTCATATTTATATGTTTGAAAGCTATAATCGGTGTAATTTGTTACAGGGAGCTCTTCCTGACCTCCATATTCAAAGAATGAATCCATAATTTTTCTTAATTAATTAAGAATATTCTAGACATCAGCCTAATAACCATCACTGGTATCAAACTAGTACCTGCTAGTTGTGCTCAAAGAATACGAAAGATCTGGTCAAGTACAAAACATTACATACATGATAAAGCCAATTACAAATGCATATGGAATCTCATTCATGAGATACATTTCTTATTGTGTTGAATGGGTTGTGCTTTTAACAGACAAGCGCCATGTGACATGGGTATGGATCCTTTCTTGGAATCATACATATTTAAGCGTCTAAAAAATTTGTTCATGTGTACTCTGACTTAGGCCAAAAGAAATTTGAGATCTATCAATATAGATTCTTATTTTAATATATTTCTAGCTTAATTCAAATATATCATAGAAAAGCAATTCCCCTACCAAGTTTTAACTTATTTCAAGGTAGGGATGCTATTTCCGATGAGTGATATGGCATCCATATATAACACAAGAAATACAACTATGCTCTCACAAACCTTCTTGTAAACACAAGGTTCATTTTCATTTTTAATGAATTCAAAGTTTCTTACAATCTCATTTAAACAAAGTTTCCAACTTTAAGAAGTTTGCTTTAATCTATATATTGATCGCTTCAACTTGCATACTTTTTTGGCATTCTAGGATTGTAAAGGCTTTCATGTTGTGTTGTGTCATGTACACCTCCTCAAGGATATTTCCATTAATTAAAGAAGTGTTGATGTCCATTTATCATATTTAATAATCATGGTATGCAATGATGGAAAGTAAAATCCGAACTAATTTAAGCATTGCAATAGGTAAACAAGTTTCATTATAGTGTATGCCATGAATTTTCTTGAAACCTTTAGCAACCAATGGTTACTTATAGATATGTACCTTACCATTCATCTATGTCTTATTTTTTAATACCCGCGTGCACTGTATGAGATTAACCCCTTCAGGTGGTTCAACCAAAGTCCATATTGTAGTACCCCAAAATTTGCCCTACCTTTTTCTGACTTTTTTTGGCTTGTGCTTTACTCATTTGCATTCCATTAGGCCATATTCATAATAATATCATTGCATTGGTCTTCTAAAACATGGGATCAAAGGATTTTCTTGGCCTTATTCATAAGGGATTCAGTCGGTTTCTATTCCCGGTTAAGTTGGAGCAAGAGGTTGAGTTCTCCTCGTTGTAATCTTCCTGATCTGAGGTTTTCCTAGTCACTTTGGATCTGAAGTGGGATGTGGATTGAATGTACTCATGTGACTTGCTTGGAATTCGAGACACAACTCCTTTTTTCTAACTCATGTTCATTTAATACATTTTTCAATTATCCAAATATCCAAATATCCAAAAATCCATTTTATCCAATTTTAGTTCATTTCTATTCAATTATCCACTATTTAATCCATTTTTCTATTTTTATCCAAATCACTTCCAATTATCCAATTTTTATATCCATTTGTTTTTAATCCATTTTCCTTTTTATCCTTTTAATTTCAAATATCCATACCATTTCTAATTCAAACAATATCCAAATTTTACACCAATTTCTAAATCCATATTTCATATCCATCTCCACATCCAAAACCAATAACCATGTTGGATATCCATTTTATTCCATTTATTCATTCACAATCCATTATCCATTTTTCCAATTAACCATTTATTCATTCATAATCCATGTTATCCATTTTTCCAATAAAACATATCCATAAGTCTTCCAAGTATCCATATCCATCTTTAGGTTCAAAATCTACATTTAGATCCATTTTAGGTCCATATCCAATCCAACATCCATCAAACCAATTTCCAATCCAATTTGGATCCATTTTCAAAGTACAACAAAAAGTCCATAACCATTTCAAAAACCCATATCCATTTTATTTCAAAAATCCTTATCAAATCCATTTATCCACATTTCAATATCCATAATCCACTTTAGAATCATTTCTTCTCTATTCTAATCCAATTAACCATCCATCTATTTTTGCAAAAAAACCATTAACCAAATTCATTTTATCCATATGTTTCTCATATTCAATCCATGTTTGTTTTAATAAAATTCATTGCAGAAAAAGAAACTTTTAACAGAATCTCGTAACAGCTACTCAACCATTCAATACAAGCTCACTGCAGATTTTTTTCTTCACTAACAAAAATCACAACAATTCATATCAGAAAATTACAACAAAAACAAAATTAACAGAACCTCTAACTTCTCTAACAAGTTTCCAACTAACTCTAACTGAATTTCACCTGCAAAGACCAAACTACCCTCCCTAATCTGATATAAATCACCATCAGGTTCAGTTTTGGGGGAGTTCTTCATTTTCTGCAAAATCACCATCATCTTCATTCTTCAAGATTTGGACTCTCTCTGCATTTTTTTTTTCATCCACACTTCAAGCTTCTTCCTCATCAAGCTTCATCAATAAGCTTCAACGAAAGCAGAAAACAAGAAGAGGAGAAGATGTAACAGAATTGAGAGAGATCATCACGAACCTGCAAGAACTATTCACCAATAGTTTCTAACTGAATTCATCCACAACGCCATAGCTTCATCTTCATCTTCATCGAAGCTCGATTGTTCCTTCATCATCAATTCATTCTCTACAAAAAAAATTCAAAACAACTCAGCCTGGTTCTGCCATTCAAGAACTCCTCAGATTCACCGATTGCAAGCAAAAGAAGAAGTCGCGAATTGAAAAAAAAGAAGAAGAATTCATAGAAGCTTGCAACAACAACAATTTCAGAAGTAGATTGAAAGAGAGGAATCGGAAGTGCAGCGGAGTTGATAATACCTCTGGTTTTCTATTTCTTTCTTCCGCCGATCTGAAGACGCACCGGACGGTTCTCCGGTAGGTACGTCATCGCTATCCAAAATTCGATTTCGCACTTCATTTGAATTGTTCGTGTGATTGTTGTGCGCTCATTGATCTGTGTTTCACCGTCGGAGTCTTAGATCTAGTCTCTTTTCCGCGTACGTTGTTTATCCGCGTGAGGTATTGTTGAACTCGTTTGAGAGTGAAGATTTCTGTTGTTACGTTGAACGGCGGCTAGGTTGAGAGAGAGAGAGAGAGAGAGAGAGAGAGAGCAAACAGAAGTGAGGTGGTGAGATTGAAGGAGGAAGGCGAGTGTTTCACGGCCCGACGGCTAAGTCCATCTCCGGCGAAGCTTGGACGAAGGTGTAGAGAGCGGAGAGGAAATAATAGTTGATGGTGGATTCGCAAGCCGAATGGCGACGGAACGATGACGTTGACGGTTTGGTTGAATATTGAATGATGGAAGAGGTTGACGGCACGGTGAAGGTGGAGTTGAGGAAAGGTTGTGTAGGGAGGAATCACACGGCGGTTGTTTTGTGAACGGAGGATATGGTGATGTCGGAAGAAAAAAGAGATTCATGATGAAAGAGGATTCGACGGAGGGAGTAAGCGGAGGGAGAGATGAAGATGATGGTGGAGGCGGCGCAACAGGGGAGTGGCAGTGAGTGTTAGGTTTTTATTTTTTCTGAGTTTGTCATTCACTCTTTTAGGTTGAGGATTATTGGAACTGGATCGGGCTTGCTCTTAGCCCATTTTTGTTTTCATTTCCACACCCCTTTTACTATCACACACTTCCTTGGCTGTGCAACAAAACCTTGGGCTTTTGAGCTTAAGCCCGTGCGCATGCTGGCCACACCATTCACTATCCACGCCCTGCTTCACTCAACGTACCCCCTGGCCATGTTCAAAGGACATTGGGCCTGAACTTTCAAGCCCGTAAACCTGATTTTCAACCACGCCTCCCATTTTCTGCTGCACTCTTGTTTTTTTGGTTTTAGTAGGAATTAATTTTGATTAACTTTTTAGATTTATTTTAAGGTTATAATTTAATTCTAGATTAGATTTTAATCTTAGAATTAGTTCACATTTTTTTATTTTGTTTTTTTTAATTAGAAATTAACTTGAATTAGTCTAGACTTTATATTTTAGTTTAGAACCATTTTAGTCAATTAGATTTTATTAGAATTTAATTGAAATTAATTTTAGGATAATATTAGTTTTAATACTAGAATTAATTTTAGGACTAATTGTTTCTTAGAATTAGTTTAGATTTAACTTGAACTAATTTTAGGATTTATTTTAGAATTTTAGATTAACTCTTCTTGTTAGATTTTAATCATCTTTTTTATTAGCATTTTAATTCTAGCTTGGTTATTTTTGACCATGGTTTTAATTGCCTATTCTTGTTAATTGTTGATTAATTTCTGTTTAATTCCTGATTAAGTGCTTCTCTGCTCACTTAATTTTCTTCATCCCTCTTCGAGATCAACTTAACTTCCATCTTGGAAGTAAGTTGCTTCTTATGTTCTTCTCCCTTTTTTAGGATAGTGTTCTTATACCTCACAAACTATTAGGATCACTCCCTTAACTAATCAATTAGGATCGAGTCTTAGTTCACATAGATTTTTACCTTTGATCCGCTCTTGAGTCTTCCATCTTCTCGTCTCAAAGAAAATTCAAAATATCTAATAAAGGTAGGCATTTATTGCATTTAGGCCTTTCATATAAAGAAAAGATTAAAAGGGGTCTTCTCTTATAATCTTAGAATGTGTAGCATATAGCCCATCTTGGGTCAATGTGTTAAACATTTGATCTTGTATGAGGGACTTAAATGCAATACTTGTTGAAGGTACAAATAAAAAACACTTCTTCATTTCATAATCAACAAAAACACTTAATAAACACAAGTATGCTAGTGTGTTTGAACCTTAACAATTAGAACTAAGTGTAAGGGTCTTCTTCACAGTTAGTGTACTTTCTTACTCATTCCATCTTGGAATGTGAGAATGTACACATTCCAATGACTAAGATTTAGATACACTATCATATGCGAACAAATGAAATCTCTTAAAAGATAAAAACAAACAATAACGTCTTTCCTTCGGGAATTCTTTCCTCATCTCCTTCAGTCATTCCTTAAGGATGCGTCATTTCCGTTCTACCGCAAACAGGTAACGCCTAAGTCTCCCTACAGCGAGCTGCAACACCTAAACTGCTAGGACGCGAATGTTGACGTATTTCACTAAAAAACACAAACAATCCATCCCTAGTGAGGGGAACTACGTCGCTCTGATTCTCATGTTCCCGATGAGATACGTAGGCAGTGGGGTAGGGTCCATTCGAGCACTTCTTTTATTTTCCCTACATTTGTTTCTTTTTCTCCATTCCTTTTCCAGTATCTTTTCCTACACCCTTTGATTGAAGCAGCAAGCGTGGATCCCATCGGGTACGATGGACGCGTGGGGGTGCTAATACCTTCCTCTCGCGTAACCGACTACCGAATCCAGTTCTCTTGGTCGCAAGACCATACTCTTTTCCTTTCCTTCAGGTTTACGCAGTGTTTCCTTTCCCTCTCGTGGGATAAATACACATTGCTGGCGACTCTGTTTCGATGCCACTTTCGCTTTTGTACTAGGATGAAAATCCCGGGGAGCGACAACTGGCGACTCTGCTGGGGACCGAACCCAGAACCTCTGGTTTCCTTAGCGAGTCAATCCTAGCGCTTGTCTGTTTTTCTTTCATTGGGTGTTTATTGTTGTGCTGTATTTACCGTTTTATTGTATGGTTTTTTGTTGCTTTACTGTACATTACTGTATTTACTGCATTTTAGCATTTTTATATTATGCTATGCTGGACTGTGCTGTTTTCTGTTTGGCAGGATGGGATTTCTGAGAGATAAGCCCATTACACAGGCTTGAGTATACACTTAGGATTAGAGTGGAGAGTAGTGGGACCTACGTGCCATCTGGAGTGCGTTGGGTATTCACGAAATTCACAGCCAGACGAGGCTATCTTGGGACGCATTCTGATGTGTGCGTCTTGCACATGTTAGGGTGTTGATCTAGAGAGCTGTCGACTCTGGTGACAATTCCCGAGGACTCAGTTGCGGCACTCCTCCCAAGATGTGACAGTGGCAGACCACATTCTGTGGCAAACCCATTGCACATTCTCGATCCGAGGACCCAATGCTGGGAACTTGCCATAGGATTTCCTTTTTGAAAGAGAATTAGTGGAGGCACTCCTCGATTGGCGATAGTACTGTACCCCGAGGGATGAATGTACTATTGCTTCTCGACCTCAGTGCCTGAAGCTGAGGATCTTTCGTTTTGGAGAATCAGTTGAGGCCTCATCGATTGATGATGATGCCAAACCAGAAATGGTGAACGTATCATCATTTCTCTCGACCTGAGAGTCCGGGATACTGAACATCCTAATACCCACATGTGAGAGGGGCGGGTTATTTACAGGTTTGCAGGTAACCCTGACCTTCAACATACCCGGTATTTTGGATTTCCTATCAGTGTGGACTTATCAGCCTGGTATTCTGGTATTCTAATCATCCGGTATTCTGGTATTCCGGTATTCTCTTCAGAACAGACTCATGAACTCCTTCATTCATCAGCACAGCACAACACTTATTCAGAATATGTGGAAGCTTTGATCCCATGTCTTATTGCATTCATATTATTGCATTGCATTTGCATCTTGCATAATTTTTGCATATCCTTCTCCAGGGCAGACCAGTGAGCTCATCCATCCTTTATCTGAACTGCAGTTTAATTTCCCGACTTTTGTATTGGACTTGAATCAACCTTGGGAAGGATCATGAACTCTGGGGAATAGAATTAGTTTGTGACTAGGGCCGATTTCGAATTGATGAAAACTAAGTTGGACCAACTTATGGAAGCTATGGCCACCATGACAAGGGGAGATGCCAATATTCAAAGTAATGAGAATGTCATTCCACCTCTGGTGAACAATGTTGCTCAAGCTCAGCCTGTACAGATCCCGGTTGAGAATCATGCTATACACGAGCGTGCCATCTTCCGAGATGGGCATTCATCTTCTCTTGATGCCACAGATTATCAGAGTTTTGCCTTCTCTATGCCAGATGTCCAAGGGGTAGTTTCAAAGATGAAACCTAAGGATCCAAGGGCTGTTCAGTTCGATGAAAGATACCGTGTGTTGGAGGAAAATTAAAGCCCTGGAGAGGCGTGATACTCTTGATTTGAATGCTTCGAGCACGTGTTTGGTGTCTGGCCTGGTAATGCCTCCAAAGTTTAAAATGCCGAAGTTTGAGCAATACAAAGGAGATAGTTGTCCGAAGCTACATTTGGTGATGTTCTGCAGAAGAATGACCTCACATGTCGACAATGATAAGCTCATGATTCACTGTTTCCAAGACAGTCTGAGTGGGGCATCTTTTTATTGGTATATGCAGTTGCAGAGTGGTAGCATCCGATCATGGTCGGATCTAGCCAACGCCTTTGCGAAGCAGTACGATTATAATCTTGACATGGCTCCCAGCCGGATGCATTTGCAAGACTAGTCTCAAGCAGATAATGAATCATTCCGAGAGTATGCTCAGAGATGGAGAGCGTTAGCTGCTCGTGTTCAACCGCCACTTTCGGATAGAGAATTGGTTGATTTGTTCATGGTTACCTTGCAAGGGCCGTACTTGGAAAAGATGATTGTCAATGGGGCAGCCAAATTTTCTGACCTGTTGATGGTGGGAGAACGTATCGAGAGCCTGATTAAGTGTGGAAAGCTCCAAGGCATCTCGAACTTCCAAGCTAACGAAATTGAATCAGTTGTCAGTTCTCAGGAAGAATTCGAAGAAGATAATAGTTCCATGCAGGAATCTTCACCACCTCGTTCTCAGTGTTCAGACATATCAACTGTTCAGAGTCAATAATCTTATGGGTCTTCGTATCAAGGACAATATCCTTCTGCAAATCAGATACCTCCTCAGAGTCAACGGTCATATCGCCGTCAGCCGCGTCAGCACGCCCGACAAAGGCCAAGAAAGCCAGATAGGCAGTTCACTCATTTGCCAATGTCGTATAGTCAGATGTTGCCGGATTTGATCAGAGGTGGATTGATAGTGCCGAAGGAGTTGAAGCCAGTGCCTTTTCCGTATCCACCAGGTTTTGATGTCAACGCCCGTTGTGACTATCATGCTAGGGCACAAGGGCATTCAACTGAAGACTGTAAGGTGCTCAGGAGCAAAATTCAGACACTTCTTGACTCCAATATGTTCTCGGTCACGCCTCAGGGTATTCAAATCAACAATCCTCCTTCATCCAGTCAGGTGGGTTCATGCATCCAGGTTATGGAAGAAGTCGCCGAGAGCAGTTGTGCAGATGAGTATCAGAATGACTTCGATGAGCAATTCTGAAGATGGCTGGCTCATTAGCAAATCAAGCTTGGAAGGCCCAGTTCCTCGAAGCTGGCAACCAATTAGATCATGTCATTTCTTTGCATTTGTAGTTTCTTTTCTGTTAAATATTAATGTACAAGCTCATTTGTAAAACTTGTCGTTTTCGATTGATAATGATAATGAAATGAATATGCATGTTTTGGTTAAATCCAGTCGTGTTCACTCATACTTTTCTTTATTGGTATCTAACATTTGTTTAAGCAGGATCCGAGGGAGGATGATGATATTCAAAGACGCAGAACTTCCAATTGTATGCTTTTGGGACAAAACTCTGTTGATGATGTACAGGCATTGTTTCAAATTCCCAAACACCAGAGACATAAGGAAGACAATCCCTTGTCAACCCCGTTGAGCCCAGAAGCAAGAGTTTCTTTCTGAAAACGAAAAAACCCTCTATCTTAACCCGGGACAGGGTAGGTGTCAGTTAATTTGACCAAGCGTTCAAATTTCAAAGGAGTTTCTCATTCGAGGATCAAATCGCAGAGGTTATCCCTCACCAACTGAAGAGTGAGGCGGTCACAACCTTTTCAAAACAAGTCAAACAAACCTGTGTCACACGATTTGTTCAAAAAAAAAAGAATAAAAAAAAAAAGGAATCAAAAGAAAAAAAAGAAAGCCCGCTAAGTCAAGACTTGAAAACAAGTGACTTAGGCAAAAGCTAGGGCATCCCGCTGGACTTCAAAATCGAAAATTCAAAAGGAATCAGTCCAGGCAAAAATCAGGGAAATCAAAAAACAAAAGAACGAAAAACGAAGAGGAATAGAAAGAAAAATCCTCGAATAAAGAACAAATCGTGTGAATACAGACACCAAGGACAAAAGGGGTGATTGCCACTCCGAGAACCGTGTGGGCTCCTTAACCATCCTCATAACGTTCATAACCTTTTTGAAAGGTGAACGCATGTGTCGAGTTAACTGAACGTAGGACTGGAGAACATCAAGGAGAATGGGTGGGTTAAAACAAAACTTTGAGCCTTATATCCTTTCTTTCTTAAACCGCGAACCAGGCCACGTTACAACCCTCAAAAGACCTAATTGAAGCAGGGTTGTTTCGAAAGCATACTTCGGTTAAAATCGCGTCAGTTCTGACTCCCAAAAGGACTTTCTTACCACTCATGTTGGTATCGACATGACATTCTAATAAGTGATTCGTTCACTATATGTCACAACACTTTTCCAGTGAACAAACTTGGATTTCAAAACTGTCATATGCATTGCATCAAAGTTACCTTTTCAAAACGAACAGTTTTACTTGTGAGTAAGTGCTCGATCAGGAAAGTTTATACAATGGAAAGATTGATTAATCTAAGGTGCAAAGTGCCCGAGTACTCCGTTGAGCCGGGGCAAGTCATATCAAATGGGCGATCCATTTCAAAATTTAGTTAATCTGGGGCAACTATGTTGAAAACCTGGGGCAATCAAGTCGAGATTCAACAAATCTCTCGAAGGTCAGTCAGTCAGAGGTATTCCTTAACAGATCAGACAGTCAGGGGCACAAATCATTTCAAAGCTGGGGCAGACCACTCCAAAAGCACAAAAAATTATTCTCTCTGGAGAACGGTAAATCACAGTCTGGGGCAATATATGTCGGATCTTCATGAGATATCCTGAAGACATGTTCATTTACAGGTTATGCTGCATCAAGGCACCTCTCTTTGGTCATATCACGTCTGCAGGGTCCATGTTGATAGCTGACACGTGATGACCCCAGTAAAGTCTCTCTCCCTAGCAGAGATAGCTGTAGTTTTATCACTCAACAGAGCATTATGAAGATTGTGAATTATTCTTCTCAGCGAGAATTCAGGAGTTCGCTCTCCCCTAGCCAGCTTAGCAAAGTTTACTGCTCTTCAGCAAGAGTTCAAATTCCCGTACAGGATAAGAATGTTGGGTCTGTACTTCCCTAGTTTGCGGTAAAGTTGTTTTCGTCTCCTCAACAGAGCAACGGTAAGAGGTAGGTCCCCAACAAAGGAGTAGGTCTGATCTGGTTCCCTAGCAAAGCTGATATCATCAACCATTATCCCCAAGTATATTTTTGGGTGGTGGTTAGCTTTCCCTAACAATTCAAAGACCTGTCATTAGCACTTTTCTCCAACAGATTCCTGGGATGTTTCCTCCAGCAGAAGTTTGTTATTCATACTTTCCTGCATAATGGAGGTTTAGTCGGGATCTCGAGCAGTTATGCCACTGAAGGCGATTCAGTTTGTTATCCCCCAGCGGAGTTGGCCTCGTCTCTTCAGAATTTATTTTACTTGAGTGGTCCTGTTGCATATCATAAGTATCATTGCATAAGCATTGTCATCGCATATCATCAGCATAGCATTGCATGAAACCTTGTAAAACCGAACAGCAAATCTATAGCCCAACCTTGCCCGGCATCCTTCTACAGCCCACTTTGCTGGCATCTTTCAAAAACCTGAAGCCCTATCCCTATCGGCGTCCCCTTTAAAGCAAAGTCCAATCCTTATTGGCACTTCATTCAAAATCCAATCCCCATTGGTACCCAGAAAGATTTCGCCTTTTAAAAAACAATCACCATCAGGTTTCACCTGATCCTGCCAGCAAAGTTCAATCATACTTGGCACATCCTTCTTTCCCAGAAGCCCGAGCATGCGTCGGCATTTTGCATATAGTGATTGTAAGTTCTTGTAATTGGCTGTAATTTTGTTAAAACAATGTGTTGTCATGGTTGATGTTACAACATGAGCTTCTAACAGTATATGTATGTTTTAACTAACATTTTGGTTTGTTGTTGAAGAATTAAAGTACTGAAGAGTGATGTCACATGCGATGTCGTAACATCACTATACCAGATCATCAGACTTTAATGTGTTTAGGGCTGCACGTGGTTCTGGTGTGTTTGAGATTTTCTGCTAAAGAGATTCAGAGAATGCAGGCGAAAATCAAGGGAGATATATATTCTGTTACAATCTGTTATGAAGATCAGATTGTTACGAATCTAAAGCATAAAGATATGGAGAAGATTCTGATCTAATAAATGAAGATTTATTTGAAGATATGATCAGATTTGTTACAGCTGATATGATATGATTAAAGGCCCAAATTCAGCTGGGATGATATTATAAATAGAGTGCTTGTAACCTAGAATGAGCACGGGTCCAAGATGTAGATCATTAGGGCTTTGTCTAGTGAACCACTCAGGGTGTGAGATGGTCACTATGGTTAACTCAGAAACCTGTAGGTAATGAGTTTTGTATTGTTCTTGGAGGAAGCTTTGAAGCAACTCCAAAGGGTTGTCATGGAAGTGTGTCTTCCAAGGTATATGTAATAGAAAAGTTTAAGGAGTCAAGTTGTTGATGCAGTGACGGTGTAGTTGACTGCTAGACATCATCGAGATGATTGGAAGTGAGATGGAGTCTCTTACCTAGGGAGGACTTAGGTAGAAGGGTCATTGGGTAGTGATTGAATTAGGTAGATTGTCAACTGGTGTGTTGAGTCTGTAATTTGATACTACTAATAGTGGACTTCCTTCCTGGCTTGGTATGCCCCCAGATGTAGGTTGGTTGAACCGAACTGGGTGAACAATTGACTGTGTTCATTTACTGTTTCTATTATTGCCTTGTTCAGCAGATTGCGATGTTGTGACATTGCACAAGACATCACACATCTGTACCAGAATTTCAATTGGTATCAGAGCAGGCATCCTGTCTGTTTCTGGATGAGATCTAGGGAAGATACTTTCTGGTTCGTGAGCAAGGAAGATAGTTGCTGAGTTGTGGACTAGGCCAGTTCATACGGTTGGGTGTAGGATCCCTTGAAGTAAAGGATGGACTATTTATCAGAGCTGCCATTGTGAGAGTGTTGACCCTTGGTGACAAGCAAGGATTTTTGAGCAGCACCTGAAGGTTGTTGAGGAGTCGTTGTATGTTCCGCTGCAGGTAACCCTGGTTGGTTCTCGTATCTCTGGTGGTGAGATTCTAGGAAGGTATTCTCTTGGAAAGACATTAAGGGTTGGTCTCCTCAGCAGGTTGGTCTCTGACGTGGTAGTTGGTGCTAGGCAACTTCAACTGGTTGGTTTGAGAGTTCGAAGATTCTTGAGGATTATCTCATACCTTTGTTTTGGGGAAAGAAGTGATCAGAAGGTGAATGGATTGTTTTTAAGGCTTGATGAAGAAAGAAGAGGGTGGAGCCCAAGGCAAAAGAGTATCACTGTCAAATCTTTCATGCGGGAGTGAAGATCTTGATAAGGTATCTCTTAAGCTGAGTTGTGGTGACCTATTCAGGAGGGTCTTTCTGGTTATGTTATCAGTTTCATCAAGAAAGAAGCTAAACTTGATATGTCAATCCTAATGTCTCGACATCGCGCTACACATCAGCAGTTTAAAGGTAAATGCTGAGTCAAAGACCTGTTAGACTGTAGCTATTTTGAAGGATCTCTGAAGCTGTGAAGTTGAACAATTTGTGAGATGCTGTTCATATAAAAGGTAGTAAGCTTGAACTAAACAGTCTGAGGACAATATTATAGGGAAAGTGCATCCTAGAGTTTGTGTTCAATAGCAGTGTAAATCAGCATGGGGTCAATTGGTGTCTGCATTAGTCGTATGAAGTGAACTCTTCCAGCTTTGAGGCTTAAAGGATTGGAAGTAGCAGTGTCTATGGTATGGCTTTAGATGCAGAAGGATGGTAGTTATCACTCTTAAGTTGACAAAGGTCTGAACCTTGTGCTTATAAGAAGAAGATTTTGGAAGAGTGTGGTATGCAAGTTACTGCAGTTTTGTTGGTCTAATCTTGGAAGTTGATCAGATGTTGATATGTTCTCATGTGTCCCCTACATGAGATATGTGTGGATTAATATGGTCGGAGTCTCCAAATCCATTGTAGAAGTGTTTAATGTGATGAAGACTGATGTCAGAACTGATGTTGACACATCATTTCAGCCAAAGAAAGATAGTGATCAGTGATGTGGATTAGCAGAAGAGGGATCAGCTAGGGCCTCAAGTTTCAGACCAGATCAAATGTTGAGTTTTTGTCTGTCTTCAACTAATGACAATATACATTGACGGGAGACTATATATATGTCTGAGGTACAAGTACAGGACTGCAGAAGTATTGAGAATTTATTTTTCTCTATGTGGCTGGTTATTTCTCTTTGTGGTGTGAGAATGTATCATCTGGTGGGGTTGATTGGTGACTGTGTGCTTGGAGCATCATCCAAATTATCTGGGATAAGTTTGAATTAGAAGAGGCAGAGTGTTGAGGAATGTTGACAAGCTAATGTGTTTAAGGCTAAAAGATATGAAGACATCATAGTCTTGTGGGTTTCAGCTTGGATCAGTTTATTTCTGATCTAAGTGGTTTGGAGCAGGGTGGTTGCTCTGGTTGTGAAGGTCTAGGATAAGTGGCAGTTATCTCTGGCTTTCTACTGACGGCTCTACTAAGGGAAGTGGCATTCTTTGGTATAGCTATGGGGTAGTCTTGGACTACTTATTTTCTGAAGATTCAGATGTGGTAGGTTTGAAGTCTTTGGAGTTTCTAAGCAGGATGGAGGTTGTCTACTCAAACTTGATTATTGAATCAAGCCTATGAGAGCATGGAAATCTGTTTCTGCAAAGGGAGGAGGTTCTTCTGAGTGGCAGAAGGTTGAGCTGAATTCAACAGTTAGATGTTCTGACATCTTGCTCAACATCAGGAGTCTCAGCTGGTGATGTGGCACATCAGCTAATGATAGGATGATCTACAGGAATGATAAGGGGCTTTAAAAAGATCGTTCTCATGGCAGTTTGCAGGAGCTGCAGGAAGGAGAAGATGGTACATGACCATGGCTTAGGGAGTCTAAGTGGGTTTGCTTTTGAGCAAGTGGATTATGTGACTTGAAGATCAAGTTTCCTTGGTAGATACCTTTGTGAGAGTTCTGACAAACGTGAAAAAGGTCAAAATGTGGCACTTGACTGGTTTCATATGAGGATTCGTGAATGAGGTGACCAAACTGTGGCATGTGGTTGATCTCAGAAGTGGACTCGAGGAATCAAAATAATCAGAGAGTGGCAGCTGGTTATTATTGAGGTTTATCTTGGAACAAGTTACTCGTGGGCAGAATGGTGATGGGTTGAAGACTCAAGGAGATTATTCTTCTTGAAGGTGGATGAGAGGTTACTCTCTAGTTCTTTGGATTACTTTGCTAGAGTAAGTCCAGTTGGTGGAGCATATCAAGAATCATGGTGATGATGTTTTGGTGTGTGGCAGGCGTTCTAACTTATGTTGGGACATTATTTTGGATATCCTTGGTGAAGGGTGATTATGCTCTGGGTCACGAGCTTGGTGCCTACATTATGCCTAAGGAGCGTCTACATAGTCATACGGGAGAATGATGAAGTAGAAGGTCTGCCTTAGATGGAGTATGTAGAGAAGACTGAAGTAGATCAGGATTGATTGCTTGAGAGTCTGAAAAGGGTTATTCACCTATTGTTTCAGTGAAGAAACGCCTGTGAAGGAGATTTAGCCCTTTGGTCAAGTCCTGCTGGAGAGAAGTTGATCAGCCTAGCATGTGAAGTGAACTAACCAAGAGGTTCAGCAGATATGTGAAGTAGTGGGCAAATGCATTGGGGTACTTGGCTATGGTTTCTGCTGCAAAGGTGCACATAGTGTGAAGCTTGCAGGGTGTTCAAGCTTGTGGAGAGTTAGCCTAGGTGTGTAGGTGTGTGACCTTGTCTGATATGGTTCAGATGTTAAGAGGAAGTTATTGCTGATGTTTCTGAAGACTGCATGCTGATCAAGAAGACTGGATATAATGTCAGACAACATGTTATGACATGTTGGTGTGGACATGACAATTTTGACCTGATTGAACCAGTAGTGTACATCTACCTCATTGTGTGAGTATGGTGGTTGGATGTTTAAGAGGTTGTCTTTGGAATTGTGTGTACTTGGTTGTCCTATTGTGGCTACAAGGAGGGAGAGATAGCCAATGTGTGTTGACTAAGAAGGCTCTAGGATTGAGGGGGAGTGCGCATGTTTGTACAGCCGGTTCCTGCCTTTAGGAGGAGTTTAGCCTTGTGAAGTTTTGGATGTGATTGATATTGGTTGTGTCTTGGAATCTACTGTGAAGTCTTGGATTGGTTGTGCTGTGAACCAGCAGACAATGTCTGATGAGATGTCAGAACATGGGATATGACATGTTTCTCTTGGGCCAAACAAGGAATTATTTTGGACGGTGAGGTGCAACACGTGGATCCAACTCTGCATGGAACTGTTTTGGCACAATTTATGGTATATATCAGTTAGGAAACAATAAATCTGGTCAAGACTGTTTTGGACGGAAGACATTGAATTTGGATGGAGTTTTTAGTTCCTAAAATAGCGTTTCCTTGACCAAAAACTTTGAAATATTCAAAGCTCGTTAATTCCTAAGTAACTGATCTGATATATATAGGGGCAATTCTTCTCTCCTTCAACTCGTGAGTGTTCTTGGTTCATAAGGCTTATGGATTTTGTGTGCCTTTGGGTGAGTACTTCTTGGATCTGGTTTTGTGAGGGCTTCCTTTGCCAATTTGTGGCTAAAAAGGGGGAGAAAAGTGAGAGATGGGCTAAATGGTTTGCGCAGATGTTTTGCCTGAAGTCTGCAGTCCCAGCTGTTGCAGAACGAGGTCTCAGCTACAGTTGGTGTTGAGTCTTTGTGACTTGTGTCCTGAGTTATGAACACAGTTGTGACTTGTGTTCTGAGTTACATGAGTTGGCAGATTGGCACGTCTTAAGTTTCATCTTATGCCATAGGTCGACTGGGGGCGTCTGATCAATTTAGGTGTGCATAAGTCTCTCATGCCACCATTGGTCTTTGATGTCTAGACAAGCATTTCTTTTCTGGAGGAGTCTTCTACATCCTCTCCGGGTCTGAGTTGAAAGGAAAAAGAAATGTGTTGTATTAAGGGAGAGTATTGGATATCTTCTTCCTCATGTGCACGTCCTGATGTGCTGCTGGAGCTGATGTCGTATGGTGATGTCCTAACATCAGTCAGAAGAGGATTCCCCATGAATGCAGTACACTGTTAGGATCAGATAACACCCAACAGTAGTGTAGGATTGTAATTACTGCTGTAATCTGAGTTGTAATATCTATGTATATGTTTTAGCCAAAATTAGCCAAAGGGGGAGATTGTAAGTTCTTGTAATTGGCTGTAATTTTGTTAAAACAATGTGTTGTCATGGTTGATGTTACAACATGAGCTTCTAACAGCATAGGTATGTTTTAACTAACATTCTGGTTTGTTGTTGAAGAATTAAAGTACTGAAGAGTGATGTCAAATGCGATGTCGTAACATCACTATACCAGATCATCAGACTTTAATGTGTTTAGGGCTGCACGTGGTTCTGGTGTGTTTGAGATTTTCTGCTAAAGAGATTCAGAGAATGCAGGCGAAAATCAAGGGAGATATATATTCTGTTACAATCTGTTATGAAGATCAGATTGTTACGAATCTAAAGCATAAAGATATGGAGAAGATTCTGATCTAATAAATGAAGATTTATTTGAAGATATGATCAGATTTGTTACAGCTGATATGATATGATTGAAGGCCCAAATTCAGCTGGGATGATATTATAAATAGAGTGCTTGTAACCTAGAATGAGCACGGGTCCAAGATGTAGATCATTAGGGCTTTGTCTAATGAACCACTCAGGGTGTGAGATGGTCACTATGGTTAACTCAGAAACCTGTAGGTAATGAGTTTTGTATTGTTCTTGGAGGAAGCTTTGAAGCAACTCCAAAGGGCTGTCATGGAAGTGTGTCTTCCAAGGTATATGTAATAGAAAAGTTTAAGGAGTCAAGTTGTTGATGCAGTGACGGTGTAGTTGACTGCTAGACATCATCGAGATGATTGGAAGTGAGATAGAGTCTCTTACCTAGGGAGGACTTAGGTAGAAGGGTCATTGGGTAGTGATTGAATTAGGTAGATTGTCAACTGGTGTGTTGAGTCTGTAATTTGATACTACTAATAGTGGACTTCCTTCCTGGCTTGGTATGCCCCCAGATGTAGGTTGGTTGAACCGAACTGGGTGAACAATTGATTGTGTTCATTTACTGTTTCTATTATTGCCTTGTTCAGCAGATTGCGATGTTGTGACATTGCACAAGACATCACACATCTGTACCAGAATTTCAGTGATCATTGCATCCTCAAATCGCGTAGCATTTCTATTTGATATGGAGCATTACGCCATAGAAAGAAAATTCAAACATATGCATGCGAAGCATAAGCCGAATTTGGTACCTTGCGCGAAAGCCCGAATCAAATTTCAATCAAGACGGTGACATATCCCAGCAGACATTGCAATCAACCCCTCTGCTTACCTTTCTTTTGGGTCGTAGATCATACGTCGATCTTACCCTCGACCAGTCTTTGTCCATCAACCCCTTGATGACGACATTTCAGTCAAGACTTCTTCCCGTCAACCCTTTGACGATGTGTTCCGAGCTCAGGTTTCGTACCTTCGGATGTTATCTTTTTAGATTTTCCTTCCGTCATCCCCATGACGATGTGTCCCTACGGTGGAATTTTCTCCCTGTCATCCCTATGACACTGGGTTATCTTCAGTCAAGTTTTCTTTCTGTCATCCCCATGACAATGTGATTCTTCGTTTGGTCGAGTAGTCTTTCTGTCATCCCTATGACAATGTGGTCCCTCGGTCAGGTTTTCTTCCTGTCATCCCTATGACAATGTGTTATCTTCGTTAAGATTTTCTTTCTGTCATCCCTATGACAATGTGTTTCCTTCAGTCGTCTTTCTTTCATCCCTATGACAATGTGTGGCTGTCGGCCAAGTCTTCTTTCTGTCATCCCTATGACAACGTGTTTCCTTTGGTTGAGTCTTCCTGCCGTCAAATTGCTTTGAGGATGTGTTCCTTAAGTTGGGTCTTTCTGTCATCCCCATGACAATGTGTCCCTACGGTCGAATTTTCTCCCTGTCATCCCTATGACAGTGGGTTATCTTCAGTCAGGTTTTTCTTCCTGTCATCCCTATGACAACGTGTTTCCCTCGGTCAGGTTTTCTTCCTGTCATCCCCATGACAATATGTTACCCTCGGCCAGGTTTTCTTTCTGTCATCCCCATGACGATGTGCTTCCTTCGGTCAGGTCATCTTCCTGTCATCCCTATGACAATGTGTTTCCTGTGGTCGAGTCGTCTTTCTGTCATCCCTATGACAATGTGTTTCCTTCAGTCGAGTCATCTTTCTGTCATCCCTATGACAATGTGTTTCCTGTGGTCGAGTTTCCTTCCTGTCATCCCCATGACAATGTGCTTCGTTTGGTCGAGTCTTCTTCCGGTCATCCCTATGGCAATGTGTTCCTTCCGTTGAGTCTTCTTGCCGTCAAATTACTTTGACGATGTGTCCTTTCAGTCGGGTTTCATTCTTTTTTCCGTCAAACCCCTTTGACGATGTGGTTCTCTGGGTATGTTGTCTTTCCGTCAAATTCCTTTGACGAAGTGTGATTGGGCTCCAGTTTAATATCTTCTCTCCCACAGAGTGCAAATTTTGAAGTTCTTTTTGTATTCAATCACCTTGTACCTTGAATGTCTGAAAACAGTTGCTATCATCCTTTTAGGTCCAAGTTGATTGAATAGGGGCAGCTGTAGTACCCCAAAATTTGGCCTACCTTTTTCTGACTTTTTTTGGCTTGTGCTTTACTCATTTACATTCCATTAGGCCATATTCATAATAATATCATTGCATTGGTCTTCTAAAACATGGGATCAAAGGATTTTCTTGGCCTTATTCATAAGGGATTCAGTCGATTTCTATTCCCGGTTAAGTTGGAGCAAGAGGTTGAATTCTCCTCGTTGTAATCTTCCTGATCTGAGGTTTTCCTATCACTTTGGATCTGAAGTGGGATGTGGATTGAATGTACTCATGTGACTTGCTTGGAATTCGAGACACAACTCCTTTTTTCTAACTCATGTTCATTTAATACATTTTTCAATTATCCAAATATCCAAAAATCCATTTTATCCAATTTTAGTTCATTTCTATTCAATTATCCACTCTTTAATCCATTTTTCTATTTTTATCCAAATCACTTCCAATTATCCAATTTTTATATCCATTTGTTTTTAATCCATTTTCCTTTTTATCCTTTTAATTTCAAATATCCATACCATTTCTAATTCAAACATTATCCAAATTTTACACCAATTTCTAAATCCATTTTCATAAACCACAATCCATATTTCATATCCATCTCCACATCCAAAACCAATAACCATGTTGGATATCCATTTTATTCCATTTATTCATTCACAATCCATTATCCATTTTTCCAATTAACCATTTATTCATTCATAATCCATGTTATCCATTTTTCCAATAAAACATATCCATAAGTCTTCCAAGTATCCATATCCATCTTTAGGTTCAAAATCTACATTTAGATCCATTTTAGGTCCATATCCAATCCAACATCCATCAAACCAATTTCCAATCCAATTTGGATCCATTTTCAAAGTACAACAAAAAGTCCATAACCATTTCAAAAACCCATATCCATTTTATTTCAAAAATCCTTATCCAATCCATTTATCCACATTTCAATATCCATAATCCACTTTAGAATCATTTCTTCTCTATTCTAATCCAATTAACCATCCATCTATTTTTGCAAAAAAACCATTAACCAAATTCATTTTATCCATATGTTTCTCATATTCAATCCATGTTTGTTTTAATAAAATTCATTGCAGAAAAAGAAACTTTTAACAGAATCTCGTAACAGCTACTCAACCATTCAATACAAGCTCACTGCAGATTTTTTTTCTTCACTAACAAAAATCACAATAATTCATATCAGAAAATTACAACAAAAACAAAATTAACAGAACCTCTAACTTCTCTAACAAGTTTCCAACTAACTCTAACTGAATTTCACCTGCAAAGACCAAATTACCCTCCCTAATTCTGATATAAATCACCATCAGCTTCAGTTTTGGGGGAGTTCTTCATTTTCTGTAAAATCACCATCATCTTCATTCTTCAAGATTTGGACTCTCTCTGCATTTTTTTTCTTCCACACTTCAAGCTTCTTCCTCATCAAGCTTCATCAATAAGCTTCAACGAAAGCAGAAAACAAGAAGAGGAGAAGATGTAACAGAATTGAGAGAGATCATCACGAACCTGCAAGAACTCTTCACCAACAGTTTCTAACTGAATTCATCCACAACGCCATAGCTTCATCTTCATCTTCATCGAAGCTCGATTGTTCCTTCATCATCAATTCATTCTCTGCAAAAAAAAATCAAAACAACTCAGCCTGGTTCTGCCATTCAAGAACTCCTCAGATTCACCGATTGCAAGCAAAAGAAGAAGTCGCGAATTGAAAAAAAAGAAGAAGAATTCATAGAAGCTTGCAACAACAACAATTTCAGAAGTAGATTGAAATAGAGGAATCGGAAGTGCAGCGGAGTTGATAATACCTCTGGTTTTCTGTTTCTTTCTTCCGCCAATCTGAAGACGCACAGGACGGTTCTCCGGTAGGTACGTCATCGCTATCCAAAATTCGATTTCGCACTTCATTTGAATTGTTCGTGTGATTGTTGTGCGCTCATTGATCTGTGTTTCACCGTCGGAGTCTTAGATCTAGTCTCTTTTCCGCGTACGTTGTTTATCCGCGTGAGGTATTGTTGAACTCGTTTGAGAGTGAAGATTTCTGTTGCTACGTTGAACGGCGGCTAGGTTGAGAGAGAGAGAGCGAATGGAAGTGAGGCGGTGAGATTGAAGGAGGAAGGCGAGTGTTTCACGGCGCGGCGACTAAGTCCATCTCCGGCGAAGCTTGGACGAAGGTGTAGAGAGCGGAGAGGAAAGAATAGTTGATGGTGGATTCGCAAGCGGAATGACGACGGAATGATGACGTTGACGGTTTGGTTGAATATTGAACGATGGAAGAGGTTGACGGCACGGTGAAGGTGGAGTTGAGGAAAGGTTGTGTAGGGAGGAATCACACGGCGATTGTTTTGTGAACGGAGGATACGGTGATGTCGGAAGAAAAAAGAGATTCATGATGAAAGAGGATTTGACGGAGGGAGTAAGCGGAGGGAGAGATGAAGATGATGGTGGAGGCGGCGCAACAGGGGAGTGGCAGTGAGTGTTAGGTTTTTATTTTTTCTGAGTTTGTCATTCACTCTTTTAGGTTGAGGATTATTGGAACTGGATCGGGCTTGCTCTTAGCCCATTTTTGTTTTCATTTCCACACCCCTTTTACTATCACACACTCCCTTGGCTGTGCAACAAAACCTTGGGCTTTTGAGCTTAAGCCCGTGCGCATGCTGACCACACCATTCACTATTCACGCCTTGCTTCACTCAACGTACCCCCTGGCCATGTTCAAAGGACATTGGGCCTGAACTTTCAAGCCCGTAAACCTGATTTTCAACCACGCCTCCCATTTTCTGCTGCACTCTTGTTTTTTTGGTTTTAGTAGGAATTAATTTTGATTAACTTTTTAGATTTATTTTAAGGTTAGAATTTAATTCTAGATTAGATTTTTATCTTAGAATTAGTTCACATTTTTTTATTTTGGTTTTTTTAATTAGAAATTAACTTGAATTAGTCTAGACTTTATATTTTAGTTTAGAACCATTTTAGTCAATTAGATTTTATTAGAATTTAATTGAAATTAATTTTAGGATAATATTAGTTTTAATACTAGAATTAATTTTAGGACTAATTGTTTCTTAGAATTAGTTTAGATTTAACTTGAACTAATTTTAGGATTTATTTTAGAATTTTAGATTAACTCTTCTTGTTAGATTTTAATCATCTTTTTTATTAGCATTTTAATTCTAGCTTGGTTATTTTTTACCATGGTTTTAATTGCCTATTCTTGTTAATTGTTGATTAATTTCTGTTTAATTCCTGATTAAGTGCTTCTCTGCTTACTTAATTTTCTTCATCCCTCTTCGAGATCAACTTAACTTCCATCTTGGAAGTAAGTTGCTTCTTATGTTCTTCTCCCTTTTTTAGGATAGTGTTCTTATACCTCACAAACCATTAGGATCACTCCCTTAACTAATCAATTAGGATCGAGTCTTAGTTCACATAGATTTTTACCTTTGATCCGCTCTTGAGTCTTCCATCTTCTCGTCTCAAAGAAAATTCAAAATATCTAATAAAGGTAGGCATTTATTGCATTTAGGCCTTTCATATAAAGAAAAGATTAAAAGGGGTCTTCTCTTATAATCTTAGAATGTGTAGCATATAGCCCATCTTGGGTCAATGTGTTAAACATTTGATCTTGTATGAGGGACTTAAATGCAATACTTGTTGAAGGTACAAATAAAAAACACTTCTTCATTTCATAATCAATAAAAACACTTAATAAACACAAGTATGCTAGTGTGTTTGAACCTTAACAATTGGAACTAAGTGTGAGGGTCTTCTTCACACTTAGTGTACTTTCTTACTCATTCCATCTTGGAATGTGAGAATGTACACATTCCAATGACTAAGATTTAGATACACTATCATATGCGAACAAATGAAAACTCTTAAAAGACAAAAACAAACAATAACGTCTTTCCTTCGGGAATTCTTTCCTCGTCTCCTTCAGTCATTCCTTAAGGATGCGTCATTTCCGTTCTACCGCAAACAAGTAACGCCTAAGTCTCCCTACAGCGAGCTGCAACACCTAAACTGCTAGGATGCGAACGTTGACGTATTCCACTAAAAAACACAAATAATCCATCCCTAGTGAGGGGAACTACGTCGCTCTGATTCTCATGTTCCCGATGAGATACGTAGGCAGTGGGGTAGGGCCCATTCGAGCACTTCTTTTATTTTCCCTACATTTGTTTCTTTTTCTCCATTCCTTTTCCAGCATCTTTTCCTACACCCTTTGATTGAAGCAGCAAGCGTGGATCCCATCGGGTACGATGGATGCGTGGGGGTGCTAATACCTTCCTCTCGCGTAACCGACTCCCGAATCCAGTTCTCTTGGTCGCAAGACCATACTCTTTTCCTTTCCTTCAGGTTTACGCAGTGTTTCCTTTCCCTCTCGTGGGATAAATACACATTGCTGGCGACTCTGTTTCGGTGCCACTTTCGCGTTTGTACTAGGATGAAAATCCCGGGAGCGACACATACTTGATTAGTATACATGGAGTCCATTTCAAATTTTATGGCATCCAACCATTTACCATATTCAAGTCCATTAATGGTCCCTTGGTAAGTAGAATGATCATGTTCATCCATGAGTAATACATCACGTTGCCCGATTATGAGAAATCCATATCTCTCGTGTTTGGTGATGTATCCTATTTGATTTATATTGTTCTTGTGTTACTTAAGTCAAATGTTATTTCACAACATTGTGTGTAATATTATCTTGTTTCTCCATTGTTGTATCACTACTATGTGATTCTTGAGTTTCTTTAAGTTATTCTTTATTCCCATTGGTGTATCGGTACTAGCAAGGATATTGTACAATTTTACCATAAAAAACACAAGGGATTCAATAAATAAAAGTACATAAGTTTATGCAAACTTTATGATTAATACTTGTTGATTTAGGTAAAATTCTAAACGTAAGTAGTGATGAACTGCACTAATCTAAAGTCACTATGAAAACCTATTTTAAGACATAAATTCCAACAATGTTAGACACTCAAAACATCTAAAAAAATCAATCTTAACTCTACTAGACTCTTAATTCATAGCTTATAAGTTAGCTTAACAAATAGATACTAGACTCTAAGACTAGTATTATTATACTATAACTTCCATTTAATCTTGATACACATGATATTATTTAGAAACTAACTCTAAAACTAATCCAACCAAAAATTAAAACCTACCTAGCTTAACAAACAAATAGAGAATGACATAGTAAAGACAAGAGATAAACCCTAATTTTACCTTTAGAAATGGATTTTAGAAGAAGAGCAATAGAGCGGAGGAAAGTGGAACTGCACAATGCGGAACAAAAACAGAATGGTGGAATGCAAAATCGCAGAGTATGGAATATCGAACTTGTTAGAACAAGATTTGTTCATGACATATTTTCCTCGGGTTTTGATGATAACAAAGTATTGAAAGATCAATGGTTTATTTTATGTGTGTTACATGTGTGTAGGTTCTAATACTTGTAAATATTATAGTCAGAATTTGTTCTACGTTAAGCACACTTTGAGAGTTGCTAAATTGCTAGCTTCTGGTGGCAGAATCTAAAGAACACTTGCTAAGTGATGTTCGGCGTAGACTCTGAAGCTGAAGGTCTCAGCATTAGAAGAAGCAACATAATTGACTCTACACTTATTGAATGCAAATTGGCTTCTGGTGTCATTCAGAGTTAGTGATAAAACTGAAGTTGTCTGTACTGCAGAAAGCAAGTTGTATTGTCAAATCAGTTTGTCAGCTAGAGTCTACCGATTGCAAGGCTCAAGAAAGGCTGAGACGCTTTATGGATATCTACTCTTAACGGCTCTATTAGTACATAATCTCTTGAAGACTCAAAGGTTAAACATGTTACACATTGGATCAAGATCTTCTAGTGTATCTGTCTTCAACGACTCTTGTAATATGGAGTAACAACAAAGACTCTTGATCAAGTTACCTCTTCAATGTCTAGTTTCTGAAAAGGCTATAAATATGGCTGAAGGTTCAAACTGAATCTTTAATAAGGATCAACTAGAAGAAGGAGTAACAAGATCAATAATTATCAACCCTAGGGATGGGAATGGGTAGGGTTTGTGCAGGGTACTATTGTACCCGTCTCTAAACCCGCAGTTTAAAAATCCCCGTACCTGAGCCCATACCCGTGTGGGCACCAACGTTTGTGCCCATACCCTTACCTTATGGGTACCTAAGTACCCATATCCATACCCGTTTACCCGTATTTTTAATAAAAAATTATGATCAATTATAATTTATCATGTCATTTTAACTTTTTAACAACATTTTAAAAAATTAAGGATGTTATTGTTAAGTTAAGAAATAAACAAACATTTATATTAAAATGCGTTGAACTTTAATATGGATTTATCTAATAAAATTTTTAGATTAACATATGTACATTATAATGAAAATGAAAATATAAAAATATATATCGTGCGGGTATGGGGCGAGCTGGATACTAAGATACTCGTACCCGCACCCATACCCACTTATTTTAGTGGGTAATTGCCCATGCCCTACCCAGTTTGTCGGTTTTAACCCTACCCGTTGTGGGTAAATTTTGTGGATACCCACTGGGGATGAGTACAATTTCCATCCCTAATCAACTCATTGTATATGCAGATTTTTCTGATGTGGGTTGTAATTGTAAAAGCCTTAAGATTTCTTACACATTGAATATCTTAGAAATCTTAAGTGCTTGAGGTCTTCGTTATGGTGATTTCCCGTACCTCTGTGACTTGTATCATGTACACCTTGTTCTCGATTCTGCTGAGTTTGTTCAGCAGTTTAGATAAAAGTCTTGTGTCATTGGGATACAAGCAAGGAAGTCTCGAGCCAAGATGCTTGAGCCACGTAAGTCTCTTGCTATGTGCTTGAGCTGTGAAAGTCTTAATTAAGTGGATTGATTGAGCAGAAGTCTTGTATCATTGGGATACAAACAAGGAAGTCTCAAGCCAAGATGCTCTAGCCACATAAGTCTCTTGTTATGTGCTTGAGCAGTGAAAGTCTTAATCAAGTAGACTGATTGAGCAGGAAAGTCTTAAGCCAGTGTGGCTTGAGCAGGATAGCTGGGTACATGAACTTGGAGCAGTAAGTCTTGACCAGTGGGGTGCAAGCAGAAAGGCTCGTTTCATTGGACCTAGAGTAGAAGTCTTGAGCCTGAGGGGCTTGAGCAGGAATGCTCAGTACATGAAATTTGGAGTAGTAAGTCTTGACCAGTGGGGTGCAAGCAGAGAGGCTCGTTTCATGAGACTTGGAGCAGAAGTCTTGGGCTGAGGGCCTGAGCAAGGAAGTCTTAGGTTTGTGGAATTTGAGCAAGAAGTCTCGAGTGAGGAGCTTGAGCAGAAGTCTTGGACCTTGGGTCTGAGCAACTGTAAAAGTCTTATGCATAATGCATAAGCTATTGTAATCATGTTTTGATTAGAGTGAAAATCTCTTGTCAAACAAGAGGACTAGACTACTCTCAGTCAGAAGAGGAATCAGTATAAATTTTTGTGTCTTCTGCTATTATTTTTTTTCTTCTCTTAACATTCTGCTGCTAAGAATTAACCAGAATCTGAACACCAGTTTAGATTTTGAACTCTGATCAGATGCAAACTAAGAAAACGGAAAACACAATTCAACCCTCCTTCTTGTGTACTTTTCTCACCTTCAATTGATATCAGAGAACGGTATGTTCTTAACACTTAATAGTGGTGCAGATAATGATCTAATAAGAAAAGTATGTCTGTTAAAGACTTTCCTTCAAAAAGGAATCAAGTGCCACATGAAAAATATTATATTTCTTTTCCTATCGTATTCAAAGGATGATTCCACAAAATTTAAATGATGGAGAAAGCAAAACATATTTTTAACTCATTGGTTTTGTTAAAAAGGGGTTCTGAAGGTCTATAAAATATCCTTTCAAAAGGTATTACTATAGAAGTTGATGGTGTAGAGATAATCTATTTGAAAGTCTCTATAACCAGCTCAGAAGAAGCTTATTGAATATCTTCAGAGGTAGTTGCATTCTGTTAGGTGCTCTATCTCACTTCTGAGTATGTCAACATCATTGATATGTCTGATGCTCGGACTATCTTTGAATCCTTGTGCTCAGATTTGTGGGAATCAGTTTTGAAGCTTGTCTAGTTACACTTCATCTAATCTTCAAGCAAATTCTGAGAAGATTGGTTTAGATTCAAACCTGAGGTCACAATTATTCAAGAAGTTATACAACTTGAATTTATTGTGGTCTGTTGGTTTGTCTTGCAAATATTTCAAGAAAAGAAAAGAAATTAGATGATGAAAAGCTATCTAACAAATCACCTTTCCTAAAGCTTAGTTCGTTGGAATGTCTGATGATAAGAGATTTATATTTCTTGTCAGAAGTACTTCTTAACCACCTGGATGGATTGTAATATCTGTTGATAGAAGAGTTACTTCAGAAGCTTCTAAAATACTTGTATTTCAACTTATCTCTCAGATCTGATAGCAAGAAGAAACACTACTAGAACCTAATGTCAGTTAACCTTCACTGCAATTCTTTTGAAGATGACATTAGTGCAGGATTCAGATAAAAGAGTAATCTGGCGCTGCCAGTGATTACTGCTTCTGAAGAAGCATCTGAATCCTGAAATAAAAATCAAGTATTGAAGAGAAAGAGATTATGCCAAATCTATCTTGCTTCAATATTTGATAATAAGGAGTCTGCTCTTTAAGGTGATATCTTAAGAGACTCCATTGCTCCTTGATTAAGGGTTGTCATGGAATTTGTATTTAAGGACAAGTCTATGAGAAACCTTTAATTTTTTTTTGTGTACTACAAGAAATTAGGTGATGGTGCCTTAATTTGTTTTATGCCATTCTCTGATAGCTAACATCATCTGGTTCTTTGCTTATCAAAGATCTCAAAATCTTGAGTCAAGACACTGAAATTAATGATTCTGCTAAGAGCAAGATCTTGTTCATATTATGGTTTATTCTATACTGATACTCTGGAATGAATCATGGTATTGCTATCGGAATGTGGCATAAGGTGAAGGAAAACATGTCTGAGCATTTATGTATGGTCTCATAGAAATATGAGTGTCATTATTTAAATGTATTTGCTGTAGATATCAAGGAAAGGAGCAGAGGCATCTTCCATGGCATTTATCGAAGATTGTTTACAACATTTGATGAAAGAAGAGCCCATAACCCAGACTCAAGTGCTAGAGGTAATGAGTTTGGTGAGAGAAGTGGAGTCATTAGTTTAACAACCATTGAATCAAAATCCACTCAAAGCGGTGTTCAGACTCTATGGTCAAGTCTGAATACTGATATGAATCTGACCGAGAAAATAACCAAAATAAAAGGTATGCTTGTTCTTTTCTTGCTTATCTTTTGATTCAATGAGATATTTGTGTAGGTGTAAATATAAAGTTTCTGTTAGATTTCTAGAGAAGCTCTTGTGAAAAGGATCTTCAGACATCTTTAAGAAGAAACTCTGTTGTGTTTACCTATTCTAAATATTTCACTAAGCCAGATAATGATCATATTTATGGAACCAGTTTCCTCACTTTTTGTGATGTTATTGTTGTTTGTTAGATGTCATAGGAATCAATTCATTATTCATCTATCACTCATGACTCTTGTTTCAAGAGGAAATGTTGGTTCTGAATAGAATCTTAGAGACTTATGACTGACAGAAGATATCTCTCTCTTAGTCTAGCTTTACTAGACTCTGATGGATGATAACTTCTGAAGGTTGTCAGATTTCGAGATTTAGAAGATGATTCTTTACTTCTGATAAAGCACTTTAAGTAAAAGGTTTTCCAAAACTTTTATAAATACTTAAATTTTTATAAAGGTGAAATTCATCTTGCGGATTCAAGAAATCTGTTGGATGAGAACCTTTGGGTAATGATGTTTTCTTCTTATATACTTAATGTCACTATCCCGTGTCTTGTGAAACATCATTATTGTCCTTCTTCTGACAAGATTCTTATTCTTTTAGGAATCTTGTTCAGTTCTTTTCTTTTCTTTTTATTTTCTCTGTGGTTCCGTGCTGATCAAGCCAAACTTGAGATGAGTTTCCTAGTCAATTCTTCTTTGAATCAACTGGTAGTCATCAATAAAAAGTTTGTGGATTCTAATGAGTTTCTTAAGTTAGGCTTTAACTTCTGGAAGACTGTGTGTGAACAAGGATGGAATGGATTCTTTGAGATACTTAGTGGTTTCACTTATCCAGATCTTGTAAAAGAGCTTTGGATTAATGCTTCCATTGTTGAGCTGAATTCTGAGTGTGCTATTCTCTCTAAAGTAACTGGTGTTTCTATAACAATAACCTCTAAAGCGACTGCTAATGTGATCAATTGTGAAGAAATTGGAGAAATTCCAGGAACTCATGTTTGGGAACACTATCTTCATACTTGATGTATCTTTGTAGATCCATCTAATACATCAGTGGTCTCAAATCTTTGTTCTGATGCTGTTGTTTGGAATCAGATTCTGAATTTAAACTTACTTCCTAAGGATAAGGATTTAGACCTTGTGGACCCTATTGAAAAATATCTGCTTCTACTTCTCAATTTAGACTTGCAGATTGATCTTCCTCAAGTTATGTTTGACTATTTGAAGAAGACTCTTTCTTCCTTTCACAAGGGAAAGATTTTCTTCATTCCTTTTGGACGAGTTCTTTCAGAATTACTTGTTCAACATGGAGTTATCATAAGTTCTGAGGCTGATTTGTCTAAAATATGGAGAGACAAGTTTGAAGTTATCTATGAAAGATTCTGATGTAAGATTTCTGCATAGTCATGCCTTGTAATTGTTAGAACCTTTGTATTAAGTTATCTTATTATTAATTCAAAGTTTTTTCATGTTGTTGTTCAGTTTAACCGTTGATTATATTTATTTATGGTTGTTCAAAAGAATTAAAAGTAATGGGAGTAAGAACTTGATGTTTGCAACTTTTATCATTAATATGAAGGAGTGGATTACAAATTATTTAGACATTCTAGTCTGATGGATTGACCCTAAGGTATTCCCTAGGATTATCTGACATGTCTAGATTATCTAAGTAATCTTGCCATTCTTCCTTGGAAAATTCCAAAGCCTCATTTCTCAGTTGATTTCTGTGTCTGGACCCAGAAGATTTTCTTCTTCCGTGTGTCTTCACAAAGGATGCTGAAGAGGTGAAAGATTCTGAAGTCATCTGCTTACTAGCAAATCCATCATCTACTGCCTTGCTTTCATTTGCCTGCATTGCTGCATTCAGTATGATTGTCTTTCTGAAATCTCTCTTTGGAACCAGATTTGCTTCTCTTTGTACATCTTGGAATTTTAAGGATTAAGTGATTATGGAAGAAAGCCTGCCATAAGTTCTTATATAGACGTGTTACATACATTGTTCCAAGTATCTATTATTTTAATATTGATTAAGTCTTATCAATATCTTAAATGACATATCTTGGAAATGTTATCTAAACAGTCTAACCTATTAAATATTCTTTAACAGCTATGAATTTTATGGTTAACACGTTTAACTGTTGCTTCTTGTGTCAGTTTTACTTCATTAATGTTTATCAGATTATCTCTTGGGTAAATTGAATGTATAATTGCATAATATTTACTGGTCAAAATAACTTCTTTTCATTAATCAAGCTTAAAAGGATTACATAAAAACATAAGAAACTGGTATGATCTTAGACTAAGCTCTATCTATGTCATTTAGCGCTTTATAACAGAAGCTATTGCCATAATCATAATCTGGCTCATCTGCACCAATGTTCCCCTCTTCTACTTCTGGGACAAAGCGGTGAAACATCTCGTTGAGCCTCTTTTTCTTGGTCTTCTTCATGGATATCTTTCGTGGCTTCAAAACAGCTACTGATGAACCTGCTTCTATAGGTCTATGAGGTACTCTTGATGAGGTTTCATCTGAAGTATTTAGGGAAGAAGGTATAGGACCAATTTCATAGCTCTCAGAGATTTTTGGATACTCTGTCTTGTAGAGCTCTCAGAGATTTCTGTCACGAAAGAAGCCTTATTACTCTCAGCTGAGTACTCCATAACTGTGATGAATATTGATGAAAATGAACTAGATTTTGGTTGTTTTATAATAGCTTATGGGTAACCTAAACGTTTAAATAAAATCCTTTACTTGATTCTTGAAATTGTTATGACAAATAAGTATTCAGCATGCACTATACAATCTTTTATGACCCCATGTTACTTGATCATTTTTCAATTTCTTGGAAACTGATCCTGTAATGATGGTCTCTGATGCATTTATGACTGTAATTATTTTCTCTTTCTCTTTTTTTTTTCTTTTTGTTGTGACAAAAAGGGGAGAAATAATGGTAAGTATTTAATTAGAAACTGAACCCATTGAGTACCTATTCAGTTGTACATATTGGTCATTTATAATGTTGTTATTTATATTTCTGTTTTTATGGTTATCTTGCCCGGGCGACACATTTTAACTTTCTTGTACATAGAACTAAGGAGGAGCTTACAAACCTCTGCCTTAGCCTATCAGACTCAGAAAAAGCTTACAAACCTCGTATTCTGATGTTGCTAAAGGAAGTTAAAATATTATTTTTGGTTTTCTTAAATATGGAACTAAGGGGGAGCTTACAAACCTCAACCTTGGAACTATTTGACTCAGGGGAGCTTACAAATCTTAGACTCTGATGTTACTAAGAAAATGAAATTACTTTTTCTTGAAAGAAGTTCCTAGTATGATGTCTACAGAACTCTGATTTGGACTATTAGACTCAGGGGGAGCTTACAAACCTCATACTCTGATGTTGCAAAGAAAATTATAATTGCCCAACATTGTCCTTTAAGTACTTGTGTTTGTCGACATAAAAAATGGGGAGATTGTTAGAACAATATTTGTTCATGACATATTTTCCTTGGATTTTGATGATAACAAAGTATTGAAAGAACAATGGTTTATTTTATGTGTGTTATATGTGTGCAGGTTCTAATACTTGTAAATATTATAGTCATAATTTGTTCTACATTAAGCACACTTTAAGAGTTGCTGAATTGCTAGCTTCTGGTGGCAGAATCTGAAGAACACTTGCTAAGGGATGTATGGCGTAGACTCTGAAGCTGAAGGTCTCAGCATTAGAAGAAGCAACATAATTGTCTATACACTTAGTGAATGCAAATTGGCTTCTGGTACCATTCAGAGCTGGTGATAAAACTGAAGTTTTCTGTATTGCAGAAAGTACGTTGTATTGTCAAATTAGTTTGTCAGCTATAGTCTACAGATTGCAAGGCTCAAGAAAAGTTGATATGCTTTATGGATATCTAATCTCAATGGCTCTATTAGTACATAATCTCTTGAAGACTCAAAGGTTAAACATGTTACACATTGTATCAAGATCTTCTGGTGTATCTATCTTCAACGACTCTTGTACTATGGAGTGACAACAAAGACTCTTGATCAAGTTACCTCTTCAACGGCTAGTTTCTGAAAAGGCTATAAATATGGCTGAATGTTCAAACTGGATCTTTAACAAGGATCAACCATAAAAAGGAGTAACAAGATCAGCAATTATCAACTCATTGTAAATGCATATTTTTATGATGTAGGTTGTAATTGTAAAAGCCTTAAGATTTCTTACACATTGAATATCTTAGAAATCTTAATTGCTTTAGGTCTTTGTTATGATGATTTCCCGTACCTCTGATACTTGTATCATGTACACCTTGTTCTCTATTCTGCTGAGTTTGTTCAGCAGTTTAGATAAAAGTCTTGCGTCATTGGGATACAAGTAAGGAAGTATCGAGCCAAGATGCTTGAGCCACATAAGTCTCTTGCTATGTGCTTGAGTCGTGAAAGTCTTAATCAAGTGGATTGATTGAGCAGAAGTCTTGTATCATTAGGATACAAGCAAGGAAGTCTCGAGCCAAGATGCTTGAGCCATGTAAGTCTCTTGCTATATGCTTGAGCAGTGAAAGTCTTAATCAAGTAGATTGATTGAGCAGGAAAGTCTTGAGTCAGTGTGGCTTGAGAAGGATAGCTCGGTACATGAAATTTGGAGCAGCAAGTCTTGACCAGCGGGGTGCAAGCAGGAAGACTTGTTTCATGGGACCTGTAGCAGAAGTCTTGAGCCTAAGGGGCTTGAGCAGGAATGCTCAATACATGAAATTTGGAGTAGTAAGTCTTGACCAGTGGGGTGCAAGCAGAGAGGCTTGTTTCATGGGACTTGGAGCAAAAGTCTTGGGCTGAGGGCCTGAGCAAGGAAGTCTTGGGTTCATGGAACCTGAGCAAGAAGTCTCGAGTGAGGAGCTTGAGTAGAAGTCTTGGACCTTGTGTATGAGCAAGTGTAAAAGTCTTATGCATAATGCATAAGAGATTGTAATCATGTTTTGATTATTGTGAAAATCTCTTGTGAAGCAAGGGGATTGGACTACTCTTAGTTAGGAGAGAAACCAATATAAATCTTTGTGTCTTCTGCTATTATTTATTTGCTTCTGTTAACATTCTGCTGCTAAGAATTAACCAGAATCTGAAAACCAGTTTAGATTTTGAACTCTGATCAGATGCAAACTAAGAAAACGGAAAACACAATTCAACCTCCCCCTTCTTGTGTACTTTTCTCACCTTCAGAACTGTGGAACAAGGACGGGAAGGGGAAATTGGATGAAAAGGTAAAGGAATGCAGGAGAGAGTGAAAGTATGGAGGAGAATGTATGAGTGGTATAAAGAACAAAGGAGATAATAGACACTTAAGATATGTTGCTGCAATGATGGAGTGAAAATAAGGGTTCATCGATGTTTAGGGTTCAATCAATTGGGTGTGAATGTAATCTAAGAAAAGGGAAAACGAAAGAAATTAGAAATATCAAAGGTTTAATATTCAATTAGAAATTATGTTTTCTTTTTGAAAATTCATTGTATAAATTTGTTAGAAAGAAAGGAGAAAAAAGTGAAAAACCAATGCCCGTAAGTTTTTGAGAAAAATAAAAGTAAATAATGTGATTGAAATTGTCATTTTGTTATTAATATTACTTAGGTTAAGAAAACAGTCATAAACCATAGTAAATAATATTGAATTTTATTAACTATATGTCATAATTAAATCGTTATAATTCACGTGATTGGTTATAGTGAAAGGAGGCGACCAACTAAATAAAAAGCTCAAATATTTTTGTAAAAACAAAAGTGACAACCGAATCACGGAGAATGGAGATATGGAAACACATGTCCTCTAAGAAAGTTGTCCACGAGAGAATGTTCTAAATCTTCGAGAATCTCATGACTCTATTATTAAAGTTTAATGAAGGTGACATAACAAAATACACATTATTCTAACTTTAAATAACTCTCACTTTTTATTATCAAGACTTGAGCGTGAGAGTGTTTGTAGGTACTCCACTACTGACAGATCAGAGCAAAGTAAAGATCTGGAATCCAATTAAAAAAAGAAAATAGTTAAAAAAAATAAAGAAAAATTGATAATGGTGTTAAAGAAAAACAATTATATAGAATCATAACAAACTACGTAATATGATTAATCATTGATACATAGGATGATATGCTAATAATGATAATGTAAAACAATCAAAGGAAAAACAAATTCACATACATAGTTGGTATATAATGGTAGTATTAGACTCTAGATCACCACAATTCACACGCTGACTCAATCTTTTCAGAGTTGTAAATTATGAATTGCAAAAGGTACTTCAAAAATTGTACTACCTCCATTTTTTATTATAAGTCGCGTTCGAAAAATATTTTGTACCACAATATAAGTCATTTTATAATATCAATGAATCATTAATGTTATTTTTCCTATTACACCCTTAAATATTCATTATTCTCTCTCCTTTCAATTATGTAAAATTGTCTTTTCAATACAATTAATGAAGGATAAATTTGTAAAATCATTCATAATTTTTCATTTTCATACCACAATTATTACATTTCTTAATATGTGTGAAAAGTCAAAAACGACTTACAATAAAAAACGGAGGAAGTATAAGACAAAACAGTCTCTACTGAAACATAGGAACAACCGCTTCCACCACAATACCCTTTCCGTCTTCAGGAATTGCTTTGTAACAAATTTTCAACAACTTCAAACAATGTTCATCACTCCAATCATAAAGTATCCACTGAAACATCAATATTAATTTATAATTATAGCAACTCCATAATAATTGAAAAAAAAAAGTTGATAAAGTAAACTTCACCTTCATAAAAATTGCATCTCCTGGAGGAACACTCTCAAACATATCTCCTCTCACATGTTCCACGCCTACAAGGATAAAATAAATCAGATACATTGATTATTTAATAAATTTAAAATATGGTGTATAAAGTATGGACAGATTAATACCTGGGTAGGAAGGTGCATGTTCTACGACATGAGGCAAATCAAAATTAATTCCTTTAATATGAGAATATTTTGATGTAATCAATTTGAGATTAATTCCAAGACCACCACCAACATCGACGAGCTTATTTATATTTTCAAAATCATTATAACAATTAAGAACCATCTTCATATTTATTGTAGTTGTGCAAACCATAGCTTTAGTGAAAAACTCATTGAACTTTGGATCCACGCGTGGATACTCAAATGCATGCATTCTATGAACCCTATCGAACGGTACACCTCCTTCAATAATCGCTCCCTTCAATTCTGTCATAAATAATACATCAATTATTCAATAAATTTAAAAAGTAAATTTTTGTTTACGAGTTATAATAATAGTAAGAGTGGTTCTTAACTAACCAGCTTTGGTAGAAGACGTTGTCAAGAAGCAATGCTAATGTTGGTCCCAACGAGACACCATCGGAATCGGGGACAAAATACCTGGACCGATTAGAGAGGCTATAGAATCTTTGAAGGGTTTTAGAATGTTGAGGAACAGATGAATTTAGAATAAAATGACTTGACAAGAAGCAAAGAACACGATCCAACATTCTTTCTGGATTTTATTATAAAACAATAAAAATATTTTTTAAAATATAATATATTTATTAAAAAAATTGATAACTTTCTTCTCGAACATATGAATTATATATTTCTACACAATTTTGTCATTTCAATTTTTTTGTAAATAAGATATTTTTTCAGTAATGAAAATTCTACATTTAATAATTGAATATTTTGAAATTGATTTTTTTTTTATCAAAGTATTTAATTAAGAGAGAACTATCTAAATTAAGAAAATAATACATAAGCGTTCTAAGGTTGGTTACAAGAATAACAAATTGATTTTGTAATTTAAATGCCACTGTTTGCATTTTTGGCACTTTATGAATGTTAATTGAATATTGGTCGTGCATAACTTTCTCACTTCTCTGAACAGTGGTAAATAAAGATTTCTTTTGTTTTGTTTCTTGCATTAATAAATATTTATATTAAAAAATAAATATTTAAACCACTCCTTGCAAGTTGTTAAAATATAGAAAGAGAGAATTATGTAATTTCAAAAATAAATAACGTCAAAATATTTGGTTAAGTGAGATATTATTTAAAAATATTTTTTTTGTAAAATTTTAAAAATAAAATAAATTGTTGCAAAAAAATTAATTAATGTCATGGATGGATGAATATCCATCCATTGAAAAGATGTTAATTAATGGATTAAATGAATTATATTATTAATGGATAGATTGGATTAGATTGAATTTGTTTTAGAAAATTTTAAAATATTGTTAATAGATGAATGAATTATTTTGATCCATCTATTAACAATCCAATCCATATATATTTAATTCATCCATGCATTTTGACCTCCCTAATTACACCGTAGATTACAATTCGCAAGCGGACTCAATCTTTTCAGAGTTGTAAATTGTGAATTGTAAAAGGTACTTCAAAAATTGTACAAGACAAAATAGTTTCTAATATGTTAATTCTCATGTTTGTTTTATATTTTATCTATTTAAAATTATTTTAATAGTAGAAACCAATTATTGAAAATGTTTAATTTCAATCATAGTTGACTGTGATTCATTGACAAGTCTAAATGTTTTCAAATACAAATTACTAAAACATTTGCTTCACAAAAATCTGAACTTTGTTAGCACCAAGATTTCATTGTTAGGTACTCCCTCCGTCTCATAAAAAGTGTTTAAAATAGAATATGCGCGGTTCTTAAAAAAATGATTGAAAGTATTAACTTTAAAGATAAAATTATATGTTTGTACTAAAATACCCTTACTTTATAATGAGTGGAGTAGTTGAAAAGCGTGAAAGTTAATAAATAGGGGTATAATAGTGAAAAAAATAATAAATATTGTATTGGTATTCTAAAAAGACATTTATTTTGAAACATGAAAAAAGTACAAATGAGATACTTTTTATGAGACAGATGGAGTATTGAATATTCATTATGAAATGATATATATTACTGGTGAGGTTAAAAACATGTGGGGCATGTATCTTATTGCAAATATCATTACCGACCTAAAGATAGAGACATGAAGAGATAATTATTGCGAATATATTTGCGTGAGATGGGGAAGAGATGAAGGATGCAATAACTAGAATATGAGATGGAAGGTTGATTCAATTTATCTTAAACTAGTAAGAAATTCTGTCTGGATTCACATCACATGCCTACCAAATTATCATTTATAAAGTTTGAATTGATTTTTTAATGGGTTAACATTGACATAGTTACAAATATATACTAATAATATACACCAATTTTTAATTGCAGCAAGAGAAATGTTTAAAAGATTGACATTAAAATGAACCGTCTACAACATAGTCTCTCATAGATACGTTTACATTCTGTGAATCCAGACGAGTTAACAAAACTTAGTTGAATCCAGATGAGTAAATTTTAAAACTACAAATTTGAATAAAATCATTTTTCCAATTCAAATAACATTACTTTTTAGATATTGGTCCATTTTTCTAAACCTAAAATTTATAAGAGCTTCCCGTCAAATATTAGTTGTAAATCCTTCTTATTATATCATATTTGCAATTTTTACAAAACTACAATATATATGACAGCTCCCCGTCAAATTTCAGTTCTAAATGAATATCTACACTCTATAGTATCTTGAAAATAAAAGTAAATTTATACGTTTAATAATAGTAAATCTGTTTGATTCTGTGCTAATATTCAACACTTTTCTATAGCAACAATTTGAAATTATAAAAAAATTAAAATAAAATAATTTATTACAACTTTTAAATTATAAAAAAAATAAAATATATTAATAATATATTTATTATAATTAATTAAAATTAAAATTGTCATTATTTTTAATTTTTATGAAATAACAAAGGTTCATAATACAATATACATTTGAAATAGAATTCAAATCTTTTTAACAAATCTTCATAAAATAATAATAGAATATTATTTTAATTTATATATAAAATAATTATATTATATGAATTTGATTTTAAATATTAATTCATGTACGTGCAACTTTTCACAGAAGCAATCATACAAAAATCGTTTGTTCACCACTTGGTTAAACCAACAAAACTCACATGAACCATCATTCCACCATTGCCATAACTAACCTGCACCGGACTTTAAACAATAACATGAATAAAACATCATCAACTTCATCATTTACTTTCATTCACAACTAATAACATTGACATGACAAATAAACATTAGTAATAATTTAAAATATGTATAGATATAGTATTCTTAAGTCTTCAATCTAAAGTGTAAGTGCTACATAGATTATAAGTCTTCCACATATATAAAAGATTTTACATAAAATAAGAGTTTGATTATATAAATATATCAGTTACCTGAACCCACTCAAAGTAACTAACAATAATACCTCCTGAATTTGCATATATGTCGGTGAGGATCTTAACAATACCAAAAGAATAAGCAATGAGCATCATGCCTAATTTACAACAGTATGGTACATTCAGAAGCAATGAGAGTAATATTATACACAACCTACAACAGAAAGCAATGCAACAGTAGCCTTTTTTCCATTATCAGCACTTGATATCAACAAATAGATCAATGGAAAAATAATAACAAAATAAGAATCAATGGGAATGGGCACCGTAAAACCAATAAGATAACAAAAAGGCAAGACATATCCTCTCAAAGAGTTCACCACCATCAGCATCGAAGACATAATAAACTCCAAATAAACTCCTGCAGAAGTTATCTCTTTCACATCTATATAACCTGCTTTTTGAATTGATATTTGGACTGTAAAAGGTCAGATTTTAAGAGATGACAGATCGGAGAAGTTTTTCATCATTCATATTTAAAAAATTCCTTAAATACTTGTTCGTTTAAAACAGCTTACCTGGTCAATTATCCCATAGAAAAATCCATACTCAAACTTGAGTTCTCCATTCCATTACAACTTGCCGTGAAATGAATCTGCAGTTGACATATCTTCCATTTAGGACAACGTAATTTTTTATCCAATCTCATTCAACTCTTATCCTCTACATCTTTTTTTCTATATTCACCAACGATCAAAGGAAAAGGTATAAACTTATTTTCAAATCAAAGGAAGATAAAGTAAAAATTTGAACTTGAATTGAGTCCCTAATTCCAGCATTTATTTCAAACAAAATCCTGAACTTCAAATTAAAATAAATAAACTAAGTCAATCATTAGTTTTAAACAAAATCCCAAAATCACATAAAAGAAAGGAGAAATCAATGTTAAAATTGAAAAACTTGTTGGATTTATAATGGATCAAATTCATGGTTCGATTGAATTATTCCAGTTTTCCACGGTTCTTTAAAAATCTCAGTTTGTTAATAACATTAATCTCAAAATACCTCGGTCCAAATACTCAATAAATCAAAAGCACATAAATAACTTAAACAAACATGTTTGATGTCTCTGCAACTTATAAAACAAACATGTAACTGAGCACAAGGTCCAGTAAACAACAAAATTTGGTAACAGAAATTAACAAAACATAAATCATAGCAACAATGTCTAAACGTAGAATAAAAATTTGTTCCTTAATGAAGAATGAAGGTTGAATTTCAATAATGAATTAAAAATAGAGATCGATAATAACGAGTGAAGAGATAAATATCTCTAAGAGATGAGTACGGTTAGGTTGATTGAGGAGATTGTCATGCAAATCAGATGGAAGAATATGCAAATAGAAAAAGAGAGAGGTAAGAAAGAAAGTGATTAAATTTGAAGGTTGTAGAATGAAAGAGGTGCCTATAACAAAGAAACATGAATCAATATAGAAAGATGACATCAAAGGGGATGAAGCATGAGAAGACGAAGAGATTACGATCTGAGGAAGTATGATACAAAGTGATAGAATGAAGAGATGTTAGTGTGTTGTTTAATAAGGTATGATAATTGGTAGCCTTTTCATATGCTTAATCATAGTTACTCGTGCAAGTTTTCAACTTCCAAGAAAAGTTCTGTTTCATTCTACAATAAAATCTAAAACAAAATAAAGAATAAAGTTTGAATTATTTAATTGGAAAATAAACCAAAAAAATATAAGGTTGCCACATCAGATGCATTAATGATAGGATTCATAAGATTAGAGTAAGTTTTAAAAGGACAAATTTATCCCTAAAATTAAAAAAGATTAAATTTATAATCAAATGATTAAAAATGATAATTCCAGATACTATTCTTTTTATAATTGTATATTAATAAAACTTCACATATTTTTTTAGGGTTAAATATGTTTTTAGTCTCTATAAAGTTTGAAATTTCATTTTTAGTCCCTCTTGGGTTTTGGCAACGGTTTTAGCTGGTTTTGACAACGGTTTTTTTGTAAAAACCGTTGCCAAAAGATAAAGAGGGACTAAAAATGAAATTTCAAACTTTATAGGGATTAAAAACATATTTAATCCTTTTTTTTATATGAATGGGTACACGAAACATTTAATGCAGACTTTGGCATTTTAAAATTTTATTCGACACCCCTCATTTTTCATAATACCAATAAGATAATAATATCTGAGACCAAAAGTAAGTATGCAAAAAAATCCGGTAGAATAAAGAAAAAAAATGTGGTAGGCATAAAAATTTCGTTAGTCCAATTAAGAGATTCACTATGCATCTTTATGATTTTTTATTTTTTTTTTAAACCGGTGTGTGCAAGACCGTCTTAATTAATATTGAAGTTTAAAGTAAACTTTTATAAAAGTAATTTTTTACTTTTATAAAATTAATTTTTTTATGTGAATAATTTAAATATATATATATATTTTTGTCTTTTTCAGATGCAAAATTATCTATTAAATTATTATAATTAATTTCTTGTAAAAAAAAATTTAATGGATAGTAAAGTCAACTCATCTAATTTTTATTAATTTTAAATTTAAAAAATCTAACTAAACCTTTCAATTTTTCTATAACAACATCAATGAATAATCACCTATGTTTTCATTTTTAATTTTTTTGTTTGTTTTAAATTAAAATTAGAGCCCCTTTTTGCGATGCAATAAAAACTTTATTTATTTTTTATTTTATATTTTTTGTAAGTTTGAATAACCTAATTGATATTTTTGAGTTGACATTATATAATTTAAGATAAAAGTAAAAAATAATTTATAAAATATAAAAATATTACTATAAATAAACATAAAATAGAACAAATTAGAACAATAGAACCTGATTTTCACAAAATTAGATTTTACATTGTTACTTGTCTTTTTCACGTTCTACCAAAAATAAATTGTTGATCGATTCAAAACCTAACAAATTGAAAAATGACAAACATTTTAAAGTTTGAAAACTAAAAGAATTAAATTAACAAACAAATAAAAATTCGAAAGAAATGAAAATGATTATCAAAAAAATGAATTAAACACAAGGTTGCAAGCAAATAAACAAACTTAACAAATTGAATAATTCAAGATAAACAACACATACCTTTAAATAGTGGCGTAACACAAGATAGAACTTGAGATTTGGAAAGAACAACTTAATAAAATAAAGAGTTAAAAAGACTTGACAGCAAAACTATGAAACTGAGAGAAAGAGGGAAAAAGGAAGAAGAAGATTGAAACACAATGTGTCTGCTAACATTAAAAAAAATCAATATTAATAAAGGATGGAATAGAAATTGCAAATACTAAGACTGAAAAATTACAACTATAAGATATGACAATTGACAATAATAATTAAATAGTGGGGTTAACAAAATTAATTACTTTTTTTAATTAATAAAAGTTTGCAAACTTTTTTTTTCCGCAAAAAATAACTCCTTCGAATTTAATATATATATATATATATATATATATATATATATATATATATATATATATATATATATATATATATATATATATATATATATATATATATATATAAAGCGATGGTTTTACTGGTCTATGGGTTGAGACGGTCTTATGTGTTTGTCAAATTGTATCGATGAATTTCAAAAACACAAGTGATAACTAGATATTTCTCATAAACCTGAAAATTTTTGTAGTGTTATTTTATCAATTTTTTCAAAAAACTTAGATTTTTTTAATTTTTTAAAAGCTACTTTGACTATCAGATTTTTTTCTATAATAGTAAAAATCAGAAGTGTTGAATTTCAATAGGTTGAAATTTTGTCGACACTTTTGTAGGTTTGTGATTACACCGACAATTTAGCGTGGTCCATATGGATTCCAAACTTTTATAAATATGCATGATATGTTGTTAAAAAAATATATCAGAATGACCCAACATTTCTATATCACGTTTGTGTACTTCAACGGTATGAAACCTCCGGTTGATTTTAGGCACATAGAGGACACTCATCTTGTTGTTTTAAAATCTCAATTAGATAATCGTGTGCACCATACTGACAACAGAAATATGGTTAAGATCGAGTACCATTGGCCATCAATCGATTATGAATGGAAGATTATATTTAGTAAGTTTGAGCAGAAGACAAATGAATATTTAAAAGTTGTGTGGGGCACATATCACCGATACGAAACAAATGGCCTGATCAAGGTGGATGCAATAATTGTCAGATCTGTCGACGATATTATCAAGATGTCGAAACAATTGTCATGTTAAGTTATGTTAAGCAATTTTCATGTTAAGATATGTTCATCCCATAGTAATGTAATGTTAATTTTCATCTAATGAAATGTTAAGATAAAGGGTCAACAATATACATAGTTCAATACAAACTCAAAGTAATGTCAGCGAGAATAAATAATGAAAATACTAATAAAATCTACATCGGTCCACCACATGCAATGTATGTTATCTGCGATGCCAAAGAATACATCTCACCATCTGCGTTTTCCAAACACATGAAGTTATCTGAAAGAAGTGTGATCTTCTGCAGCCACAGTTGGTCATTCATACCAGGTGGAGGCGGTGGCACGTCATCTCAAAGTCCTCCATCATGGAAAGTTGCAACATCATAAATAGGCAGAGCAAGTTGAATGATGTGAGGGTGTGATACTGTAACATACCACTCTAAGTAATCATCCTCACACTGCCTAGGGGGACTGGACATATATCAATTCCCTTATATGGAACAATAAGGATTGGTAGATGGACGCCCTGGACATACCCAAACTGGTGCAGACTCCTCTCAGGCAAATCTCTAGCCATTGAATTGTCCCATCACAGATAGTTCGAAAACAAGACAGTGTCATCAAGGTCCCGATGCACTACATGTTCTAAGTAAGATGTCCATATGACATCGTCTACAGTCAATCCATTGATCCTCCACCTATTCTCTTGAAGACCTCCTGGGTGTGAAAGTTTGGCCTTCCATCTGGTGGCCTGTGGGGAGCCAATGATAGGAACACAAACACGTCTGTCACAAATGGACGGGGAATGCTCGTATATCCAACATTGCACAAGAAGAATAAATTTAATATAAATAATGTCTTTAATCAATAAGAACTAAATAAATAAAACATAATAAATATTCATACCTGAAAAAAAAAACTCATATAACTGGAAGTTACCTCATCTCAAAGACAACCGCCCCTCCAAGGGCAGTATATAGTATCGTCAAAGTAGCACACCCCGTGCCCAGTTGACATGCCCAAGCTCACTAAACAGGGAGATGTATTTAGAATTGATGTATACGCAAAACTTATTCGCTAGGATAATACGTCCTACTAAATGTAACATGTATACCTTAGCCTCCGCCTCATACATATAGTGTTCCACCAATGTCTAATACGTATCTTAAAGCCATGAGAGATGAAAGAGAAACCCCTATTAAACTTGAACTCCACCATGACCATGGTCTTCATAACCTCCAAGTACTACTCAGTCGTAATACATGCAAACGTCTGGTTAAGGAGAGGAGCAGTAAAAAAGTTACTTGCAAGAGTGATGGAAGAGGAAGGAGACACCATCCGTGGTATTCATCATCTCACCAAATGGAAGATGAAAAAAGGATGTCTCTTTATTCCTAGCTCAACAAAACGTGGACAACAGTGGAGTGTCGAGCATAGTCAGCGAATAGTTCACCAAAGAAAATAGATCGGCAACAACAACAACAACCTCTCTAACCTCATCTGGCATCTAGACATCAAATAATTTCTTCAACTTTCCCCATGGGTGGATACCTCCAATGGCAGGCAGTCATGTAATAATTAAAGTATAAACCATCCTTTATTTTCAATTAAATAGTATAAATAAATTAAAATTTAAGATAAAATACTTATACATCTCCGTGTCATATTCTAAATGCCACATGGTCGACATACACGGTGAGCAAGGAATAGTCACCGGGTTCTCGAAGGAAGCCCCAATTTGTGTGTACAACTTGCTTCATATTAGTTTAGTTGTCAACTTCGTATTAGTTGATCTTCCACCTCCTCGCCATCCTAACTCGTCATCTTGGTGTCAGCTTGAACATCCACTTCAATGTCAGCTCTCGCCACCTCTAACTCAGCCTGAGCCTCCATCTCTAGCTGATCCTCTTCCTCAATATCAGTCTAAGCCTCGGCCTTAGTCTCTATATCCTCATGAGCATTGAGCTATGCATCAAAATCTCTGCCCCGTCCAACTTTACTTCCTTTATACTGGAGAGTATGGGGTGCACCAGGCTGCTCATCCATCCTCCTTCTATGAGAACCTATGGGGACTACTTTACCCTCCCGAAGCAACGATTTCTCCCCGTCATCTGCCCCTTGGTGAGAGCTCTCTGCAGCTCTGTTAGTCCATCTAAAAGCAATTATGTTGTCTCGTCCTCTGGTCCTCACCACAAAAAAAAAAAAACAAATAAGTATGACCTACCAAATTTTAAAAAAAATCCATAAATAAACATGTCTTTACCTGTTTTTTTGAAAACTCAGGTTACCAAACCTTTTCTACCGAGATTTTAGAAATATTTGATAAGCATCTATACATTTGTATCGGACATTTAAAAAATGTCGATAAAAATGCATGTGGTTTAAATAGATTTTTTAAAAATTCTGATAAAATTGCATGTAAATTATGGGATTTTATCAGACATTTCAAAAATGCCCGTAAACATTCATGGTTTTCATAATATAAGCGTATACATCTTAAATATCCGATAAAAACTCAAAGAATTATCGTAAAAAGGAACTTACGTGAAAAATCCGGTAGAAGACTAAATAATTCTTGTTAATTGCACATGTTTTCTCTAAAATTCCGAAATGTGAGTAATGATATGAGATTTTTTCTTTTTTAGCCAAAGGGTAATATAGTAAACACAATTTTTTTGAGGGTGTTGGATAAAATTTTGAAGGTGCCACGTTAAATTCTCCTATAAAAACCAACTTAATATTGAGTTGTCCATATATATGACCCAAAAAGAAAATAATAATGGTCCTATATAATGAAGAATCTACTAGACACCCCACACTTGAACCGACATCCCACATAACCTACAATTTGATCATAATACTCTAAGTCATAAAAATCAAATTTTCACAATCAAAATCACATATTTTAAATTTTTTCAAAAAACAACATTTTGCCTTGGAAAAATACCAGATTTTTAGTAGTGTTTTCCATTCAACTTATGTGTTTTTACCAAACTTTTTGCTAGAATACCCGATTTTTCACATAAATCATGCAGTTTTATCGGTTTTTTGAAATTGTCGGTATTAAATATATGTGGTTATACCATATTATTAGGAATATCCGATATAATCCAATTTTTTATATGCATTTTTATCGCATTTTTCTAAAATTTCTATATAAACACTGAGTTTTTATCGATTTTTTAAAATAGTAAGTAGAATTGCATACTACATACCAAATATTTATAAATTTTTGGAAAAATGCAGACAATGTTGAGAATCAAGTGTGAGGAAGAAGTCACACATTGATTAAAAAAGGGAAGATTGAACACTATATAAGTGAGAGAACCCACACACCAATTACCTTAAGGTTTTAGATGGATATGTGGTGTGTCTCTCACAAAGGTGTATCCCAAATAAGAAATGCTCCCTCGTTGACCCCCTCGATTGTTCCGCCAACAATGGTATCATGAGCCTTTGGTTCAAGAAAGGGACCGACTTATTGTATCGAAACACTTCCCACAAGTGTGGGTAGAAGGTGTTCCGTTGAGTTCAACGGTGATACAAGTGTATGTGGAAGAGAGAGCTTCCACATGAGGGAGAGCATTGTGTATAAACTCACATTTGAGGGGGAGTGTTGAGAATAAAGTGTATCCCAAATAAGAAATGCTCCCTCGTTGACCCCCTCGAATTGCCCTCTAACAGACAACATATCGAATTTCCAACTCCAATTGTCTCTGCATTGTTGTTGTCGCCTCCTGCTGACTCATTTGGATGTCTTCGTCTTTTCGTCATTTTTAGTGTTACGGTCTAAATTGTTTTAAAACAAGAATGGAGTGTGATATATTTGGTTTGGATTATGTATACATTGTATATGTATACATTGTATCAAAAGAATGGAGTATGATATGTTTGGTTTGGATGATGCAGGAAAAGTATGAATGAGAAATTTTGGTGCACGCAGACACTTGTGAAGTATATAACAAGCAAAATAATTTCAGGCAACTTTTGAAGCATAACGAAGACAAATGAACAAATTTAATTCAAGTACTACACTTGTGAAGCGTAAATAAGATGAAAAAACAAAATAGTTTTAGGCCATAATGTACTTTTAGGATATAATGTATAAGTTGATAGTTTGTTTTTCCAAGTTCAAGTAAGAGGGTCAATTTATGATCTCTATCAATGTAATGACATTTTGTGAATAAACAAGTTCTCATTTGGTTTTCATTATAATATGCAATGTTAAATTGTTATTGTCATTTCATTCATGAGACATTTGTTAATGCCACAAGTTCTTAATGTTAGAACTTTGACATACTTTCATGTAGAATTTTATAGAATTGAATTCTGTTTGGGATATATGGTATACTTTGCCACAAGTTCTCAATAGAATTATGTTTGACATACTTTTATTCATACTGTCATATAGAATTCTATATGGAATATATGTTATAAATCTTAAGCTGCTGTCCATTTTGGTTATAAAATCCTGCTTGAAATTATACCGTCAAAGTTACAAAATCCTACTTAAAATCATGTCTAAATGCAGAATTTAACTAAGCATAATCACATGCAGAATTTTGGTTTCCAAAGTTACAAAATCCTGCTTAAAATCATGTCTAAATGTAGAATTTAACTAAGCATAATCACATGCGGAATTTTGATTTCCAAAGTTACAAAATCCTGTTTCAAAACACGTCTAAATGCAGAATTTAACTAATCATAATTACATGTAGAATTTTGGTTTCTAAAATTACAAAATCCAGCTTCAAATCATGTCTAACATCTTGCTTCATGGCATAATTCTACATATCAATAACACGTTTGTGATATTTTCTTCTACATCCATCTGATATACATGAAAAAATGACAGATTTTCTAACAATTGATGTTGAAAGTATTGTGAAAGACATTCAGCATCGCCATAAACCATATTTCTTTGTCTTCTTACATTTAGATAAATTTTTATGTCCAACCGCGTATATCCAAGATTAGAACTATGCCCCACCTTTGTGCACATAAGTTGAAATGTTGACTTCTGTCTTAATCCAGAGTCATCGGCCAAATCAATTTCATATGTTTGGACCTCATTTATGCTTCTATGTGATGCTAGCATGTGTGTGGTCTCTGGTTGTTTTAGAGAGTGATTATGGTCCTCTATGAATTCATGGATGACAAACTTTTCATTCTTCAATACAAAAGAAATCCTTGCTTTGCAATAAGTTCTAATTTCAGCTCTATGGTTACAACAAAGACATCTTTCTTGTCTGTTTTAATCCTTCCATGCAACAAACAAACCTACATGATATAGAACCAAACAACGTTTTCTAACACCAAAGCCAAAATATGCACCATAAGCGATCTAAAATTGATAAACGGACTCCCATGAATTAAATTCCATACCAATTTTTTAGATGTCATTTTTTATCATACTCTCAAGTAAAGGAACCTGAAAAATTGAATATAATGAGTTTCTTTATTTTGTCTAATTGATAAAAAAGAAGATAAATCACAGCAACCAAGAACACAACTTTGATGAAAAATTAAAAAAAGAGTTAACAAATAATAAATTCAAATATTGTGTTTCTTGCTATGCAATTTTCTTAATGTTTCATGTTTCTTGCACTTAAAATCAACAAATAAACTATGAGTTAGAAGCTTATTATACATTGATTTCTTCAATCAACAAGGAGCTGGAGGCTTATTATGTTAAGATATTTCTTCAATCACTATATAGATAATGTTAGAAAATAAATTCAGCACAAAATAGAGAGACACCTTGATGAAAGCAAGAAAAAACAGTTTAATAGACGTCACGACAGTCGACGGCATTACGGCGGTCAGCGACGATACGACGGTTGGTCGATACAACAATGACAACGTTTTTTAAGAGTAAAGGGATTAAATGAGAGCTCGGTACATAATATATATAAAAAGAAGGTTCATAGCTAGAAAAGAAGTGATCAAATTAATTACAAAAAGGATTGAATCCATTTCAAAAACCTCAGTTAATTGGCCATATGACGGCATTCGAAGAAGTTGCTTAGTATCCAACAGAAATTGCTCACAATGAGTCTTCCAGAGTTCACACATCATTCCTGTTACCTTTATCATCTTCGATTCTGATAAATTGAAGCCATAATAAGATAAAATTATCGTCGCATCAAAGGTTTCAAACATTACTATACCAAGCACGCTATTTCTGCTCCGTAAGTTTCTCATTCTGCTTATATTTAACCACTCCAAATGCTATTGCTCCAGCAACAAACAAGAAAACTGTAGGGGTATAGGATGGATAAACATACTTGACAAAGATCTTGTCCCACTCTTCAGGAAAGAAACCTGCAATAACACATAAAAGTATCCGCCATAATAACTCTCAACTATCAGTTACCAGCAATGAAGCACCGATACTCTAAAATCTATGCTGTATCGTATCCGATACGTATCCGATACACCGATACGCCGATACCTCAACTTTAATTACCTCATCACTTTCATTTTTTCTATTACAAGAATCAAACTTTTCCTTTAATTACTTTTCTCTTAACTTTAATAATTTTTTCTTTTTATCATAACTCCTTGACCAATTATTATCAAATTTTCCAAACTCAATTGGTTTTTGTTAGAGAACCATTTAACTAATGTTTAATTTTAATTTTTTTATATACGTATTTTAAACGTATCGTATCCTAAATTTTTCAATGACTAACGTATCTCCGTATCGGATACGTATCGTATCTGATACCCGTATCGTGTCCGTGCTTCATTGGTTACCAGTCATCATCATCTAGCTTTCAACTATAAGCTATCAACTATCAACTATCAATCATTAACTATAAGCTATCAGTTATTTAACTATAAGCTATCAGTTATTAAACAGCTAACCGTAAGCTATTAACTAATTTATCGGCTATAGACTATTTTAATCGAATAGAGCCTACACTTAGTTCTTTCAAATTAAGATAGAGAAAAAAAACCAAACCTGAAGCTGCAAGAGCAAGACCCTCAACAAGAATAACAGAACCAAAACCAAGCCATGCAAAAATAAAAGCTTTTTCATAAGCACCCTGTTCCTGTTGAACCGGTTCTTGTTCCGAAACCAAAGCAGGTTTTTCAACTGGAATACGACGGATTATCGAAGCTCTTTCTCTTTGTCTCTTCTGCTTCCTTTTACTGTTCACATTAGACGGACCAAAACCCACTCCGGAGTTTTTGGGAATTGAATCGGACGGTTCAGATTGTTTTTCAGATCTAATTGTGAGGATGGGAGAGAACGAGTGATGATGGATTTTGGTGGTGAAATAAGTTGCGAATTGCGTTTGAAGCGCCATTTTTGTTCTTGTTCGAGTTTGGACCCCGGTTTCACCACATAGTTTCTTTTTCTTCTGATGATGATAACGATAACAATTTCTATCTTTTCTTTTGTTTCACATGTTTTTTTTATTTATGCTTGGTTTAATTCTTTAATCTTTGAAATTTTTATTCAAATAATTATTATTTTTTAATTAAATATTCAAACTAATTCACTTTCATGTAAGAGGAGTTGTCAATCCAATTGACGACAATGTACAAACAAACACACAGGAGAGAATTTTTATGTTTGTACATTGTCCTCATTTGAATTGTCATTTCTCTTATGTGTTTGTACATTGTCGTCAATTGGATTGACGACTCTTTGTATTGAATTTTTTTAAAAATGAATTAGTTTGAAAAATATGTAAAAAAATGGGTTAATTTGAATATTTATTTGAAAAAATTGATTATTTAAGTAAAAATTTCTTAATCTTTGGCTAATTATTATTTTTTATTTTAAAAATTATGAGAATATAATTTTTTTTCGATTTTGTTTTTCATTATTTTCATTTAAAATGTTAATTTTCATTTTTTTTTTAATGTTAAAAACCTTATATCTGCTAGGATGTGCAATTATAATAATAATAACGTGGTTATATAATTCAACTTGCTAGTATTTTTAAAGGAAAAAATGTTTTTAATTTTTAAAATTATTAATTATTTAATGATGTTGTAATTCATCCGTTGATTTAATAATGTAATGTATTTTTGTATTTAATTTTTCTAAAGACAATTGACATTAATGAGAATACAAGGGCTATTCACACCTAATACAATCAAAAGAATAAAAGAGAAAATTTTCAGCCAACTCTAAATTAACAAAGCACCTGGAAGGGGTCCAAGCAAAAAGCATGAAAACTAGGGTTAGAATAAGGAATTTTTCCTAAACAAAACCACTTCCAAACAAGAAGGATCTTAATCTTCCAACAAATATCATTTACATTACAACTTCCTTCGTTAAAAATAATGTCATTCCTATCCATCCAAATACTCCAAACCACAACCAACCAAATGGAGCCCATCTTAACATTGCCTACTTTGTTGATACCAACTAAACTTCAATCTAAAAAGAATTTCCATATACAACCAACAAAGAGACTACTATTACCGCACCACCCACCTATGTTTTTCCATATAATAACTACAGAGCAATCGAAAAATATTTGATTCAAAGGTTCTACCTCCATATTGCAAAGAACACACTTATCATCATCAATTTGCATACCTCTTCTACTTAGCAGCTCTTTAGTTGCAATCCTTTTTCACAAAAATCTCCAACCGAAATAATAAATTATGACCGGCACCTTGATCTTCCAAAGCCACCCGAACGCACGAATTTGATCCAGATGCACACAATTCGTGACTCTGCTCTTCATCATAATCTTGTAACCTTCCTTAACACTATAAAAAAGCAATAGCATCTGTTTTCTATATTAACGAAATTGGTTGATCCTTCACATGCGCGAAAGAAGAAAAAAAATCCAACAACTGTTGGACCTTGATCCAAACAAGATCCTACAACAGCGGTGGCAGACCCAGATCGCCCCATATCCAGAAACTGCTCTCCCAATCCCCCATTGAATTGACCATTCCAGCCTTCCTGCTGTTAAGAAAATATAAATCAGCGAACAAATCTGCAAGGCTCGAAGCTCTAATCCACGCTCCTGACCAAAATTGAATAGCGTTCCCGTCTCCCAAACTAAATCCCACAGCTTCTGCAAAATCGAAGTTGTGATTAGATGCTAAAGTGTCGCACTTGAATAAATATTTCCACTAACTCGATGCAGAGTTCCTAGACATATTCCCATCCAAAAGAACCGAATGAATGATTCCACCGTATCTCGTAGTAAGGACCGACTTCCATAAAGAATCATGCTCATACAGAATTCTCCATTTCCACTTTGTTAGCAGGGCCAGATTAAAGATATCAATGCTCTTTACACCTAAACCACCCTTATCTTTGGGACTACATACCACCTCCCATCTTAGCCAATGGATCTTCGATTTCGACTCAAATCCTCCCCATATGAACCTCTGTCTCACTTTATCGATCTCCTTCCAAACCATCATCGGTGCTTTATAGAAAGAGAATAGAAGATGGGAATGCTAGAAAGCGCCGTATTGATCAACGTTGTTATGCCTGTCAAATTAAGGAGTTTGCCTCTCCTCAAGGCCAAACGAGACCTGAACTTATCCAAAAAAGAATTCCAAAAATATATTCTTCTAGGATTACTCCCGATTGTGATACCTAAAAAACAGAAAGAGAAATCCTCAACCTTACAGGAGAGGAAATTAGAAGCAGCGAGTAAGAAGTGAATGCTAACATTGATCCCAATGATCCGGCTCTTGTTAAAGTTTACCCTCAAACCGGAAACAAGCTCGAAACCCCTCAAAATGACCTTGAGGCTCCAAAAGTTTTTCCAACCGCCTCCACCTACTATCAATGTGTCGTCTGCTAACTGAATTAGTTCCACTAAAGTGTTTATAACAAAATGGAATCCTTGAAAAATACTAGAAATCGAAGCCTTCCTTATCATGCATGTCAAATCCTCTGTTACGAGCACAAATAAAAAGGGCGACAATGGACAGCCCTGCCGCAAACCTCTTCCAACTACAAAATCTCCCGTAGGACTTCCGTTAATAAGAATGGATAAGTGGGAATGAAAAATGTACGCCTCCATCCACTGTAGCCAAGTTGTCCCAAACCCCATCTTGATCAACATCGACCTGAGAAAACCCCAATTGACACAATCATACGCTTTTTCGAAATCGACTTTGAACAAGACACACTCTTTCTTCTCCCTCGTAGCTACATCTACCACTTCATTTGCCATAAGAACTTCGTCCAATAACTGCCTTCCAGGAACGAAAGCAGTCTGACAAGGTGAAACGAGATCCCAAATTACTTTCTTCAACCGCTTCGCCAAGAATTTAGCTATAATTTTATACAAACAACCCACCAACCAAATAGGTCGATAATCACCAAGACCTAAAGGGTTCGCCACTTTAGGAATTAGAGTCAGAAACGCCGACGAAACCGCCTTAGGAAGGAAATCTAAGTGATGAAAGTCCTTCACAAAAGCTAAGATTTTCAACTTCATAAAAGACCAGCATTTCCTCAGAAAGAAAAAGTTGTAACCATCTGGACCCAGACTCTCTTGTCCACCACATCTCTAAAACGCTAATTTAATTTCTTCTTTAGAGAAACGTCTCTCTAAGAAACTAACATCATATTCAGACAGAGAGTTAAGAGCAATATCCTCCAAACTGGGCCTCTATGCTTTCGCTTCGGAAAATTTATCTTTAAAAAAATCATGAACTGCCTTCACTTCCAGAATAGATTCAACCATTCCATGAGCGGTTTCCACGGCTCCTATGAATTTCCTTCTAGCCATGCCCTTAATCAGATTATGAAAATACCTTGAATTATCGTCTCCTTCTCTATTCCACTTAACCCGAACTTTTTGAAGAAGCATGTTGTCTCTAATGTGTAAATTATTCCAGACCATTCTGCAGCCCTCAGATCTCCAAGAGACCAGATGCTTGACGTTCTACTTTGCAGCAAGAACAAATCTCTATCAGTCTGGTTTATGATCTCCACACCCTCCTCAACATGAAGGTCGTACCTGTAATGCCCCGATTTATTTTACTTATTTTTCGTAATTAAAATTATGTGATTGCATGTGTGTTGGGTTATGTTTGGGTACCCTAAGGTAAGGGGTAATGACCTTAGTATTAGTGACCTTGAGGGTGAGGGGTGTGTGGCTAATCTGGTAGAACTTGGTGGTGTGGTGAGAATGATTAATTAGTTAATATTAGCAATATTTGATTAATATTATTAATTTAAATCATTAGGAGATATTGTTATTATTATTTAATTGGTAAAATTAATAATAATAATAATATTTGGGATAATAATAACAATATTATGAAATAAAAAAATAATATTAGAAATAGAAAAAGGGAAGTGGAGAGAAAAAGTTTGGTCAGAACGGGAAAACAGAGGAACGGGAGAAAAGAGGAGAAAAAGGCTAGGGTTCAAGGAAGAGAAGGGAGAACTCCATTGTTGAGAAAGGATAACTCTCTACAAGAACTCTAAGGTAAGGGTGGGGTTCTTTAATCACTCAAGCGATATATAAAATTTGTATAAGGGTAGATAAATCATTAGGCTCATATCTATGTGTTGATTGTTTCGGTGTGAGGTTGAGGTTTTTGCGTATCGGAGATTTTGATAAGCGGTAAATTGTATAAATTGATCGGTTAATTTGTAGTTTGTGTGATTCTGATGGATTGTGTGATAACCATGGAATCTATGTGTAATTCTGGGTTATTTGCTACTGAAATCGGAGAAGGGTTGGGGTTGGATTGTGCAGGAATTGCAACTGTAGAGTTGCTGATTCGCGCACTTCGCTGTGTGAAGGAATGTTCGCTGGGCGTAGGGTTCGCTGGCATATCGCAGGGTGAACTGAGAGGTGAGCGATGGGGAAGGATATGTGATACTGGAGTGAGTTTTGGGGAGATTCGCCCCAAGTTCGCTGGGCGAATGTAGAGGCGAAGGGAGAGGAAAATAGGTGAGCGTCTGGATTTTGTATGGGGAAGGTGTTTCGCTGGCGACTTCGCTAGGCGAACTCCTAGCGAATGACAGTTCGCTGGGCGAACTTGTAGCGAACGTGACAGTTCTGATTGCTGCTGTTACGGACAGAATTTTCTTAAACTTTAAAAATTCATATCTTCTGATCCATAAGTCCATTTCAGTTAACATTCGAATCGTTGGAAAGCTGGTTTTATGTACTTTCTGTTAAAATTATTTTCAATGCCAGAATTCTAACTATTCGATGTGTTAATTGTGTTTCCGTGTACGTTGTGATGTGTCAAACGTTGAAATGTTGAGTTCGGTTGTGCGAATGTGTGTTGTAGCTATAGATTGCAATTATTGCATGTTTTGGTAGATATATGTTACGTGTTAGACAGTTGTGGTGTGATGTATTGGCTGTGTGATAGTCATACACATTGGTCATCGTTGTATGTTGTCGTTGAATGCATATCATGTTGCATAAGTTGTATGATAAGTCGTGTGCCCATGTGTGGTGTGAGCGTCTTATCCGGATTCCTTGAAAGGGAATCGTGTTGTTGTTGTTGTTAAGGTAATCGTGTGTCCATGTGGGGTGTGAGCGATTACGGGTGTTCGTGTGCCCATTTAGGATGTGAGCGACACACATAGAAATTCCGACGGGAATTATGATCATGAAAAAGGGATCGAATTGGTACCACATGCATTGAGTCGAGTTGAGAGTCTCATTGCATTGCATTATGTTGTGTTATGGATTATATGATTGTCTGCTTGTGTAGGAAATTGCATCTGTGTGGATGTTGTGATGATAGGGTGAATTGTGTAATGCTTATATGTCTTTATATGTATATTATGCATTTCTTTTGTTAATTTGAGAATCTCATCCCTTCTATTTGAATGTTACCTATACGTGGGTAACGTGCAGATATTCAAGAATAGTGCTGAGTTACGGTTAGTGAAGACGGAGTCCTTCACTTTATGTTTTGAGTCGGCGTCTGCTCTGATGTGTAACACTGGGGATATGGAATGCTTGTTATTATTTATTTCATTGTCGTTATTACTTTTGTCTAATTGATGTTGGTTATATGGTTTTAAACATATTATGTTTTTAGTTAAGTTTTCGCTGCTATACGAGAAAAATAAGTAAGTATGATTTTGTTGGCATTATTGATGGTAATTATGTGTTACACGTCATATGCATGAGTAGGTGTTTGGTTGAAAGTAGCATCCTAAATGTCGTATGTTTTATTTTATTCTGATATTTTATTATAATCTCACGCGGGGGTTTTAGGGTGTTACATAGTGGCATCAGAGCAGGTCGGTACGTCCGGCTAAGTTGTTGAGTCGTTGTTGTGTGACAGTTGATTACTGTCGATGTCGGTTCGTTAACCATTGTGTTCTGTTATTGGTGTGTAACAGATTTAGAATGGCTGTAAGGAACGATGATGCTATTGTTGCTGTTTTGCAGGTTGTTGCTCAGGCGGTACAGAACCCGCCTCATGCTGGTGAAAATGATGAGTTTCGGAAGAATAGACCGCATACCTTTAAGGGGAGATATGATCCGGATGGAGCACATGCTTGGCTCAAGGAGATCGAGAGAATCTTCCGGGTTATGGAATGTTCTGAAGCACAGAAGGTGCGGTTAGGTACTCACATGCTGGCTGAGGAGGCTGATGACTGGTGGGTTAGCACTCGTCAATTGTTGGGAGTAACATGAGAGGTAATCACTTGGGCTGTGTTCAGTAGGGAGTTCTCGAGGAAGTATTTTCCTGAAGATGTCCGAGGAAAGAAAAAGATTGAGTTTCTGGAATTGAAGCAGGGTAACATGACGTTACAGAGTATGCTGCCAAATTCTCAGATCTGGCTAAGTTTTACCCTCACTACAGTGCGGAAACTGCTGAGTTCTCAAAGTGTGTCAAGTTTGAGAATATATTGAGACCTGAAATTAAGCAGGAAATTGGTTATCAGCGAATCAAAAGGTTTCCAGATTTGGTGGATTGTTGTAGAATCTTTGAGGAAGATAGCAAGGCTCGATCGGCTCACTATAAAGGGTTGGCCGAGAGGAGAGGAAAACAACAGATGAACCGCGGGAAGCCTTATGCAGCTTCAGTTGAGAAAGGTAAATAGAAACACCCTGATGGTAAGAAGCCGAGTGAGGGAGGTGCTCCTGCTCCTCTTAAATGTTACAGGTGAGGTGAGCTAGGTCATCGTGTCAGTGAGTGCATGAGTGATGTGAAGAAATGCTTCAAGTGCATACAGGCAGAACATCTGATTGCTGACTGTAAAGTTAAGGTGGTGACTCGTTACAACTATGGAGAACAGGGTCACATTAGTACTCGTTGCCAGAAGCCAAAGCAAGCTTCAACTGGGGCAAAGATGTTTGTTTTGTAAGAGACTCAGACTTCCAATAATGACAGATTGATCAGAGGTACATGTTACATTAATAATACACCTTTGATTGCTATTATTGATACCGGTGCTACCCATTCTTTTATTTCTGCTGATTGTGTGATGAGGCTAGGCCTCGTTGTTTCTCCTATGAAGGTAGAGATGGTTGTCGAAACTCCTGCAAAGGGGTCGGTGATCACTTCCCTAGTTTGTTTGAGCTGTCCACTATCAATCTTTGATAAGGACTTCGGTGTGGATCTTATTTGCTTGCCGTTGGGAAATATTGATGTGATCTTGGGTATGAAGTGGTTGTAGTTTAATCATGTTCATATTAATTGTTTTAACAAGTCAGTGCGATTTCTTGCTCCTAAGGAAGAGGAAGAAGATGGTTTTCTATCTGCTAGAGAGTTGAGAGAGCTCTTAGAGGAAGAAGCTCAAGTACTTGCATTGTTTGCATCCTTATCAGTGGAAAGTGAGTCGGTGATTAATGAATTGCAAGTAGTGCGTGATTTCCATAAGTGTTTCCGGATGATATTACTGATGTACCGCCAGAGAGAGAAGTGGAGTTTACTATTGATCTTGTCCCTGGTACCAGACCTATTTCTATGGCACCATACAGGATGTCGGCATCAGAATTAACAGAGTTGAAGAAGCAACTGGAAGAGTTGTTAGAAAATAAATTTGTGAGACCAAGTGTATCGCCTTGGGGAGCTCTGGTGTTGTCGGTGAAGAAAAAGGATGGCAGTATGAGGTTATGTATCGATTACAGATAGCTGAATAAAGTGACGATTAAGAACAAGTATTCGCTTCCAAGAATAGATGACTTGATGGATCAGTTAGTGGGTGCCCGTGTGTTTAGCAAGATTGACTTGAGGCCGGGTTATCATCAGATACGAGTAAAAGATGAAGATATTCAGAAGACAGCTTTCAGGACTCGATATGGACATTATGAGTATGTAGTGATGCTGTTCGGAGTTACTAATGCACCTGGTGTATTCATGGAGTATATGAATTAAATTTTTCATGCTTACTTGGATCAATTTGTGGTTGTCTTTATTGACAATATTTTAATATATTCTAAGTCAGAAGAGGAACATGCTGAGCATTTGCGGATAATACTGCAAGTGTTAAGAGAAAAGAAGCTCTATGCTAAGTTATCTAAGTGTGAGTTCTGGTTGAGAGCGGTAATTTTCCTTGGTCATGTTATTTCAGGTGATGGTATTTCTGTGGATCCATCCAAGGTAGATGCACTTCTACAGTGGGAGGCTCCGAAGTCGTTAAACTGAGATTAGAAGCTTTTTGGGCTTGGCTGGTTATTACCGTAGGTTTATTGAAGGCTTTTCGAAGTTGACACTTCCATTGACTCAGTTGACTTGCAAAGGTAAAGCATTTGTGTGGGATGTTCACTGTGAGAAGAGTTTCATTGAGCTGAAGAAGAGATTGACTACAGCTCCAGTTTTAATTCTATCTGAACCAGATGAACCATTTGTGGTGTATTACGACGCTTCGTTGATGGGTTTATGAGGTGTGTTAATGCGGGATGGAAAGGTTGTGGCTTATGCTTCATGACAGTTAAGGGTCCATGAGAGGAATTATCCAACTCATGATTTGGAGTTAGTTGCGGTAGTATTCGTATTGAAAATTTGGAGGCATTATCTTTATGGTTCCAGATTTGAAGTGTATAGTGATCATAAGAGCTCGAGGTATCTATTTGATCAGAAGGAGTTGAATATGAGACAAAGAAGGTGGTTAGAATTCTTAAAAGATTATGATTTCGGTTTGAACTATCATCTCGGTAAAGCTAATGTCGTGGCGGATGCTTTGAGTCGGAAGACATTGCATATGTCTGCTATGATGGTTAAAGAATTGGAATTGATTGAGCAATTCAGAGATATGAGTTTGGTTTGCAAACAGACACCGCATAGTGTGATGTTGGGTATGTTGAAGATCAACAATGAGTTTCTTAATAGTATCAGAGAGGGTCAGAAGTTGGATGTGAAATTGGTGGATTTGATGATTGGAAATGAGCAGACAGAAAGTAACGAATTCAAAGTGGATGAACAAGGTGTGTTGAGATTCCGTGACAGGATTTGTATTCCTGATGATCCTGAGTTGAAAATAATGATTCTAGAAGAAATTCATAGGAGTAGCTTGAGTATCCATCTGGGAGCTACAAAGATGTATCAAGACTTGAAGAAGATATTTTGGTGGCCTGGATTGAAGCGTGATATGGATAAGTTTGGATATGCTTGTTTGACTTGTTAGAAGGCGAAGGTGTAACATCAGAAACCTACTGGTTTAATGCAACTGTTAGATATTTCAGAGTGGAAGTGGGACAGCGTTTCTATGGATTTTGTGACCGGGCTGCCTAATACTCCAAGAGGGAATGATGCCATTTGGGTAGTGGTGGATAGACTGACGAAGTCAGCACATTTTATTCCGATTAATATCAGTTTTCCTTTCCAGAGGCTGGCAAAGATTTATATTCAAGTGGTTGTAAAGTTGCATGGAGTTCCGTTGAGTATTGTGTCGGATAGAGATTCAAGGTTCACTTCCAGATTTTGGGAGAGTTTGCAAGAAGCTTTGGGATCGAAATTGAGAATGAGTTCAGCTTATCACCCGTAGACGGATGGACTGACGAAGAGAACTATACAATATTTGGAGGATTTGTTGAGGGCTCGTGTACTTGAACAGGGAGGTGCTTGGGATAGCCATTTGTTGTTGATTGAGTTCACTTATAATAATAGTTATCATTCCAGTATTGGGATGGTGCCTTTTGAAGCTTTGTATGGTCGGAGGTGTCGGGCGCCTTTGTGTTGGCATGAATCTGGCGAGATTGTACTACTTGGACCTGAGATTGTTCAGCAAACTACTGAAAAGGTGAAGCTGATTCGGGAAAAGATGAAAGCTTTGCAGAGTAGGTAGAAGAGCTACCATGATAAGAGGAGGAAAGATCTTGATTTTAACGAAGGAGACCATGTGTTCTTGAGAGTCACTCTGGTGACCGGTGTTGGTCGTGCATTGAAGTCGAGAAAGCTTACCCCTCGGTTTATTGGTCCATATCAGATTTTTGCAAGAGTTGAACCTGTTTCCTACAGAGTGGCGTTGCCACCCAATTTGTCGAATTTGCACGATGTGTTCCATGTGTCACAGCTTCAGAAGTATGTTTCGGATCCATCACATGTGATTCCGATGGATGATGTAGAAGTAAAGGATAACCTTACGGTTGAGGCCTTACCAATACAGATTGAAGACCACGAGCTAAAACAATTGAGAGGTAACGAGATCACTCTTCTGAAGGTAGTGTGGGGAGGCGCTGCCGGTGGAAATATGACTTGGGAATTAGATAGCATGATGCCAGAGTCGTATCCGGAGTTATTTGTATGAGGTAAATTTTTTAGGACGGGAATATTCTAAGTGGGGGAGAGTTGTAATGCCCCGATTTATTTTAATTATATTTCGTAATTAAAATTATGTGATTGCATGTGTGTTGGGTTATGTTGGGGTACCCTAAGGTAAGGGGTAATGACCTTAGTATTAGTGACCTTGAGGGTGAGGGGTGTGTGGCTAATCTGGTAGAACTTGGTGGTGTGGTGAGAATGATTAATTAGTTAATATTAGCAATATTTGATTAATATTATTAATTTAAATTATCAGGAGATATTGTTATTATTATTTAATTGGTAAAATTAATAATAATAATAATAATAATAATAATAATATTTGGGATAATAATAATAATAATATGAAATAAAAAAATAATATTAGAAATAGAAAAAGGGAAGTGGAGAGAAAAAGTTTGGTCAGAACGTGAAAATAGAGGAACGGGAGAAAAGAGGAGAAAAGGCTAGGGTTCAAGGAAGATAAGGGAGAATTCCATTGTTAAGGAAAGACAACTCTTAACAAGAACTCTAAGGTAAGGATGAGGTTCTTTAATCACTTAAGGGATATATAATATTTGTATAAGGGTAGATAAATCATTAGGTTCATATCTATGTGTTGATTGTTTTGGTGTGGGGTTGAGGTTTTTGCGTGTCGGAGATTTTGATAAGCGGTAAATTGTATAAATTGATCGGTTAATTTGTAGTTGTGTGATTCTGATGGATTGTGTGATAACTATGGAATCTATGTGTAATTCTGGGTTGTTTGCTACTGAAATCGGAGAAGGGTTGGGGTTGGATTATGCAGGAATCGCAACTGCAGAGTTGCTGATTCACGTACTTCGTTGTGCGAAGGAATGTTCGTTGGGCGAAGGGTTCGCCGGCATATCGCCGGGCAAACTAAAAGGCGGGCGAAAGGGAAGGATATGTGATGTTGGAGTGAGTTTTTGGGAGATTCACCCCAGGTTCGTTGGACAAACTCCTGGCGAACGAATGTTCGCTGGGCGAATGGAGAGGAAAATAGGTGAGCCTCTGGATTTTGTATATGGAAGGTGTTTTGCTGGAGATTTTGCTAGACGAACTCCTAGCGAATGACAGTTTGCTGGGCGAACTTGTAGCAAATGTGACAGTTCTGCTTGCTGCTATTACAGACAGAATTTTCTTAAACTTTAAAAATTTATATCTTTTGATCCATAAGTTCGTTTCAGTTACCGTTTGAATCGTTGGAAAGCTGGTTTCATGTACTTTTTGTTAAAATTATTTTCAATGCCAGAATTCTAACTATTCGACGCATTAATTGTGTTTCCGTGTACGTTGTGATGTGTCGAACATTGAAATGTTGAGTTCGGCTGTGCGAATGTGTGTTGTAGCTGTAGATTGCAATTATTGCATGTTTTGGTAGATATATGTTGCGTGTTGGACAGTTGTGGTGTGATGTATTGGTTGTATGATAGTCATACACATTGGTCATCGTTGTATGTTGTCGTTGAATGCATATCATGTTGCATAAGTTGTATGATAAGTCGTGTGCCCATGTGGGGTGTGAGCGTCTTATCCGAATTCCTTGAAAGGGAATCGTGTTGTTGTTGTTAAGGTAATCGTGTGCCCATGTGGGGTGTGAGCGATTACGGGTGCTCGTGTGCCCATGTGGGGTGTGAGCGACGCACATAGAAATTCCGACGTGAATTATGATTATGAAAAAGGGATCCAATTGGTACCACATGCATTGAGTCAAGTTGAGAGTCTCATTGCATTGCATTATGTTGTGTTATGGATTATATGATTGTCTACTTGTGTAGGAAATTGTAATTGTGTGGATGTTGTGATGATAGGGTGAATTATGTAATGCTTATATGCCTTTATATGTATATTATGCATTTCTTTTGTTGATTTGAAAATCTCACCCCTTTTGTTTGACTGTTACCTCTACATGGGTAACATGCAGATATTCAAGAATAGTGCGGAGTTGCGGTTAGTGAAGACGGAGTCCTTCACTTTATGTTTTGAGTCGACGTCTGCTATGATGTGTAACACTGGGGATATGGAACGCTTGTTATTATTTATTTCATTGCCGTTATTACTTTTGTCTAATTGATGTTGGTTATATGGTTTTAAACATATTATGTTTTTAGTTGAGTTTCCTCTGCTATACGAGAAAAATAATTATGATTTTGTTGGCATTATTGATGGTAATTATGTGTTTCACGTCGTATGCATGATCAGGTGTTTGGTTGAAAGTAGCATCCTAAATGTTGTATGTTTTATTTTATTATGATATTTTATTATAATCTCACGCGGGGGTTTTAGGGTGTTACAGTACCAGCCAAAAATGTATCTGCTATACTTCCTGAGGCTAACTTTCAGCAACTCAAGCTTTTCCTTTATGATAAAATCACTCCTTCCAATAACCTTTAACTCCTTCCACTCTTTCTCCATTTAATTGATGAAACCGCTGTTATCGAACCAACTGTCATTTGTTTTGAAAGGTTTAGGACCCCACTTAGTGAAACTAACCTTTATCCATATTGGACAATGATTTGAAATATCTATTTTGCCAACAGACTGACCCAAGATACCTCATCTATCTATAATAGATTCATCCACCAAGAACCTATCAAACCTACTTATGAAGTTCCCTTCATCGCTGAACCAAGTGAAACGGTTTCCCGAAACAGGCAGATCCATCATACTTAACTCGTTGATAAAAGCTGAAAAATTCCCTCGTCTTCGTTCTCCTAGAAAAACAACAAACACCATTCCTTTCCAAAGAGTCTGACACCGCATTGAAGTCGCCTCCCACAATCCAATGACCACCAACCAACTTCCTTTTTAAACTGATAATGTTGCTCCAAAGTCTCCTTATAGAACTCAAATCACAAGCTGAGTAAATATTAATCACAAAGAAAACTTTCTTCTTCCACTCCAGCTTTACCCCCAGGTATCCCTCCCCATGGAATGAGAATAAAGGTTTAATCGAGTTTTCATTCTACTGAGTAATAATACCACCAGAATGCCTGTTGGAGTTACTAAACGACCACCCCATGCCCTGATCACTACAAAGACGTCGAATAATCTTGTAATCTACCACCTTCAACTTAGATTCTTGAATGAAGAAGATGTCTGCTTTACCTGAATTTATGATGAATTTCAGTCTCTTCCTCTTGGAAAGATTGCCATTCCCTCTAATATTAAACTACCAAAATATCATGGATCACCCTTTTTGTTCGCCTTCTTGACATTAAACAGAGCTTTATCATGGGCCTCCATCTCTGATAACTTCTTCGAATAATACATTGAATTCTCCTTTGCCATGACGCCCACGTTTGGCATCACACTCCGCAACTTCTCCCCCACATTGGACTCAGCATTGTCCAAGAATTTATGGTTGCATTTACGAACATCAAAATCTGTTGTAGAGTCACAACACAAAACAGCTCCTGCTAAGAGTTCATCAGCGCCCTCTGAAATTGAAATGGGATTATAAGATGTTGAGATTCTTGGATTTCTCCTAGGGGTGGCAAACGGGCATGCCCGCCCCGTTTAGGCCCGCCCCGCAAATGTCCACAAAAAAACGGGGCGGGGCGGGCAGTCATAATTGATGATGCAGGCCTAAAACTTATGCCTACCCCGCAAAAACGTGAGGGCGGGGTGGAGAAAGCCTGCGGGCACTGCACCTTTTAAGCCTAAAAATGCAAAATTTTATGCAAATGCTCGTGCCCGCAAAAGCCCGCGAAGAAAACGGGGCGGGGCGGGACAGACACATTAGAGGGTGGAGGCCTAAACCTTTGGCCCACCCCGCACTGAAGTGTGGGTAAAACGGGCATGCCCAACGGGCCGGGCCCGTTTTACCACCCCTAATTTCTCCCCTTCAAAGCAGCGAAAAAAGAGGGTTGAGAAAATTATTCAATTGGGTCTTCTGAAACAAACGAGCCTTGAGACGAAACACGACCCAATAACCTCTTTTAGGCTTACTAGGTCTCTTTAACTTAGGGCCACAAAAATCTGACAAATTTTTCATTTTGGATTTCTTTTTAAAAGTTGAGTTACCTCCTTTGAAAGGGCCTTCTGCACCAACCTTAAAAATAAGGTCATACCTAGGTACTTCCACCATACACATAGTATTTTGAAAATCTCCTGCAAAATCTGCTACCACCCCTAAAACTCCTGCACACGCCGCCTTAGCCGCCACTATAGCCGTATCGAAATTCAAAGGATGCCAAGGGGGTCATCCGAAGTCCTCAACTCCAAATTGTCCTCCTTCCTTGAAAGAATGAAAGCTCCTGAGCCTCACACTTTCACCGGCTATTTGACTATTCTAGGTTGGGAAGAACAGTTAACATCCCTCTTTTCACAGTCCTCCATCAGAGGATCTTCATTGCAAACAACTTCCTCATCCTCCATATTGAGCCTACTCCAGTTACTTTCCGATCCGGAAGAGGGATCCAAGATTACCTTCTTTGGGAGAGAACTAGGATCAGAAAGACATAATGGACCGTGTGAATCTTCTACCATCTTAATGCTGAAAATAACCCCGTTTATCTGAACTTTTAAGATCTCGATTAGCACCACAACACACCTTGTATGAACCATAATCCTAGCTATATCCATACTAACCCCTTTAAGGGTACTCTCGTCGACACAGATGTAACTCCCAATAGTCTTGGCTAAATGTTCAAAGAAGGAAAATTGTCATGCATGACAAGGGATACCATAGCACCTGAGCCAAGTCACTCTTTCGTTGTCCATGTCTTGCTCCCTCCATTCACGAATCTATGAGAACCATTGCCTCCACCAAGATTCGGCTTCCCTAATGAGATCGCGGATTTCACCTTCTTCGCTTTCCTCCAGCAAACACAAATTAGCACCCAGAAGAGTAACCTTGATAGAGAAATAACCTTCGATTTCGAAACCGTTTTAAATGTTGTAGGCCATCCCCAAACAATGAACCACTCCCACATAAGCTTTTTTAAACCTTTCCAAGGTTGAAGCCTCTGAATGAAATTCCAAGAAAGGTACAAACTTTCTTGGACGAACCACCTCTTGCTTATTGGACACCACCTTGGGAAATGACCCCCCTAGTTGGTACCCGCACCACTGTACCTTCTGGCCTTATAACCTTTCTCCTATTGAGAATTCCCAACCTGTTTTATATTTTCGTTCCCTTCCTTGATCACTTTTACTGATCTATCAAACTTAGGAATGTTGGCGTGAATCTTTACCCCCGTCTATAAAAAGGTTGTCCAACATGATAGCCATCAGCCTAATATCTTCCACTCCAACAAACCTAGCAAAACCAAACCTTTTTCCAAATTTATCCCTTTTAGGTGGGATGACCACCTCCTCCACCTTTCCATAAGACCCAAAGAGATTGAAAATGCCTTATGCTCTTATTCTATTTGGTATTTCCGAAAAGTATATGGAACATCTTCCTTTCTCCACATTAGTTGCAAGCTTACTCCCTTCGTTGTAGATATCCCATTTGCTGAACGAGGGTTTTCTAAACCCTTTTCTTGTGATTTTCTTCCACTCCATTGTCAACAGCAGTAAAAACGTAAAGCAGTTATAGATAGGTTAGACTCTTTCTCTCTCTCTCTCTCTCTCTCTCTCTCTCTCTCTCTCTAACATTTAGAAGGTTGGACTCTCTCGATTCTTTGTTTTTGTATTACTAATGTAATATTATTGTTTAAAAAACATTATAATTCAAATATTTGTAAATAGACATATCTGTCGACTTAGTAATTTAATATATTTTTATGCTACTAATGAATTATTGTTTTAAAAAAATTATTATTGAAATATTTGTAAATAAATATTTAGAATCACAATAAATAAGATTTGGGTAAGGTATTATATTTAGAGATGGCAATCGGGCATTTCCATTCTATTTAAATTTGTTATGCAAAAGTCAGTAACAAAAATGAAGTGGGCGGACATAATTGAAGATGCGAATTTAAAATTTTGGTCCGTCCCGCAAAAAAATGAAGGTTGAGTAGACTAGCAAATATTGCACTTTTAAAGTTTAAAATTGTAAAAGTTTATGTTAATATTAGCACCCGTAAAGAACGAAAAAAAAACGGATGACACAGACTTATTATAAGATACGAATCTATAACTTTGGCTCGTCCCACAAAAAAGTGTGACACTTAATTATATTATATATCTCTCAGGTTTAAGAAAAAAATATACTCACATGGACAATGATTCTATTGTATGGGATATTTATATATCCGCATTGTTAGTAATAATAATTAATTTAAATATTATATTATTTTATATTTTAAACATTATTAAAAAATAAGGATTTTAATTTGATTTTTAACACATAAACAGGAGACATTGAATCGACATTGAAGATCAACCTCTCTATACATCTTACCACCCTCTCTCTAGCCTAAACCATTACTCACGGTCTCTCCTCTGGCCTCTAAAATCAAATCCTTCTCTTTTAATGTAGCTTGGGTGATGGTACTACAACAAGTCTTCACAATCGACGACACTACCATTTAATCAATCATTTTTCACAAGTTGGGTTTAAACCCTAAAGAAGAGGTATGGATTTTGTCAACGTCGATGTTGTTGTCGTCCTCACACTAATTATTTCCTTTTAACAATGTTTGAATCTCGATCTTTTCATAGTTAGTTTGGTCTGGCGTCACTTTAGCTGCTCATGGTTGCATTTCTTCCTTTGATTCTCAGCTTGATTTTAAATATGTTAAGATTTGCAGGTTCCAAAACTTAAGGCTTGTCATAACTCACTACAATACAAAATGTCTTTTACCTCAGTTGAAAAAGATGTCTTACCTCGGTGTCACAGGAGAGCTAACGAAAGGGCTTCACGAAAAGTGCACACTTTATCTCTCGGTTTAAAAAAAAATTAACGGGTATTGTGTAAAGGTCATGGGCTCGATCTCCATGGAGACCTTTCAGGAATTCTGAAATGGCGAAAACACATGTCCCCTCGATTTTGACATTTCACATATGGGTATACCACTTTTTATCTCGATTTTTTCATGAAAACCGACGGGTAAAATTATTTTGAGTTTATTAAATCTAATATGGATTGCTTATTTTACTAAACCCTATATTGAACATATAACTTCTCAAAATTGATTAGGAAAATAATTATATGAACAATTGTGTTATATTTGAAGAACAACTTACATTGATTAATGATTTTGAAGCATCTTGTAACTCATCACTCATCTCACATTCTTTCATGGTTAAAATCTCTTCAATGTTTCAAGTTCTTTATTCAACACTTACTTTTCAACTAATTCATTCTTGAAAGCATAAAGTTTGATGATTTGAAAAATGAACAAATATGGAAGAAAGATGAACAAAAACTAGAAGTATTGGAGATATTTTAACCATAAAAGATCATGAGATAAATGATGAGTTGCATAATGCTAGAAAACGTTAATCAATGTAAGATATGTTTCTAATACAACATAATTTTTCATATGATTATTTTCAAAATCAATTTAATAGGTTATATATTTAAAGACGGGTTAGTGAAATGATGCGGTCCGAAGGCACTAACGTGTCCTTCGAATAAAGACTGCAAGTATATAGTTGTTCATGTAGTTTTAAATAAGGTTGTCGAACCCACAGGGAAGGGATAATCAAACTAATGCAATCTATAGTTGCAGTGTAAAGATAAGGCTAAGAATTAGCGGAATTTAAACAGAAGGGAAAGAAATACTAATTCTAGAGGTTTTAGGAAATAACAATAAAATAGAGTCCGAAATATGGATTCCGCGTACCCAAGGGACTCGTAGAAGTCGGGTGCTAATTGCGACTGAACTTCGTTCCATAGAAAGTACTAACTTAAAGACTCCGTCTCACACTCTCGCGCTATCGACAAGAACCACACCTTTCAACCACAGGATTTTGCTCTCGCTCGCCCATTTTAATTGAAAAGCGTATTTTGGAAGTTAATGAAATCCTAAACGATGCCTAAAGCGCTCTCGCTGTTTTTAAAACCGATGCCTAGTTTCTACTATCGGTTCATTCCTCACACTCTCACGCTATTGGTCCGAACTTAGTATTTTCCTCACTCTCGTGTCAGAATAATAAGGCATGGAAAATAGAAACAAAGACCAAAACTAACATACATTAAAATAATTGTGCGCCTACATTTTCTACGGAGTCCCGTCGGTATCGACGGTCCTCACACGTTGAACTCAAATAAATTTAGCAACACATAGTATTTTTAATTGGAAACATAGTAACGGTACTTGACATTAAAAGAAACATAGCATACAAACAAAACAAATTTAAATGTAAAGCAAAAGTAAAAATAACCTGTAAAATAAAATTGCGGAAATTGAATTGCAAAGAAAATGTCGGCAAGATTGTTCGAATACAAGGTACAGCAATAGAAAGTAAATTACAAAGAAATTGCGACAATTCCTCGATGTGAGTAATTGGCGCTTTGAAGGTAAATATATGCCTAAAAAGTCTAAACGGAATTTGACAGAGCTTCCGCGTCAAAAGTCGGGTATCCAGAACATGACCAGAGGGTCCTATATATAAAGAAAAACTCAAAAAGTAACTCTCAGGTCGTGCTCCTTAAGTTGAGGGAAAGTAGGAATGAAATAACTGCCCAAGACAGTTGCAGAATTTGAATTCTGCAACTGCGTTGTCATGGCGAGTGCCACCAGGCCATGGCGAACGCCATGGTCCTGGCCTTTTTAATTTCGTGGCAATATAAGCCATGGCGAGCGCCATATCAATAAAACAACATATTTTCTTCTTTCTTGCTGGATTTTCCTCTTCTTTCACTATTTTTCTACTTTTCTCCCGATTTCGCAACAGATGAAACTGTCAACTGCAAAACACACAAAACATAGTCAAATTCAAATAAAACTAGAATAAAACGGACGAAACATATGCGTAATTAGCCTAAAAATACGATACGATTTCTCCCTATCAAACTCCCCCACACTAAGATTTTTGCTTGTCCTCAAGCAAACTCCCAACACATATAAAAACAGTAAGTGCAATATCTGAAACGAAAGCACGACACGACTTTAAAACGGAACACAACTATTAGGCTAATATTAAGAGATATGTACTAGACTTCGACAACGAGGATACCGCAATGTCACATATCCGCACTTGTAGACAAAAACTCCCCCCTATGCGATACTAATCCAAATCATACCATTATAACTCGACCTATATTCCCTTGTTTCTTTTTTTCTCTTTTTCATTCTCGCGGGATCACATTAAGCCCGTTATCCCCACACTCGCATGGTAAGTTAACCTGATAGTGTTAATGATCTCGATATTCAACGTTTCACACTTTTTCTTCTTTTCTTTTTCTTTTCTTTCCGAATTTCAAAAATCCGATCCATTGGCATAAATGGCCGGGTGAGGGCCACCTAACTTAGAAGGAAACGAATTCTTTCATTCTCTTTTCTACAAAATAGCTTAATTCAAATTATTATTATTATTCGAGATCACCACATATTTGCATCAGTTCATTACTTAACGTGTGTTTTGGGATGGTGCTGACCGCTAAAATAAACTACTCAAGAGACTACTACATAAACTCGGAAATCAAGGTCTCAGCATAATGGTTATTTAGACCGGTGTCGCATACTTAGGGAGTCTAGGGTGCTAAAACGGTACCGACAATATCAATACTTTCCCAAGTCTAATCAACTTAGCCTAAAGGTGAAAAAGTGTCATGCTATTGAGTCGGATTAAAATTTTTTGTTGGGGTAACTTTTTATCAATCTTAGGGGAATTTTTCTAACAAAAGAAAAAGGTAACAATACAATAGGACTCAATTAACGCATAAAAGACTCGACATACTAAAAACAGAAAACTAAAGACATAAAAATAATGGAAAACTAAACTAAAACAAAGCAATAAAGCTCCTCCCCCACACTTGAACCGAACATTGAACCCAATGTTTTAGTACAAGGTGAAAAAGGAGTGGAAAAACTTGGAATAATCAATGGTGGCAGCCTCGGTCGCGATGACGTCCAAATCCTCTGCCAAGGGCATGGTTAGAAACATGTTGTACAAGCTCTCTCAAAGTGGTAACCTCCACCTTCATGCCCTCCATCTGCTCAGTCAGATAAGCCATATCAAGCTCTATGCACTCGGCAAAGTCAACCTGCTGCTGGTTGGCACGATCCACTTTGTTGTCCTCCTGCTGACGCTGCAACCTTTGGAGCAGTAAATCACGCTCCGCCTCCCTGTCATTCCGAAACCGTAGTTCGGACAAAATATCATTTAGACTGCTTCGGATGGCAATGTAGTCGTACTCCTCCTGAGGCTGGTGTGTACCTGAAAATTGGTCAGAAAAGGTGGGTGTAGTGTGTTCTCGGTAACTCGGCCCCTGGGATGTCAGCATTGGCACAGGGGCCGGTCCGAGGTGCAAATCCCAAGGTCGCATCACAAGCCCTATTAACAGCTTCATCATCTAGGTTTGGGGCCTCAGTGTCAAATAACCAATTTGTGCTAATGCGCACATTAATTCGCGCCGCACAAGGTAAATTAATACTCCTCACCTCTCTATTCCTGATCATAAGCCTATACTTGCAGCTCGCACGTTCTTGATAAGGCGCATATTGCGGCAATAGTCTAAATTGACAAAAGGAACGACTAATCCCTCGAGGGTAGCCAACTCATTATGCAGTCCTAGAGCAAAAACAATGGAGGTAATCACTCCTCAGACATAGATGTGACCACCGGACCTACCGGCGGCATAACCGAGGTGAGCTAACAAGAAGGGGGTAGGATTAACCTTAGTCTCCGACAAAGCACAGTGAATGAAAAATAAGTCCTTGGAATTTACATTCCCAGTGTTCTCCCTACCAAAAATAGTGCTTGCTAGAACACGGTGAAAATACCTAATGGCAGGGTTGTGGATAGAAGTGGCTTTTAGGCCTACTCATTCATTTATTTCGTTTGACTGTGCTACTAGATTGGGTTTGAATTGTCTAATATGAATGATAGTATGGTAATAGAAACTCCTGCTAATGGTTCTGTTACCATTACTTTTGTGTGTTCGAGATGTCCTTTGACAATTTTTGGGAAGAGTTTTGTGATGGATTTGGTGTGTTTACCCTTACACCAAATCGATGTAATTCTTGGAATAAACTGGTTGTAGTTCAACTATGTTTATATCAATTGTTATAATAAGAGCGTAGAGTTTCCTGAGCTTGGTGGTAATGGAGAGTTGATGTTCTTGTCTGCTGAGCAAGTAGACGAACTTCTAGAAGACGAAGTCGTGGTGTTTGCAATGTTTGAATCATTACAGGTTGATCGTGAAGCTGCGAGTGTCGAATTACTTGTTGTCTGTGAATTTCCAGATGTGTTTCCAGGTGATATAAGTGATTTGCCTCCAGAACGTGAAGTAGAGTTTGCAGTGGACTTGATACCAGGTATGAGTCATGTGTCAATGGCTCTTTACCGGATGTCCACTTCTGAGTTAAGTGAATTAAAGAAACAATTAGAAGAATTGCTCGAGAAGAAGTTTGTCCGACCGAGTGTTTCTCTGTGGGGGTGCTCATGTGCTGTTAGTGAAGAAGAAGGATGGTAGTATGAGGTTATGTGTGGATTATCGACAGTTGAAAAAAGTGACTATCAAAAATAAATATCCACTTCCGAGAATTGACGATTTGATGGATCAGTTAGTAGGCGCCTGTGTGTTTAGAAAGATTGATTTGAGGTCGGGTTACCATCAGATTCGTGTTAAGCCTGATGATATTCTGAAGACAACTTTTAGGACAAGGTATGGTCACTATGAATACACTGTGATGCCATTTGGTGTATCCAATGTACCTGGTGTGTTCATGGAGAATATGAATAGGATTTTTCATGAGTATTTGGATAAGTTTGTTGTGGTTTTCATTGATGATATTCTGATATACTCTAAATCTGAAGAAGAACATGATGAGCATTTGAGAACTGTGTTGCAAGTGTTGAAGGAGAAGAAGTTGTATGCAAAACTGTCGAAGTGTGAGTTTTGGTTGAAGGAAGTGAGTTTTCTTGGCCATGTGATTTCAAGTGGTGGGATTGCTGTCGATCCTTCTAAGATTGATGCTATGTTACAGTGGGAGACTCCAAAATCTGCTACCGAGATACAAAGTTTTCTTGGGTTGGTGGGTTATTACCGCAAGTTTATTGAAGATTTTTCTAAATTGGAATTATCTTTGACTCAGTTGACTCGAAAGGGTCAAGCTTATGTGTGGGATGTTGCATGTGAAGAGAGTTTTGTGGAATTGAAGAAGAGATTGATGACCGCTCTAGTGTTGGTTTTGCCTAATCTGAATGTATCTTTTGTGGTATATTGTGATGCATCGAAGATGGGTCTGGGTGGAATCTTGATGCAGAAGGGTCAAGTTGTTGCATATGCTTCGAGACAATTGAGGGTTCATAAAATGCATTATCCTACACATGACTTGGAGTTAGAAGTTGTAGTGTTTGTGTTAAAAATTTGGAGACGTTATCTTTTTGGCTCTAAATTTGAAGTGTTCAGCGATCATAAGAGTTTGAAGTACTTATTTGATTAGAAAAAGTTGAATATGAGGCAGAGATGGTGGTTGGAATTATTGAAGGATTATGACTTCGATTTGAATTACCTTCCCGGTAAAGCAAATGTGGTGGCTGATGCATTGAGCAGGAAGTTAATGCACATGTCGATGCTGATGGTGAGAGAATTGGAATTAATCTAGCAGTTCCGATACCTGAGTTTAGTATGTGAAGAGACTCTTAATGGTGTGAGGCTGTGAATATTGAAACTGACTAGTGGTATTCTGGAAGAAATTAGAGTGGGTCAACAATCTGACTTGAAGTTGGTTGATCGGTCGACCTTGATTAACCAGGGTAACAGAGGTGAATTCCCGATTGATGAGAATGGTGTGATGAGGTTCAGAGACAGGGTGTGTGTCCCAGATGTTCCAGAAATTAAAAAGAGTATTCTTGAAGAGGGGCATCGAAGTAGATTGAGTATCCATCCCGGTGCTACGAAGATGTACCAGGATTTGTAGAAATTGTTTTGGTGGCCAGGTATGAAGAAGGATATTGCAGAGTTTGTTTACGCGTGCATAACTTGTCAGAAGTCAAAGATTGAGCATCAGAAGCCTTTAGGTATGATGCACCCGTTGAATATTCCAGAATGGAAGTGGGATATAATTTCCTTGGATTTTGTGTCGGGGTTACCGAAAACTGCAAAGGGAAACGATTCGATTTGGGTGATAATGGATAGATTAACTAAATCGGATCATTTCTTGCCGATAAAGATTAATCATTCTATGCAGAAGTTAGCTGAGATGTACATTGAGGAAATTGTGAAGTTGCATGGGATACCTTCGAGTATTGTGTCGGATAGATACCTGAGATTTACGTCGAGGTTTTGGAAGAGTTTACAAGACGCTTTGGGCACTAAGTTGAGGATGAGGTCTGCATATCATCCACAGACGGACGGTCAGACGGAGAGGACTATCCAATCCTTGGAGGATTTACTGAGGGCTTATGTGTTGGATCAAGGGGGATCTTGGGATAGCTATTTGCTGTTGATTGAGTTCACGTACAACAATAGTTTTCATGCTAGTATTGGGATGGCACTGTATGAGCCGTTGTATGGAAGGAGGTGTAGAACTCCACTGTGTTGGTATGAATCAGGCGAGAGTGTTGTACTCGGACCTGAGATTGTGCAGGAGACGACTGAGAAGATTAAGATGATCCAAGAAAGGATGAGAGCTTCGCAGAGTCGTGAGAAGAGTTATCACGATAAGAGGAGGAAAGCACTGGAATTCCAAGAGGGAGATCACGTATTTTTTAGGGTTACGTCGGTGACTGGCCTGGGTCGAGCTTTGAAGTCTAGGAAGCTTACTCCATGTTTTGCTGGTCCGTATCAGATTTTACAAAGGATAAAAGAAGTAGCTTATCGGGTTGCTTTATCGTCGTCGCTTGCGAATTTACACGATGTGTTTCATGTGTTGCAGTTGAGGAAATACATTCCAGATTCGTCGCATGTGATCCAGATAGATGAGGTACAGGTGAGAGATAATTTCACTGTTGAAGCATTACTTGTGCAAATTGATGGTCGTGAAATGAAATAACTGTAGGGGTAAGGACATAGCTTTGGTGAAGATGTTATGGGGTGGACCAGCTGGTGAAAGTTGGACTTGGGAGCGTGAAGACCAGATGAGGGAGTCGTATCCGACTCTGTTTCTTTTAGGTAATTTTCGAGGGCGAAAATTCTTTAAGTGGGGGAGAGTTGTAACACCCCAAAATAATTATAATATTTATTTAATTGATTTATTATGATTATTCGGTGTTTCAGTGAATTGTGATGAATATTGTGACACATGGTGAATTTGTGTGGTGTTGTGGGGTAATATTGAGTTAAGGGATATTGAGGCACTTAGAATTAGTAATTTATTAGGATTATTTTTGTTAGTAATAATAATAATAGAATAATTTGCATATTTAAATTATTATTATTATTTAAAATAATTAAGAGGAGCATTAAGGGTAAGACGGTATTATTGGGAAGGTTAAATGAGGGTAAGATGGGAAAGTCATAATTGGGGTCCAAGGGGTAAGTTTGACAAAAAGAAAAGTGAGAATTAGGGAAGTTATTGTGTACAATCGTAAAAGTGAAAAGAATGGAGAAAAGGCGGCTAGGGCACAGAGAACGGGGTAGAATCGACCGTCGAACCCCAAAGAAGAATCCTTTTTGCTGAGAAATTTGAGGTATGGGGAGTTAATCTGGGTTACTATATTAGATTCAGGTTTAAGGTAGATGTAGGATCTGTGTGGTGTGTAAATTGATGAATCTATGATGAATTTTATGATGAATTTTCGTGGATCCGTATGTGTAATTGATGTCTACTATGAAATTCGTGTGAATTTTGTCATTGATGTTTGAATTTGTATGAGTCTCTGTTGTTGCTTTGATGAACACAAATCAGATCTTAAATTGAGAAATTAGGATGAACGAAAACTAGATTTGGATGGTAGAAATTGATGAGAATAAAGAAGTAGGGTTAGAACTTGGATCTGTAATGAATCGAAAAAAGTTTTGGGTCTGTTTTGGGAGTTTGAAGGTGCTGTAATGGGCGAGATTTCGCACTGATACAAAATCTGGATTTTTGGAGGCGCGCCTGGCCATACACGTAAGGGTGGGAGCCTTACGCGTATGAAGGGGACTCCCCAGGGTAGTATGCGTACGGTACGCACCCGTCCCTAGAGCCAGCACGACCCTCTGCTCGTACGCGTATGGTACGCATAAGGGGAGAGTGGCCATACGCGTATGTGAAGGTTGGGGGAGGGGCATTACGCGTATTGGCTAGCCATTACGCGTATTGGAAGTTTGAAGAGAATTTTGAGAGGAAAACCTCTCTAGTGATACACGTAACACTCAAGTTGGTACGCATAAGGGAGGCCTGGGCAGCTGGCCATACGCGTATAGGCATATTTGTTGCCAGATTTGTCCGTTTATGTGATTTATGTCCCGATTTCGCTTGTAATGCAGTTTCTCTTGAAACGTAAGACTATGATGAGGTAATAAAACATGAGTAAACTAGTGATGATGGTAAATGGGATAAAATCGGGGAATTTTGGCGTGACGATTATAATATGATGAATTGTGAGGTATTGTGACGAATCGTGACGAGTGTGAATTGATGTTGTATTATGATGTTTGATGATGATGATTCATGAATGATGATACAAATTTAAAGATTTTATGATGATGGTTATTACGACTCTTTGCATCATGTATTCATGGCATATTTGGGAGTCCGGTCCAGTGGTGGCTTCAATCCCATTATGTGGATTGAAGTGTTTTGTGACGTGCTCTGGTTCTTGTGTAGAATCGATCCTATTGGTGGGATCTTTGGAGGGTGATGGCCCAGTGTCCATCAATTATGACGAATTGGTACCACATGCATGAGTCTATGAAGTTGCATTCTCATACTATGTGACATTGCATTTTATTAAGTATTTGATGCATTGATGACATTTGTGAATGAGTTAATGATGTTATGTGTTGCTACTTTATCTTTTTCCTATATCTTATATATTGATTCGTGATTACTCACCCTGCCTGTTTGAATATTGCCTCCACGTGGGCAACGTGCAGATGATCAGGAATAGCTCTCTTGGTGCTCGAAGACTTAGCCTATGAAGTATTTGGTTTTCGTCGATTAGAGGGTCTTGCGCTAATATGTAACTTCGGGTTGGGACGTTTGAGTCGAACGATTTTGTGTCATTTCTTTTGTTTCCATTATGATCTTATGAGTTTTGCCTTAGACGTTTTGGAATTATATTTGTAATGAGTTTTGATTTCTGCTACGTGATGTTTAAATGAATTTATGATGATAAAACCCGTGTTACGGAGCAGGTTGTAATTTTGATGTTTCATGACGAAATGTGGCACTCATGAGTGATGTACTCTGATATAATTGTCATATTTATTTGCGAATGTTTGTCGGGTAGAAAAGGGTGTTACAGTATCCAGTGATCTCTAACTGGTCTGACCTCATATATATGAGCATATAGTCTTTTGTTCTCTTTAAATACCTCATAACCTTTTTGGCTGCTTTCCAATGATCCATTCCTAGATTGCTCAAATATCTTTAACGCAATATCCAGACGCGTGCACACTTGGGCATACATCAGACTCCCTACTGCTGACGCATAAGTATCTTTTGGATTTCTTGAATTTCTAAGTTTCCTTTTGGGTACTGATTGAGACTGAATTTGTCTCCCTTAGCGATTGCGGTATCTCCTGATTTACATTTCTGCATGCCAAACCTTTTAAGTACCTTTTCGATATAGCTCCTTTATGATAATCCTAGAATACTACGAGATCGGTCTCGATGTATCTGAATTTCTAATACAAAGGAGGCATCACCAAGATCTTTCATTTCAAAATTTCTTGATAGAAATTTCTTAGTTTTGTGCATTATTCCTATATCATTTGTGGCAAGCAGTATGTCATCTACATGCAAGACCAAGAAAATGTACTTGCTCCCACTGAATTTGTGATACACACAATCTTCAACGACATTCACCTCAAAACCAAATGAGAGAATTACTTCGTGAAACTTGTGATACCACTGACGAGACGCCTGCTTTAGTCCATAAATGGATTTTGTCAATTTGCAAACCATATTCTTTGAGTCTTCTGACACAAAGCTTTATGGTTGCATCATATAGATTGTTTTATCAACGTTGCCATTGAGGAAAGTTGTCTTGACATCCATTTGATGAAGTTCTAAATCATAATGTGCAACAAGAGCCATGATTGTCCTAAAAGACTCTTTCGATGAAACCAGAGAGAAAGTCTTTTTAAAGTCAATCCCTTCCTTTTGAGTATAGCTCTTAGCCACAAGACGAGCCTTATACCTCTCCACATTACCGTTAGAATCCCTTTTGGTCTTAAAAATCCATTTGCAACCAATGGGTTTCACACCTTCTGGTAATAGGACAAGTTCTCAAACTTTATTGTCTTGCATGGACTTATACTCCTCCTTCATTCCTTCGATCCATTTTTCCAAGCTGGAATCCTGCATGGCTTAACAGAAGTTGATTGAATCATCTTCTAGCATACCATTAGTTTGCTCATGTTCTTGGAGAAAGACTATGTAATCATCCAGAATAGAATTTCTCCTTTCTCTAGTAAATCTCCGCAAAGGTATTGGTTCTTGTAAAACTTGTTCTTGAGGATTTTGAGTTTGTTCTTCATGAATTACCAAATCATCTTGAGTTTGAGGAATTACAACATTGTCTTGTGCAGGTTCCGTACTTGCTTGATCAAAAGCAAATATATGAATCGGTTATGGAATTGTTATCGATTCTTCCTCTAAGACAAAGTCTCTAACCTTATTCTTCCCCAAACTCAATATCCTCAAAGAATGTGGTTGTTCCCGTCTCAAAATTTGAATTTAATTTGGGATCATAAAATTTGTAGCCCCTAGATCTTTCAGAATAACCAATAAAGTAGCTGCTCACTGTTCGGGAGTCCAATTTCTTTTCATTTGGCCTATAAGGCCTTGCCTCAGTTGGATATCCCCACGCATGAAAATGTTCGAGACTAGGCTTTCGCCTGGTCCCAAGCTCATAAGGTGTTTTAGCAACTGCTTTTATTGGTACTCTATTTAGAATATAAGCTGCAGTCTTTAGTGTCTCTCCCTAGAGTGACTATGGCAAGGTAGAATGACAAATCATACTCCTTACCATATCTTTAAAAGTCCGATTTCGTCTTTCAACGACACCGTTCATGCTAGGAGATCCTGTCATGGTGTACTGTGGGATACTTCCACATTCCTCTAGGTATTTGGCAAAAGGCCCTTAGCGTTGTAATATTCACCGCCACGGTCGGATTTGACTTTTTTAATTCTTTTGTCAAGTTGACTCTCAACTTCAGCCTTAAATGATTTGAACACATCCAATGACTGAGAATTTTCATGTATAAGAAATATGTATGCATATCTAGAATAATCGTCTATGAATGATATAAAATATTGTTGACCATTCCAATAAGGTGTCAGAAATGGTCCACAAATGTCTGTATGTATCAATTCTAAGACATCTGTAGCTCTATATGCACCAAATTTCTTTGTTTTGGTCTGTTTTCCTTTAACGCATTCAACACAAACATCAAAGTTTGTGAAGTCAATGGAATCCAAAATTCCATCTAACACTAGTCGCTTAACTCTATTTTTAGAGATGTGGCCTAGGCGTTTGTTCCATAATGCTCCTGAATTGTTATCCTCAATTTTACGCTTAGTACCACGTGATTCCACATTCAAGGATTTACCATAGGTAGCTATTGTGTCAAGCAAATATAGATTATCATGACCCATAAGTGAACCAGTCCCAACAATATTTGAATTGAAAGACAGCTTGAACATATTGTTTCCAAATGAACAAAAATAACCTGATTTGTCCAAATAAGAAACTGAATCAAATTCTGTCTAAATGACGGAACCACAAAAGTGTCTTTCAAATCCAAATAAAATTCGATACACATTAATAATCTAAAATGCCCTATAGCTTCCACCTCCACTGACTTGCCATCTCCAACATAGATGTATCTTTCAACATCATTTGGCTTCCGATAGTTCAGACAACCCCTCATTGAAACACTGATGTTAGTAGTTGCACCAGAGTCTAACCACCAAGTGTTTCCAGATACTAAAGCTAAATTGACCTTAGAACAAACCAAACCATGACTCATACGATTGGAGGGATCCCACTTCTCATAATCTTTCCTCTGTTCAGAGGTACTAAATTCCATAGGAGAAAGAGATTGCCTCATCCTTAATGCAAGGTCAAGATCCATGCAGCCAAGAACAATTTCCATGTTCTCATTCCAATCCTTAAAATCTATCCCATTCAGGACCTGAACCTTATTCATATTAGCAAATATTGGAGCAATTGTAGCTGAAAAAAGAACAAAAAACAAACATTTTAAATATACTCACATAAATAAAAACTGAATCATTAATGTTGTTCAAATAAAGGCATAACCCATCTCAAGATACCTAGTGCACCGCCAATATAAAGTCTTTGGACAGGAATATCGACTGCTAGTGGTACTCTTGTCGTAACGATCAAACTTTGATAATAAAAACATGTCAAATAATAAACCCCTCTTTGGATTGATTTATTATTCACATGTAGGACCTCATAATTATCACATATTTACCATCACAGGCGCGTATGAAAACCGGTCAACCACCAATTGTCCTTTGGGTCAATTGATACTTGCATGGACAAACATACACACAAACCATAAAAATATTAACATTTTTCATAAGCAATTGTAATAAAAGAGGTCACTTTGACGACTTTTTCATTTCAACTACTTACCTAAAAAATGTTAAATTACTGTATAAAAATACACTCCGTAGCCAAATTCGAACAAAATTGAACCAAAGAAAAATTGAAATTAAATCCAAATCAAAAACACCAATGCATTTTATTGTACTGTTACGACATTATGTTGAATGATGATAATAAAAAGCATGTTGCAGGAGTAAAGCAATATCTATCCAATTGTTATTATATATTTTACAATATATTTTATTTAGTCTAAAATTTATTTTATTTATAAATTACGCTTATTTAAAAATATTACATTTAATTTATTTATACAATTTTAATTTTTAATTTCTCTCTCACAATTTTATCTTTTTTATTTTAATTTTCAAATTTTCTTCTACAATTTCATTTCTTTATTTTTAATTTTTAATTTAAATATGCTATTATATATTTTTAATTATTCTTATAAAATTTAAGTTAAATTTGATTTATTTAATAATTTGATTTTATAATAATATCAATTTAAATAGTTTAAATTATTATTTTAATTTAAAATAAAATTTAATATAAATAAAAGACATAAAATTGTGGGATCCAATATAAATTCTTTAAAGTTACAATATTAAAATAAAAATTAAATAAATTATTTCAAGATTACGTGATTTAATAAATCCATGAAAAACCAAAAAATGAGTAGAACCCCAAAAAATGAGTAGCACCATTTTGGGACTTTTTGACCATACTGCCATGCCCCTAAAAATTAATTCACAAATTGCCACCTTTGGAAACCAAATTCTCAAAATGCCACAAATTTTCTCATCTTGTGACAATATTTTATATTTTTTCTGCACACTCCATCCAAGATGGAGGATGTGGCAGAGTCCTAGTTGTGGTCTGTCATCCTGGATAAAGACTTTATTTATTTATTTATTTATTATTTTTGATATTCTGAGTTTATTAAATTATATTTTTATTGTTTTTTAATAATTAAATTAATTAAATATTATTGAATAATATAATATTAAGTAAAATTAAACTTTTTGTAATTTTTTAAATATTTAATTATTTAATTGTTTTTAGAAGTTTAATTATGTTTAATAAATTAATTAATTGTTATTAAACATTCAAATTTATTAAATTTTATTGTTTAATAAATAAATTTTCTTATAATATATTGTTTTCTCGCAAAATATATTTTTAAATATTATTTTTCCCTCCATCTGATTTTCTATAAATGGAGGTTCCTAATACACAAGAAAATATAATTTTTCTGTCTTTGTCTACTTATTTCATCTTTTTCATAATCATGTATGTGTGGTGTATTATTTTTTTTGAAACAGATAAATACATGAGGGTTTGTTTAAATCCACAATGGAAGTTTAGACAATTGGTTTCGATCATCAACGCAGAATTTCGACACCTGGGTGGTCCAGTTCGATGTGTTAGGAAAATTGAATATTATTGTCCATACATAACTCTGGCGGATGCTAGCCCAGATGGTACCTACCTCCATTACTGGGATCATGTAAAAAATGATGTGGATGTCCAATGTATGTTTTACGCACATAGTGGAGAAGTTAGCCGAGGCGTTGAAGATCCACTTGTCTTAGATGCTGTCGTTTAATATGTTAACATGATTAATCGTATTGTATTGTTTATCTGTTGTAACGTCATCAAAAGTTAGTGTTTTGTTGTATTAATAACTGTGTTTTATATTTATTTTGAAGTCTTTGTTATGTTGTCATCGTAAATGTGTTGTAGCCGAAATTATTTAGCTCTAAATAAAAGTCGTTGTTGTTGTTGGAAAAGGAAATACACGATTTTTCAGAAATATAAGGACGATTAAATAAAATAAAACTTCTTACACAACTAACTAGAAGGCCCAACCTTGTTTGGACATTTTTTGCACATATGTTCGGTTCCGCGACAAATGCGCACCTCCTTTTTTCTTTTTCAACGTTGTCCATTTCAGTTCTAATCCGACTACTGTTTGGACGACCTTTCTTTTTCCTCCGCATGCTGTCATTGTGGCAAAGAGTGTCACCTTTGTATTACGACCAAGTTGTTTCAGTAGGGACCATCAGAAAGCTTTCCTTGTAGACCTTAAAGACGTTGACAACTTTGAGCACATCAGCTATATGCATATAATAGTCTTGTCTAATGCTTGCACATGCAACAATTGCATGTGAGCAAGGGACATGGAAAGTTTGAAATCTTCCACACTCACACGTCTGATTCCTAAGGTCGAAGTTGAAATGGGTAGTCAGTCTACCATCATTATGATTCACTATTTCTTGGACCAGAAAGCAGAACCTCTGACGATCAAATTGCATAACGTTGTGGCTATTTTATTTGATTACCTCTTCCTCAATACCCTTCATGCAGTTATTAGTATACACTTGTCCAAAACCTAACATTTTAGTCCATTCATGTCCTCTTTTCCCAAAAAGTGTGCCCAACCTATAGTATGTTGATTTTACCAAAGCTGTAATCGGTAGGTTACGTGTAATCTTCAAAACTGAGTTCAATTAATGTTGGTGTTGATGGAATAGGGAGATGTGTTATTCTGCTCCAAGCTTGGGGGTTTACACGAATGCCATTTTTAGCACCAATTAGTGAAATCACACCAACTTACCTGTATGCATCAATGTAAGTTTGTATTTATTCTTCTAGATCTATTATTTACAATTTTTCAATATGTTAATTTTTCAATTTATTTTCTATTTTTTAGATGGGTTGCAGATAACAAGAAGAAGAAAAATTGCTCTCACAACCCTCGCCATTATCTCACTAGTTACCGTTTCAACATTGATCGCATGTCACCAGACAACGTAATATTAGTACCGCTATTTTTTTTTTATATATTTCCTATAAATATTTATGTTGCACTCATATTGATTATTTATAAATTGACAGTTCATATGGAGGCCATATCTTGGATTACCACAATTAGAGAATGACGATCACTTGATTTAGAATGCTACTACACTTATCTTATGTTTATGGATTGTTGAAATGCATCAGTCAGATAGGGTTAAATTGCAATTTGGGCATCATCAAGAAATACCCAACCCCTCCTAAATGCCTCAAAGAGCAACATGCATATGCAAGAGTCATGGAAGTACAACTACACGATTTTGAATAGAGCTGAACAAGATCTTTGGGCAAATAGACACGAACTGTGCTTGATTGGGGTACCGTTTCAGGGAGAAATGAAGCCAACTCAAGAATATTTGAATTGGTTACATAGGCTCCCATATCAATACGCATCAATAGAACAATTCTTAATTGACCTCCGTCAACAGTATCCCTCATCACATGTGCCGAACCCACCACAACCACATTTCCAATACCCCTAAACACAATATACACAAGCATCAACATCCAGCCAATACGAACCACAAAATCAATATACCCATCCCTACCAATCCCAAACACAACACACATCATACCAACCACCAAACTACCAAACACAAACTCAACATACACCAACCCATTACACATACTAAACACCGCAACAACAAACAAACTACACCTACCAATCCCGATAACAACCATGCATCCGCGCACCACGAAACCACACACCAACCCCACCACCAAACTTTGATTACTCAAATACCAACCAACCATCATCATCCCTCGATGTGTCCGACTATTACGTCGCAACCATTGAACCTTCAGCCTCAAACCCCACCCAATTCACACAAATATTTAACGAATTTCCTCCAAATGACTTTTTTGAGAACTTTGAGCCATTTGAAATTTACCATAAGAGAACACCCGTTTTCTCATCCTCTACCTATCCACCCGCAACTTCAACCCCTCTTTCTCCTGATCCAACTGAACATTTAGGTCGTGGTCACTGAATTTAGGTTCCTGCAAGATGTGAGACCGACAATCATTTCGTCGACGAAGATCCCACTCAACATAGAAATTATATTTTTTTATTATGGCATCATCCATTTGTAATTTAGAATTTTATATATTAGTTATGAATTTTTTTTTTAATTTGTATTTTTATAATATTTAGTATTCCATATTATTTATTAAAACATAAATAAACTTCTAAAAATAATTAAATAATTAAATATTAAAAAAAAGAAAAAAAATTAATTTTACTAAATATTATATTATTAAATAATATTTAATTAATTTAGTTATTAAAAAATACTATTAAAAATACAATTTAATAAATTTAGAATATCAACAAAAAAAAGGAATCTTCATCTAAAATGGTGGATCCTAGCTGGGACTCTGCCACGTCCACCTTCTTAGATGGAGTATGAAAAAAAAAATAATGACACAAAAGAATAAAATTTGTGGCATTTGAGGAATTTGTTTTCAAAAGATGACATTTTGGAACTTTAATTTTAAGTGAATGACACTTTGATCAAAAAGTGGGGTTTTAGAAATGCTTGTAAACCCCTAGAATCATAACGCATGGCTAGCTAGGTTCACTCCATATATAAAATCTGTCCTCTCAAAAATCAAAATAATGATTCAATCTTAATTTTTTTAATAAATATACTTATTAACTTACATTTTTTTTTATAAAATATAATCACTCTGTCCCATCCCATATTGTAAATAAAATTTAAATTTTTAAATATATTAAATAATTAATATATCTAATAAATATATAAATCAGATATATTTAATATTCAATTTATTTAAAAATTAATTTTTATTTGTAATATGAGACGGAATATGAGGCGGGAGGAGTATTAATTTACTCATCTAACTGTAACTTTAATTATATTGAAGGGACATTAAAACATTGGAAATCACCAAAAGACTAGGTAAAATAAAATTCACGTGGGTTGGACCCATGCTATGAATTTACTCATTCACACGCGCAGACACGTACTATGACTATAAAAAAAAAAAAAAAAATAATAATAATAATAATGAATATTTAATAACAAACTTGTTTCGCGGGAAGCTCGTTTAACGAACTATCTTCTCCCTTCCTTAATAGAATTTCAAATCCATTTTCTTACCTCCGCCACCCGAAAAACTCTCTCTCATTTCTTTTCTCGATTCAAATCTTCTCTCTCTTCCTTCCACTCTCAAACGAACACACAATGCTATGAAGAATCCCAATCTCATCATCGATCCATGTCGTCGAACCCTCCACCGCCAGAAATTGATCCACCTCCAGCCACGCCGTCTCCGGTATCCTCTAGAGCCAACAAACTTCAGAAAACTCCTCACATTCTGAGCCGACGCACCGCGACTTCATCCGACGATGAAGTCGCCGACTTCGCCGAATTCGAAGGCCAAGAAGTGAGTAAAATACACGAGGAAGAATGCGTTGTACCTCAACGCCATTTCGAACGCGGTGAATCATCGGCATCTTCTTCTTCGTCGTCCATTTTGCTCGCGTCTTCTTTAGGTCTCAATAGCATTCGAACGCGATTATCGCCTCTTCGTCATTCTTCTTCCGCTGGTGCTCCCGCCTTCGCCATAAAAGAAGCTGCTGTTCAGGTCAATATCAACAATGCCGCCAAATCTAGATCCAAATCTTCGCATCCGAGAGACCTAGGTATACACATTTCTCTAATAAAATGAACCAAAGCTTGATTTTATTGTTGAATTGAATCAATCTCGCATGCATATTTAATTTAATTTTCATTTATTTTGAAATTAGTTTAATTTTGGAATGAATTGGTTAGTGAATTTTTCATTGTTGTTCTTCGTTAGGGGAAAAAGTTAATTGGAATCAATCCAAATCGTTGAAAGCTCATCATTCACATCTCCTCCCTGTGCCGGAGGTGATATATTATACTTTTTATATATAATTTTATGGAATTTCTGTGTGGGTGCGTGATTTTAATTTAGTAATTTTGTGTGTGTCTGTGTTCAATATTTGGATAAATGTAGGTAGATCAGGTTCATGGCGTGTTTTTTTGTACAGGGCAATCATGCAGCTTTTGCGGAAATACAATCCCCACGTTTTCAGGAAATCCTGAGACTAACAAGTCGGAGGCATAAGAGAAACCCGGATATTAAAAGCTTTTCCCATGAGCTCAACTCCAAAGGAGTTAAGCCTTATCCAACCTGGAAACATCGTGCTTCTTGGCACGTGGAGGTACTTTTGTTTTAAATTTCTTTTATTTTCATATTAGGTTTTAAATAACTATCACGATTGTGTTGCAGTCGCGTAAATGCTTTCGCGATTTTGGTCGGTCAAGGCATTGTGACATTGATAGTGGTTGTCGCAATGTGAATTAACTATAATTTATTCTTTATCGCAAAACGGTGAATAACAGTATCGGTATCGACACTTTCTGATACCGTTTTGTCGCAGCCGTTTACAGGGTAACGTACCGTTTTTTAAAACCTGAAAACAATAAGCCCTGTTTGGATTAACTATTCAATTAAACGCTTATAGCATTGTTCCTTATGAATATGTCATAAACTCTTCCAAACTGTCTCATAAGTGTTTATGCGAGGAGATATGCTTAAACAAATAAGTTCTAACAGACCATAAATTGTTAAACCCCCTTTTTTGGTTTTATATTGAAATGAAATGTTGCAGGAAGTCATGGTGGAGATTAGAAATAAGTTTGAAAAACTAAAGGAAGAAGTCGATTCTGATTTGGGTGGTTTTGCTGGTGATTTGGTGGGTACTCTTGAAAAAATATCTGGGTCTCCTTGTGAATTGAAAGAAGGGCTGGAAGATTTATTGGTTGTTGCTCAACAATGTGCAACGATGTCCGCTGCTGAGTTTTGGATCAAATGTGAAACTATTGTTCAAAAACTAGATGATAAACGCCAAGAAATACCAGTGGGGATCCTTAAACAAGCTCACACACGCCTGCTGTTTATTCTCTCTAGGTGTACTCGTCTTGTGCAATTCCAGAAGGAAAGTGATCAAAAAGAACAAGATCACGTTCTTAGTCTTCACCAACTCAGTGATCTTGGAGTATATTCAGAGCAAATTTTGAAGGCTGCAGAGAATTGCAGTGTTCCACCTAGTGGACATGAGATGGCTGAGAAGCAGTTACCAAAATCACATGGAAAAGAGCAAGAGAAATTGGTAACAAAACAAAGTAAAGATGACCAACATGCAAGTGCTGCAACTGACAGTGTGGAGGTTACCACAGCCAAAAGTGTTGAGTCAACTCCCAGTAGCTATAAAATGGCTTCTTGGAAAAAGCTTCCATCAGCTGCTGAGAAAAAACGTGTATGTCAAGATGCAGTAGTGAAAGATGAACACGCTGAAACCTTGGATACTTCATCATGTCAACCTGAAAATTCACAAACTTCATCTAGAACGCGAAAGGATTCTTGGGGATTCTGGGGCGATCAGCAAAATCTACCATATGATTATTCAATGATCATCTGCAGGATTTGTGAGGTTGAAATACCAATCGTAAGTGTGGAGGAGCATTCTCGAATATGCACAATTGCTGATAAATGTGATTTGAAAGGCTTAACTGTAAATGAACGGCTTGAGAGAGTATCAGAAACTATTGAAAGGTTACTTGAATCCTGGACACCGAAAAGCACACCTAAAAGCACTGATACTCATGGAGAAAGCTTTGAGTTTGCGAGAGTGTCAACATCGAGTTTGCATGATGAGTTCAATGAAATGTCTCTAGAAAGAAATAACTTGTCTTGTAGATGCTCTGAAGACATGCTTGACCCTGCTCCTGAACCTGACATTAGTTTTGTTGCAGATGATCTAAGCCATTCACCTGAAATAACATGTGATACACAAATCTGCTTAAAACCTGATCATAGCGCAAAGGTATCATCACCAGGAAGCTTGACACCGCGATCACCATTGATTACACCAAGAACAAGTCAGATAGAAATTTTACTAGGCGGAAGAAGACACATATCTGAACTTGAGAGTTATGACCAGGTATACACTACCTTCTATTTATCCTTCATCATAAATCATTACATGCAGAAAAATAGTACACTAAATGAAAGCATATTATCAACTTGTATACAGTATAACCCATGCTGTTCATCTGTCGTATTTTTTTCAGATTAATCTTTCTGAATTTGAGACATACAAGTGATACATTCTTTTGAATACACACTTGAATGCATTCTTTGTAATTGGTCTATTTTTTAAAAAATCAAATTAGTTTTCTCCTAAATTCACCACCTTTTAAAAAAATGAATGCAGTGGGTTCAAAGAATGAGTGCTAGCATTCCTCCCGGAATATTTTTATTGATGATTAGAATTTCAAATGACAGATAAACAAGCTAATTGAAATTGCTCGTGCTGTTGCAAATGTGAACAACTGTGACTACAGTTCTTTGGAGTATCTGCTTGAACGCGTGGAAGACCTGAAATACGCAATTCAGGACAGAAAAGAAGATGCACTTATTGTGGAGACTTTTGGTCGACGAATAGAGAAACTTTTGCTGTGAGCATTTGTCAATTTTTCGTCTGGTTTCAGGACAACCAAATATTTTGGTGATTTTTAAAGTATTTATAAGATTTTTCCAGCATTTTTGTAGAACCACTATTTTCAGTATAAACTGAAAACTGTGTCGTTCCTAATTTATTTTTCCCTTATGCAATCATAATAATGCTGAAAATCATACCTTGAAATATGCTACACCTTCATAGGGAGAAATATGCTACCCTTTGTGGGCAAATAGAAGATGAAAAGGTAGACTCATCAAATAGCATGGCTGACGAAGAGAGTTCTGTAGAAGATGATACAGTCCGTAGCCTTCGTGCTAGCCCGATTAATCCTTGTTCTAAGGACAGAACCTCTATTGAAGATTTTGAAATAATAAAACCAATAAGCAGGGGTGCGTTTGGACGAGTTTTTCTTGCCAGAAAAAGAGCAACTGGTGATTTATTTGCTATTAAGGTATACTTCCTTAAACTGAAATGAGCCAAATGAGATTACCTTGCACAAAACAAATTGAGATCAATTGATTCTATGAACTATATTATTAAACAGTGTTTACAAATTTTATATATCCATTCCTGAAGTTTTAAAACAATATTCTCCGGTCCGATATGACTATTCTTCACTCCAGCATTGTCAGTTGGCTATGGCTGGTTATAATATTAATAGCCTATAGAAACCATTTGAAAGTCTTCTTGTCAAATTAACTAACTGAGTAATAATTAGAAAAAAGTTTAAACTATTCTTTGATCTTTTTGTAGGTTCTAAAAAAGGCAGATATGATTCGTAAAAATTCAGTTCAAGATATTTTGGCTGAGCGAGACATCCTTATATCTATTCGAAATCCATTTGTGGTAAGTAGGCCATGCCATGTAGTTCATTGCTTCATTTGTGAAGTTGATGCACATTGTTAACATATCTAATTTTCATGTAATTGTGATGAACAGGTCCGTTTTTTCTATTCTTTCACATGTAGAGAGAATCTTTATTTGGTTATGGAGTATTTAAATGGTGGAGATCTCTATTCTATGTTGAGAAACTTAGGTTGCTTAGATGAAGATATGGCTCGTGTATATATTGCAGAAGTTGTAAGCATATTGGCTTTTGTAGTTTATTTAAAAATTTTCTTTTCTTTTTTATTTTTTATCTTATTTTATCTTTCTTTTGTCGCTCCACAGGTTCTTGCCTTGGAGTATTTGCATACTCAACATATAATTCACAGAGACTTGAAGCCAGATAACTTATTGATTGGTCAAGATGGTCACATTAAGGTCAAAATCATGTATTTAATTATTTTACATCTCTTTCCTTGTTACTTTTTTATATCAACAACAAAAAAATATTTTTAAAATGACAATATTCATAGTGGAGTAGCCTAGATTACTAACATTAGGTATGGACAGTTCCTAACTCAACTCAAAAGGGTAGCCCAGGGAAGGAGAAGCGCCATGTTATCCAAGTTATTATAAGAAGCATGTTATCTATATATCTGGCAGGTGAGACAATTTGTTAGGAACTTAAAAATTGGATTCCAAAGAAATAACATTTTTATAAAGAAATATCATACGAGAGAATTCCTCTTCAAAGATTTCTCTTTCGCGAGAATACTTCATTCATAATTACAAATATTTAAAGATGTTAGGTTAGGATATAGAATAATATATATTAGAAACCTTAAATAGTTATGAGTTGTGAGAAATTAGTTAGTTAGTTGATGTTGTTATTAAAGAGTATGCATATAAATAGGAGAATAGAAAGGGTAAAGAACATGTTAATATTGTAATTGTTAATGGAGTATTCTCTATTATGAAGGAACCTTTAAGAGAGATTCTCTTCTTTTCTATCCTAATTCTTAATAAAAATCATTATTTCTTTGGAATCCACGTCTGGGTAATGCATGAGTTCTAGGAGATGGAGGCAGTGCAATTGGTGAATTTACCAACTTTTATGGGGTAGACCCTATTGGATTGATTGCAAGGGCCAAGACCCTTTTTGTTCTTGGAATAAAGTAAACTCCCATCCAACCCGGCAATCTTTTTTAAAGGTCTAGTAGGAAGATTTGGACTACAAAACTGTCGGTGTAAGGCAGAGGGATCAGCAATTGAGGAATACAAAACCTACAAACAAATTCTTGGTGAAATGGAAAATCAAGAAAAAGAACGTTGCAAAGTGGAAGAAGAGAAAAAGATTGAACAAAGAGGTGATCAAGGTGAAAGGAGAAGGTGGAAATGCAGAAATGACTCAACGTTTGACCAACGGCCCCCTAAAATGTTCATTATGAAGACTAAAACTTCAGCAGTCCAAACTGTCTTGGTACCTATATAAAGGTAAAGAAAGAAAGAAAGTTTCTATACTATGATCAAGAATGGGTGGGAATACCCTGCATTGGCCTAAATAATTTAGATTCCGATGCTCCGATAAACCTTCGACCATAGGCGAACCTACCAATGAAGAGTCACTTGTGGCAGCAGTCGAGATTCAAGTTAAAAATTGTTCAACCATTCAAACCAAACCTATTGGGCCAGGGCTAAACAGAGGTTAGTATGTAGGTTTTCCGTCTATTTTCAGATGCGCATCTCAACCGTAGGATTTATGACCTCAGAAAACAGAGCACTGCGTCTCAATGGGAGAGATTGGTTGTTAAACCAGTGTATTGGGAAGAAGGCGAGATAGATTTGGTTGCTAAGGCAGGAAAGTGAAAACTGTGTAAAATGAAGTGGGCTGAACCCAGAGACACAAATGGATTATACAATCTCCCAATGTGATTTGAATAGGTTTTGAGGCAAAAAGTCATTAGAATCAGAGAAAGTACAAGACATTACGGTTGGTATTAGAGCAGGTCGATTCACGACCTAGCCATTAGTGCCAAGTTGCGAGCGAAATTCTGGAAGAATTGACTATGAGTTTCTACTACGATCACATAAATGTTGAGTCTGATCAACTTAAGATTTATGTGTGGTTAACTGAATCTCATAGTCAGTCAACCAAGAAGGAGTAGTGGAATTGAGGAAATCCCTTGAGTTCAAGAATTTTTGGAGAAGGAAACCTCGAGAGTAAGCAAGAGCCATAGCCACCAAGTAACTCAAGTATGGTTGAACTCTCAGAGGATTAAAGGACAAGTCTCTGTAACTAGATTAAAGCGTTTTAGCGCTTGCGAGCGCCCAAATTCTTGAGAATCATGTAGTTGAAGAGAAGAGATGTTCCAACCTATAAACCAAGATGTTCCGTAAGTTGACAAGGAACTAGTGATGACTAGTAAGGGGAGTAAAGTTGGGGATAAAGCATGACTCAATTAATGGTATCCCACTAATAGAGTTTGAGCATCACAGATCTGGTGGCATGATACGACCACGGGATTGCTTGAGTAGGTGTGGAAAGTACCTTGCAGGGATTTCACAATTGGTCTACCTCGTGCATATATGGAGGACAAGGATTCCATTTGAGTATTTGAGTAAAGATAGACGGAGTGACTAGCCAACTTATCTATTGCAGCAAAGATTCTCTACAAGACATATAAGGCAACTAGAAGTCCCTGTAGAGGTGTTGGAGTTACAAGGAATTCTAGGGTCATGCTAACAAGTGACAAATATTTTGGAAAAGATAATTTTTTAAAATCTGACATTTAGTTTGAGATGGACGGAGTAATAAATATAAGTAGGGTCATACTAACGAGAGTGACGGGGCACTCTTTAAAAATTCTAAATAAAGGAAATATTTTTAAAAAAAGACAAATATTTCAATTTCCATCCATTAAATACATGTATTTCCAAAACAACTTACTTTTTTAATCTCATAAAGAGTGCTTCTTCGGTATAAAAAAAGTAATTTAAAGGGTTTTGAAAAAGTAATTTAAAATTTAAATTGATTTGAAGGATTTTCATTAAATGACATTCAAATATATCTAATAATATCATTTTTGTGCAATTTTTGTTTTTTTTAATTTGTTTGCTAGTTTTTATTTGAATTAGTTTGAATTTGATTACCCCTGTTTCCATAGCAGGATCCTGGACTCGATGAACTGTAATGTTGTGGCCCTTGGGCTTTGATTTTCTATTTGTTGAAATACAAGAGATTAAGAGACATATGAATAAACCGTGTGTTTTGAAAAGTACTACGGAGACATTATTATATATAGATAGATTACAACTACTTACATGATATAGTCGATGTGAGACTATTCTATATACAAATATTCTTAACACTATATATATTTACAAATATCAACACTCCCCCTCAAGTTTGAGCATATAAGTCAAATGCACCAAGCTTGTTACATATATAGTTAGTTCCGGGGCTTTGTAGAAATTTTGTAAACACATCTGCCAATTGATCATTAGAGTTGACAAAGCTTGTGACGATGTCGCCTGACTCGATCTTCTCTCTGACAAAGTGACAGTCTATCTCAATATGCTTGGTCCTCTCATGGAAGACTAGATTTGAAGCAATTTGTAATGCAACTTGATTATCACAAATAAGTGTCATTGGTCTTTCTTCTTCAATTTGAAGTTCCTTGAGCAAGTGTTTTAACAAAATAAGTTCACATGTTGCCATTGTCATGGCCTTATACTCTGCCTCGGCGCTTGATCTTGCAACTACATTTTGTTTCTTACTTTTCCAGGATATAAGGTTTCCTCCAACAAGTACACAATACCCTGAGGTGGGTCGTCTATCAATGGGCGAGCCTGCCCAATCAACATCAGAGTATCCAACTATCTGGGTATGTCCTTTATCCTCATACACAAGACCTTTTCCTGGAGCACATTTGATGTATCTCAGAATCCGGATAACATCATCCATGTGTTCCTGACAAGGAGAATTTAAGAACTGGCTTACCACACTGACTGCAAAAGAAATGTCCGGACGAGTGATTGTGAGATAATTCAACTTTCCATCCAATCTCCTATACCTTCCTGAGTCAGATAGAGGTTCCCCCTGATTGGGTAGTAGTTTAACACTTGGCTCCATAGGAGTATCAGGTGGTTTAGCATTTAACAAACCTGTTTCCTCCAAAATATCCCTAGCATATTTCTGTTGAGAAATCACCAAACCATCTTTAGATTGGGCTACTTCAATACCCAAGAAATAGCGGAGTTTACCAAGATCTTTTGTCTGAAATTGTTTCGAGAGATGTTGTTTCAACTGGAGTATTCCCTGTTGATCACTATCAGTTATGACAATGTCATCTACATACACAATAAGATAAATACACCCTTGGGGTGAGTGACGATAAAAAACAAAATGGTCAGCTTCACTACGGATCATACAAAACTGTTGTACTACAGTGCTGAATCTGCCAAACCAAGCTCTCGGAGATTGCTTAAGACCATAAAGAGACCCGTGTAGCCTACAAACCATATTCGATGACTCCCCCTGAGCAACAAACCCAGGTGGTTGCTCCATATATACTTCCTCTTCAAGATCACCATGTAAGAATGCATTTTTGATGTCAAGTTGATGAAGAGACCAATTTCGAATGGCTGCAATAGCTAGAAGAAGTCTAACAGATGCCATCTTGGCTACAGGCGAAAAAGACTATAATCCAACCCAAAAATTTGAGTGTATCCTTTAGCTACCAAGCGAGCTTTAAATCGATCAATCTTACCATCTGGACCAACCTTCACTATATAAAGCCAACGACAATCTACTAAAGATTTCCCATGGGGTAGAGGAACCAGTTCCCAGGTACCACTGCTTTGAAGAGCATAGATTTCATCAATCATTTCTTGCCTCCACTCAGAGTGAGATAATGCTTCACATGGAGTTTTAGGAATAAAAACAGAAGACAAACAAGTATACTGCAAAGGGGAAAGACGATGATAACATAAATCAATATAATGTGGAGAAGGATTTCGTGTTTGACGTATACCTTTTCGAAGGGCAATCGGAAGATCAGTCTCAGGTTGCAGGATCGGATCCCGTGATGGCGAGAGCGTCGGGGGAGAGTCCGTAGTGATCTCAGGGATAAGTACGACTTCAGGGACAGGTACGACTTCAGGGACAGATACGACTTAGGGACAGGTACGACAGATGTTGGGCGACGACACTGATATGTTTGAAGTGGACGAGGAGTGGGGGGTCAACCGTAAGGGTATCTAGTGGGTCAGGTTCCCTAGAATAATAGGGAATCATGACAGATGAGACTTTCGGAAGGGGTGTGGGAATACTTTCCTGTAGAGGTTCCGTAGTTACTTGGCTGGACTCGAAATATGGAATAGACTTGAAGAAGGTAACATCAGCGGATACGAGGTATCGTTGTAGAGTATGTGAGTAGCAACGATAACCCTTTTGGGATCGATGATAGCCAAGAAAGACACACTTTAGTGATTAAGCTGATAGTTTATCAAGACCAGGAGAGAGATTATCTACAAAACACGTAGACCCGAAGACTCGAGGAGGAATTGGGTGGAGTGGAGAGTTTGGAAACAGGATTGAATGAGGGATTTTATTATTAAGGACAGATGAGGGCATGCGATTTATGAGGTAACATGCCGTGAGCACCGCATCTCCCCAAAATCGGACCATGGAGAAGTAGGGTCCGAGTGGTTTCTACGAGGTGCGGATTTTTGCGTTCGGCTACCCCGTTTTGTTGGGGTGTATGAGGGCAAGATGTTTGGTGCAAAATACCATTGGATGACATAAATGTTTGAAATTGTTGGGATAAATATTCACGTGCATTGTCACTTCTTAAGGTACGAATAGACAAACCAAATTGCGTTCTTATTTCTCGATAAAATTGTTCAAAAATGGAAAACAATTCAGATCTGTTCTTCATTAAAAATAGCCACGTGCAACGTGAAAAATCATCAATAAAAGTTACAAAATACCTAGACTCAAAAGTAGACATGGTACGTGAGGGACCCCAAACATCGGAGTGAACTAAAGCAAAAGGGGACGCAACCCGTTTATTGACTCGATCGAAAAAGTGACTATGAGTATGTTTCCCTAACTAACAAGACTCACAATGTAAAGTAGATAATTTAGATAAACTGGACACCAACTTTTGTAGCTTGGGAAGACATGGATGACCTAACTGCGCATGTATAATGAGTGGAGAATTTGTGGTGGAGCGTGTGGAAGATGACAGAGAAGTAGTAGAGGCCTAGAGACTCACATCCGACGCCAATCGTCTGTCCCAAACTCCGATCCTGCAGAGTAACATTACTATTAGTAAATAAAGGCGATAGAACAATTAAGGGAACGAGTTAAACGACTGACTGACAGTAAATTAAATGGGCAATTAGGTACATATAGGATAGAAGTAACTGAGAGATGGAAAAATTTGAATAGTACCAATCCCTTGGGATTAGGTTTGAGAACCATTTGCGGCAGTTATAATGGGTAAGAAACCAGAGGTAGAGAGGGAAGAAAAAAAACCTTTATTTCCAGTAACATGATCAGACGCACCAGAATCGAGGACCCAAGGACCAAGAGGAGATGATTGAGAGAAGCAAACAGATGAATTACCAGTGTGTGCAACCGAAGCAGTGGAACTAGAGATCTGATTAGTTTGACACCACTTGAGAAAATCCTCGTGGCTTGGCGTAGGGTTCTGAATAGAAGGTGAAGGTTGCATAGAGTCTGGGTAATCACTTTGAGCTGCATTTACCTGACGTGGGGTTTGCCATGTAGCTTCCTACAACGAGCGATAGTATGTCCAAGCCGGTTACAATGGTCACACTTGGGACGAGGTTTGGAGTTGGATGACCCTCCTCGAGGGCGATTCTGATTGTTGCCAAGAGATGTGAGGGCATGGTGTTTGAGCAACAGTAGACGGAGGGGAAACCGGACCAAACGCATGAGGTGTAGCCAAGTGTAACAGTTGTTCACTAACTGCATCATAGTTAGGAAAAGTAGTACCTGATAAAATCTGGTTACGAACGGAGTCGAGTTCGGATGGTAGTCCCATGACCATGAAAATTTACTCTGTTGTTCGGCATGAGCTGTTGCATCTTTTGCGTACGACATGAGGGTTGTGTAACTTGCTTTCAAGGCATCAAGCTTACTCAGATATGTTTGCATATCCATATTTTCCATCTTCAGTGTGTCGAGTTTGAGGATGACACTGTATAGACAATGAACGTCGTTGGAGAAGACTTTCTTTGCCTTTTCCCAAACCTCATAGCAAGTGGAGAAGGCTTGATACTGCGCTTGGAGGTTAGGTGTTATGGAGAACCATAACTCGGTAAGCAGAGAGGCATCAATTTTCTTCCATTTAACGAGTTTGGTGGCGGCAACATTGCTTAATTGTGTGGTTAGGTGATCTTCATATCCTTGACCATGAAACCACATATCGACAGCATGAGCCCATATGTTATAGTTTGCAGATCCGATTAGTTTTTCACATGGGATAAGCGGAACTTTAGTAAACGACACAAAATCAGCGTCTCCCATGGTTTAATGACACAAAAAACGGAGTGAAATCGGGGCTGTTTGCACTGGAGCACCGTTTTCCATGAGTCGGAAAGTAAAACAGAGGCCGGATCTGGAATGGGTGGGGAGAAGTGAGTAAACCGACAGAAAAACAGTCGGAATCAGCCGCTGGACGCGCTGGGGCAGTGGCGAGAAAAAGGGCGACGACCGGATCGGAGGACGGCGAGTTGGATGATGTGGTCAGTTTATCGAGACGTCGCCGGAAGTTTTGCCGGAACAGTAACTGCGATAGTGGCTGCAAGGCGGTTACCGGAGAATTTTGAAATGTGAGAGGCAAACCGAAGTGACAACACAGTTTGTCAAAAAAAAAAATTCTCACCGGAAGACAGTAGGTCAACCAGGTAAAGTACGGCGAAGAAAGAATTGTCTCAGTAGGCTCTAGATACCATGTTGAAATACAAGAGACTAAGAGACATATGAATAAACCGTGTGTTTTTAAAAAACACTACAGAGACATTATTATATACTACCTCCGTCCCTAAATATAAGACCCCATTGAGAAAATTACGGGAATTAAGAAAGTTGGTTAGAGTATTAAATTTATTGACTATTTTGTATAATTTTACAAGTTTATCCTTAGGAGAGAGAAATAGTTAATGTGTATGTAACTGTATTTATTACAGAGTGCAAAAAAAGATGTAATATAATTAGGGGTATGTGTGGAAAAAAGTAATTAATACACTTTGAAAGTTGAAGAGGGTCTTATAAAAAGGGACAAGAAAAAAACTCAACAGGGTCTTATAATTAGGGACGGAGGTAGTATAAATAGATTACAACTAATTACATAATATAATCGATGTGAGACTATTTTATATACAAATATTCTTAACACTATATATATTTATAAATATCAACACTATTAATTACCGTAAATCACCTTACAATGCTCTAATGAAAATATTATTTGATTCTTCTTCTAAATGTTCGATCCTTTTTTATTAAAGTTAACGGACTTTGGACTCTCGAAAGTTGGTCTCATCAACAGCACCGATGATTTATCAGCGCCCTCATCTTTCGCTAATGGCTTTTTAGACGACGATAAACCAAAATCTCGACATGTTTCAAAAAGGGAAGAACGTCAACAACAATCAGTGGTTGGCACTCCAGATTATTTGGCACCCGAAATACTTCTGGGCATGGGACATGGTTTGCACTTTAATGCTGATTAAATAGTACATATTATCATAGACAAGTGCTTTTAATTAGCCAGTTCATTTTTAAATGAATAAATATATAGTTTTATTTAATTTTTTCTTTCAAATTCATTTTATTTTAAATACATTCTCATGCATTCTTGTACCCATGTAGGTGCAACTGCAGATTGGTGGTCGGTGGGTGTCATACTTTATGAGCTTCTTGTGGGTGTTCCACCTTTTAATGCAGAACATCCACAGGTAGGTGAATATTTAAAGATATAGATTGGACACTCAACACTTGGTGGAACTGGCCGGTCCAGTTTTCAAATCAACACCTTCAGTTTTAATTGATGCTCTTTATTATATGGTTACATTTGCTTTGATTTTTTTTTTTCATCATAATTACCTATAGATTTCTTGGATCTGATAGCGGTTACTGAATTTTTATTTTGTTTGATCCACGTGAAATAATTTTTATTTAGTCTCATTGTTTTTTTGCTTGCAGCAAATTTTTGATAACATAATTAACAGAGACATACAATGGCCAAAGTATCCTGAGGAGATCAGCTATGAAGCATATGATTTGATGAATAAGTAAGTATTATCAAAGTTGATATGTATTTTATAAATCTTTAAAGGAAATTGTTGAATTCAAATATGATTGGTTACTTCTCATGTAGATATAAATGTAAAAAATCTCGGATTTATAAGAAAAATGATTCATACATTCAATGTCATGATAATAATTGATATGTAAATCTTAAGGGTATGTTTGAGAGTTTGGAAGGGAAGAAAGGGAGTTTTTTAAAAAAAAAGGAAAGATTTAGTCGAAAGAATTGAAAGATTTTAGTTTGGAGAGTTTTTTCTTTTTAATTTATAACCCCAAAAATCTTCTAATTTGTGGAACTCAAAATTTGTATTGCGTTAAGAGTCCCACATCAGACAATCTATGGCCTGAACATGTGTTTATAAGTGGGGGTAATCCTCACCCTACAAGCCGGTTTTGTAGGGTTGAGTTAGGCCCAACCCACACATCTTAAGATGGTATCAGAGTCTCGTTTAAGATCCATTAGGCCACCCACCATTCAGTTCCACGCTCCAGACGTAAATCCTGGTCGTGAGAGGGGATGTTAAGAGTCCCACATCGGACAATCTATGGCCTGAACATGTGTTTATAAGTGGGAGTAATCTTCACCCTACAAGCCGGTTTTGTAGGGTTGAGTTAGGCCCAACCCACACATCTTAAGATATTGAATTAGTTTTGAAGGGCTTACAATTTCTTAAATATATTTTATATTGTTATAGTATTCTAAAAATTAAAAATATGATAATGATAAACACTTTTTTATCATACTATACAAAATTATTCTTTTAAAAAAGTTAAATATTTTCCTATATTTTTTTTAAAATTAGTTTTCGGAAACCTTTTCCTCCCCTTCCCTTCAAACTCCCAAACTAAATCTAAAGGCTTGCTGAATATGTTCAAAAGGCTTTGTTACACTTGTTGAATATTTTTGGCATTAATTCTTTACACTTTTTACCTATAAAATAAGTCATTTTAGAGAAGAGAAAATGAGGAGAAACTTTAAGAAAGACCTTAGAGATTAATAAGCTGGATAGATATATGATATATGGCAAAACATAATGACGTCATTTGATCCATTAAGCGGATCTGACCCTATTTAGTGGGACAAAATTTGATTGTTGTTATAGTATAGTAGAGAAAAAAGAAATACAAGAATGTATATAGGAAAATAGATAGATGTGAGTGGGAGCTAACATGCACACTCGCCAGCTTTGCATAACAATAGGCATGTGGATAGGATAGAATGGAAGAATACGACTATGTGAGAAGTTAAATTGATGATTTTCAATATTTATCCACAGCAATCTTACACACAATAAAGATGTGGTTAGCAGTGACTTACAAAACAAACACTATTGTCAGAACAATTTGAGAAACACGCTGTTATTAAATAGTATAAGCAGCTTCTATAAGTATTTTGTATTCCTATGATACCTCTAAATGGATATTACATGACTTATATCATTTGTTGGTAAAAGCAGTCCTCCTTTAACGTTATACATTGAGATTCCTGTGATTTTGGTTATGGCTGACAATAAAGTTCTCTTTCAGATTATTAATCGAAAACCCAGTACAAAGGTTAGGTACAACAGGAGCTTCAGAAGTGAGTTATATACTTTTAAAAATGGAACACTCAGCAAATTATGGTATTATATTTACACAAAAGGAAACTATTTTTTTGACAGGTTAAAAGTCATCCTTTCTTCAAGGACATTAATTGGGATACGCTAGCAAGGCAGAAGGTCATCATTTTTAATTTCATTTGAGTTTGATATGTTTGTGCCATATGTCTCGATTTCTCACGCTTGGGATGCACCCAAATCTCTACAGGCTATGTTCATACCATCGACTGAAGCTCTTGATACAAGTTATTTTATGAGCCGCTACATTTGGAATCCAGAGGATGAGCACTGTGCTGGAGGTAGTGATTTTGATGACATTACTGAATCTTACAGCAGTGGTTCAGGAAGCCGTTCATCGGATGTAGATGTAAGAATACTTCTGAATTTTAGTACTTTAACACTATCAATTAGATTGAACCATTTAGTTGTTGAAATGTTGTCTACTTGTTTAATTTTTGATTATCTGTAGAATATTATTGATAATAGCTATTGACTTGAAACAGAAGCCTCAAATACTAATTCCTATTTATAGGGATATATAGAGTCAATTCTAAATCAAGAACAAATCATAATAATAATAACTAATATCTAATATGATATTAAGTGATACTCTAAGATACTCTAAATTAATATAAACTACATTATAAGATATTTACAATATTCTAACACTCTCCTTCAAGTTGAAGCTTATTAAGCTTTCAACTTGTTACAAATTAACCTTAAAAATACAAGATCAAACCAAACAAACTAATATCATAACGAGAATTTACATCCATTGCATACAATGAATTTTATAGTTTACAAGGCATCAAAAGACAACTAACTGCATCATGTACTCCACAATAAAATCGAGTATCTGAGAAGAAAAATAGAATACTTATGCAGAAATGTACTCAAACATTTCTGGCCTGATGCAGTGAAATGGGCCACTTATGTCATCAGTACAAGTCCTACTCTTGCAATGAAAAACTAGACTCCTGAAGAAGCTTGGAGTGGATCAAAACCATCAGTGCATCACTTTAGAGTTTTTGGTTGTCTAGCTCATGTGTATGTCTCTGATGCACATAGAAAGAAACTTGATGGCAAAAGCATTAAGTGTGTTAATCTTGGTGTGAGTGAATAATCCAAGACACATAAGTTGTATGATCCTGTTGACAGGAAGGTTATCAGTAGGGACATTATGTTTAATGAATCAAAAAACTGGAATTGCAACAAGAAGGAACATGCAAAACTAGAAAAACCTAATAACAATATTGATGATGAAAGTGATATTGTCCTTGTGTGATTGAAAACAATGATTTAGCAGAAAAGTATGAATGAAGAAAGTCCATGAGAGATGAGTAATTAAGGTGATTCTAGTGATGGTGGTGATTCTGATGACTTACCTCAAAGGATTAGAAAACCTCCAAGTTTCCTTACTGACTATGTTATTGGTACAAAAGATGAGAAAGAAGATCAATTGCAAAACCTTGATGTTTTCAGGACAAGTGAAATCCTAGCATTTATGAAGAAGCTCTCAAGTCAGAAATTTGGAGAAAATCTATGGACCTTGAGATAGAGCCCATATAGAGAAATGGAACTTGGGAGCTCACTACCCTTCATGCGCGCTTGAAGATCGTTGGAGTTAAATGAAACTATAAGACAAAATATAATTAAAAAGGAGAAGTTGATAAGCATAAGGTCATATTAGTGGCAAAAGGGTACTCACAAAATAATATATGTACAAGATGTATTTTAGGAAACATGTGGAAAAAGATGTTTCAGCATGTGTTATAGCATATTAGTTTGTTGTTAAGAAGAGTTGTTTACCTAAAGTGCTTGACATAGCTAATTAAGCAAGAGTTGTTAAGCTAAAGTGTTTGACAGAATCACTTAAGCAAGAGTTATTTAGCTAAAGTGCTTGACAGAGCTAGTTAAGTAATAGACATAGTCTTTCAGAAGAGGTGTGGTGTTGACTTCTTCAAGATGCATAAGTTTGCTTTTGAAAATAAGTATGTGATGTCAATCTAAAATCAATTGGAAAAGATTGAGATTTGTTTCGCTCAAAGAAGATTTGATTTAATGTACCACGAAGGAAGTTTTGGTCCAAGATTTACTCTACAAAGATTTATATGAAGAGAGTTATTTTGGTTGTTATGGTGTATCATGTGGAACACGATGTTCCAACACGTGTGTTGTAACATCTGGTATATGTCAATAGACAGTTGATAAGTGCAGTTGCAGTAAAGAAGGGCGTGCTGCAACATCTTGTCTCTATCAAAAGATAGATGTTAGTGCAGTTGTATTGGAGAAGGGATACATGTGGAACACGATGTTCCAACATGTGTGCAAAATTTGGCCCTGATTCAGCATGCCAATGTTGTTGCATTTTTAGAGTGAAAATATGGTTAAGATTTAATCAAATTTGTTGTTATATTTCAGCAATGCGCATGTGTGATTTGTTTGCCAGCTTTTGAAGATCAAATGAATTTAAATGGAGATTTAAAGTTGAATTTGAATTAATAACAAATCATATCTTTTGTTAGAGATCTTTATGGAGCAAATCAAATCCAACAATATCTACTATTATTCTGTTCAAGATGGAGAATTTTAAAGAAGGAGGAGCTGTTTATCAACCATAGATTTGTTATGGTGTTAAGAATCTTCTAAAGACTGTTGACACTTATGGAAATTGTGATGTCCAAAAATTATGTAATTTTGAAGAGAATCTCAGGCTTGCTAAGATCTTTAGTAAAGCCATAAAACAACTTGACAAGAGATCTAAGAAGAAATTCCCTACCAATGTCAAAAACATTTAACATAAAGAAACAGACGGTGAAAGACAAAATCTTAACTCTTCCTATAGATGGAAAAGGATCCAATGTCTTAAATGCAACGATTTTGGACATATTCGAGCTGAACACTCAAACTTTCCAAGGAAACAAAGAAAAACCTCCAATGTCACTGATGATGAAGAAGATAAATCTAATCAAAGAAACATTTGTGACTTTCAAAGACATGAAAAAGGTTATTTATACTGGCCAGCCATCAAATTCTAAGTGTATTACTCCTCTTCAGAAAGAAAATTGCATAATGTCAAGAAACATGTTTTAACATCTGGTTAAACATGATTACCAGTGCATTAATTTTGTCTCCTCCATTCCCTTTCACTATTATAAGTTGTATGGTAGTCATCCACATCATCAACACACGCGTCCTCAGTGGAACGAGAAGCTTCAAAGGCATCATCAACAAGTTTGGCTTGACAAATCTAATATTATTATTCATATTGCTTGTTCCTCCCACAAGGTGTTTGCTTGTGGAGATTGTTATTTTGAAAGTAGCTGTAATAGACAATTGATAGGAGAAAGAAACTATGTTACATCTTGTGATAGCCATAAGAGAAAGAAATATGTAAAGATTTAGATGGTATCTGCCAGTGTAGAGCAGAAGGTTGAAGATCATGTTTCAGACATCATGGAAGACTAAAACTAAGCCATAATACACAATGCTTGAGGGTTGTTACAAAGAAGGTTGTCCTGTGTGTATTGATCACAATGCTGAAGAAGGAAGTAATTATGAAGTCTGCCAACTTGAGAAGCAAACCAAGATGTCATATAAGGTGGTTCAACATCTTACTTATACTTCTGATTTACCACATATGGACTTTGTGAGACTCAAGAAAAGAGTTATCATTGAAAGGAAGGTTGATGGTCAGGATGGAGATCCTTCCAACATTGAACAACTAATAGTGGTTCAGAAGAATAAGCTGAAGAGGAATAAGGCTTATGGCATTCTTTCTCATTTGTTTGGAGTTTTGATTAACCAAAAACATGATAATGTGTTTGATGAAGTTGGAATTGGTGTTACTCTTAGTGTTTTAAAGTCCATCTATAGGATGTATGGCAAAAGATATGTTCGAGTCATTGCTCTCCATATCATTCCATATGTTGATAAGTTTGTACTAGCTGCCGGTGGAAGTGTGATTGATGTCTCACTCAAGAATCAACCTATGAGAAATCATCATCTCATTCACATGTCTGTTGGTGAAGAAACCCAGGAAACTAATATGGGAAATCAAGATGTTGATAAAGATGTGCCATACATCTTGTCTGACATGTTGACAAAGTCTCAAATGCATAAACAAAATAATGATCATGTCCATGAAAATGTTGATCACGCTGAAGATGTGGAGACATTGTGGGAAGATGTGATAAGTAAGGATGAAAGCTTACTTCTTATTTGTGTTATTAATAACAAGCTATATAGATTTTTTTTACTAAGGGCACACAATCTATAAATGATATGACTCCTCATAATGATGAAGATTTTTGGCTCATTGGTCTTGATATGGAACAAGTTGTTACTGACAAATCATGAAACATTATGCTATTTGCTGAAGAAGATGGAAGTTTTTGTGATGCATAAACTTTTGATCCTATTGCCCATCTTAGAGCCATCGGATTGATACTAAGACAAACTTGTATTCTGAAACTCAAATTTTGTCAGATGGATGTGAAAAATACCTTCTTCAATAGATACTTGAAGGTGGATGTCAATCCAGTTGTTAGTAAGCATGTCAATAACAAGGAAGATTCCATCAAGAAGGATGACTTTTTGAAAGTCAGTATGAATGCTACTACTGATATCAACAACATGGAGAATGTCAAATTGGAAGACAATGAGAATATGATGATAGTTCACATTTATGTTGAAGACAACATGTTGTGTAGGCTGTCAATTAATGTGTTAGAGCATTATGTTCAACAAATGTAGTCTGATTTTGAAAGAGCATGATAGAAGATGTAAGCTTCTTTCCTGATTTTCAAGTGAAGCAGATGAAAGACTACACATGTGATTCTCAAGGTATACTTGCTGGTAGTTATTGCCCTTAATTGTTGTGGAGTAACCGAATGCTCAAAGATGGTAATGGAGATAACAACTAGGAATCTAGGATGTGCCTGACAGCATGTATGGCATGATGGTGACTGAGTGGAAAGATAAGCAGACTGCCCTTGTTATTTCTGAAGAGAATAACAAGCTCGATAAAATAAGTGAATATGAGACAGTTGCTGTAGCAAATGTGCAAGATTTTGTGTCCACCTTAAGGAGAAAGGTTAGAGGGAAGAGAATTCATGTGGATGTATCCTCTGCTCACATGGATAAAGTGACATTCCATCCAAAAACAAGTAGTTAGAAATGGAAGTATGTTCTTCAAAAAAGGATTGCAGCTGAAAGAGAGCTAGGTGAAGAAACTCGTGATTGCAAAGAAAGCATGAAAGTTGTTGTGCTAATGAATACTATTACTGATGATAGTCCTAGCTATGAAAAACTGGCCAAGGAGCTTAGAAAAATGTATGATAGAGGAAAAGGCAAGCCTTCACCTTTAACTATTAATTGATTGGGATGAAGCAAGGTTCCCTCACTTAAGAAGATAATGACCCAGGAAAGGGGAACTGAAGAAGAAGAAACTGGAAATAAGGATGCAAATGATTTTTTGTTGAAAAACTAGTGTATTTTGAATTTATGGAGCCTCATAATGATGATCAGTTGTTGAAGACTGTGCTAGAGCTTGTTATCCTAGATTAAGGATGATGGTATTCGTCATGGGTTGCAGAGGATATGTTACAAGCTGAATAATGGGAAAGAAGTCTCGTAACTAACATCTATGTACCAGTTGATCTGATTTTTGCTAAATAATTATTGAAGTTGGTTCCCTCAAACTGTTGTTGGTACCTCCACCTTTTGTGTGTAGGGTAGTATGATCTGACTACTGACTATACTGTCTGTGTGGTGTGGAGCTGATTTATGTTGCTGACTCTAGTGTGAATGGTTCTACCTGGTGTATTTGGTACTAATTGTTCTAAATTTGTGTATGCACACATGCTGAAGCATCGCACCCGGCATCAGGACCTTAACTATGTGTGATGATTTATGTGTTAGTAGTATTTGCTATTGATTCTGACTTAACTACTAACTGTGTGTTCATGCATGACTAACATTGTGAATGCATGACTGTTTGATACGGAGCATTAACTATTGTGTGTAGCAACCTTTGCCTTCTGACTCTATGATTCTAATGAATGCTACTGCTTCTCTGATTGTTGGTCTTGATTCTTAAGCTTGTTGTTTTGTTTGTGGTTCTTTCCATACCTTTTCCAAATTGTGGCAAAAAGAGGAGAAATGTGTGGATGGGACAGGATGTTCAATCACATGTTATGTGTAGCAATCACCTTACTTATGTGTTACTTCTGCTGTTGTTGTTTGCTCTTGTGATTATTTTGGGTGATATGGTGTGCTACTTGTTCTACTTCTTGAATATCACATCTTGTAGTCGTTTTAGCCAAAAAATTGTCAAAGCGGGAGATTGTAGACCCTTTTGGTTGACTGCAATAGGCAAAAAAACATATGTACAAGATGTATTTTAGGAAACATGTGGAACAAGATGTTCCAGCATCTGATTTTGTTGCTAAGAAGAGTTATTTTGCTAAAGTGCTTAAGAGAACCAGTTAAGGAAAAGTTGTTTAGCTAAAGTGCTTGAAAGAACCAGTTAAGCAAGAGTTGTTTAGCTAAAGTGCTTAACATAACTAGTTAAGAAATAAACACTGTCCTTCAGAAGAGGTGTGGTGTTGACTTCTTCAAGATGCAGAAGTTTGCTTTTGGGAAGAAGTATGTGATGTCAATCCAAAATCAATTGGAAAAGATTTGGATTTGTTTCAGTCAAAGAAGATTTGATTGAATGTACCCTAAAGGAAGTTTTGGTCCAAGATTTACTCTAAAAATAATATTTATATAAAGAGAGTTATTTTGGATGTTCTGGTGTAACATGTGTGCTGCAACATCTGGTCTATGTCAACAGAGAAAACTTAAGTGCATTTGTAGTAAAGAAGGGTGTGCTGCAACATCTGGTCTCTGTCAACAGAAAGATGTTAGTGCAGCTGTAGTGTAGAAGGGATACATGTGGAACACGGTGTTCCAACATATGTGCAACATCTGACCCTGGTTTAGTAGACCAACGTTGTTGCGTTTTTAGAGAAAAAATATGGTTAAGATTCAATCAAATTTGTTGCTATATTTCAGTAATGCCTTTGTGTGATTTGTTTGACAACTGTTGAATATCAAATTAATTTAAATGGAAATTTAAAGTTGAATTTGAATTAATAATAAATCATATCTTTTGTTGGATATCTTTATGGAGCAAATCAAATCAAACAATATATGCTATTATTCTGGACGAAATTAAATCAGAACTCCAAAGGAGAAAAACCCATTATTGCATTGTTATTTAAGGAGACTCAAACCTCACTTGTGAGGTGTTCACGTTTTGAAGCTACTTAGTGTTAGGATTTATCTTTTGAGTCTTTGTTTGTGTTATCTTTGTGCACCACTCTAGCGCCTCCTTTCATATCTGAAGGCATATTGTTTGGTTTGTGAGTTGTAAAGCTTTGTTCCAAAACTCTAAGTCTATGAGCATGTGAACAAACTGTTGCTTGTATTCCATGCTAAAGCCATAACTGGATTAACGTTGAATCTTTGTTGTACACCATTGTGTTTCATTAACTTGGCATAATTGGTTTGTCTTAGTTGAGTTGTAAATTCATAGGGGTTGAAGGTTCTTATAAGACTAATAATTCTAGAGGGAGACATAAATAGAAAGTCACTAGGATTAGGGAGATGCGTAGAACTTCATAGGGGTTGAAGGTGAAGGGGTGAGAAACACAAGAAAGGGTTTGAATTGGGTTTCACTAACTATGATATCATTTGCGGAATTTCAATATCAATGCTAACAAGACAATAAAAATAAATTGACACAATTATTTTTATCCTGGTTCACTTTTAACAAAGTCACTCTAGTCCACCCACCAAGGTGATTTTTCCTTAGACAAGAACTTAATCCAATAATCTAGAAAGATTACAACCTCCAAGTGTTAGAAAACAACTTAGCCCTCTCAAGTATCCAGACTAACGACTTAGTCACTTGAGGAATCTATAATTTGAAAAGTGTTTACAAAGGTGTGCACATGAATTGCTTCTAAACAAGCAGATGACACAATTGAAGTACAATAACAAAAAAGTGTTTCTAGCAAGATATGAACAACAACTCCTTGCTAATTTACAAAACTATCTTAAGAATAATCTCCTAGAGATTTGCATCGTATCAGCATAAGTTTTGTGAGCTTAAAAGGTTCTTTTAATGCTTCTCTCATCTCTTGTAGAGCATCGCTCTAATTTGTAAAGCATTGAGCATTTTCTTCATGAGCTTATAACTTAATGCTTGCTTTCGCCATGCACACATACTTCCGTGTATTCTTATGCTCTTTAACTTCTTGTTCTAGTTACTCTCTCTTTATTTTCTCTTCTGCTCTTGCAGCATTTTGCACTTCGGCATTTAGTATTTTTACTTGGCTCGTAGCAGCTACAACAACAACATTTTCTTCGGCAACTTGTGAGCAGCAGCTCCACCTTTCTTCAAGCATTTAGATCTTCAATAAATAGAGCTTGAGAATAGATCCGTTGGAGGGTATAATAGGAAACACATTCCAACTGTAATAACCCAACGTTCACTTATAGGAATGGTCACATCATAATACAACAGAACTGTTCTTGCGCCACCTAATCTAGGTAGAGGTCACAGACTACTTTGTATTTTTATATTCATTGAAACACGTAAACCATTCTTCTGTCTTCTAATCTTCAGAGGCTTCAGATGTATATTTGATGAAGCATGTAGAGAGATCAATACTTGTAACTTCAGAACCTAAGTCTTTAGAATCTCATATCTTCGTTCAGCATAACGAACTTAAGAGTCTTCAACACTTGGTCTTTAGAAGTGATGTCTTCAGAAACTTCAGAGCTTGTTCAACATAACCTCGTCTTTAGAATCTTCAAAGCTTGTCAAGCACATATTTATCTTCAGTCTTCAGAACTTCGTTCAACAGAACCTTGTGTTCAGAAACTTCAAAGCTTGATCTTTAGAAATGATGTCTTTAGAATCTTCAAAACTTCGTTCAGTAGAACCTTGTCTTCAGAAACTTCAGAGCTTGATCTTTAGAATCTTCAGAACTTCGTTCAATAGAACCTTGTCTTTAGAAACTTTAGAGCTTGATCTTTAGAAATGATGTCTTTAGAATCTTCAGAACTTCGTTCAATAGAACCTTGTCTTCAGAAACTTCAGAGTTTGATCTTTAGAAATGATGTCTTTAGAATCTTCAGAACTTCGTTCAACAGAACCTTGTCTTCAAAAACTTCAGAACAGTGGCAATAGAAGCATATCTCTAAGAAAGCTTTCAAAGCTTACTTACAAAGTCACAATCAGAAGCTTTGGTACAAACGTTCTTCAGAACCGTTGCATTGAAAAACATTCATGAATATTGACTTTAAATTTTGTACACACAATATGTTTTCTTCCAGAGCGTTTAGATAACGATATGATAACGTCACACGCTTTTAAATCAGATTCATATCCTGTTTAGCAAAAGCTATACACTAGACAGAAACCATAAAGTACCGAATTGTTCTCTGAGATAACATGTGCAGTTATCATCAAAACTTAAGGCCAGATGCAGAACCACTCTTGTTCTAACAGAAGGTTCTTATAAGACTAATTATTCTAATTCGAAGTAGTAAATTTCCTTTCTTGGGTAGAGTTTCTCCCAGACGTAGGTGGGTTTCACCGAACTGTGTTACCAATTTCTTGTGTTCTCTTTATTACTTTTCTACTTCATCATCTTGCATAAGTTAAGATACTATTCACTATTGTCATACTGATATATCACGTTGGACCAGTTGTCCCAACATCGTGTCCGACATCAATCCCGTCAAAATTAGAATTTAACTATTGACTCAAATGAGCATTTTGCACCCGTTTCTAGATGGAATACCATAACATCTATACTGGAAGTTGTAGCTAGCAAGAAACAGTTTATATTTCAACTTGATGTAGAAAGTGTTTTTTTACAAGGTGAACTAGTAGATGATTTGTACACTAATAAACCTTTTGGACATCATAAAAGTGAATTTGACATGATGTATTAGTTGAGGAAGGCCATGTATGGTGTGGGACAAGCCCCAAGAGCTTGGTATAATAAGATAGAATCTTACTTTTGCATTGCAAAATTTGAGAAATTCCCTTATGAACATACATTGTTTGTCAATCATGTTAGAGAAGACAAAATTCTCATTGTTAGCTTGCATGTTGATGACCTTTATCTAAATTAGTAATGACTTGCAGATGATTGGTGAGTTTAAAAGGTCTATGAAAAGGGAGTTTGCTATGACTGATTTGGGCAAAATGAAGTACTTATTGGTTATTCAGGTAAATCAAGGTAAGCATGGGATCTTCATAAGTAAGCAAAAATATGCAACATAAATTCTGTCAAGATTTGGAATGGAAAGGTGCAACAAAGTATGTAGATGAAAACCAATCAAAGATGAAAATGGAAAGAGTTCGGATGCTACTTCTTACAAACAAATGGTATGGTGCTTAATGTATTTACTATCTACAAGACCTAGTATTGCATTCCCAATATGCTTGGTGACTTGGTGGCTTGCAGTTATTTAAAGGATCTTGAGATACTTGAAAGGTACCTTGAGCCTTGGTATTTTATATAAGAGTGAAGATGTCTGCAAATGCAAGATTGGACAGACTCAGATTATGCTGGTGATAATGATGATTGAAAAAACACATTAGGGTGTGCCTTCAAGCTTGGCTCTGGTGCAATCTTATGGTCATCTAAGAAGCAACTCATAGTCAATTTACCCACCATAGGCTGAATTTGTAGCTGCGACATCTTCAGCCTGTCAAGGAATTTGGTTGAGAAATATTCTAAATCATATGAAAATAAATTAGAAGAAGGTTTCAGTCATTCTTTGTGACAATACTTTCTCCATCAAGCTATTAAAGAATCATATTATGCATGGAAGATGCAAATATATTGGTGTTAAATTTCTCTTCTTTAGAGATCATACTAAGGATAAAATAATTGAGGTTAAGTGTTGTAGCAGTAAAGATCAACTAGGTGATATACTTACTTAGCCATCAAAGCTTGGTTCCTTTTGCAGATTAAGGGAGACTTAAGGATGAATGATTTGTCTATTTTACATTTATCTTCTCTTATAGAGATTAATGTAATGTAAGAGAGGGTTTGTTAAGTAGTTTTGCTTTTGAATAGTTTTGGGCCATGTTAGTCATTTAGGCCCTATCCATTGTATTGGCCATTTGTCTTTATTAGGCCCTGTATCTTTGATGGGCGAGAGAATGCCATTTTGTACCAACATAAAATACTCTACATTAATATAAAAAGATATTATAAAATATGTATAATATTTTAACGCTAATTAAAATAGAAAAAAATATAAAATAGTAGCATAAAACAATATAAAAAATATTATAATAAAAAAAAATGGAGGAGAGGAGAGATTAGAGAAAATGAAAAAGAAAGAGCATAAGATATACGATATTAGAGAAAATGAAAAAGAAAGAACATAAGCTATGCGATATTATAGAAGAAATATGCGATAAAAAGGTAATTGAAAGAGAAAACAATAACATAAAAATGAGAAGATGAAAAAGAAAGAAAATAAGATAGGAGAGATTAGAGTAGAAGAGGTGGGACTTACATAGCAAAGATGATAGAAGAATACATGATACTACTAGAAGAGATTTGAGAAGGTTAAAACTAAAACTCTAATTGTGAATAAGAGAATATTTGTAAGATTAAGGCATAATAGGTTTGAGTTTTAGGTTGGATTTGTGATAAGTGAAGTTTGAGTTGTAACATAATGCAGTTTGGTTTGGTTTAGTTCGGTTTGCAAAATACATACTGTAAACCAAACTGAACCGTGCAGATTTGTTAAAAAATGGTCCAAACACATCTGAACCAAATATGTTTTTTTGTTTGGTTTGTGATTTTTTATTGAGTTGGTTTGGTTTTGAACACACCTACTCGTGATAGAATTAGTTATCTTTTAAGCCACAAGTGACAATTTTGTTCATTTCAATTTCATTTTTTCTTTTTCGAATTTGAATTTCTAATTAGTCTAAAACAACTATTTTATCTGATGTTATTTTTTTGTCAGTTCTCTCTTACATGATTTATTTAACTGTATATTGGCTAAACAGGATGATGAATGTGGTAGTTTAACAGGGAGGTTTGCTCCTCCAGATCCAAATAATGTGGGACAATACTCGTTTAGTAACTTCTCGTTTAAGGTAATATTTATCAATTTTAATGTTATGTTGTTTAAATATAATTAGACATATTATTTGTAGGAAATGTTTCTTTTATCCTTTTCATCATATAGTTTTTTTTTTCTACTTTCCTTTAATTTATTTGTACTGTTTTAGGGAATGAGAAAATTTGTTATTTTTTTTATTACAGAATTTGTCTCAATTAGTAACTATTAATTATGACGTGCTCTATAAGAATAAAGAATCGCCGAATGACTCCAATCCATCCGCTTCCTGATATAGATAAAGAAGTTGGTAAATTTCTCCAAACAGGTTCAAATAGGTGGACAAATCAGTGGACATATTTTGTACAATGGATACATCCATATGATTACTGTAATGTTAATATCATTTTAGCATTAGGGTGAATTGTCTCAACTAAAAAAACTGCTCCTTTTTAGTTTTGAATAGCAATTTTTATATCTTTATCTTATAAATAAAGATTTATCAAAATTCTCCTAATTGTTCTAAGATTGCTATTTTACACTGATTTATAGTTACAAGAATGTGTTATAGAGATAATGATATATTTCAATTCCACTAAACAATAGCATTATTAGCTATCCAAACACGATTTAGTTCTTTAATTTAATAGTGTGAGACAGCCAAAATATCTTTCATTCCATTTTTTATTAAAATTAGAGTATTTTTGGTAGAACATTACTTTTCAAGTTCTAGATATATTTATACTTAAATAATTATTTTTTAAGTCATTAAAAATTTATATAAAAGTATCATATACACCGATCACATGATTGACGGATCTTTACTATTTTATTACTTTAAAAGTTGTATTTGATCTTTAATCTATATTAGTATTTTGTCATTTTAGAAGTAGTATAGGCTCGAAATTTTTAATAATTTTAAGACATTAAATATATATGAAAGGACATTATCTCAAAAGTATTTTTTAATTTTGGATAGGGATGACAATTTAACCTATCTCTAATGGGTACTTACAAAATTATTTATAATGGATAGGATAAAAACTCGCAAAAATAGGTATGGGCTCGGGTAAATACCCATTTAAATAAGCGGGGATGAGTGCGGAAATGACGCACCTTAGTACTCGCCCCATATCTGCATAATATATATTTATATATTTTAATTTATATTATTATATAAAATAGATGTTTATAAATTTTTTAAAAAAATATCAATTTTAAACGACTATATTTAATATAAGTGATCATTTATTTCATAATTCAACAATAAAATTTTTAAAAACTTTTTGACGTTTTAAAAAATTTAAAATATTATGATATTTTATACTTGATATATTTATTTTTATTAAAAATGCGGATAACAGGTACGAATACGAGTACTTGTATACCCATAAAATATGTGGATGGGTGTCAATGTTGATACCCAAGCGGATAAGAGCGCGAGTACAGAGATTTTTTTCAACTGCGTATATAAAAATGAGTACTATAGTACCTTACCCAAACCCTCTTTATTGCCATCCCTAATTTTGGATAATTTCAAAGAGACAGCCTAAATATACACAATATTCTATCAAACTGAAAAAAAGTAACTTTGAAAAAAGAAATCGGCTTTGTGAAGACATGGTATAATATATAATATGATTTTCAATAATATAAAATTATTTAAAAATTGAAAAGGCCGTATAATAATAGTGTGGGTCTTAATTTCTATATTTATAAAACATTGCGGTAAAAAAATTTCACTTTTGTATCTCTAATCTCTTCTTGTATACATAAAAAAACAAAATAATCGGAGCAAGATACCAAATAGACTACACAAAAATGTCAAGTCTAAAAAAGAAATAAGGAGAGGAATAAATAAGCCTATTGCCTCTATCTAATTGCTGCCTTACCCTACCGTCTTTTATTGTTTTTTTTTTTTTCGATATATTTTCATTGCTTTTGTATGTCGACTCAATAGAACAAGTAGTTGAAATTGCTTAGGAGTAGATGCTGCATGTGTGTACCTTTGTGTGAGAAGATGATATAGAAAAAGGTAGGTTAATAAGGGAAATGAGAAATTTGTATGATACTCAAAATATAAATCTCATTTGTTGTGTTCGAGGGATATGGATTTGGTGCGATAGAAAATGGTACTATTGATAATATGCTTAATTCATTATATAAATACAATATAAAACTTAATTGATGCATAAGGTTAATTATAATTTGGATTTCCTATTTTATCTCATATACAAAATTAATCTTTAGATTCCACTAAACAATTGTTAAAATTAGAGTCTCCTTGTAGAACAATACTCTTTTAAGTTATATATATATATATATATATATATAGTTCAAGAGCTAAAAATGGATGTAGTTGAATAATTGATGATCTTGAAATGGCGATGCTGATCTCCGACACGGCTGCGTGGGGTGGACCTGCATGATTAACACTTCAAAGTCCAAGTCAATTCAAGATTTAAGATGAGTGAAGTGAAAAGTGAAGATCATATAATGTACTTTACTTTTGCGTGCGAACTGATTTTATACCTTGAGTCAAGTGGAGTGGATTTAAGATGAATTGGGCCTTAGTCATTTGTGCCTTCGACCGATCCAAAACATTTTCCTTCAAGGCTTTATCGGGCACTAAATGAGTCAGAGAAAGCATTCAGTGATGTTAGCCGACCTCCAGGATGTTGTCCAATGTGAGCTTAGAACTGAAACACCAGGAATTAGTTTGAAAAACTAATGGGAAACATGAGCATTAAAGGCAATCTCATCATTAAAATGTTTTAGTCTTATTTAGACATGTGCTTGACGTGACTAGTTAGGGCATGAAGAGGCTTATATCACACTTGAGTGCACTCAAGTGTGCGTGTTTTCCCAAGGAGGAATCTAGTCGTTGATCCCCTAACTCCTTTCCTTATCTGATTTGGATCGTTTCTCTGTCTTCACCTATAAGTAGGAGGAGTTGAGCATTTTGGAAACCTTTTGTAACTTTTGTCTTTCGAGTTTATTCATATTCAGTGTCTTAGTAAATGCCTTCACTTCTTGTCCCTTGAGAGTGTTAATCAGAATAGTTGTAGTACTTTTAATCAAAATCTCTACTTCATTCATTCATTCATTCAGCTTTATCAATCTCACACCCCGTACCTCCTTGAACCAAGCTTTTTCTTCAGCATTTCCTGTTTTCTAGCCAAAATGAGTGATAGCGCTATTGACCTAGTGAGAGATTCTAAGAGTGATATTGCTTATGTTTTGAGAATGAGGATATCCCCTAATTCTCATCTCCATCCTATTGATCATGATCATGTGGAACCAGAGGTCATATCCTTATCTGATGATTCTGATTCAGAGAAGGTACCTGAGGATTCCCTGGAAGAAAGGCTTCTTCATCTGATTCACTAGAAACCCTTTGTTAAATATCGGCAGAGAGGTTAACAACGCCGAGGTTTCTATGCCCCTCCCATCTTGACAGAGGAGGAAATACAAACCAACTGACATAAGAGAGAACATGTTAAAAATTATATTTAACTTTGTCTCAGTACCAATAACACTGAACCTAGCGACGCTGACGCGATGGCCTACTTGGACCTTCAAGACTGTCCAGATGGGCCAGAGCATGGTTGGTGGATGCAAAAATAAAAGGCGTTTCATATGTCCTGAGCATTGAGGCTTTCACAAATGCTGCTGGAATCGTGGTCGAAAATGCCCTATAATGGTGGACTCTTCTAGTATGGATGGAATAGTGGATATGTAGTTCCTTTAATGATAATATGATCCAGCTCTACTAGTGTCTATTCACAAGAATAAGACTGTAGTTTTCTTTTTCTGATTTCAAAGTAGTTGCCCTTAAGTACATAAAAGTTGCCCCCTCTCAGCTCCATCCAAGATCATGGGCTTACATGAGGGTATTCCAAATGTGTGTTGAATACAAGTCTCAAAAGCCTTATATTGGGTTGTTCTTCGATCTATTCTACCTGATGGGTTCCTTCCAAGACAACTTCCAGAACCAAGGGCTCATTAGCTTCCATCCAAACAATCCCTGGTTAGACTCCTTCACCCCAAACTGGGGCAATTTCTCAGAGCATTTTTTTTCTTCTAGTGAACACCCTTTTAACTGAGGTCCATCTCACTTTTTATAATTTTCTATTGATTTTCCTCGCTTCTTTCAGGGTGCATTTTTGAAGTACTGGTTTTCCCTCCACTTCAATTGGGATGCCCACTCCTATCGTACCAAGTTGGTTTCTCTTTCACTACTATAAAAAGGCTTGTTACCTTTGACGCGAAATGCATAATACCTCGGCTATAGAAGCGAGGTAATGGAGGGCGACATGATAACTCACAACTTATCACCTCGATGTTATTAAAACCGAGAGGTAAAGCTAAATGCACATGGGTTCGAACCCCAACAACAACACTTTTATTATTTTCAAAACTAGCATATATTTCATCTCGGTTTATCATGAAAACCGAGGGGTTAGATAATTTTTTTTTATAAAAAAATTGTTATATTATGTACATATAATATTACCTAAAATATTACATTGTTCACCCAAAATATTACATTGTTTAAAATAAAAATTAAATTCCCTAGAGAACAAGGTAAAAATCAAATTCCCTTAAGATCTAGATTTTAGATCTTTTTGGGGAAAATCAAATGTTGGGTGCAAGTTTTATCTATTCGGATCTTGCATGCATTTGATTATGAAGCAAAACAAAATATGGGTTAGATAAATAAAATCAATATTCAAATATATGATTTTGTGCTCAAATAATATTTAAGAAAACAACCCTTAAACCCAAGTAATTTTCTACTCTTACAATCCATCTTAGAGAACTTTTTCAAATGTCTTTATGTTTCAAGCACTTCATATTTCATTTAGGTTAGATTTTCAATATTCAACATGCTTTTATAACGAATGTCCCTTAGGTTTCATGCAGATCACTAATGGCAGATTCTTGAGTGTTGATAAACATTAAATGAGCGACAAAGATTTGTTTAAGGATGAATAAGCTGTTTTTTTAATTACATTGTTTATACAGAATATTTAAAATACATTGTAAAATCTGTAGTAGTAACTCATGATAGAAATGGACGGTGGTGAATATTTCTTCTATTTTGGGCTGCTTCGTATAATTTAGTATTAGGGTAAAATCTGTTTAACAAGTGTTTTAAAAGTAAAATATGCTTACTAACCACCTCAGTTTTACTATAAAACCGATGTTTTGTATTAACTGTCACCTCAGGGATAAAGAAAACCGAGGTGACTATTTTTTTTTTTTTTGGAAAATACATTGTTTATACAAAATATTAAAAAACATTGTTTACAACAAATCTTCAGTGATATCCAAATTTTGTTTCATACCCACTAAAATATTTTTTTTTGAAACAAGAATGATTTTCTGCACTTGCAATCTATCAACTGAGTACTCTTCAAAGATTGAGCTAGTTCCCTTCTTTGCTTGTTAAGCTCCATTCCTTGTTTAACATGAAGTAAAAATGATTTTTTGAACTTGCAATCTATCAACTAAGCTCTTTTCAAAGGTTGAGCTCACTTCATTGTTGGTTAAGCTCTTTTCTTTGGGTAACTTGAAGCAAGAAAGCTTTTCTGCACTTGCAATCTATCAACTTAGTACTCTTCTTTAACTAAGGATTATTCCAAAAAATACAACAATGACAACATCAACACCATTATGTGAGATAGATTTCAAAGGCAAAAAAAATGTTTTGTTCAAGATAGAAGAACATTGAAGATTTTTTCTGTCTTGCAATCCATCCCAAAGAATGATGCTTGTAATTTTGAGGTGGCCTCATATAAGTAAGTATTAGGGTAAAATGTGTTCAACGAGTGCTTTTATAGTAAAATCTTATTATTTTATACCTCGGTTAAATAGAAAACCGAAGGGTTAGAACATTTTCTTTACACTTATAAACATATAAAATCATAAACTACGATAGCTGGGAATCGAAGCTTGACTGAGTATTTTTTTCACCCCGGTTATTTTAAAAACCAAGGGAATTAATTTTTTTTTAAATAATTAAAAATAACGCGCCTTGGCTTTATACCTCAGTTTTCTATTGTTCGAGGTGAAAGTTTCATCATGAAAAGCGTTATTTGTTGTAGTGTTTCTCCGGACAAGGTGAAGATGAAGGAGGAAATACACTCTTGGTTATATGGACTTGGTTACGAGGAAGGGTTTTGCCCCGGCGAGGTACCCCCGACCGAGGCGAGGATAAATAAAATTGACGCTTATGCCATTATAAGTTTCGTCAACCAAGGGGAGATGAAAACGATATTTGGTGAGGACAGAGTCCTCGCTCTTTTTTTACATGTATGATTGCATTTTGCATATAATATAGACAAGCTGCAGATGCTCTATGACCATGCAAGTGCTCAAGGTGTTTAGGCCGTGGAGCCTCTTGCAACGACCACTTCTTCCATTACAACAATTATTCTGACTTCGGCCCCTGAGACCTCCATTGTTTCCCACAAGGTTGGACAAGATGTTGTTTCTACTGCCACTTTAACAGTAAAGGAGTTATCCCTGCCTCCAGTTTCAATAAATAGGGCCTAGGGTGAAGATCAATAATCCCCCTAGGAAGAGGGTTCTCCAAAATGAACTCATGTTGTCGGGGACGATGCTTCAGGGGAGGTAACTCCCTTCATGTGAATTCCAAACGTCTTCTCATCCTGTCTTGCTCCACTACAACGAAAAACACCTTTTATCTCGGTTGAAATAGAGGTTTTACCTCGGTTTCACATACGAGGTAACGAAAAGCGTCCTGAAAAATGCACATTTTACCTCTCAAATTTAATAAACCGACAGGTATGTGTAAAGGCCATGGGTGCGATCCCCATGTAGACCTTTTTGGAATTCTGAAATGGTAAAAACACACGTCTCTTTGGTTTTGATATTTCTCTGACGGGTATACCAAATTTTCACCTAGGTTTTCTCATAAAACCAACGGGTAAAACAATTTTGAGTTTATTAAATCTAACATTGATTTCTTATTTCACTAAACCTTATACTGAACATATAACTTCTTACAGTTGATTAGGAAAATAATTGGCAAAATACTCTTTTTGATCCCTTAACTATACAATTGGGTTCAGATGGCTCCCTTAATTTTTTTTCGTGTCATATTGGTCACTTAACTTTTAAAACGTGTCATGTTAGTCCTTTTAAAATTGATTAAACAACAACACAAAAAACAATCAACAACAACACCAAGAACAGCAACATTAATAAACAAACTCTAGGGTTTAGGGTCTCAATAATAAGAACAACAATATAAACAAAAAACATCAATAAACCTATAACATAAATCTATTTAATTAGCAACAACAACAAGATTAAGCCTCTAGATTTTAGGGTCTTAATATCGAGTCTCAACAACAAGAACAACAACATTACTAACAACAACATCAATAAACATATAACATAAATCCGTTTAAACACCAAAAACAACAAGAGAAAACCTATAGGGTTTCGGATCTCAACAACACAATAACAACAACTACAAAAACAACAACAAAAACAATAATAATATGACACCAATATGAGTAGTGATGTTTGACGTACTAGATCTCTGAAGAAGAAGTAAAAGAAAATGATTTGGGTATCTGGAAAAGAAATGAGAGCCATAAACACATAAAATATTCATATTGAAAATGATATGCGTTTATGGCTCTCGTTGTTTATAGATCTTCGTTAGGGTTCTATTTATGTTGTTTAGACAAGTCAAACTAAATGTTGCAAGCTAAAGCTATATATATATATATATATATATATATATATATATATATATTGTTGTGAATTGATGTGGTCAAGAACAAATCAGAATATCAGAAAAAGATTGAGTTTCTTGAACATACACGAGAAAACCTATTAGGTTTTACAAAAGATAGAGAAGAAGGAAGAAAAAGAATAAGAATTGGTTAAAATTGTTTTACTATTCACTTACTCAATAAGGGTTCAAAGATTACAAGTGAATACCAACAATTAACCTCTCTCAACAACTTGGGAGAACTAGTCTATTTAAAGATTACTAAGCTAACTTAAAAATTTGGCTTACAAGCAAGGCCCAATTCGACATGCTAACTTAAACAAAAATCTAACATATTTCGAGAGCATGCTTGAACAGACTTTGACTCCAGCATGCATAACTCCTGTCGAACCATGAAATTACCCTTGTCGACTCTAGAGTTTGATCCAAAATACCAGAAATCTCCACCTTGGAACAAACTCTACAATAACAAGGTAACAAACTAGTTATAATCATCCATTCAGTCTTATTTTAACTTCTCATAACTTCCTTATAATCTCTAGGTTCTTCGTAAAGAACCTCACTTGCAGAGACTAAGTCATAAGCTATGGGATCTGCATAACTAAGTCTCTGAGGTGGCTTGATGACTCTTCTCAACTTGTCTCTTGCTAGTAGGTAGTCATTATCAGTCTCCTCATCTTTATCAGTAGCTTAAGGTTCTTCTTTTACTTCATATGAGTTATGCAATTCAGCATCACTATGCTCCACCTCAACAGGAATCTCTTCCTATTCCAGCTCTTCTTCAGAGATCTTCGAACTTCAACCAATGTCATCAGTTTTCTTGAAATCCATCTCAGCTTCATTAAAAACTACATCTCGACTTGTGATACACCTCCAGTGACATGGCTCTAGGAACCACAACCTATAAGCTTTGAATCCTTTTGGGTATCCAAGGAACATACATCTCAGAGCTCTAGGTTCGACCTTCTCTTGCCTAATATGAGCATATGTTAAACAACCAAATACTCTAAGTTTGTCGAGACTAGGTGGATGTCCCTACCAGACTTCTTCAGGTGTCTTCATTCCCAATGCTGTCGAGGGATACCTATTTATCAAGTATGCTACAGTCACAACAACTTCTGCCCAAAACACCTTCTTCAATCCCACACTTACTAACATGCACCTCACCCTTTCCAGAATGGTTAGATTAAACCTTTCAGCCAAACCATTTTGTTGGGGAGTCCCCGTAGTAGTTCCGTGCCCTGCAATACCATACGCAACACAATAACTGTCGAAAGCCTTATTGCAAAATTCAAGACCATTGTCGGTCCTTAACCTCTTGACCTTCCTGCCAGTTTGGTTTTCGACTAGAGTCTTCCAAAATTTGAAATTTTCAAAAGTTTCATCATTAGTCTCCTGGATGAATACCCATAACTTTTTAGACTAATCATCAACTATGGATAGAAAATACTTTGCACCTGAGTGTGAAGGATTCCTTGCAGGTCCCCAAAGATCAACATGAATGTAATCAATGGATCCGTGTGTTCTTTATTTACCTTTGTTAAACTTCATTCTACAGGATTTACCAAATACACAAGGTTCACAAAACTCCAGTTTTTCGACCTTGTCACCACATAGAAGATTTTGTTTCGACAATTCGACTAGGCCTCTTTCACTGACATGGCAAAGTCTCCTGTGCCATAGCTCAATCTTCGGCACAATTTTGATGGATGTCACATCTGCTGAACCACTTACAACCTCAGCTTCAAGGGTATACAACCCTTGTTTCTTCACACCTCTCAAGACTTCCTTCAACCCCTTCATTACCCTTATGATTCTTTGCTCTCTTTTGAAAACATATCATTTATTGTCGAATTTAACAAGAGAAATCAAATTCCTCTTAAGATCAGGTACATACCTAACATCAGTCAAAAGCCTTATTGACTCATCATGGAGCTTGAATCTCACAGATCCAATACCTACAAATTTGCAAGCTTTGTTGTTTCCCAGCAGAACTGATCCACCATATTGATCACACAATTCTTCAAACATGTCTTTGTTTGGGGTCATGTGCTAAGTACACCTTGAATCCATAACCCGCTCCTTGCTAGAGTCACTGCTTGAAACCACCAGGACATCAGATGATTCATAACCATCTTGCACAATGACTGCATGACTATTATACTTTCCACCATGATTGTTCAGTCGATCAGGTCATACTTTTCTTGTATGACCCTCCTTCTTACAATGATAACACTTAATAGTAGGTGTAGCAGTGAAAAATTGAGGTTAAGCTATTGATTAACTTAACTTACAAAAGCAAGAGTCGCCACCGCTCTGTATTGTTTCCAAAGGAATGGGAAAAGAATGAATAAATCCCATAGAAGTTTTAAAACAAAACTAATAAAACAAAGAGATAAGGGTACGAGGGTTGGTTAAGCAAAGGGAATGTGTTAGCACCAAAAACATCTATAGTACTCTATAGGAAACTCTTGAAAATCTGTGTTTGGCTCAAAACCGGGTGTTGCAAAAAGATTGTGGAGATGATAGAAAGAATTTTTTTTAAGATTTTTGTTTGACAAGACTTCCTGAGCCTCGTCCTACATACCAATAAATTACAATGAAGGATCAAAATCTCGTAGTTCGTGGTAAACAAAAAGTGTTTGTTTTGATTAATTTTAAATGAATAGACATTTCGTCGTATTCGAGTGGAAACTCAACTTACTACCCACAATTAATGAGGAAGGATCATTTGCATCATCTTAAGATGGAGGACTTTTTCTTGGATTGAAATCAACAAGTCTATCACTCAACATCTAAGTGGAAAATGTCACCACTTCTCTACATTATTGTGGAAGTATAAGAGTTGCAACACTACAAGAACACAACTAATGACTATCCTTAGGAAAAGGTGCACAAAGGCACAAAAATTTGAATGAGTGTTGTGTTTTTAAGTCCTTTGAAACTGTTTTAATATGCTTAATATGTCTTAGCATTTATTTAAGAAAAAGGTTTTGAAAATCACTTGACAAAGTCAAGGTTTATTGAGAAAGTGGTTCAAGTTTAAAAACAAGAAGGATTTGAAAAAAAAAGAGAATATTTTGAAATTTTAAGAAGGGGAGGAGATGAAGAGACTATCCCAATGCACAAAATAAACAGTAAGAAATAAAAGGCCTCATTGTAAGGTAGCCCAAGAGGAAGCCTTTGTGTGTGCATTGTGAATAAACCAGGATCTAGCCAGCACTTGACAAGAGTCAAAACCAACATTCCATTCCTTTGGAGTAAGCCATAAGCAACAAGTAAGCACAGGATAAGACAAGCATCAGTTGAAAGAACAACTCAAGCTATAAGGTCAAAGCTATGTATTGGAGCCAAGTCTTCAAAGGTCAACCAAAATTCTCAAGTATCAGATGAATACAATAACACAGGGAAACGTAACCAAGGACTATAAGTCCAAAAGTCAAACTCCAAGTCAAGCAAAGGATAGTAACCATTAGTCCAAAGATTAGAGAACCAAGTTTTTTAGGGGTTTTTCGTTTATTAATGTCTTAAAAAAAGTGTCCAAATGGACAAAGGAAAAAAGAAGCATAAAGATAAATAATATGAAATGTAATGCTAAAAATAAAAGCATAAAAGTAACGAGCAAGAAATTAAATGACAAGAAAATTAAATGGCAAGAAAAGTAAGCGACATAAAGCAAAGTTAGCATAATAATAATGTTAGTATTGATGTTAGAGTTAATGAATCGATTCGGGACAAATTTAGCGTTATGTTAAGCAATCGTAGCATAATCTATTAGGAAGGTCATAACATGGGAGGCCGATCAATAACTATTTATGTACCATACATGTTAGAGATATGGTAGAAACCATACTCCTAAAACATGTAGGACAAGTAAAAACTAAGGAGGGATCAAATACTAAGGCAAGAAGATTGGTCTATTACACCAACCATCCTTCATGACAACTTAATACAAACTTATGCATCAATCCAAAGTACCTCAAATGATCCATAACCAATTGGAAGGTAGATTTGAAATAATGAAAGTTTATCAAGCATCAATCCAAACTTCATGAACAAGATGGACACTAAATCATCCAATTGATCAAGAAAAAGAAAAAAGAAAAAGAAGAAGAGAGAAAGAGAAAAACCAAATTGAACCATGACTTGAGATTCATCTATCATCCATTTCAATCACCTCTCTTGGAGGATTAAGGTACTAAACCTGTCATCAACCCAAAGTACTAAAAATGATCTAAATGATCATTTAATAATAAGTTTAAATTGATGAAGACTCATCCAACCTCATCAACACCCAAAATCCATTGAGATTGAGGAAGATTTTGATCAATTAAGCTCTAATCCAAGTTAACAGAAGTAAAAAAAAAATTAAAATGAAATAATAAACCATTAAAATGCATGGAAAATGATTTTTAAAATGAAAATAAACGAGAAAATCCAAATGAAGCACCTAAACATCAAACAAAGGCTCCATAAAATCAAGATATGTCAGAAACAAGTCAAGGATCATAAAATAATTTTTGGAGAATTTTAAAATGCACAAAAGTATTTTTAAACCAATTAAAATGCCTGGAATAAGAGAAAACTAATGAAAAATAGCAAAATATAAAATAAAATTGTGAAAAAAATACACGAGGTGTAAAATAATAAAAGAGATTTTTCTGAATTTTTTTATAGATTTTTTGGATGAAAATCTGATTTAAAATCAATTTTATAAAAGAAAATCAAATAAAATGAAAATAAGGAAAAAGAAATAAATTAGAAAATACATGGCGCATTGGATCTGAACTCATTAAAAAACGTCGTAGATATGATGGTCCTCATGTGAGAGTGCACCATGGAAATTAGTTGAAATAACACATCAGATCTCATTTAAATCAACCATTGAAATTAAAACACGTAGCATCCTCGGACCACCACCTTTGCACCTCTGGTTGTCTTCTTCGGTGAGTTGCTCACCGGAGTTTGGCAAATGGCAAGCTCAAGGCACAAAACTACCACCATTACAACTGTATCATCAATGTGAATCCAACTGTATGTTTCATTTTTATTTATTGAAAACGGGCATGAAGAATTTTGGAGAAAACTCACTGAAAAGAAAAACGAGAAAAGAAAAATTAAATGCCATATACAATTAATAAAAGCAAGATAAGTTAGGGGAAAGCATCAGGGAATATCAGGCTACATTGTGGTAACTTGTTTGAGTGAAAATGAAGCTTCTAACTACCTTGTCCAAATACGATCAGAAGAGTCTGCAAGGTGGATTTGGTTAGCCCGATTCAGAGGCTCTCAAGGCTTGGGAATTGTTGCAATAGCTTCGGAAGATGACGAAGGTGCTAATGGAATCGAGAAATGGAGTTAAAATTGCTTAGAATTTGAAAATGAATTCTCAAAATTTCAGTGAAAAGTGTGAGCTCGAGTGGGGTTTCTGGAGGCTATTCAAGCTTAAAATTGGGTGAAAAATCTTCCTCTATTTATAGCTAAGGTGAATGAATGAAATGCGTGTGAGAATTAGTTAGAATTCGTCTGATCCCATGTGCAAAGTTTGTGATGAAAACTTGATTCCAAAGTCAATCAAAACGCAGCCAAAACCTTACTATTTCAGGTTGTTTTTGCTCAGTAACTATCACTTAACATCATCATGGACAAAACACGTGTAAAGCTTGGCTCAATTTGGAGTAATTTGTGATTTGCAAATTCTGACCATGAGCAATTTTCAGTTCCATGAGGCCAATTTCAAACTAATGGGAAATCTTGTACACTTGACCTTTAATGCTCATTCTTTTTGCAAAATGATCACATCATAACAAAGAATACAATGTGAAAAGAAAGTATTGATTGGGACACCTGAGAAAAAAGTTATGAGCTTGTAAAGTTGGCACCATGACTTGTAATTAGAGGTCAAAATAATTCTAAATCCAAAATGACCTATAATGTCTTCAAACTTTTCATGGCCTTCCAAGCATAATTGTCCTTTGATCCCTGAAACAAACTTGTAGAGGGCATCAAATATGATAATTGGAAAAAAGAACAACCCACAAAAGTTGAAAATTAAGAGGGTTACGACCTTTAGAAGTTAGGCGAATATCACTTGAATTTAGGTCAAATTTCACTAAGTCCACAAAGTGACCTCTAATGTTTCCAAACTTTTGATGATCTTTCAAGCATAATTGGATCTTGACTTGTAAAGAGAAGTTGAAGAGGATGTCAAGAAGAGTAATTTTCCCAAAGAAGCACTCAAAAATGTTGAAGTATGAAGAAGTTGTGATACTTTGAACTTGGACTTGGAATGTTGACTTTTTGGTCAAACCTCTTTGAACAAACTTGCAACCTTGGACTTTTTCTTGCATTTCAAGGTACATTGATGATCATATGAACTCAAAGTGATGTACTCTTGATTTTCCTTTGATTAAATTTGCAATGGCTTGAGGAAACTTGTTGATAAAGTCATGGAAATAAACACATGAACCTTTGAAGTTTCTTGAGAAACAAGCAATCAAACTTTAAAATATCTTTGATCAAATGAAGTTGAATGATGCTTGAGATCCTATGCTTTTAGATTAAAGGTCATGCTTTGATGAATAGACATTGAAAATAAATGGTTTACCACACCTTGACTTGAGGAACTTAGACCCTAGCTGAGGAGATACTCATTTGATGCTCTTGATTTCATACCCTACCTTGTAAAAGAAACAAAAGGAACAAGACATATTTTTTTTTTTGTATTTTGATTAATGGTTAGTGAATTATGAAGCATAGAAGTACAAAAAATGTAAAAAGATACACAAAGAGGTGCTTGATGATCTCTGCAAAGGCAAGCCCAAAGATGAGAGGGTTAGGAGACAACCAAGTTTGTGATCTTGATGCATTGTAAAGATGTAAATGAGGTGGTATCTTAGGGGTAAAAATTAGGGTATGTTAGATGCCCCTATTTAAGTTTCTTCTATCCGGAGATACAAAGATTGACATCTTTGTTTCGACGAGATTGAAGAGACTTCAATACAAAAGACCCAATTTTTGGCCCTAAGATACCGAAAAATGTTCATGATATGAATGCATACACATGAATCTGTGGGAAAAAGGAGCCACAAGAGACAAACAAATGTTGGAGAAACTTAGCAAAAGAAACAGGAACTCCGCAGAGGAAAAACAAGAAGAGACCCAGCTGGGGAATATAAAATTCCACGAGACATAGGAAAAGTGCGTAGATGAAACCACGACTTGGAATTTCTAGAAATAAAGATAAGAGAGGAGATCGTCCAGGAAAATAAATCACTGGGGAAAGACTTGACTCAGGAATAACTATGTGTGGAAATAAACCAAAACAAAGTTAGAGCAGACAACAAAGTAAGGTTCCACTGGGGAAAACTTAATAATATAAGAAATAAAAAGGTATACCCGCTCCACAGAAGATAAACCCAGAGAGGCAATGGATCACTGAATCTATTTGGGAATCAAACCCTGAATAGATAGTGAAAAGAATGAAGAGGATATGGACTCCACTGGGGAACCTCAAAGGGGAAGTCATTTGCTCTACTGGAGAAGAACCTTTTAGGTAGACAATGATAAAAATGAATCACTACCTACTTACTATTGAAGGTAGTAAACACGATAATACCGACTCAAAGAATGACGGTAAACAAAGATTAACATGATAACAAGTTTCCACTATTTCTGTATTCCACCTAGAATGGGTCACAACTTCTTCTTTAATCAAGTCTAAAACTTGAAAAGGGTAATAGACAAGCTTCACAAAGGCTAGCCATTTGCTGGAGATAAATAATAACTTTGTCGGAGATACTCAAAAGAGATGTGAGCATGTCAAATCATACAACAGACTTCTTAAATAAAGAGACAGCCATCTGTTGGGGATGAAAGATTCACTAGATCGTAACAGGATTCTCAGTTAAGGAGATAAACACGTGTTCAAATAATGAACCAAGTTAAATTGATAATAACCTTCCACTATTAGAATAGGGCTCAACTTCTTCTTTAATCAAGTCACTCACTTGAAAAAGGGCCAAATACAAGTTGTCTCCGTTAAAGGGACTGATACCTACTAAGAATTAGCATAAACTTCCCAAATCTCTGGTCATCAGCCAAGAATGGGTCACAGTTTCTTCTTTAATCAAGCCTTTCACTTGAAAAAGGATCAAATACAAGTTGTCTCCGCTAAAGGGACTGCCACCTGCTAGGAATTAGGAATCAATAACTCTACCAAGGATCTTCAAAAGAGACACGAGTAGATTAGATTGCACAACAGACTTCTCAAATAAAGCCATCTGTTGGTGATGATAAAGGTTTTACAATAAACTTCTCTAACGGGAATATACCAGAGAGATGCCATTTGATGGAAAAGTTGAGGGAGTCACAACAGGCTCCTCAAATAAAGAGATGGCACATGTTCAAATAACGTGTCCATGGCTTCACTTAATTGGATGAGAATCAAGGATTTCACAAAAACTTCTCTACTGAGGATAAAATGGAGAGATACGATTTATTGTGAAGATACAGATTGATATTTGGGGACATACAAGCTGCTCAAATAAAGAGAGCGACAATTTAAGTCACACAAAAGTTGAAAATAGAGAAAAAGCTTCTCAAAGAGACTGCCACTTGTTATTGCAAAGGTTGGAGAATTACCAAGAATGGATAAGCTTCTCAAAAGAGACTGCCACTTATCGTTGCAAAGGTTGAATAGCAAACAAGGTTCTCACAGAGACTGCCACTTGTTACCAAGTGAGGCTTACTATGCTAGGAATATACAATCTTCTCGCATAAAGAGATGGCCACTTGCTGTCAGGGAAAGATTTCAAGAGAGTGTTATCACAACACTGCTAGGGAAACAACATCTTCATCTTTTGATGGAGAATCATAATAAGATTTCTGCTGAGGAAAATAAAAATCCTCAAAGGGGAAAAATAAATGCCTTCTCATCATCCAGGTTTCAGAGCCTAGAGAGATTCAAAATAAATGCTGCAGGAGACCAGAGTTCAATCCAGAAATAAACTAGAGAGAAACGATCAAACAAGACTCTACCCAATGAGGAAATAACTTAATTAAGGAGTGGTTCCATCCAGATAATGAGCTGGAAAGGAAAACTGGAGCAAAAGTCTTCCACGAGGAATAAACTTAGTGGGGAATTAGAAAGGATATACACTTTCTGCTTAACCCATACACTCTAATGGAGAGAGGATACATACACTTTGTAGGGGATAACTGAACCAGAGAGAATGGATAAGAAACATCGAGAAATACGAGATGAGCATGAATCTTCATTCATCTATGCATCATGTATGTATGAATGAATGAATGTATGTATGTATATGCTGACAAAACAGGCACCGAGATAAACTGGGGATGTCCAAACATCACAGTACAACTAGATACTCGGCTAAATCTTAACACGCTGGATATACTACTTAAGATCCTGATGAAGATCCTGCTAGGGATTCACCTGGAGATAAACAAAAGCCACTGAAGGAACGAAATCCTGCTTCAAGGGTCACATCTCTGGGGAGAGGAAGATACTATTTGGGAAGAAGCCCAATGTTTAATCTTCTAACATCAATAATCCACTAAAGAGATAATAACATGAACTCTGTTTCGAGGGAATGGAAAGATCCGTTGGGGAAACACAACACAAATCTTCCAAACTCTTCTTGGGGAAAAGGAAAACCATACAAAACTATGCTACGGGAAAATGAAGACTTGCTAGGGATACACACAAAGAAAAACTCTTCGAGGAAAATCAACCTCTGAGAGGGATAACACTTGTATCAACTCTGCTAAGGGGAATGGAAAGACCAGTTGGGTTGAACATGAATCTTCTAAATGACAACCTTAGAGGGATAACACATCTTTGCAAAAACTCTGTTATGGGAGAAAATGGATCTTCTGAGGATCAACACCACAAAAATTCTTCCAAAACCAAGAGTAACAATTGCACAAACTCCGCTGAGGGAAAAATAAACCTGGAGAGTATCAAAGAAAACTCCTTGGGGAAAAACAAATTTTAAGGAAAACATCTTGGACTTGACGGGGAAACTAAGAAGTTAACATCACAATAGAAAGTCAACCTGCGAGGGATTTTAAATCAAAACTCAATACAAGGTGAGAGAAAATCCAACAGTTGACTGCTATCTCAACACTTCTTAGTAGGAAACATTGCTCTGGATTTGCTACTTGGGTGGCACACAAGAGAAACAAAACCATAATAGATAAGGTAGAATCTTGCTTGATCTCAATCTAACTATAGAATCACACTAAGCTGGAGAAATCCGAATCAAGACGTAACTGGAGACATGGGCTCAAGATTCAATTGGGAAATATGGAATTCAGTATTCAGCTGGGGAACACCTGAACTAAAGCTCAACTGGGGGAACTGGATCAAAAAACCCAACAAATAATATCAACTTGTAGGAAACCAACTATCTCATTAACAACGGTAGGGAAAACCTAAATACATCCACAAGAACAACTCTGCTTAGGAGAACAATGAGTTCTACACTTTGAGATTTTACCATTCTTGGAATAATTGTTGACATTCCTTTTTGTATTCACAAATCAAAGGAAAATATTTTTTTTTGTAATTTTCAAAAGTATGATTGTTCTTTATCTTTTGTTTCAAATATTATTATAAAAAATAAATGAAAATTTTCAAAACAGAAACAAAATAAGAATTGCAAACAAATGAACAAAGGCGCAAATTTTATTGATAGAATGGTAGTCGCAAATGGCATGAATCCATGGATCATTACAAAGTTGGAAAATGGTAAATAAAGGAAAAAGCTACATTGAAATACAATGACCACTTTTCTCCCTAACAACTTTGAATTCCATTGTGCTCAAAACTTCTGTCGAGAATGATGAAAATGAGAATCCTTGATGGGAAATGTTGCTTCAAGTGATTAAGTCTGGCCTGATGCAGTTACTTTCCATAATCCCTAACTTTTGCATAGATTGCACTTTCGGGTTTTCAATCTACCGGGATGGTTATTTTCTGTTTATGTCTCTAACTTTTCTTGGACCGCCCTTTTGGGTTTTCAGCCCACCGAGACACTTATTTTTGCCTAAGCCGCCCTTTCGGGTTTTCAACTTAGTGAGTTGTTCTTTTATTTTTTAGGCGAAGTATTTCTTGACTACATCGACATTCACGGGACGAGAGAGCTCCTCACCATCCATAGTCATAAGAGTCAATGCACCGCTAGAGAAAGTTTTATTAACGACATACGGGCCTTCATAATTAGGAGTCCACTTTCCCCTAGAATCAGTGTTGAAAGACAATATCTTTTTGAGCACGAGGTCATCTTCTATGAATACACCAGGTCGAACCTTCTTATCAAATGCTTTCTTCATTCTTTTATGATATAACTGACCATGACACAAAGCCGTCATCCTCTTCTCTTCAATCAAATTCACTTGATCATATATGCTTTGACACAATTCAACTTCAGACAACTTGGCTTCCATCAAGAATCACATTGATTGGATCTTAACCTCTACGGGGAGCATTGCTTCCATGCCATACACAAGTGAGAAAGGGGTTGCCCCTGTTGAAGTGCGGACGAATGTACGATACTCATGCAAAGCAAAAGGGAGCATTTCATACCAATCTTTATGTGTCACAACCATCTTTTGGATAATGTCATACCCCAAATTTTACCCCTAGATTCAATCATCATTTGCATAACATTCTAGGCCAATCATTCATGCATAGCTAACCAATTATCAATATATGGTTTTGATTTGTTCATCTGTGAATTGGGGTTTTCCCTAAGAGGCTCAAGGGATTGATCAGTCAAAGTTTTGGATTGATCATAAATCAATCAAGTTCTCATACACTAAAGAGATCTCCCTCCATAAATAATCAAGTACAATATGCCTTCATTACAAGTTCTTCAAGATTCAAGTTCATCTGGCCATGAATTAGATTTTTTCAACCAAAGTCAACTGCATCTTTGAATTTTGATCAAGACATGATATCAAACCTTGGGACATGATTCAAGACACTCCAATACATCCTTAGAGTCCACCCATGGTGTCCAAATGGCTCAGAAGATTGAATTTATTGAAGATCAAGAAGTAGAGATTCATCTAATAAACAAGCCAATAACTGCAAAGTCAAACCTTTGACCTTAGGGGTTTTTGGTCAAATATGAGTTTCTCAAGATATATTTCATGAAAATATGTTTGAGTGATGAATTTGATCAAGAAAAATCAAGAGAATTGAGGCTACTTGCAAAAAGGGCAACGAAAGAGAAATTGAAATTTTTCTAAGTTATGGAAGCACAATGATTTTTGTCCAACATTCCAAGGCCATAACTTCCAATCCAAGCATCCATTTTCTTTGCTCCAAAGACCAATTTGAAGAGCCCATTATATACTAAAACTTTTTCCTTGAGGATGAATTCCCAAAAAGTGCATAAATTTCAAGTTATGAAGCCATGAAGTTGGTGTTTCATTCAAATGTGAAGTTCAACACTTAGAAATTTTTTGATGCAAATCTGCCTTGTAAAAGTAACCAAATTGAGAGCCATTTTTCACCATGATCCATTTTGATTCAAGGAAAACTCAAAACATGAAAGTTGTAGAGCATATTTCAAGCTTTCCAAAGAGTCCAAGAACTCATTTTTCCCATGCTTGAGCTAGGAGATTCGAAGAGACAAAGTTGACCTTCCAAACATGAACTTTAGGTCATTTTCATGTCTTGAACTTGAAGCAAAACCAATTCCATGCTGCAAATCCCTTGATTACAAGTCCTTTACTTGCAAATCTATCTTTAATCAGAAGATTACACAAATTTTGGAGGCATTACACAAAGTCTTGAAGCATTATCCAAGAGAACATGCCATTTATGGAATTTTTTGCCAAAAAGATCATACTTCCATTTACATAAAGGAGCTTTAATCCCAAAGTCCACTCTCCTTGAGCTTTGCAATTGTTTCTTCTACACAAACCTCTATCAAAGATCAGAAGCAACCTCTCAACCACCCTACAACTTGTGTACTTTTCCTTGAAACCATGGAAATGCATTAAACTACACCATTCATTCTCAACCAAGCCAAAACTCCATAACATTACATTCTGATCAGCGCTTCATCCCTCCACTTCTCCTATAAATAGAGGTCTCATCTAAGCCTGAAAACGTACAACAAAACATCCTCAAACCCTCTAAACCGGAATTTCCATCTACTTGTCATTTTTCATACATTTTTGTATAGTTAAAGTTAGGCACATTTTTAGGTTTTCTTTAAGTCCTTAAATGATGTTTTTGACTTGTTCCTTGATTCTAATTGTGCATATTGACTCTTGTGAATATAATACACCATGTATAAACCTTGTGTGATGTTGATAACTTGATCCTTCGAGTTTTTCCCAAGTTTATGGTACTTAAATGCATTCTTTTCCATGTATAAATGACTTGTTCTTCCATGTTTGGTTTTGAAACTTGTCTTTTGACCTTTGCCATGATACTTGTTGATTTTGTCATATCTTGTTGAACCATTGTGTGCATGTATGCCCTTGTGCTTGTCCACCTTTGTTTATGTGTTTATAAATGCCTTAAACTTTGATGACATGTCTTTACATGATTCCTAACTTGTATGCTTACCATGTTCAAACTTTTGTGATGTCTTAACCATTGAATGTGATCGTCATGAACCTCAACATGTACCCTTGGTTGTTACCTTGATGTTTTGAACCATGTTTTCAATTATATTCATGATTAAGTATTGTTATGACTTATCCATGATTGTTTGAAATTGTATTCATGACTAAGTGTTGTTATAACTTATCCATGACTGTTTGAACTTGTAAATTGTATTCATGATTAAGTGTTGTTATAACTTATCCATGATTGTTTGAACTTGTAAATTGTACTCATGATTAAGTGTTGTTATAACTTATCCATGATTGTTTTAAATTGTATTCATGATTAAGTATTGTTATGACTTATCCATGATTGTTTGAAATTGTATTCATGATTAAGTTTTGTTATGACTTATCCATGTTTGTTTGAAATCCTTGTTTATATCCACGATGCTTTGGTCTTGTTAAAACCATGTCTCATGTATGCTTAGATGTTGTAACATCCTTGTTTATATGTGTTTACCTTGGTTATTACCATGTTCATTTGTGACTTTATTAAGTCTTGAATGTTGTTATATCTTTGGTTAATGTTGTTACCTTAATCTTTTGTGACTTTGTCAAGTTTTGTTTTAGATGTTGTCACATCTATCTTTGTGTCTTGGTTGTCACCATGTGTATTTAAACTTTGTCTTACCCTATATGATTCCTTGATTAACATCATGTTTGAATGTTACCTTTGTCACTTATAATTAATATCATGTTTGAATATCATCCTTGTTCATCTCATCTATATTCACTCATATTGCTCATGCTTACTTTAACTTTGATAAGTTATCCCCAAGTGATGTTAGCTTGTTAGCCTTCATCCTCCTTTCTTCTCTTTTGTTACCAAATCCAAAGGAAAGATCTTTTCTTGTTGACTTTATGTCATAGGTAGCTTAGCCTTACCTCAACTTTCCTTGTGACTTTGTTAAGCTATCACCTTTTTCAACTTAGCCTTAGGTTAGAGTTTGTAAACTCTATGTAAGTGTTATTGTTATAAACACTTACCTCCCCCCTTGGAAACTTGATCATAATCAAGTGTTCTTCACCCTTGTTAAGGTGAACTACGATTGCTCCGATTCCATCCTTGTTAGGATACGTAGGCACAAGACCGCGAAGTTTTGGAAAGCATACTTAGTAAAACCTTTAGGTAATTCCCCATAGAACATTCCCAATCAATAGCAAACAAACAAAAACATAAATACAACTAGAGGTTCCTATAGAATATTATAGATACTTAGGGTGCTAATACCTTCCTGATGCGGGTCGAGGACACTAACATGGCCGTCGAGCTTAAACTGCAAGTATACAGCTGTTCGCATAATTTTAATTAAGGTTGTCGAACCCACAGGGAAGGGATAATCAAACTAATGCAATCTAAGTTGAAGTGTAAAGCCAAGGCTAAGAGTTTACGGAATTTGGACAAAGAGGGGAATAATATTAATTCTAGAGGTTTAAGGAAATAATACTAAAATCAAGTCTAGAATGTGGATTCTGCGTGCCTAAAGGACTTGTAGAAGTCGGACGTTAATTACGACTGCACCTCGTTCCGTAGGAAATACTAACTTAAAGACTCTGCCTCACACTCACGCGCTATTGACGAAAGCCACACTTAACAACCACATGATTTTGCTCTCGCTCGGCCGGTTTAATTGAAAAGTGTATTTTGGAAGTTAGTGAGATTCTAAGCGATGCCTAAAGCCTTCTCGCTATTTTTAGGATCGATGCCTAGTTTCTACTATCCGTTCTTTCCTCACACTCTCGCGCTATTGGTCCGAACTTAGTTTATCCCTCACTTTTGTGTCAGAATAATAAGACAATAAAACATAGAAACATAAACCAAAACTAGCATGCAATCACATAAAGCCGCGCCTATATTTTCTACGGAGTCCCGTCGTTAACGACGGTCCTCACACGCCGAACTCAACAGGATTTAGCAAAACATTTCAACGTTTATAACATACATGATCATGGTAAAACACATAGTATAATCAAAATAGAAATTAATTTGCAAAACGAAAGTAATAAAAACCTGTAAATAAAATACTAAATTAAATTAAAACGAAAGTACCAGAGCCTTGTTCGAAATCACAATTACAGCAGAAAAACAATACAAAGAAAATCTGCGACAATTCCTCGATATGAGTAATTGTCGATTTGAAAGTAATTTATGCCTAAACGGAATTAGACAGAGCTTCCACGTCTAAAATCGGATGTCCAATACACAAGTGGAAGGTCCTATATATAGAGAAAAATTCCAGGATAACTGCTGAAACTTGCATGGAAGAGTGGAGGGAAAATGGCCCATCAAAACTGCCCATGACAGTTGTAGTTTTGAAATTCTGTAACTGCGCAGCCATGGCATTCGCCACCAGGCCATGGCGTTCGCCATGGTCCTGGCCTTTTTAATTGACGTGGCATCCTTCTCATGGCGAATGCCATCTAGGGATGGCGAACGCCATATCAGCAGAAACCATAATTCTGCACTTCTTTGCTGGATTTTCTTCTTTCTTTTCTCTTTTCCGATCTTGTGCCCGAATTATCCACATATGAAGCTATCAACTGCAAAACACATTAAACACGATTAAATGCTAATAAAACTTGAATAAAATGGATGAAATAAATGCGTACTGAGCCATAAAATACGATACGATTTCTCGTTATCAAACTCCCCCAGACTAAGACTTTTGCTTGTCCTCAAGCAAACTCCCGACATAATTAAAAACAGTAAGTGCAGCATCCGAAATCAAAGCACGACACGAAAATAAAACCAAGTACAACTAATAGGCTATTGTTAGAAGATAGGTACTAGACTTCGATAAATGAGGATACCGTGATGTCACACATCTGTGCATGCGGACCAAGACTCCCCCTATGCAATACTAATCCAAAGCGTACCATTATAACTCGACCTATATTCCTTGTCTCTTTTTCCCTCTCTTTCATTCTTGCACGATCACATTAAGTCCGTTATCCCTACACTTGCATGGTAAGTGAACCTGTTAGTGTTTATGATCTTGATTTTTCAACTTTTTGCAAAATCACTTCTTTTCTTTTTCGAATTTCCAGAATCCGATCCGTTGGGCTAAATGGTTGGGTGAGGGCCACTTAACTTAGAAGGAATTGAATCCTTTCATTCGCTTTCTACAATAAAGCTTAAATGAAATTATTATCAATTTTTTTTCGAGATCACCACATATTTGCATCGGTTCATTACTTAGGATGTGTTTCTAGGATGGTGCTGACCACTAACATAAACTACTCGAGAGACTACTAAGGAAACTCGGAAATCAAGGTCTCAGCATAATGGTTATTTAGATCGGTACTGCATACTTAGGGAGTCTAGGGTGCTAAACCGGGTACCGACAATGTCAATACTTTCCCAAGTCAAAGTAACAAAGCCTAAAGGTGAAAATATGTCATGCAATAGATTCAGATGAAATTTTTTTCGTCGGGGCTGCTTGCTTTCAATCTTAGGGGAATTTTTCTAACGAAAGGAAAATGTAAAGTATAGTAAGACTCGATTACGCATACACGACTCGACATAAAAGAAACTAACTAAAAAGCATAGAAATAACATGAAAATAACAAAAAAAAACAAAGTAACAAAGCAAGTAAAACTCCTCCCCCACACTTGAACTAAACATTGTCCCCAATGTTTCTGTACAAGGTGAAAAAGGAGTGGAAAAACCTGGAATGATCAATGAGGGCGGCCTCGGCTGCAATGTCGTCCAATTCCTCTGGCAGCAAATGGGTTAGGAACATGCTGAACATACTCCCTCAAAGAGGTAACCTGCATCCTCATGCTATCCATATGTACAGTCAGATCTGCCATGTCATACTTAATGCGCTCTTCAAAATCAACCTGTTGTTGGTTGGCAAGATCTATAACAACTCGGATATCCTCCTGCTGACGTTGTAAGTTCTGGAGCAGCAAGTCACGCTCCGCCTCTCGGTCATTTCGATATCGCAATTCGGACAAAATATCATCCAAACTGGATCGGATATCAACATAGTCATACTCTTCTCGAGGCTGGTGGGTACCTGAAAATTGATCAGAAACAGATGGTGCGGTGTGTGCTCTGTGTCCCCGGTGACTCGGACCTGGAATGTCAGCATTGGCACGGGGGTCAGGCTGGTGTGCAAATCCAAAGGTCTCAGAAAAAGCCCTATTCACAGCTTCATCACCTAAGTCCGGGGCCACAGTGTCAAAAAGCCAATTTATGCTAACGCGCACATTAATGCGCTCTGCACAAGGTAAATCTATACTCCTCACCTCCCTATTCCTAATCATGAGCCTGTATTTTCCGCTCGACACATTTTTGATAAGTCGCATACTGGGACAGTAGTCTAAATCAGCATAAGGGGCGGCTAAACCTTTGAGGGCAGACAACTGTGGTTCTAGTCCTAAAGCCATAGCAATGGAGGTAATTACACCTCCTACACAAATGTGACCACCGGACCGACTAGCAACAGAAGAAAGGTGAGCCAACAAGAAAGGTGTGGGATTGACCTTTGTTTCCGATAGTGCACATTGAATGAAAAATAAATCTTTAGTATTCACATTCCCCGTGTTTTCTCTCCCAAAAATAATGCTTGCAAGAACGCGATGGAAATACCTAATCGCGGGGTTATGAATGGAAGTGGCCTTTAGACCTTCCCATGAGGTAACAGTCTTGCCAGTAATTTGGCGCCAGAAGCCTAATGCACTGGCTTCCCACTCTCTTTCGTGCGGTGCCAAACAAGCGTATTCTTCCCCACTTAGAAACTGAAAAATCTCTCCCATTCTTTCTACCGGCAGCGAGTAATCTACGTTAAACATCCTAAAATTCGCAGTGACAGTGGTACGGGTCATGTCATGCAAGTATTGGAATGAACTCAAGAACTCATAGGTTAGTATAGTAAAAGTATGGCTCGGAGAAGAGAAAAATTGAGACAAATCTACATTATTTAGCATCCAGTTGATGCTTTCGAACAATCCTAGCGCACGGACAGTATCTATGTGAGCATAACGTGTGGCTTCGACAGGCCTCTTATAAATTTTGTGAAAAACAGCCCTTTGTCTCTCGCCAATGATGCCTTTGGGAAATTCGATTCCCATATAATCGATGTCGCGAGCAGCTCTAGGAGGCATTGTGAATTTTTTTTCCAGAAAGGTTTTGAGAGTTTGGATACTAAAAACAGAGAGTAAGAGTATGAGAATGTTGGTGGTCGTGATGAAGAATGATGCTTAGAGGGTTTAAATATGTGAAAAGTGGTATATGAGTGGTTAGGGGTTAATGAGATAATTAATGGGTAGTTATGTGGGTGGTTTCTGATGTATAGGGAAGTTGGAAAGGTTGAAATTGGAACCCGCGCGTTTTTCTGCAACAGAATACGTGCAGACAGTTCTGTAGTTTCCGTCTCCATGGTGAACGCCATTAAGTACATGGCGAACTCCATGTGTTTAACGTTAAAAATTTGAATTATAATATGCTGATGGCGAACGCCATTGAGCAAAAATGCGCAGAATTTAATTTGCAGCAGAGGAACAATTTGTTTTTGGATTTTTGATAATTGAAAACATATATAAACATCAGTACAATAGCAGAATGAGATTAAGATTACAGAAATAACATAAGATAAAATAAACGATATAACGCACAAAATAACAAAAGAAACATAAACGGGAAATAACATTAATTCAAAAACTATAACATCATGTCTTTGCCGAGAATCGACAATACAAAATAATGTAAATTACAACTGAATGAAAATACAATAAAAACCAAAATAAACTAAATTATAAAAACAACATGAACTCCATCGGTACATATCATAGTGTCACTTGCTAAAATGCCCAGTGAAAGAATGGACTTGCTGGAATAAATGATCAAACTGTTCATTAGCAACGTTCATAAATCCAATAAAGTCCCCTCGAATAGAAGTAATCTCATCCCTAAGGGTGTTCACTTGGCACTGTAAAGCACCAATGGCAGCAGTATAATCAACTCTAGGTCCAGAGACGTGAGAAGTGGCATCAGGGGAAATGGTATCAGGTATCTCATAAGGTTGTGGGCTCAGGGGTGGTGTTGGTGATTCACTCTCTTCCTCAAGGTCATAAAGCCAATTATCCCTATTATACACGTTCGTCCTCTCATGGTTAGTGTAGCGAGTGATTTTTGGATGTGGTTGCGAATCACAATCGCTCTGGTACTACAGCTCGATTAATTTTTTATCCTATTAAAGCTGATGAAGGAAGGGAAATAGATGTCTCCAACTAACCCTGCTTGCATACTGAGATTAAATAGTCAAAACTGTTGGTTTACAGATGCTACAAAGATTCGGGGTTTCTCCTAGGTTATTTTGTTGACAAGGGGTGCTTTAGGCTATCGGTTAGGATGTTAGGAAGAATGTATGAGAGTATGGGATTTTGGGTTTTTGTTTAGTGTGCTCGCTAAGATTTTTTCTTTCAATCTTATGCCTATGTATTCCCGTTTACCGAAACAGGGAAATCAGAGCGATCGTAGTTCCTCCTATTCTATGGGAGGAAATGGTTGTTTTGGTGTCTTGTTCAAAGCCCAAGACGTGAAGCTAGAGGTGGTTTGTATCTTGTTCAAAGCCCAAGATGTGAAGCTGAAGGTAGTTTGTATCTTGTTCAAAGCCCAAGATGTGAAGCTAAAAGTGTTGACCTTAGAGAGAATTTGTCATCTCTAAAGGGGTCTGTTTGTCACAACTGTTGGGTGACTGACTGTAAAGGAGGATTACTTTAACCTGGATTTATGAATCCGGCAATGCCATAATTTCCTTTATAGGGGATTTTAACCTGAAGGAGAAGACTTTAACTCAGTTTAGAGCAATGCCATCTTTCCTTAGGAATTTCTCATACTAAAAGAGGGACATTGGCATGGATGTAGATGATCCAGAGGCTTGCCGCTTACAACAATTAGATGAAGGGGAAAGAGTTGTTGAAGTTTGTGTACTGTGAACGAGGCACAACTTTGACGCTAAAAGGTTGATTAGACCAACCAGTGGTTTTCTTATACAAAGCCTAAGAGGAGGCTAATATGTGTCTTGTACAAAGCCCGAGAGAGAGGCTAAAAGGTTTTGACTCAACGAGGGAATCTTTTGGTATCTCGTATAAAGCCCGAGATGAAGGCTATTTGACTCAACAAGAGAGTTTTTTTTTGTATCTCGTACGAAGCCCGAGATGGAGGCTAAAATTTGTTTGGCTCAATAAGAACCTTTTTGTATCTCGTATAAAGCCCGAGATGGAGGCGAAAGGGTGATTGACTCAACGAGGGAGTCTCTTTATGTGTCTCATACAAAGCCCGAGAGAGAGGCTAAACGTTGTTTGACTCTGCTGGGGAGAATCATTGTATAAAGCCCAAGAGAGAGGATATGGTTACTGTTTCAGTTGAGTGACAGGTCCAGTATATTGATTTTGAAAGAGAAAATCAGTTCTTATATGAGCAACACTGTACTCAAGGATTTGATTCGAGGATCCAGGCTATTCCTGTTCTTTAAGGAATTGGGAAATCCGAAGGGTATTGAGACTGTCAGAGTCTACGGGTTTTCTTCCTATTTAACGAAAGGGTCACTTGAGAATGTCTGGAAAACTCAAGGAGATTAGACTGTCCGTGTCTAGAGTTTCATCTTTTGTACCCTGCTTTGAGAAACACTAGTAGACTCTTTGAAAGGACTGTTCTATGCAGATGACTAATTTCTGTTCCTATACCTCTAGGAGGTCGTCGGGACAATTTGTACGAAGCCCAAGAGGAGGCTGGAAACTTTTAAGAAGCTGATCGGTCCTTGTACGAAGCCCAAGAGGAGGCTATCATTCCCGGAGGAAGAATTATTATACGAAGCCTAAGAGGAGGCTGTGAATACTTCTAAGAAGCCGACGAGTCCTTGTACTAAGCCCAAGAGGAGGTGGGGTTGCTTTTAGGAAGCCTGTGGGTCCTTGTATGATGCCCAAGAGGAGGCCGATGCTTTTAAGAAGCCCGTGGGTCCCCAAACCCCGAGAAATTCAAGGCAAGCTATTCACAAGGAATAGATCAAGTCAGGAAAGTTTGAGAATTTGGAAGAAACTCAAAGATGCCATTCACGGAGAATACATTCATCTCTGGGAGTAGAGTTTCTTGACAATTCCTAATGAGGACAACCGAAGAGAAGACTGTATCTGGTGATCCTATTGGGTCTTACACTCTATTAGAGGCCCAAAAATTTTGAATGGGTCTTACTACTCGAGGGTAGGCCGAAGGTGGTTAATTTTAAACCGGCGACGATCGCGTCGTTTATTTGAAGATGTACAGAGGGATTTATACAACGAATGAGGCCCAAAAATGATTTGGTCAAAAAAAGGATTGGGTCTTACACTCTATTAGAGGCCCAAAGAGTTTTAAGAAAAGAAATGGGTCTTACTACTCGAGGGTAGGCCCAGAAGGTTATTTTTCAAAAGGCGACGATCGCGCCGTTTGTTTTTTGACGGTATCGGGACTTATACAATACACTGAGGCCCAAAAATGATTTGGTCAAAAAAAAGGATTGGGTCTTACACTCTATTAGAGGCCCAAAAAGTTTTGAAAATGATTTATGAGGGTTGAATTAATCGAAAAAACCCTAATTTGTTTTCAAAAATGTGTTTTAATTGGATAAAAATTCAATTAAAATGATCAAAATTGTTTAACATAGGAAAAACAAATTGTGATCTGGGATTAATGCTTCAAAAATTAAGTATTGACCTACAAAATAATTAGAAAGCATTAAAAGTTACAAAATCAAGGTGGAAAAAATATTTTAAATGTCAAAAAAAATTAAAACATTAATTCTTTGCAAAAATATCAATTATATAAAATAAATAATATTTTTGGGTTTTTTTGGGAAAATAAAATATTTTAACATTTTTGTGAATTATTAAAAAAAGAATCAACTCAAAATCATTAAAACTCAGAGAGAAATTAATTTTTGAATCAATTAAATAAAATCACAAAATTCAAATATTTGAATTTTCAAAAAATGGCGCCAAGAACACACCAAGAACACGCGCGTGTTCTGGGTTTTCCCAAATTTGCATTTTCTCTCCAATCTCACTGAATACTTAATCATATCATGCAATCCACATACCAATCAACTCGTTTCAACCTCACGATCATGTCTATGACAATTAATTTCATTTAAATTAAGCATAAAACAAGAAATCACGAAAAATCCTCAAGAACCCTAATTTCTGCATGAAGGCTAGGATTTTTGATACACGATTCAAACAATGCAATTAATTGAGGGGAAACATTCCATGCATGATTATGAACATATGGCCAAATTATTGTGCAGCAAAAATTGCATGGATCATAGAGTTAGAAGAACTCATGCTTACCACTTGCAGCTGGTGATCGTGATTTGTGTTGGAGGTGTTACAGCTAGGTTCCAATGATCTGGATAGCTTCCCTAGGTGCCATGGAGTGTGTATGAATGCTTGGAATGGATTGAAATGGTTTGGAGCTGAAGATGGTACTTCAACTGCAAAACTGTCAAGAACTTGAGCAATTGGCTGGTGATTTTGTGAAATCTGTGTTCTAGATGTTATGTGAGTGTTTGGATCACTTCTATATGATGTATGTGAGGTGTGTGTGTGATTGGTTTGATTGGAAAAGCTCCCAAACTCAAAACCCGATAGTGACTTGCCTTAGAAGGCAAAATTAAAGTGAAAGAAGAGATTTTGAGGAAAGCATCTGTTTGATGGCTTTGGTGTACTCAAACTGATCATAATTGAGCTCTATTTATAGTAGAGCAAGTTTGTTTTGCAAGGAATAGTGAATGGCAACTGCTGAGTAGGTTTGGCCAATGTTGGCAAATGAAAATCCAAGTCTCCTCTAGCCATTGACTAGAGGTTAGGGCACAGGCTGCTGGTTCCCTTGGTCTTGGATAAGTCTTAACTGAATTCAGTTGAGAATGACTCAGTCCATGCCACCTTGATGCTTCCATTGAATGCTCCAATCCAAAATTGGAGTCTTGTCCCTATTTTGGCAATTCTAGGTTCAACATGCTATTTCTTGTTCCAAAGACTTTGGAGGCTTGGCTCAGTGATTGCCCCCTTTAGATTCAATCCTCAGAGGTGTCCAAGTGGATAGGAGCATTTGGATTTGGCTGATTTTGGCAAATCGAGCAAAAATGAAAAATCTGCCTTGCCTTGACAGATTTCAACAAGGCAACTTGCCAATGTTATATCTCATGACTCAAATTGAATATGGTAATGTTCTTGGTCGTTTTGGAAAGCCCTTACATGATACAACAACTGTTTGAACATGTTTGGTTTTGATCTCTTTTGAATCCAAGCGAAAAATCCCCCTACATTTGGAAAAAAGTAAAGGTAAAATCTGAATTAGTGAAATTTTCACTAAGTGTTGGAACAAAGTGACTTTTCTTGATTTTGATCACTCCATAACTCAAAATCCATGAGGAATTTGGACATAGGTCAGTATGAAGCTTTTGTAGAGGGCAATGTGATATACAAATCAAGCTTTGAATGGGGAGCAATGGCCTTGTGGTTTAGGAGTTATGGTCCTCCAAAGTTGGCACATTAGTGTCACTTTTTCCATAACTTAGAAATTTTTCTAAGTTTTTATGGTTACCCCTTTTACAAGTTATCCCACTTTCTTTGATTTTTCTTGATGAATGATGATTCAAATCATACATTAACATCATTTTAGGGTTAAAAATCCATTTTGGTGAAAAATCTCAAAAAGTCAAAGTTGACTTTTGTGCACAGTTGACTTTTTATCAGATGAATTCCAAACTGTGTAATTCTTCAGGAAATCCTGTCCTTGACCTAAATCAAACTTGATGGATATGTTCCATGGGTGTCGTAGAGTATATTGAATCATGTCTTAGGGTTTGGGAGCATGTCCTGGTCAAAAGTCAAAGTTACAATTGACTTTCCTCGCGAAACCCTAATTGTGGTGCAGATGAAATTGAGACTTGTTGCTCAAGCTTCTTGGATTAATCCATTGTTCCAAATGGATCAATATAGTTCACTACAGACCCTCAAACCCTCTCTTGAGGTCTTGGCTCATGATTTGCCCTAAAAGTCTACTTAGGGGTGAATTAGGTCAAGAAACCCTAATTCCTGATTTTTAATGAATGCATCCCTTGAGGCAAAATTGACTTGATGATTGGGTCCATGAGGTCCCATGGAGCATATTAGGATATGCTTTGAAGTATTGGCTTGTGACCAGATGAATAATTTCATCTGGAGGCCCTGGTCGAACAAAACCCTAATTTGGTGACACTGTCGATCTTGAGACTTGATCCACCTAGAAGGGAGCATCCTTGTGCTTGATCCTTGAAGTGGGAGTCCTTTTGATCCATTGTGGATGTTTGAGAGGTTAGACAAGTTGAAGATCATGTCATTCCTTGATTGATCCTTTGTCTAAGATCTCTGAGAGGGCTTGAAACTCTAATTCTTGATGGTAGTGAATGCTCAACAATCCTTGAGGAGATTGATGAGGCATGAAGGTACATCCATATTATGATGATGATTTGCACAATGATGGGAAATCTAAGTGGTCAAAATTTGGGGTATGACAGATGCCCATATTTAATCTTCTTGGACACGAAGGTGTGAATGGCGAAGGTATTCGGGCATTCGGGGTACAAGAGGATTAAATATCAGAATACCCGAAATTTTGACGGCGTCTATGAATGGTAATTCACGCATTCATCTTTTTTTGCTAAGCAATGATGCTTAGAAAAGGTAAACTTCCCCTCGATCCTGGTCTTCAGCCAAGGAACTGGTCTCAGTTTCTGATTTAAACTTCCCCTCGATCCTGGTTTCCTATCGAGGATCTGGTCTTAGTTTCTGATGTAAACTTCCCCTCGATCCTGGTTTCCTACCAAGGAACTGGTCTTAGTTTCTGATGTAAACTTCCCCTCGATCCTGGTTTCCTATCAAGGAACTGATCTTAGTTTCTTTCGTCAATAAACTTTACTGACAAGGGACGCTATTCGTAGCGGCTTTCCTTCAAACTTCTCGCCGAATTTTCTGAGGGAGATGCTATTTGAGTGGAAAAAGTTTTGATGTCAGACTAGCTGGGGAACTCAGTCGTCTGAGTTGTAGAGGTGCACAAACTTCTCTGTTTGGAGACGCCATTTGTTGAATCTACTGGGGAAAACGAGTCTCTTGAGAGGCTGCTTTCGTTCGGGGTCTTTACATCATACTTTTCTCAGAGATCTTCTCGGAGAAATGACATATGATGTGATCCAATTTTAAGGTGCCGATGACCTTTTCATCAGTGGGTTTTTCGGAGAAAAACTGCCGTACTGCCGAATCTCCGATTTAGGAGGCTTTCTCTCGGGATTTTCTTTAATCCGGGAAAACAAGGATATCATCTTCAATGGCGAAGAGTGATGTTAACTGAGGGCTCTCTGGTCTTTCAGAGGTTCAAGTTATCAAAGTGGTCGAGGACCCAACTTCAATCCAGAAATAAAACTGGAGGAGAGAGATTGTTCAGACGTAACACTTCCTGACGAGGAAAGGGCTGACAACTCGATTGAGAAGACTTTTATCACTAGGGGACAAGACCGACTAGAGTGATAGTGATGCAATATGATTGTGAATGTAAATCAATAATGCACGATGCATGTATGTATATGCTGACAAAACTGACGCAACATACAAACTAAAAGATGAACACGACTGGATACTCAGCCATTGCAGGGCGAAGAAGTACCGCTGGTTCAAGATAGCAATTCTGCCTTTCTTAGGAGAGATAGTCCCTCTTGGGAGCTATGTTGATCGGGCTTAGGAGATGAGAACTCGGCCGAAGCGTGTCAGACGAAACAAGGTCTCTGACACAGTTGATCCCTTCATTCAGGTGTACTGGCGTAGAAGGAGTACTTTGATTCCGTACTTTGAGGTTTGATTACTTCTGGAGAAGCGACCGATGTTCTTCTGATGTTCAACAGTCAAAAGAAATTGCCGTCTTTATTAAAAAGGAAAAAAAAATTTAACAAGTAAATTCATATTTATTTTATTTCAAGAATCGTTAGTCATGTTAACAACGTCGTTCTGTAAAGCTAAAACAAATAAGAATTACAAACAAAAGCACAAGGGCTCAAATTTTATTGATAAAATGGAGATCAGCCAAACGCGTGATTCCATTGAGTATTTACAAAGTTAGAAAATGGTAATTTACAGGGAAAAGGGCTACGTTGAAACATAACGACCACTATCCTTCTACCAACTTTGAATTCGGGGCATCTTGAGCTTCTGTCGAAGATGACCTTGACTGGAGTTTTCCTCCGATGGATGGTGTAACTGCTGCTGAGGGACCTGCCTCTGTTGAACATAGTTACTTTCCATTATCCCTAACTTTTGCCTGGATTGTACTGTGATGTTTCCAATCCACAGGGATGATTTTTTTTATTTTGTCTCTAAATTTTGCCTGGACCGCCCTTTCGGGTTTTCAATCCACCGAGATGTTTTTTTTAGGCGAAGTATTTCTTGACTACATCAACATTTGTGGGGTAGGCAAATTCCTCTCCGTCCATGGTTGCGAGTCTCAAGGCGCCGTCTGAGAAAGCTTTCGTGACCACATATGGGCCATCATAACTCGGAGTCCACTTGCCCCGAGAATCAGTGAGAAATGATTGTATCTTCTTGAGCACAAGGTCTCCTTTCCTGAAGACGCGAGGTCGAACCTTTTTGTCGAACGCCTTTTTCATTCTCTGTTGATACAGCTGACCATGGCATAGTGCTGTGATTCGCTTCTCCTCGATCAGATTCAGTTCGTCGTGTCGACTTTGACACCATTCAACTTCGGTGAGCTTAGCTTCCATTAATACTCGGATTAACGGGATCTCTACTTCTATGGGGAGCACTGCTTCCATGCCATACACTAGAGAGAAAGGGGTTGCCCCTGTTGAAGTACGGACAGATGTGCGATAACCGTGAAGAGCAAAGGGTAGCATCTCGTGCCAGTCTTTGTAGGTTACAACCATCTTCTGAACAATCCTCTTGATGTTCTTATTAGCCGCTTCTACCGCTCCATTCATCTTGGGTCGGTAGGGAGATGAGTTATGATGTTCAATCTTGAACTCTGCGCATAACTCCTTCATCATCTTGTTGTTCAAGTTAGATCCATTGCCAGTAATGATCTCGCTTGGAACACCATAACGACAGATGATATTGTTTTTGATAAATCGGACCACCACTTGTCGGGTTACATTGGCGAATGACGCTGCTTCGACCCACTTGGTGAAATAGTCAATGGCTACCAGGATGAACCGATGTCCGTTTGAAGCCTTAGGTTCAATCAAGCCAATCATGTCGATTCCCCATATGGAAAAAGGCCATGGGGAAGAAAGAACTTTGAGATGTGATTGCGGTACATGAATTTTGTCAGAGTATATCTGATACTTGTGACACCTCCTCATGTACTTATAGCAGTCGGATTCCATGGTCAACCAGTAGTACCCTGCTCTTAGAATTTTTCTCGCCATTGTGTGTCCGTTGGCATGAGTGCCAAAGGATCCTTCATGAATTTCTTTCATCAGCATTTCTGCTTCTGGTTTGTCTACGCATCGGAGCAAGACCATGTCAAAATTTTTCTTATAGAGAGTGTCACCGCTCAGGAAGAAGTTTCCAGCCAATCTTCTGAGGGATATGATGAAACTCAACTCTGTTGAAGAAAGGTAGCAACCTTCTTGCGTAGTCTTTGTAAGGAATCAATCCTGATTGGTATGTGTTCCAATCTCCTTTTATCTGATTGATAACCAAGGCTGAATCGCCGTATACGTCCAAGTTTTTGATCCTTAAATCAATTGCTTCCTCGAGACCCATAATACAAGCTTCGTATTCGGCCTCGTTGTTCGTACATTTGAACGTAAGTCTGGCAGTGAAAGGAATGTGGGTACCCTGAGGGGTAACAATGATTTCCCCAATTCCATTTCCATAATGATTAACTGCTCCGTTAAAGACAAGTCCCCATTGGGAACCTGGTTCTGGCCCTTCACTGGGTAATGGTTCATCGCAATCTTTCATTTTTAGATACATGACATCTTCGTCTGGGAAGTCAAACCCGATTGATTCTTGATCATCAATCGGTTGATGAGCCAAATGATCGGCTAAAATACTTCCCTTAACGGCTTTCTGAGCGTGGTACTCTATGTCATATTCTGATAACAGCATCTGCCAACGGGCAATCCTTCCCGTGAGAGCAGGTTTTTCGAAGACGTACTTGATTGGATCCATTTCGGAGATTAACCAAGTAGTATGACGAATCATGTATTGGCGAAGACGTTTGGATGCCCAAGCCAAAGCGCAACAAGTTTTCTCAAGCATCGTGTACCGAGTTTCGCAGTCGGCGAATTTCTTGCTCAAATAGTAAATGGCAGACTCTTTCTGTTTGGTTTGTCTTGTTGGCCAAGTACACACCCCATTGAGTCTTCCAAGACTGTGAGGTAGATGATCAGTGGTCTTCCTTCCATTGGAGGTGATAGAATCGGAGGATTCAACAGATATTCCTTGATACTGTCGAAGGCGATTTGACAATCTTCTGTCCAAACGCAATCCTGGTTCTTTTTGAGTAATTTGAAAATCGGCGCACAGGTCGCGGTCATGAGGAATATGAATCTGGAGATGTAGTTCAAACGTCCCAGGAATCCCCTGACTTGTTTTTCAGTTTTCGGAGAAGGCATTTCTTGAATGGCCTTGACCTTGTCAGGATCAACCTCAATTCCTTTCTGGCTGACGATGAACCCTAGTAATTTCCATGAACGGACACCGAAGGTGCACTTGTTGGGATTCAAGTGGAGTTTGTACTTTCGCAAACGCTCGAATAGTTTTGACAGGTGGGTCACATGCTCCTCTTCTGTCTTAGCTTTTGCAATCATATCATCGACATATACCTCGATCTCTTTGTGTATCATGTCATGAAAAAGAGTTGTCATGGCCCTTTGATAGGTTGCCCCGGCGTTCTTTAAACCGAACGACATCACCTTGTAACAAAAGGTACCCCATGGGGTGATGAACAAAGTTTTCTCCATGTCTTTCGGCGCCATTTTGATCTGATTATAGCCCGAGAATCCATCCATGAAGGAGAAGACTTTGAACTTTGTTGTACTGTCTACCAGCATGTCAATGTGTGGTAAAGGAAAGTCGTCCTTTGGACTAGCCTTGTTCAGATCTCGGTAGTCGACACACATTCTGACCTTTCCATCCTTTTTCGGAACGGGTACGAAATTGGCTAACCATTGAGGATATTCTGACGTGACGAGGAAACCCGAATCAATCTGTTTCTGTACCTCCTCTTTGATTTTGATGGCCATGTCCGGGTGAGTCCGTCTCAACCTCTGCTTTACTGGCGGACATTCCGATCTCAATGGTAAGTGATGTTCCATGATGCTGGTATCCAACCCTGGCATGTCCTGATAGGACCAAGAGAATACATCGGGGAATTATTTGAGAAGCTTTATCAAACTCTCTTTGGCAGTTGGACTGAGAAGTGCCCCAATCCTGATTTCTTTTCTCTCTTGTTCTGAACCCAAGTTTACCGTTTCCAACAGTTCTTTATGAGGTTCAATGGACCTTTCCTCTTGTCTGAGTAGTCGGGAGATCTCTTCTAGAATTTCGTCGTCATTTTCTTCTTCAGCCTCAAATACCGGGAACTCAAAGTTGGGAGAAGGCATCGGATCGTATGTTTCAACGGGGTTTAAAACAAGCAATCTGCATGACGTGATGATTCGTGTTTAGAAGAGATAGAGAAAATGCAAGTGTGTGCAGTGTTTTATTTTACTGCTTGTTTTTATTATTGAATTGTTTTTTAGGATTACAATTTTCTGAAAAAGCAAAAAGAGAAAACAACGATTAATGCGGAAATTACAGAACGACATTATTTTATTAATGAACAAGTCGATTCTTGAAACTACAGCCCTAAAAAACAAAACTATGTCGCTTTGGGCAAAGCGAAGAGGGAAATTTACAGAAAGTGAGCCCTATCAAAACATCTGTTTCACCTGGGCAGGGTGAAAGGTTAAAGATGGTAATTACTTTGACTGACGAACGACCTTCGGAGCATCAACAGCAACCCATTGGCGGCGAACTCCTCGGTGAATCACAAAGTCTGGCACCTTCCTTGATGTGTCTTCAGAAATGACGCTGATTTCTGGTGGAGCAGGATCATTGGAATCTGTCTCCCAGGCAGAATTGTCGTAGGAGAATTCCTCAGTTGTATTTTGCATAGTATTTGTGCTCTCAGCTGTATCTCCCCATCCAGTAGGCTGGATATCTTCGAGCCTGATACGAGAGCTTACGGGAGCGGTGTACCTGACCATATAGTCGTATTTTCCACTCAGTTGTCCCAAGGTGTCCCAAAGTTCTTTGGAACTAGAGGAGTCATCTCTCTCGATGACGTTGACCTAGGGAAAAGCATAGTTGATGAATTCAAGTCCTGCAAATGTTGCGAATTCATCTTCATGTTGAGTAGTTTATGAATAACCTGAGTGTTGATCCCGTGACATGGTGGGGACACAGGTATTCTGTTCAATGATGGTCAGCTGATTTTCATTGTTCGGCTGACTCTCTTGCCCCAAGTTTCTTGGGTAGGGCTGCCACATTGGCATACCATCCATTGGGCCATAGTAGGTGTAGTCAAAATTGTCTTTCATCAGAGTGTCTTCCTCTAATGAATTTGGCGGAGCACGACATCCTTCCGGATCACAATCTCCATAGATCATTTCGACATCTGATCGTGGTATAAATCTCGGACTCTGTGCGGGATAGGAAAATGGTATAGGCACCTCTTCCTGAGACATATAACCGTCCCCGTTAAGGTAGGACTTCCATTCTTCATCTGTGTCAGAGGGATCTTCCTCATTGATAGCATGTACTGCTTGAGACACTGGGTGAAGGAAACCTCCACTGTGGAAGAAGTTTTGAAGGGGATGAAGACTTTCATCGTTGGCAGCTGTCTGGGTACAGGTTGCAGAAAAACCAAGACCCTTTTTTGTTGTATTGCCAGTAGGAATGACAAGCTATCCCAATCCTGTCATATCGGTACTCTCGACCGCTTTGATAGCATCGTTGTATGAAGAAATGGAAGTTCCTTCTTTGAACTGATTGTTCTTGCTCACCGACAGTGCTTGGAACTGAGTTCCAATAACCTCCTCGGGTTCTATACCAGCAGATGATGACAAGTTACTCACCAGCAAGGCCTGCTCCCCGCAGACTGTGATGAGTTGGCCGTTCTGGACGAACTTTAGCTTTTGGTGGAGGGTGGAAGTAACCGCCCCAGCCTGATGTATCCAAGGTCTTCCTAATAAACAACTGTACGTTGCCCGGATGTCCATGACCTGGAAAGTGACTTGGAAAGTATGAGGACCGATAGTTATAGGAAGATCAACTTCTCCGATAACTGTTTTTCTGGATCCGTCGAACGCTTTGACGACGACCTCGCTGATTCTCATAGGAGGGCCTTTGAATGATAATTGCATCAAAGTGGACTTCGGCATAACATTCAGGGCTGACCCTGTGTCTACTAGTACGCTGGCTAAAGCATCGTCCTGGCAGCTTACTGTGATATTGAGCGCCATGTTATGACGACGACCCTCTTCAGGTAATTCCTCATCACTAAATCCCAAATTGTTGCAGGAAGTGATGTTAGAGACAATACTATCGAACTGTCTAATCGTTACATCCTGTTCCACAAAAGCTTGCTCCAAGAATTTCTGTAGAGCCTCCCTGTGGGCTTCTGAACTGAGTAATAATGATAATACCGAGATCTTTGAAGGAGTTTGTAACAGTTGATCGACAATGTTATATTCACTCCTTTGGATGAGCTTCATCATCTCATCATTATTTTTTGAAAAGTTGGGATTACTGGATTGACCGACTGATAGATCAGGAGTTTCCGTCTGAAGTTCCTTTTCTTTGTTAGCTTCCCCAACCCCTCGGTTGAAGATTCTACCACTCCGTGTTACACGACTGATGTCTGCAATATTCACAACAGAGGGTAATGGAATTTCCTTTCCATTTTCAATTGTCGTTGCACCGTATTTGTAAGGGATTGTCTTAGCTGATTCATACGGTAGTGGTCCCGGCAGATAGATGACTACGGGAGCCCTCTAATTTTTCTGACCATCGTAAGTAATATCGATCCGTTCCCGGTTGGGAACTTTAGATTCGTCAAGTAGAGGGATGATGGCAAAAACATCCCTGGTCCTGTGATGACCAGCGATTGTGACAACATCCTCAACTTGATCGGCAAGGTAGTCTGGCGTCCAGTTGATGGGTCCAGAACCCGGATATGGACGAATCTCTCCACGATCCACCTGACCCTGAAGAGCTGCTCTCACAAGGTAACACCCTTGGTTACTTTCCGAACAGACGCTACAACGGTCATAATTGTGTGGTGGCACCTGGCCACGCCCACTTTGAATACAATGTAACCTCACTAGGTTAGCTTCCACAGATCAGACATCCTGACTCTGACGCCGAGTGGGGTTTCTGTTATTGATACTAATTTGCTGAGTATCTTCATCCATATAAATTGGCATCCACCAGTGATTTAACAAGTGCTGAAGTGCCTCCTGGACAAGGGTACAACCTCGATCGTTTTCGCAATCCGCTTTACAGCTTTGATAGTCGTGTGATATTAAGAATCCGAGTCGGACCTACTCAGCATGTAACTCTACCAGGTTGGTATTCATCACGCGAATATCGAAGATCTGAACCATGTTGATCTGATAAGGGTTCCTATCATGGTAGTCTTAGATCCATCCAAGATCCATCTGACGCTGGAGGGCCTCCTGTATGAAAGAGCATCCCTCTTTGTTTATTGAGCAAGTCAGACAAGAACCGTAATCGTGCCGCGGCAGATTATGATACTGGCTTTGCCTTGAGTGCATCGCCACCAGGTTGGCATTCATCGCACGGATGTCGTGGTTTTGAATGATGTTGGAATTCGTGTAGACCATGTTAACTCCACGAACTCGGTGCTCTTGGATCCATCAGAGATCCATTTGTTCCTGTAGGGCTGCTTGCACCACAGAACATCCTTGATTGTCTTTAGAGCAAATATCACACTGGTGATAATTATAGGGTGGCACATGGCCATATCCACTCTGTCTACAATGCATCTTGATCAGATTGGTTTTCAACAAGAGTACATCATGAATTTGATAGACATCGTTAGTCTCTCCTTCTATCAAATTGACTGCAGCCTTCTCATGTTGAGGCAGCGGGTTCGTGAGAACATTATGATTTGTATCCTTGAAAGATAGGAGCCCGCTCCTAACAAGCTTTTGCACGTCGGATTTGAAATTGAGACAATTATCTATGTTATGCCCTGATCCTCCTTGGTGGTAAGGGCAAGTTTGATCCACCTTAAACCAAAAAGGCGGATTTTCCGGTACTGTAAGAGGAGATTTAGTCTGAATGTGCCCCTTAGCCAGTAGTAATGGAAACATCTCTGTGTACGACACGGGTATAGGATTAAATCCTGGTGGCCGTGTTGTACGATTGTTGTTATATGGAGGACGAGCCTACGGAAGAGGCTGTTGTGTCCTTTGCTGATCAGGTTGGCTCTGCGCAACCTGAGGTTGATACATAGGAATAGGCGCAGGGCTGATAGCAGGAGTTACAGCTGCTACCGGTTGGTACCATCGCCTTTGATTTCCGAGAGAGATATTCCCAATATCTTGCTCTTTTTTCTTAGGGAGAGCACTACCGTATCGTTTTGTACTACTTGATGGTCCAGTGTCTTTTACCAAATGTCCTTCTCGGACGGCTTCCTCAAGACGTACGCCCATGCCGATCATCTCGGTGAAATCACTGGGTGCACTGGCAACCATTCGGTCATAGTAAAATGAGCTTAAGGTTTTTAAGAAGATCTTTGTCATCTCTTTTTCCTCAAGAGGTGGACAAATTTGAGCGGCAATCTCACGCTACCTTTGAGCATACTCCTTAAAGGTTTCCTTGTCCTTTTGCGACATCGATCTGAGTTGATCTCTGTCGGGTGCCATGTCCAAATTGTATTTGTATTGTTGGACGAAGGCAGTGCCAAGATCTCTGAATGTGCTAATCGTGGCACGGTTTAAACCCATGTACCATTTGAGTGCGGCACCGGTTAAACTATCCTGGAAGTAGTGAATCAGTAGGTCCTGATTCTCCGTCTGAGCTGACATCCGCCGAGCGTACATCACCAGATGGCTTTGAGGGTAAGAGTTACCCTTGTATTTTTCAAAGTCGGGCACTTGAAATTTGTGCAAAACTTTTACATTGGGGACCAAGCAGAGGTCTGCGGCGTCCTTTCCAAATAAATCCTGACCGCGAATGGCTTGCAGCTCCTTCTGCATTTCCAGAAACTGCTCCTGGAATTCATCCATTCTGTCGAACATGGTTTCCTTTTTACCAGAAGGTATCTGTGGAATCTGTCCTTCCGGGACAGTGTGCACCACAGGGGGTGGTACCATGACTACAGCAGTGAGTCTTGGCGTTTCCCGAAGTTTGTAACCTTCAGGAGTCTTCAGTATGCCTCTGGCATCTTCGTTTTCCCGAAGTTTGTAACCTTCAGGCCCAGTGGCTTCAGTTGTGATTCCCTGATCTTCAGTGATCGGCGGAACATATCCTTCCGGGATATAGTTAATAGGCATGCCCCAAGGACGATCTTTCGGTATTTGATACCTAGGATCATACTTCTCCACTATGGGCGTTGAGATGATCTCTGAGATCACAGTTCTTTGTAGCTGAGCTTCTGCCATGGCTTGCATGTCGTTATGAAGCTTTATCATATCCTCTCTCAGAGCGCCGATCTCTTCCTTCAACTCTCTGTTTTCTTCCTCAAGATCATCCATATTTTTCCAACAATTGGCCCGAGTATTATACGAATGAGACAGTTTGACCTCAGAACCGAGACACAAACATGAGATTCGTAGGGAAGAAGAATACGTGATGTGAGAATGATGAATGCAATGATTATATTAATTGTTTTTTGGTTTAATCAAAATAAACTTTGACAATTAGATTGCAAATATCAAACAGTGGGGAAATCACTTTTTATTGAATTCAAAGGATTACAGAAATGGAAATATAGTAGATTACAAGGTGCGGAAATAGAAACCTAAGCTAATGGGTCCCGAGTCCTCTCTGAAGAGAAATCGGGTGCAGACTCTTTCCTTTTCTTTGACCGGGGCTCTTGGGCCGTTGTCGGGTTGTCATTCCTTTGCCAGGTGAAAGGAGTGAGCAAATTCCTTTGGTCATCTTGATTCTCTACAGCATGTTGCTCCAAAATTTCAATCAGAGCGTCCTTTTCTTTTAGTAATTGCTGTATTTTGATGCACTCTATGTCGAGGGTGCGGTACTTGTTCTTCCAAGACCTTCTCTCCTTTTGAACTTTGTTGAGAGTAACCTGAAGCTTTTCAGTTTCCGTCATGAAATACATGACAGATTCCCTCGGCGGAAGAATTCCGTGACGCGGATAAGGCATCTTTAGCTTGAGAACTCTAGTTTGTACCCAGTGGAGATAAGGCTCCACCGAGACACAGTCCGGTTTTGCCAGAGACTCTCGTCCTTTCTTATGAACGTGTTTCCAAGCGTGCACTATTTCCATCTTTAGTGCTCTGTCGTTTTCTCCTTCTTTGAAGAAAAGAACTTCCAGATGAACATTCCAGGGAACATGCCTCATCGGGTATCTAAATTGACGATGAACGAGAACTAGATGGTAATTGATTCCTCCCTTAGTTCCTATAAGGGTTACGTTGGGGAAATTTCCACAACGGTCAATGATCCTGATTCCATCATAAATCCTATTACACCAATCTATATCAGAGTTGGTGAGAGACATGATTTTCTGCGACCAACGTAAGGCACTCTTGTGATCCCAAAAAGCAGCAGACTTAGGTAAATAGGAGGTAAACCATTTATAAAGCAGAGGTACACATCATGTGATCTCCCCTCCGCTGTACAAATTTCCCAAGTGTACAGAATGATACGCATCTGCGAGCAAAGTCGGCACAAGGTTTCCAATGAGAAAAACCTTAATGGAGTTAATGTCGATGAAGTTATTGATGTTGGGAAACAAAAATAACCTGTAGGTGAGCAAGACAAAGATGCTTTCAAAAGCAGTCACGTTTCCTATACTGGCAAAATACATGGTTTTCTTTGTCGAGAACCGGGCTGGCAAACCTTGGATGCCACCCTTAGTGGTTAGGTGAGTCATAACCTCAGACTCGTCCAAATGAATTGCTCTTGCAATGGTCTGATTCTTTGGAATTTCTTCCAGTCCAGAAAATGGAGCTTGATCAGTAATGTGTAGATCAATTAGATGAGAATACTCCTCCAGCGTTGGTGTGAGCTGGTAATCCGGGAATGTGAAACAGTGATAAACCGGATCGTAGAACTGGATGAGCGCATCCATGATTCCCTCAATCACATGGACTCTTAACAGTGGTAGCAGACCTCCGTGTTTGGCTCTGAAGGCCTCTTGGTTTGTGATTATCCTCGCTAACCTTCTCAAATCCTCTAGCTTTGGAACCTTGAAGGTATACCTATGGGTTCTCCTTCTACCGAAATCCATTAGCGCAATCCTTTTCTCTGATATTTGCAATCACAGTCTTAGTTTAATTTGAAAAACAAAAAGACTAGAAGAGAAATTTTTTTTAATGTTTTAATGTTTTTTAAATGAATGCATGAATGCAACACACAAAAACTAGGAAAAACATGGGGTCAAAGGGTCGTTGTCATGAAGTCAAGGCTCTACCCATCCCCAAATGTTTATACTAGGGTGATTTTTGTACCTGTACTCATTATCATCAGCTCCTCCCAAGAAAGCAAAACAATAAGCGGATCGCCAGCGAGTTGTAGAGCGATCTTAGAGTAAGTGCCATTCACCGAGAATAGATCACCAGCCTCAAATGAGGGTAGTATCGCGTAACAACTATTCCCGATAGTTTCCGCACTACAAAAGGGTTTGGATCCTCAGCTTCTCAGACATCACAATCGGCCCATTGTCTAGGTGAGAGAATGGGTTGCATTGGTCAGCCTCCATTGAGGTTGATGGTCGACCTCGTCGCCATCATTTATCTTAAGTGTATACTCAATCTTTCCACATGCGGCATCACACGCATTCCTATTAGCAGAAAAATAAACACGTATAGCAATTAGGAAAAGCAGTATATATATTTGTCCTAATCATCCTAGACCTTTAAAGCTATGAATCCTAAGTTCCTGACAGAAAATGGGTTCCCCGGCGGAATTACCATCCTGTGGTTTCATTCCAAATTAACGGCGTTTTGACCTAAGATCCTAATGACGTCAAGGTTTCTACCTAGGGGACAAAAAAAGGAACAAGATCCCTAAAGAGACCTGTAATTATCCCCAGCAGAGTCGCCATTTTTCTGTAGCGAGTGATTTTTGGATGTGGTTGCGAAGCACGACCGCTCTGGTACTACAGCTCGATTCATTTTTTATCCTATTAAAGCTGATGAAGGAAGGGAAATAGATGTCTCCAATTAACCCTGCTTGTATACTGAGATTAAACAGTCAAAACTGTTGGTTTACAGATGCTACAAAGATTCGGGGTTTCTCCTAGGTTATTTTGTTGACAAGGGGTGCTTTAGGCTATCGGTTAGGATGTTAGGACGAATGTATGAGAGTATGGGATTTTGGGTTTTTGTTTAGTGTGCTCGCTAAGATTTTTTCTTTCAATCTTATGCCTACGTATTCCCGTTTACCGAAACAAGGAAATCAGAGCGATCGTAGTTCCTCCTATTCTATGGGAGGAAATGGTTGTTTTGGTGTCTTGTTCAAAGCCCAAGACGTGAAGCTAGAGGTGGTTTGTATCTTGTTCAAAGCCCAAGATGTGAAGCTGAAGGTAGTTTGTATCTTGTTCAAAGCCCAAGATGTGAAGCTAAAAGTGTTGAACTTAGAGAGAATTTGTCATCTCTAAAGGGGTCTGTTTGTCACAACTGTTGGGTGACTGACTGTAAAGGAGGATTACTTTAACCGAGATTTGTGAATCCGACAATGCCATAATTTCCTTTATAGGGGATTTTAACCTGAAGGAGAAGACTTTAACTCAGTTTAGAGCAATGCCATCTTTCCCTAGGAATTTCTCATACTAAAAGAGGGACATTGGCATGGATGTAGATGATCCAGAGGCTTGCCGCTTACATCAATTAGATGAAGGGGAAAGAGTTGTTGAAGTTTGTGTACTGTGAACGAGGCACAACTTTGATGCTAAAAGGTTGATTGGACCAACCTGTGGTTTTCTTATACAAAGCCTAAGAGGAGGCTAATATGTGTCTCGTACAAAGCCCGAGAGAGAGGCTAAAAGGTTTTGACTCAACGAGGGAATCTTTTGGTATCTCGTATAAAACCCGAGATGAAGGCTATTTGACTCAACAAGAGAGTTTTTTTTTGTATCTCATACGAAGCCCGAGATGGAGGCTAAAATTTGTTTGGCTCAATAAGAACCTTTTTGTATCTCGTATAAAGCCCGAGATGGAGGCGAAAGGGTGATTGACTCAACGAGGGAGTCTCTTTATGTGTCTCGTACAAAGCCCGAGAGAGAGGCTAAACGTTGTTTGACTCCGCTGGGTAGAATCATTGTATAAAGCCCAAGAGAGAGGCTATGGTTACTGTTTCAGTTGAGTGACAGGTCCAGTATACTGATTTTGAAAGAGAAAATCAGTTCTTATATGAGCAACATTGTACTCAAGGATTTGATTCGAGGATCCGGGCTATTCCTGTTCTTTAAGTAATAGGGAAATCCGAAGGATATTGAGACTGTCCGAGTCTACGGGTTTTCTTCCTATTTAACGAAAGGGTCACTTGAGAATGTCTGGAAAACTCAAGGAGATTAGACTGTCCGTGTCTAGAGTTTCATCTTTTGTACCATGCTTTGAGAAACAGTAGTAGACTCTTTGAAAGGACTATTCTATGCAGATGACTAATTTCTGTTCCTATACCTCTAGGAGGTCGTCGGGACAATTTGTACGAAGCCCAAGAGGAGGCTGGAAACTTTTAAGAAGCCGATCGGTCCTTGTACGAAGCCCAAGAGGAGGCTATCATTCCCGGAGGAAGAATTATTATACGAAGCCTAAGAGGAGGCTGTGAATACTTCTAAGAAGCCGACGGGTCCTTGTACTAAGCCCAAGAGGAGGCAGGGTTGCTTTTAGGAAGCCTGTGGGTCCTTGTATGATGCCCAAGAGGAGGCCGATGCTTTTAAGAAGCCCGTGGGTCCCCAAACCCCGAGAAATTCAAGGCAAGCTATTCACAAGGAATAGATCAAGTCAGGAAAGTTCGAGAATTTGGAAGAAACTAAAAGATGCCATTCACGGAGAATACATTCATCTCTGGGAGTAGAGTTTCTTGACAATTCCTAATGAGGACAGCCGAAGAGAAGACTGTATCTGGTGATCCTATTGGGGATCTAGTTGTCTATTTCTATGAATAAACGAAACGGCGTCACCTAGTTCTAGACGTAGTTGCCGGGGAAACTCGAAATATCTATACTATTATTACACAGTTGATATGAGTTTATGAAAGAAGACTTACAGTGAAACAGCCCCATAATACAGTTATATGTATATGAATGCGGTAAATGAAAGCAATAACCACTTACTCGGTTGTAGAGCTTCCATGCTGTTTGGTTAGTTGTTCAACAAAGAAAGATTGAAAACAACAGTATATTCAAAATCAAAGGAGAAAGTGCTTTGAAAAAGAAAGATTTGGGGCTTACAACTCAAGGAGAGGCCCAGGGTTTTATCAGTGAGCGCACTGTTTGAATTTTGTACAGAGGGACTTATACAAGTGACTGAGACCCAAAAAGGTTTTCTGTACAAAGGGATGGGTCTTACACTCTCGCAAGAGGCCCAAAAGGTTTAAAGAAAAAGAGTGGGGCTTATAACACGAGGGTAGGCCCAGTTGACTTTTCGTTAAAAATGGCGATCGCGCCGAGATTTTCTTTTAACGCAAAGGGGCTTATACAATATCTGAGGCCCAAATGATTTTGGTTAAAAGGGGGTTGGGTCTAACACTCTATTAGATGCCCAAAAATTTTGAATGGGCCTTACTACTCGAGGGTAGGCCCAAGGTGGTTAATTTTAAACCGGCGACGATCGCGTCGTTTATTTGAAGATGTACAGAGGGATTTATACAACGAATGAGGCCCAAAAATGATTTGGTCAAAAAAAGGATTGGGTCTTACACTCTATTAGAGGCCCAAAGAGTTTTAAGAAAAGAAATAGGTCTTACTACTCGACGGTAGGCCCAGAAGGTTATTTTTCAAAAGGCAACGATCGCGCCGTTTGTTTTTTGACGGTATCGGGACTTATACAATACACTGAGGCCCAAAAATGATGTGGTCAAAAAAGGATTGGGTCTTACACTCTATTAGAGGCCCAAAAAGTTTTGAAAATGATTTATGAGGGTTGAATTAATCCAAAAACCCTAATTTGTTTTCAAAAATATGTTTTAATTGAATAAAAATTCAATTAAAATGATCAAAATTGTTTAACATAGGAAAAACAAATTGTGATCTTGGATTAATGCTTCAAAAATTAAGTATTGACCTATAAAATAATTAGAAAGCATTAAAAGTTGCAAAATCAAGGTGGAAAAATATTTTTTAAATGTCAAAAACAATTAAAACATTAATTCTTTGCAAAAATATCAATTATATAAAATAAATAATATTTTTGGGATTTTTTGGGAAAATAAAATATCTTAACATTTTTGTGAATTATTAAAAAAAGAATCAACTCAAAATCATTAAAACTCAGAGAGAAATTAATTTTTGAATCAATTAAATAAAATCACAAAATTCAAATATTTGAATTTTCAAAAAATGGCGCCAAGAACACACCAAGAACACGCGCGTGTTTTGGGTTTTCCCAAATTTGCATTTTCTCTCCAATCTCATTGAATACTTAATCATATCATGCAATCCACATACCAATCAACTCGTTTCAACCTCACGATCATGTCTATGACAATTAATTTCATTTAAATTAAGCATAAAACAAGAAATCACGAAAAATCCTCAAGTACCCTAATTTCTGCATGAAGGCTAGGATTTTTGATACACGATTCAAACAATGCAATTAATTGAGGGGAAACATTCCATGCATGATTATGAACATATGGCCAAATTACTGTGCAGCAAAAATTGCATGGATCATAGAGTTAGAAGAGCTCATGCTTACCACTTGCAGCTGGTGATCGTGATTTGTGTTGGAGGTGTTACAGCTAGGTTCCAATGATCTGGATAGCTTCCCTAGGTGCCATGGAGTGTGTATGAATGCTTGGAATGGATTGAAATGGTTTGGAGCTGAAGATGGTACTTCAACTGCAAAACTGTCAAGAACTTGAGCAATTGGCTGGTGATTTTGTGAAATCTGTGTTCCAGATGTTATGTGAGTGTTTGGATCACTTCTATATGATGTATGTGAGGTGTGTGTGTGATTGGTTTGATTGGAAAAGCTCCCAAACTCAAAACCCGATAGTGACTTGCCTTAGAAGGCAAAATTGAAGTGAAAGAAGAGATTTTGAGGAAAGCATCTGTTTGATGGCTTTGGTGTACTCAAACTGATCACAATTGAGCTCTATTTATAGTAGATCAAGTTTGTTTTGCAAGGAATAGTGAATGGCAACTGCTGAGTAGGTTTGGCCAATGTTGGCAAATGAAAATCCAAGTATCCTCTAGCCATTGACTAGAGGTTAGGGCACAGGCTGCTGGTTCCCTTGGTCTTGGATAAGTCTTGAGTGAATTCAGTCGAGAATGGCTCAGTCCATGCCACCTTGATGCTTCCATTGAATGCTCCAATCCAAAATTGGAGTCTTGTCCCTATTTTGGCAATTCTAGGTTCAACATGCTATTTCTTGTTCCAAAGACTTTGGAGGCTTGGCTCAGTGATTGTCCCCTTTAGATTCAATCCTCAGAGGTGTCCAAGTAGATAGGAGCATTTGGATTTGGCTGATTTTGGCAAATCGAGCAAAAATGCAAAATCTGCCTTGCCTTGACAGATTTCAACAAGGCAACTTGGCAATGTTATATCTCATGACTCAAATTGAATTTGGTAATGTTCTTGGTCATTTTGGAAAGCCCTTACATGATACAACAACTGTTTGAACATGTTTGGTTTTGATCTCTTTTGAATCCAAGTGAAAAATCCCCCTACATTTGGAAAAAAGTAAAGGTAAAATCTGACTTAGTGAAATTTTCACTAAGTGTTGGAACAAAGTGACTTTTCTTGATTTTGATCACTCCATAACTCAAAATCCATGATGAATTTGGACATAGGTCAGTATGAAGCTTTTGTAGAGGGCAATGTGATATACAAATCAAGCTTTGAATGGGGAGCAATGGCCTTGTGGTTTAGGAGTTATGGTCCTCCAAAGTTGGCACATTAGTGTCACTTTTTCCATAACTTAGAAATTTTTCTAAGTTTTTATGGTTACCCCTTTTACAAGTTATCCCACTTTCTTTGATTTTTCTTGATGAATGATGATTCAAATCATACATTAACATCATTTTAGGGTTAAAAATCCATTTTGGTGAAAAATCTCAAAAAGTCAAAGTTGACTTTTGTGCACAGTTGACTTTTTATCAGATGAATCTGTGCAATTCTTCAGGAAATCATGTCCTTGACCTAAATCAAACTTGATGGACATGTTCCATGGGTGTCATAGAGTATATTGAATCATGTCTTAGGGTTTGGGAGCATGTCCTGGTCAAAAGTCAAAGTTACAGTTGACTTTCCTCGCGAAACCCTAATTGTGGTGCAAATGAAATTGAGACTTGTTGCTCAAGCTTCTTGGATTAATCCATTGTTCCAACTGGATCAATATAGTTCACTAGAGACCCTAAAACCCTCTCTTGAGGTCTTGGCTCATGATTTGCCCTAAAAGTCTACTTAGGGGTGAATTAGGTCAAGAAACCCTAATTCCTGATTTTTGATGAATGCATCCCCTGAGGCAAAATTGACTTGATGATCGGGTCCATGAGGTCCCATGGAGCATATTAGGATATGCTTTGAAGTATTGGCTTGTGCCCAGATGAAAAATTTCATCTGGAGGCCCTGGTCGACCAAAACCCTAATTTGGTGACACTGTCGATCTTGAGACTTGATCCACCTAGAAGGGAGCAGCCTTGTGCTTGATCCTTGAAGTGGGAGTCCTTTTGATCCATTGTGGATGTTTGAGAGGTTAGACAAGTTGAAGATCATGTCATTCCTTGATTGATCCTTTGTCTAAGAACTCTGAGAGGGCTTGAAACCCTAATTCTTGATGGTAGTGAATGCTCATCAATCCTTGAGGAGATTGATGAGGCATGAAGGTACATCCATATTATGATGATGATTTGCACAATGATGGGAAATCTAAGTGGTCAAAATTTGGGGTATGACAGTTAGGTAGGGTAAAGTTATGGAGCACTTTTTCGTCAATAAGGAATTCGAACTCGGCTGGCCCTAGGTTAGCTAACAAACCACAGTTAAAACAGAAATTCAGGTGCATCGGACGGATGCCTCCACAGGCACAAATGCGGTTAAGTTGTTAACGAAAACCTATTGCCTCAGCAATCATGGATACTAATCCTCCAACAAGGATAGGACCATCGGCCGCTTGAGCAATGCGGTTTAAGCTAGACAACATAAAGTAAGTCGCATTCACAGGCCTTCCCTGTGAAGCACAACACATAATGAATAATTCATCTTTGGAAACAGAAGTGATATTTTCTTCCATACAAAACAAGGTATGAGCCAAAATCTTATGAAAGTACCTCTAAGCAGGGTTATGTATGTTACTAGAGAACATACTGTCAGGTTCTAGATGGTAGTTACCAGTAATGGTCCCCCAGAAATAGTCAAGGTCAAGGGCAGTAAAAGTATCATTAGGTGTCACTGAATGGGCATCAGGTCCATTAGGAAAATTCAACAGGTTAACCATCTCGTGGTGGGTAAAATGGTGTTTGGTGTTAAACAGCCTGAATGTAGCCAAGCCTCGGCCAAATCCAAGACCTTGGCTAGGATCATAATACAATGAGCTAAGAAACTCAAGAGTTAGCATACGGTAAGGACTATATCTGTGCCTCACACCAAAATTCACCCAATCAATTCAGTCAAGCAAGTACATCACACTGTCCCTCAAACCTAAAGTGGCCAAGGTACGACCATCAGGGTAAATAGGGAGTGCCAATTCCCTCTGAACCAGAATGTCAAACCTGCGTCTCTGAGCATCATCCCTAAAAACAATCTCCACATCAACATCGTGATCCATACTCTAAGTTAGTGAAAGCTATCCTAAGCTAAGCTAGCCTGAAAATAGACAAAGAGTACACTATCAATGGATTGTACCGTGAAGGTGTCAAAAACAAAAATAAAAGCTATAATAATTATAATAGTAGTGGTAATAATATAATAGTATATAGTATAGTAACAAACAAACACATGAACAAATAATAAAGATAAAACAAACAGGAAAAAGGGGTAAACTCTAGAAATCTAAGCATCGTGGGTTGCCTCCCACACAACGCTTGTTTAATGTCCTTAGCTCGACAACAAGGTTGAACTAGTCTTTCGAAAGAGCGGGTAGCTCCTCTAACTTATAACTTACACATAAATATTTATTTTCTATGTTATGGTAGTGCTTTAGTCTCTGCCCATTAACAATGAAGGTTTCGTCAGATTTCCGTTTAATTTCCACTGCTCCACTTTGGAGAACTCTTACAACTTCAAAGGGTCCAGACCATCGGGAACGAAGTTTACCAGGGAACAACTTCAGTCGAGAATTAAAAAGGAGAACTATGTTGCCTTGGTTGAATTCTCGTCTAGCTATTCGTTTGTCATGCCACTGTTTTGTTCTTTCCTTATAGATTCAGGCATTTTCATATGCGTCTAACCTAAGCTCCTCTAGTTCATGTATATCAAGAATTCTCTTTTCTCCCGCCGCCTTATAGTTCATATTCAGGGTTTTAATGGCCCAATAAGCCTTATGCTCAAGTTCGACAGGCAGATGACATGATTTGCCATAAAATAGCTTGAATGGGGTGGTTCCTATCGGAGTTTTATAAGCGCTTCTATAAGCCCACAAAGCTTCGTGAAGTTTTACAGACCAATCCTTCCTTGAGGTTGCAACTGTTTTTTCTAAAATTTGTTTGATCTCTCTATTGGAAACCTCCACTTGTCCACTCGTCTGAGGGTGATACGGTGTTACTATTCGATGACGCACTCCATATTTAAGCAGTAGTTTCCCAAAAATATTCGAGATAAAATGGGATCCACCGTCACTAATGACAACTCTCGGCACTCTGAATCTCGGGAATATAACATTCTTAAAGAGTCGTATAACTACTCGTGCATCGTTGGTAGGCGAAGCTATTGCCTCGATCCATTTCGAAACATAATCGACTGCAACTAGTATATATTTATTGCCAAAGGATGACAGAAAATGGCCCATGAAATCTATCCCCCAAACATCAAAGACTTCTACTTCTAAAATAACTTTTAGTGGCATCTCATCTCGTCTAGAAATGTTTCCCGTGCGTTGGCATCGGTTGCAATTTGTGATAGTGATGTGGATGTTCTTCCAAAGACTAGGCCAGAATAGGCTAGATTGTAAAATCTTGGCGCAGGTCTTTGAAATGCTTGCATGCCCCCCATAAGGTGCAGAGTGGCAATGAGATATGATATCTTCAACTTCAAATTCTGGGACACATCGACGGAAAATTCCATCGGTGCCTCTCTTGAAAAGTAGGGGCTCATCCCATTAACAGTGTTTGAGATCATGAAAGAATTTTTTCTTTTGTTGGTATGATAAATCTGGTGGAAGTACTCCAGCTACCAGGTAATTTACAAAGTCAGCGTACCATGGTAGTGTAGTCTTTGAGCATATCGATTCCACTACTTCACCTGTTTCTACGCCGTGATAAATTGTAGAGCCTTCGCTCGTTTTGCTTTCATTTTCTAACTGGACTACGAGTTTATCGAATGGAAAATCGTCATTAATGGGGACTTTCTCAGGTTTTTGATCCTTAATTCTAGAAAGGTGATCTACTACTACATTCTCGGTTCCTTTCTTATCTTTGATTTCCAGATCAAACTCTTGCAGAAGTAAAATCCATCTTAAAAGTCTCGGATTTGCATCCTTTTTATTCAACAAATACCTAATTGTGGCGTGATCAGTATAGACAACTATTTTCGCTCCCACTAAATAAGAACGAAATTTGTCTAAGGCGAACACAACAGCTAGGAGTTCTTTTTCAGTGGTAGCGTAGTTCATCTGTGCACTGTCTAAGGTTCTACTAGCATAGTATATGTCATGAAGCCTTTTATCATTCCTTTGTCCTAGGACAACACCAACAGCGTAGTCACTAGCATCACACATTATTTTGAGGACCATTCTTTGAAGGAAATTTTTGGAGGGACTAAAAGTGAAATTGAGATATTTATGAGGACCAAAAACTTCATTAACCCTAATTTTAATTTTTACTTTATCAACTTCAATTCCTCGGTTGGATACTACACGTCCAAGCATAATTCCTTCTCAGACCATGAAATGGCATTTCTCCCAATTCAACACTAGATTGACTTTAACTCAACGTTCGAGTACCATTTCTAGGTTCGATAAGCATCCTTCAAAACTTCCCCCACAGACAGAGAAGTCATCCATGAATACTTCCAATATATTGTCTATAAAGTCGGCAAAAATTACCATCATGCATCTCTGAAAGGTTGCGGGAGCATTACACAATCCGAACGACATTCGTCTGTAAGCGAACGTACCATAAGGGCGGGTAAATGTAGTATTTTCTTGATCGCCAGGATGAATAGGAATTTGGAAAAACCTAAATATCCGTCTAAATAGCTGAAGTAAGAATGTTTGGCCAATCGTTCAAGCATTTGATCTATAAAAGGTAAAGGAAAATGATCTTTTCGAGTGGCTTTGTTCAGCTTTCTATAGTATATGCACAATCTTCATCTAGTTTGAGTTCTTTTGGCAATGGATTCGCCTTTTTCGTTGCTAACAACCATAACACCTCCCTTCTTCGGCACAACATGCACATGACTAACCCAGTTACTGTCAGATATTAGGTATATGATTCCTGCTTCTAATAGCTTTTGTACCTCCTTTTTAACTACATCGCTTATGATAGTATTTATCCTTCTTTGAGGTTCTATAGATGTCTTACCATCTTTTTATAGCATAATGAGATGCATGCATATGGAAGGACTTATTCCTTTAAGGTCCGAAATGTTATACCCTAGCGCTTTATGATACTTTCTCAGAACATGCAGAAGCTTTTCAGTTTCCATCTGTCCCAAGTCGACATTAACTATCACTGGTTGTTCCAGCTCGGTGTCTAGGAACTCATATCTTAGGTTTTTGGGTAGTGTCTTAAGTTCTATAGAAGGTTTCTTTGGGAATGGCATTGGATTTGGTGTTAGTGCTAACACTCCCTTAGACTGTCATCTACGTATGGCTCATGCCAATTATCATCTTCGAGTATAGGTGGTGCTGGAATCTTTAGTATTTCTGTACACTTGAATGATTCCATCTCCACTTCTCTTACGCATTCGTCGATGACGTCGAGAAAACAACATGAATCATCTATAGCGGGAGCTTTCAAAAATTATGCTAGAATAAATTCGACCTTTTCTTCGCCAACTTCAAAAGTCAGCTTTCCTTTCTTGACATCAATGATCGCTCCGGCCGTAGCTAAAAAGGGTCTTCCTAAAATAATAGGAATGTTGGAATCCTTTTTGATATCCATTACCCCAAAATCAGTAGGAATGTAAAATTGTCCTATACGAACGGGTACGTTCTCTAGCATACATATAGGAAATTTAACAGAATGGTCCGCTAGTTGTAAAGACATTTTCATTGGTCTCAACTCTCCTAATTCGAGCTTTTTACAAGTGGATAAGGGCATTAGACTTACACTTGCTCCTAAATCGCACAGAGCGTTGTCTATGACATACTTTCCGATTACACATGGTATCGAGAAACTACCTGGGTCTTTCAGTTTAGGAGGCATATTGTTTTGGATGATAGCGCTACACTCGGCAGTGAGCATAACGATTTCGTTATCCTTAAGTTTCTTCTTATTAGACAAAATTTCTTTAAGGAATTTAGCGTACGAAGGCATTTGTGTTATAGCTTCTGTGAAAGGTATGGTAATATTGAGTTGTTTTAGAAGCTCCATAAACTTTTTGAATTGTCCTTCGGTTTTAGGCTTAGCAAGCCTTTGCAGATAAGGTATTGGTGGTTTATACGGTGGTGGAGGCACTTAAGGTGTTTCTTTCTCTTCGGCCTCTTCACTTTTGACGTTTTTGTCATTTTTTGATTCCGTTACTTTTTCGGTTCCTTTAGCAGGATTCTGATACATGGCAGGGTTTTCAAGCCTTGGATCCACCGGTCCATCTAATTCAGTTCCACTTCGCAATGTAATAGCATTAGCATGTCCTTTCGGGTTTGGTTGTGGTTGTCCAGGAAATGTTCCTGCAGGTGCTGCTACTATTGCTTGTTGTTGTGCTACCTGAGAGATTTAGGTTTCCAACATTTTGTTATGGGTAGCCATGGCGTCAAGCTTAGGTTCCATCTGCTTTAACAACTTACTTGTGTGCACATTTTGGTTGGCAAACCCTTTTTTTTGTTGGGTTTGTGTTGTGATGAAATTTTCTAGTAAAACCTCAATGTTTGACTTTCTTAGTGCTTGAGGGGCAGCAGTTGCTCCCTTCTAATATCCTGGAGGTACTGCTGGTGCTTGAGTTGGTGCAAATAAAGCATTTTTGTTCTTATACGAGAAATTCAGGTGATTCCTCCAACCAGGATTGTATGTGTTTGCGTATGGGTTTCCTTGGACGTAATTCACTTGGTCAGTAGGAATACCAGCTAACAAATGACATTCAGCGTTACTATGTCCAGGATTTCCGTATAATTCACAATTCGGTGTCACAGTGGCCACGGTGGCTGCTGGAGCTACAGTCAAACTTTCTATCTTTTGAGTAAGCGCATCCACTTTTGCACTGACACAGTCTAAATTGTTAAATTCGTACATTCCATTCTTCGTAGCGGTTTTTTCTGTCAGAGTCCTCTCACCTCCCCATTGGAAGTGGTTCTGTGCCATATTTTCAATAAGTTGATAAGCGTCTTCATACGGTTTCTCCATCAGAGCGCCGCCATCTGCAGCGTTCAGATTCAGCTTTGTATTGTAAAGAAGACCATTATATAAGGTATGGATTATCAACCATTGTTCAAGTCCATGGTGCGGGCATAACCTTAACATGTCCTTGTATCTTTCCCAAGCATCGAAAAGAGATTCATTGTCTTTTTGCCTAAACCCGTTAATTTGGGCTCTTAACATAGCAGTTTTGCTCGGCGGAAAGTATTGGGCTAAAAAGACTTTCTTTAACTCGTCCCACGTAGTGATAGAGTTGGATGGTAGAGATTGGAGCCAAGCTCTAGTTCTATCTCTCAAAGAAAAAGGAAAAAGACGTAGTCGTATGGCTTCATTACTAACACCATTTACTTTCACGGTATCAACATATTGCACAAACATCGATAAATGAAGGTTCGGGTCATCCGTGGAACTTCTAGAAAACTGGTTCTGTTGAACGGCTTGTAACAGTGAAGGTTTTAGTTCAAAATCGTTTCGATTAATGGCAGGGTCAGCAATGCTGTTATGCGGTTCATCATGTGATGGGACAGCGTAATTCTTAAGAGGACGGTTTTACGGATTCTCAGCCATGGGTATTGGTAATTCTGGATACGGAATTTTAGGTTCAGGAAGATTATATTTAATTCGAAACTCGTTAATTCGGCGTCTTAAGTTAATGAAACGCTCGATGTCATCAATTGGTTGCTCAAACTTGTTGCCCTTAGAACGAGTGTTTGGCATACAATCGACGAAATTGAGAAAAAGGAAATTTTTTGGTGCCTTAGTCTATACTGCGCAACAAAGGATTCACAATATTGACTAGATCAACCTTCCCCAGCAACGACACTAAAAACTTAATGCGGGTCGAGGACACTAATGTAGCCGTCGAGCTTAGATTGTAAGTATACAGCTGTTCGTGTAGTTTAAATTAAGGTTGTCGAACCCACATGGAAGGGATAATCAAACTAATGCAATCTAAGTTGCAGTGTAAAGCTAAGGCTAAGAGTTTACAGAATTTGGACAAAAAGGGGAATAATACTAATTCTAGAGGTTTTAGGAAATAATACTAAAATCGAGTCTGGAATGTGGATTCCGCGTGCCTAAAAGACTTGTAGAAGTCGAGCGCTAATTACGACTGCACCTCGTTTCGTAGGAAATACTAACTTAAAGACTCTGCCTCACACTCTCGCGCTATTGACAAAAGCCACACTTAACAACCACAGGATTTTGCTCTCGCTCACCCGTCTTAATTAAAAAGTGTATTTTGGAAGTTATTGAGATTCTAAACGATTCCTAAAGGGCTCTCGCTGTTTTTAGGATCGATGCCTAGTTTCTACTATCCGTTCTTTCCTCACACTCTCGCGCTATTGTCCTAACTTAGTTTATCCCTCACTTTCGTGTCAGACTAATAAGACAATAAAACATAGAAACATAAATCAAAACTAGCATGCAATCACATAAAGTTGAGACTATATTTTCTACGGAGTCCCGTCGGTAACGACGGTCCTCACACGCCGAACTCAACAGGATTTAGCAAAACATTTTAACGTTTATAACATACATGATCATGGTAAAATACATAGTATAATCAAAATATAAATTAATTTCAAAAACGAAAATAATTAAAACCTATAAAGAAAATGCTAAATTAAATTGAAATGAAAGTGCCGGAGCCTTGTTCGAAATCAAAATTACAGCAGCAAAACAATACAAAGAAAATCTGCGACAATTCCTCGATGTGAGTAATTGTCGCTTTGAAAGTAATTTATGCCTAAACGGAAATCGAAAGAGCTTCCGCGTCTAAAATCATATGTCCAATACACAAGTGGAAGGCCCTATATATAGAGAAAAATTCCAGGATAACTGCTGAAACGTGCATGGAAGAGTGGAGGGAAAATGGCCCATCAAAACTGCCCAAGACTGTTGCAGTTTTGAAATTCTGTAACTGTGCAGCGATGGCGTTCGCCATGGTCCTGGCCTTTTTAATTGACGTGGCATCCTTCTCATGCCAAACGCCATCTAGGGATGGCGAACGCCATATAAGCACAAACCAGAATTCTGCACTTCTTTGTTGGATTTTCTTCTTTCTTTGCTCTTTTTCGATCTTGTGCCGGATTTCTCCACAGAAGAAGCTATCAACTGTAAAACACATAAAACACAATTAAATGCTAATAAAACTCAAATAAAATGGATGAAACAAATGCGTACTGAGCCATAAAATACGATACGATTTCTCGTTATCACTTCACTTAGTATAACGAACCCCCAAACCTTTAGATCTCTTTGCATTGTTGTTACATTGCACAATTATGGTTTTATTCGATCTTTCCCCTTTCCTTTGGATAAATTAAAGTTCGGTGGTGAACATTAAATGTTTGTTGATTAAAGTTCATATAATAGCTTGATATCTGATTCTCACCGCAACAGAAATGGAGACTTCAATGGGGAGACTCCCCCTAAGAGGGTTAAGCCTATCTTGTTTATTTGAGTTATTTGTATGTTTGTATATATTGTTTGCTTGTGTTGCTTAGGTTTTCTGTTTGGCATGGTGGATACCTTTGTGTGGTGAGATAAGTCTTAACCCAGACTTGAGAGAACAAATAAGATAAAAAGGGTGGTATAGTCAAGGAGACTTTGAGGGTGTAATCCCGAAGAAGTTGACTTAAGATCCCCCACTCAGTGGAGGCCCTCTCTGTAACACACTTTTCTACCCAACAAATATCACGAATAAAAACAACAATTTAATCAGAGTAAATTCCCAAAAGGGCACCACATTTCGTCACATAACATCAAATAACCACCTGTCCCGGAACACGGGTTTTACCATCTTGAATTTATTTAAACATCACGCAGCGGAAATCAAAATTTAAAAGAATACTTTTATAATCCAAAACTCCATAAAAAAAACATCATAAAAAAAAATAAAAGAACGTAAATCGTTCGACTCAAATGTCCCGGCCCGATGTTACATATCAGAGCAAGACCCTCTATTCGACGGAGAAATCAAAATACTTCAAAAGCTAAATCTTCGAGCACCAAGAGAGCTAAGCTTGATCACCTGCACGTTACCCACGTGGAGGAAACATTCAAACAAGCAGGGTGAGTAATCACGAATCAATATATAAGATATAAGCATAAGATAAACCATAAGCACAAACAACATCAAATCATTCACAAATCATCATTAATACATCGATTACATCCATAGAATGCAATGCCACACAATATGCAAATGCAACATCATAGACTCATGCATGTGGTACCAATTTGTCATAGTTGATGGACACTGGGCCATCACCTTCCAAAAATCCCCACCAATAGGATCGATTCTACACAAGAACCGAAGCACGTCATAAAACACTTTAATCCAGACAATGGGATTGAAGCCACCAAATGGACCGGAGTCCTAACTATGCCATGAATGCATGATGCAAATCGTCATAATAATCATCATCATAAAATCGTCATAATTGCATCATCATTCATGATTCATCATCAAACAAACATCATTATATAACACCAAGTCGCACTCGTCAAAATTCATCACTATACCTCACAATTCGTCATATTATGCTCGTCACATGAAAATCTCCGATTTTATCCTGTTCATCTTCATTACTAGTTTACTCATGTTTTATTACCCCATCATAGCCTTACGTCTCAAAGAAATTGCATCACAAGCGAAATCGGGACAGAAATCGCAAAAACGGAAAATCTGCCAACAGCTCTGTCCATACGTGTATGACCATGCCCCATACGCGTATGGCTCAATTCCTCGTCCTTGGCCTGCGTATCATATGCGTAGGGCCCCTTGCCCAGGCATCCCTTACGTGTAATGCTATCCCCATTACGCGTACCACCAGAGAGGTTTTCCTCTCAAAATTCCCCTTCAGACTCTCATTACGCGTAATGGCTAATCCATACGCGTAATGCACCTCTCCCACGAACCCATATGCTTAATGCACCTTCCCACACGCGTATGCCTCTCCCCCCTTAGCTTCCCATACACATATTACCATTCCTTACGTGTATTGCCTCCATTCACATACGCGTATACTACGCGTACTGGCAGAGGGGCGTGTTGGCCTTGGGGACGGGTGCGTATGCTACGCGTATCACCCTGAGAATGTCCCCTATTACGCGTAATGACTTCCTTGTTACAGGTATTTCCAGAAAACACTCCAAAACTCAGATTTCGTATCTGAACGAAAACCTTCCCATTCCAGCACCTCCGATCCTCCAAAATCAGACTCAAACCAGTTTTGATTCATCACAGATCTACGTTTTTATCCTACTTCATTATTCTCATCAATTTCTTCCTAATTATTAAGTCCTAATTCGTTAATCCCACCTTCGATTTCATATCTGGTTTATTCACATGTTCATCACAACAACATAAATCATTCACATGATTCTCACAGAATTTACAACAACACATACCAGATTCATATCAGAAAATCGACCAACACAAATGCACAAAAATTCACACAGATTCAGCATACAGAAATTCATCATAAAACACAGAACACACAACTACTCTACCTTAAACCCATATCAAACATATAAACATGGATTAACCCCCCATACCTCGAATTTTCCAGCAAAGATTCTTCTTTTCAGGGTTCTACAGTTGATCTTCTTGTTCTATGTGTTCGAGCCTCCTTTCCTCAACTCTCTCTTCACTTCTTAGGGTTGCACAGACTAATTCTCCTAATTCCCTATTTTATCTTTGTTAAACCTATCTTTTGGGCCCTAATCATGATTTACCCTCAATATTACCGTCTTACCCTTAATGGTTCTCCTAATTATTTTAAATCATAATAATAATAATGATAATAATAATAATTAATAATCCAATTATTAAAATTATCTTACTATTATTACTAATAAAATAATCTTAATTTAATTACTACTTCTAAGATACCTCAATGTCCCCTTAACCCAAGGCTACCCCACAACACCACTCAAAGTCATCAACCATCACAAAGTCCATCAAAATTCACCAAAATACCGAATAATCACAATAATTCAATTAAATGACTATTATAATTATTTTAGGGTGTTACACTCTCGAGGGTAATATTTGTTGAATGATTAATCATGAATACATTACTACTTTTGACCTAGGAGCCTGTGAAATTGAGGACCTTAGTTACCTCTTACCTCACTTGGCCTATTTAGGATGTAGTGCGGTAACTATGAGGGTGTAAACCTGAAGTAGTTGATACGCGATACTACACTTGAACGAGATTCTCTTGAGAATATTATTGATTTCCAAGTAATTGGTGTGTTAATAATATCCGAAAGATGGGTCAATGACTTTGGGAACCTTTTAGAACCTTGTTCTGCAGGTACAAAACCCATAGTACATAGCCTTGGGATGGTTAGACCATAGCTCCATGATCGTGATCTTAAACCCAAATGTTTGTGTATATGTGTATATGTGTGTTTGTGCATATATCCATCCATGCATTCATGCACCTTTTTCTAACTCTTCAAGGAACTTAGAGTTATTTTGCAAATATTATAGAATAAATTTTGGAAGAAGAAGAACCCATAAATACACTTTCAAAAGTCCAAAATTGGATGACCTAAAGAAATTAGGAGGTTTGGTTGAAGACCCCTTGGAGTTCAAGGATATGTATGGAAGGATCTTGTCTCTATTGAAGCTCAAGATGGTTGATGGAGTTCTCTCTACCTTAGTGAAGTTTTATGATCCATTACACCATTGCTTTACTTTCCCCTACTATCAGTTGATGTCCATGTTGGAGGAGTATTCTTCTTTGGTTAGACTTCCTATTACTTCTCAAGCTCCTTTCTTAGGTTTGGAGGATATGCCTATAGGACAAGACATTACAGAGGCTACCCACCTAAAGTTGTCAGATATCAAGGCACATATGACCACGAAAGGGGGACTCCTTAGGTTACCTGCCAAGTTTTTGATGGATAAAGCTCAGTACTATGCTGATAAGAAGAGTGTAGATGCCTTGAAGCCATTATTGCTTTGCTCATCTATGGACTTTTCTTATTTCCCAATATTGACAACATTGTTGATATTGATGCTATCAAGATCTTCTTACTTGGGAATCCAGTCCCGACATTGCTTGCTGACGCCTATAACTCTGCGCATCTGAGGAATTTTCATGGAGGAGGAATGATTACTTATTGCACCTCCTTTCTCTACAAGTGGTTTATTTCGCACTTGCCTCGGCCAGCTACCTTTTAAGATCTCAAATATGGGTTGCTTTGGTCACAAAAGATTATGTCGCTCACTCATTTTGACATTGAGTGGTATAATCCTACTTTTGGAGGGGTGGCAATGATTGACAGTTGTGGTGAGTTTCCCAACGTACCTCTTCTTGGTACGAAGGGATGCATAAGCTACAATCCGGTTCTAGCTCGTTGACAACTTAATTATCCTATGAAGGATAAGCCTAATACCATTTACTTGGAAGGACTTTTCTTTAAAGAAGGTGAGAATCCAGTTCTTAAAGAGAAAAGCATGCATGTTTGGCATCACGTTCATAGGAAAGGAATGACCGTGTTAGGAAAGCCTGATTGCGTCGCTTTGGAGCCTTATCTCTAATGGGTGCAAGATATGGCTATTAAGATGAAGATGCCCTATCCCCGTCATGAGCCCCTACCCATGGCTGTTAGAGATCCCACCTTGATATTTATGAGTGAGGAGGAGAGGTTGAAGATCGGCTTGACCAAAGCAAAGCGAGAAAGGGATGCTTGGAAGAACAAGTACCAAGTCGTCAACCATGAGAATAGAGAGCTTCATAAGCTTATAAAGCAAAGGATGAAGACGACTCCGCTAAGAAGAGGAAGGCGCGAGAGGATTTATTTTCCTCTAGCGTACCATCAGCTCCTGCTGCTAGCTCAGACATTCCTCCAACATCAGTTGTGTGGAAGCTGTACGTGGACAAGCTCATCCTTGAGAAAACCAAGATGAAAGAGCAGATTGAGAGGCTTACGAAGTGATTGCAAGGAGGAGAGGGATCTTCTCATCAGATTTCTTAGGAATCCTAGTTTCCTTTTTCTTGTATTGTCCATTTTATATGCCTTTTAAAAGTGTAATTCGTTTTGTAAGCTTCAAATATAAATCGATGAAATGAAACTCTTTTTGTTATTTAAAAGATGTGTTCACCAAAATACCGAATAATTACAATAATTCAATTAAATGAGTATTATAATTATTTTGGGGTGTTACAACTCTCCCCCACTTAAATCCATTTACTGTTGAATAGAGAAAGTTTCTCCTTTTTGAAGGTTGAGGAAATGTTTTTGTTGCTTTTGGGTTTTTTATTGTTTTTGAGAAGGTACTGAACCTAAAGTTTTTTATTAGTGTGCTCGCTAAGATTTCGCGATCTTATGCCTACATATTTCCTTAAAGAGACCTCGGGAAATCAGAGCGTTCGTAGTTCCTCCTATTCTATGGAAGGAAATTTGTTTGGTGTCTTGTTCAAAGCCCAAGATTGAAGCTAAAAGAGTATTTTTGTCTTGTTTAAAGCCCAAGATTGAAGCTAAAAGAGTGTTTGTGTCTTGTTCAAAGCCCAAGATTGAAGCTAAAGGAGTGTTTGTGTCTTGTTCAAAGTCAAAGAATCAAGCTAAAGGTTTGACTGAGAGAGAGAATTTGTCATCTCTGTAGGGAGATATCTCACCTATTCATCACAAGCATTTGAGGAATTGATTATAAGGGAAGTTGCTTTAACTGGGATGTGTGGAATCCAGCAATGCCACATCTTCCTTTATAAGTCTTTATTTGCTAAGAGAGGGACATTGACTTGGATGTGTAGAATCCAGAGGTTTGCCACTTTTATCACTTAGATGGAAGAGAAATTTAGCCATGATAAGGGAGGGACTCCAGCTTGGATTTTGAATCAACAAGTGTGCCACTTACGTCAATTATCTGGAAAGGGTTTTAATTATTTGTTTTGAAATATGATGTATAGAGGAAATATCCTCCTACAGAGAGGACTCATGGTCTCATATGTGGGGATGATGGATTTTGTGCCTTGATCAAAGCCCAAGGTTAAAGCTAAAAAATTGAAAACTGACTCAACTGGGGGAATAATATTTTTGTCTTGTATAAAGCCCAAGATTGAGGCTGACTGGGAAAATCATTATATGAAGCCTAAGAGGAGGCTAACTGGTGAAAATCATTATATGAAGCCAAAGAGGAGGCTGACTCTTGATGAGGATTTATTCAAATCCAGGAGAAGGTCTAAGCTATTTTGAGGAACCAAAGGGGAAACTAACTCTTTTGGGGATTAGAGAAGAGTTGAATTATTAGATGCCACAAGGCTTTGATTCTATTGTAGATTTTTTTTATGGTAACATGGTTTTGGCTGGGGATTTTAAAGTGAAAACTAAACCTTGTTGAGGATCAGAAGAGATTTAAAAGGATAAGCTTGAATGCCTTAAAGGTTTTGACTCTCATGGGAATTGGTGTATTGATAGAGATGACCAAGATCTATCCTATGCTTTTAGGAAGCCTGAGGGTCCTTGTATGAATCCCAAGAGGAGGCTAACTGTTGAGACTTTCCAAGTCTAGGAAGAGTTCAAGAAAGGTTTCACCGGGAAATAATCATTTCTTTGCTAAACTGTTCCAGGGTTAAAGGGATTAAAGAAGAGGTTTCATCGGAAAATAATCCTCTCTTTATTGAACTGTTTCAAGGTTGAAATAAATTGAACAAAGCCCAAGAGGAGGCTATCTTCAGGGGAGATTCATTGTATGATGCCCAAGAGGAGGCAATAATGCTTGGATAAAGCCCAAGAGGAGGCTAACTGTATTCCTTTGTACAGGGGAACTAGTTATTTGAACTAAGTTATACTGATTGAAATGATCCTATTGTTTGAACTAGTATAAACTGAGGATGATTTAAATGTTAAGAGGAACTTAACAAGATATGCACAAGTGTATATACAGACATATGAACAAGTATATAAACAAGTATGAATTGAATTGAGAAAGGTAGTGGGTCTTATTCTCTGGATAGAAGCCCAAGTGTATTGTGATTGATCAGATGTTTTCTTCAAGATTGGATTAGGGTTTTGAAGAAATTGAAGAAAGTTTTGAATTTTGAAGATGACTTGATCTTAAGTAGAAGAGGAGCAAAGGTGTTGGGTCTTACACTCTAAATAGAGGCCCAGGTGATTATTTGTATCATGTACAAACCCCAGGATGAATGAGGCTAAAAGATTTTCTATTTACAAAAAGGGTGTTGGGTCTTACACTCTATCAGAGGCCCAAGATGATTGTTTAAAACAAAGTTTATGTACAAAGGGATGGGACTTACACTCCTAATAGAGGCCCAAAGACTGTTGTGAAAACATTGATCGCACCGTGATTTTGAAAAGTACGATGGGACTTATACTATAACAGAGGCCCATGAACTGGTTTATTTACAAAGAGGGTTGGGTCTTACACTCTAATAGAGGCCCATGAAGTGTAGAAATGAAGTTTTGAAAGATTGAATCAAAACAAAACCCTAATTTCATATTTCAAGATAATTTTCAAAGAAAAATCAATAAAAATGTATTATTTATCAAATAAAATCATTAATCATGTTATAAACAATGATTAAGGTTTTTGAAAAAAGTATTTTATCCACATCAATATTTAAAATCATTTTGGTTTTAAAAATCAAGAACAAGAAATCATTTTAAAAAAACATTTAAAATAATTTAAAATAATATACTAAAAATATATCAAAATAAAAATTATTTTTGTGAGTTTTTGTGGATTAAAATAATAGGGTATTTAAATGTCATGTGTGAAAAACTTGGGATTAAAAATAAATAATTTGATATAAAAAATCAATATTCAAAATTATTTTTAAAACAATTAAAAATAATATATTAAATATATTAAAAATATATCAAATATAAAATATTTTTTTGATTTTTTTGGTGAATAAATTATTTAAATAAGTGGATAATATTTGTTCGAAAATTCATTTGAAAATAATCAAAATTGGATATATAAAATAATTTTTGAAAATAAAATGAAAATATTAAAAATATTGAAAAATTCAAAAACTTGAAATATGGCGTCAAGACCATCTTCTTCTTCCTTGCGCATACCACCATCACCAGATTTGCAAAACCTCTCATATCTCCCTCAATACGTAATGATTTTGCACGATGTAAACCTGAAAGTTGTTTGTTTTCAAACAAGGAACACGATGGTACCAATTAATTTAATTTCTTTTAAGTGTAGAGTGAGTTATCAAGTGATGAACAAATGAACCCTAATTTTTGCAAGAACAATATAAAATCCTATACACGATTGATACATAGCAATTGATTGAGGGAAAACATTCTATATAAGTGCAGAAACATGTTGGTAACTTGAAATATAAAAAATGATGCATGTTTCATGGAGTTTGAGAAGTTCAGGCTTACCTGTGCAAGAGGAATTCGAATCCTCAAGTGTAGGTGTTACGGATGTGAAATAATGACCTGGACAGCTTCCCTAGACCTCAAGGAATGTGTTGATGTGCTTAGAATGGTTTAAAACCTTCTGGTTTGATGGGCTCGAATCTAACTATAGCTGGCTTGGAATGAGATGTGATCTTGATGAATTTGATGTTACAGATGTTGTTAAATTGTTTGGATCACTCATATATGATGTGTATGAGGTGTTTGCATCATTGGTTTGGATTGAATTGCTCTCTATTTGAAAATTCGACTCTCACTTCTTAAGGTTTTGGAATTTTGAAGTGAAGAGTGAAATGAGAGAAAACATGTGTTATGATGTTTTGGGGTGGTCTAAACAATCAGAAATGGCTCCTATTTATAGGAGGAGAAGTTTTATTTTAGAGGAATAGTGAATGGATGAAGAATCACTCTATTACCCAATGGATATGGCTATGTAGCATGATTTGAATGCTAAGGTACTCTAAGTCTCATCTAGCATAGCTATATCTTGACTCAATTCAATTTTTGCAGGTTTGAACACTCATGGCTTTGGACTAAGTCTTGGTTGATTTGTGCTTCCTTCATACCAATTCAGTGCATCATTTTAATGCAACTTGCCAAAACTTAAGTTCCATGGCTTGTCATCATGATTCTCACATGCTAAGAGATAAGCCCTTGACACTTTGGCATTATGGTTTAGATTCCTCATCATTTATGTTGATATTAGACAGAACTCCAAAGATGCAAGTGTCAAAAATTGGCTTAAGAAATCGTGGGATGCAAGTTATGTGTCAATGCTGTCAAAAACCAGTTTGTGTCAAGGCATGTTATGAGGTTCATTACTCCTTGCTCAAGTTGAGTCAATGGATGTTCTTGTAATCTTTGGAAAGCTTGTATATCATACTTCAACTTTGATGTTTACATTTGGTCTTGATTCCTCTTGGATCATAATGAAAAATACCTCCAAAGTTGGACAAAACATGAGACAGATTCAGCCTAAAAAATTCTAAGTGTCAAAGTTCAAAATCTCATGAAACCCTAACATTAATGCTTCATATCTCAAAATCTATGCATTTTTTGGGGGTACTTCTGCTTTGTAATCTTGTTGTATGTAAGAAGATCTATCATTTGAGCTTTGGATGGGTAAAAATAGTTGCTTGGATCACAAGTTATGGCCTTGTAAAGGTGGGTAAAAACCATTATTTTCCATAACTTAGTGAAATTTTAAGTTTCTCAAGGTTGCCCTTTTTGCAAGTAACCTCACTTTCCTTGATTTTTCTTGATTGATCATGATCCAAATCACAAGTTAACAATGTTCTTCACTCAAAGATGCCACGTTTGCCAAAAAATCCCAAAAGTCAAACTTGGTTTTGATCACAGTTGACTTTTTATATTAGATGAAACTTGGACTTTGTGATCCTTTATGAAATCAAGTCCTTGGACTAAATTGAACCTAATGGATGGATTCCAAAGGTGTTTTTGAGTGTCTTGAATCATGTCCCAAGGTTTGAGATCAAGCTTTGCCCAAAAGTCAAAGGTATGGTTGACTTTTTCTCAGAAACTCTAGTTTGTGGTCCAGATGGATTTGAATTCTTATATTGCTTATGAATCAAGTTCTTTGAATCAATCCAATCTTGTGAATGGATCAATATGATGTATTTGATGTCCTTAAAGCATATATTGAAGTTTTAGATCATGCCTTGCTCCAAAAGTCAACTTAGGGACTGGATTAGGTAAAAACCCTAATTCATGATTCTTGATAGATGCATCCCCTGAGACTAGTTTGAACTTATGAATGGACTCATGAGATTCTTTTGAGCTTTTTGAATCTTATATTGAAGTATTGGCTCATGCCCAGATGAAAATTTCTCTTTGGAGGCTTTGGTAAACCAAAACCCTAATTTGGTGACACTGATGATCTTGAAGCTTGATCAACTTGAAATGTTGCAATCTTGTGCTTGATTCTTGGTGAAGGAACCTCTTGATCCTTCCTGGATGATTGAGGGGTTTGACAAGTTGAAGATCATGTTAATTCTTGATTGATTCTTTGCCTGAATGCTCTGAGAGAGCTTTAAAACCCTAATTCTTGGTTAAGGTGAATACTCAACAATCTTTGAGAGGATTAGGTAAATCAAAATTATGGTGATGGCTTGCACAATGATGTGAAGTCTTATGGTCAAAATTTAGGGTATGACAGATGCCTCTATTTAATCTTCTTGGACCTGAAGGTGTGAATGACGAAGATATTTAGACGTTCATGGTAAAAGAGGATTAAATATCATAATACCCGAAATTTTGATTGTGGATGTGAATGGTATCTATTTTTACCCATCCATCTTCTTTTACTAAGTAATGCCACTTAGAAAAATGTGTAACTTCCCCTCGATCCTGGTTTTCAGCCATGGAACTGGTCTCAGTTTCTTTTGAAATAAACCTCCCCTCGATCCTAGTCTTCAGCCATGGAACTGGTCTCAGTTTCTTTTGAAATAAACCTCCCCTTAATCCTGTGTTCAGCCATGGAACTGGTCTCAATTTCTTTTGAAATAAACCTCCCCTCAATCCTGGTCTTCATCCATGGAACTGGTATCAGTTTCTTTTGAAATAAACCTCCCCTCGATCCTGGTCTTCAGCCATGGAACTAGTTTCAGTTTCTTCTTGTCGAGTTCTTCTCTTAACAAGGAATGCTATTTAGCGATGTGATTTGATTTTGAGGTGCTGATGACTTCCTTGAAAGTAGGACAAACTTCTCGGGGAGAGACCTCAATTTGTAGACTTTATTCGGGAATTTATGGGGGAAAAACAGACTTCTTTGTTTGCCGATCGGTATAGATTTCTTGGAGGATGTGATGTCCATGTTGCCGAGAGTCTTTTGTTGAGAAGCTTCCACGGGGGATTTTCTTTAATCCGGGAAAGCAAAATGCCATCTTCAATGGCGAAGAGTGAAGTTCCAAAGGTGTATAACCAAATGTCTTATTGTCTTTTAGAGGTTCAAGTTATCAAAGTGGTCGAGGACCGATTTCAATCCAGGAATAAACTGGAGAGAGATTGTTTGGACGATACATTTCTTGATGATGAAAGAACTCAAACTGGAATTTTTATCCTATCCGAGTGCGGAAAGGAAAACTGAAAATTATAATGGAGAGAAAACATTTATCACTTAGGGATAAACGTGACCAAAGTGATCGAAATATGATATGTAATATGAATATGAATGTGAATCAACTATGCATGATGCATGTATGAAATGCTTATGCTGACAAAACAGGCACGACATACGGACTGACAATGAGAACAAATGGATACTCGGCCACTCTGGGGGGATAAAAAGTATCGTTGATCTGTTGAAGGAACAAATTCCTACTACTGATCTTTTCATATTCTTGGTAGTAACAAAATGCGGCTCCTGGGGAGTGATAGGTGGGATACTCCATCTTATCAATCCGAAGTAAGCGATCCTCCACTCGGGATATACTGATCACAAGGAATGTTTTGATTATGCATTTTGAAGTTTGATTGTTTTCGGAGAAGTTATTGATGTTCCTCTTTATTGCTCATTAATCAAAAGGAAATTGTCATATTTATTTTAAAAGCAGAAGTAAATTTGAAATTTCTGGTTTGAAAAAAGTAAATTCATTTTTTTCAAGAATGTTGATCATATTAAACTGTCATTTTACAAAGCACAATAAACGAAAATTGCAAACAAATGGCACAAGGGCTCAAATTTTTATTGATAGAATGGTAATCAGCCTAATGCGTGATTCCATGGAGCATTAAAAAGTTTATAAAATGGTAATTTAAAGGGAAAGGGGCTACATTGAAACATAATGACCACTATCCTTCTACCAACTTTTAATTCTGAGTATTTTTTAGCTTCCGTTGAAGGTGGCTTCTGATTGGGGATTTCTTGACAGATGACGTCACTTCTGATGATCCAATCTTATTCGAATGCAGTTACTTGCCATAAATCCCCAACTTTTTCCTAGATTTCCTTTTCAGGCTCTCAATCCATCGAGATGATTATTGTTTATGTCTCTAATTTTTGCATGGACCGCCCTTTCGGGTTTTTAGTCCACCGAGACGCTCTTTTTGCCTAAGTCGCCCTTTTGGGTTTTCAACTTAGCGAGCTATTTTTTTATTTGTTTTTTATTTAGGCGAAGTATTTCTTGATTGTATCAACATTTGCGGGGTAGTTAAACTCTTCTCCATCCATGGTTGCGAGTATCAAGGCACCGCCTGAAAAGGATTTCTTAACAACATATTGGCCATCGTAATTTGGAGTCCATTTGCCCTTGGAATTAGTGAGAAATGATTGGATCTTTTTGAGCACAATGTCACCTTTTCTGAATATCCGAGGTTGGACCTTTTTGTCAAAAGCTTTCTTCATTCTTTGTTGATATAATTGACCATGGCATACAACCGTCATTCTTTTATCTTCGATTAGGTTCAGTTCATCGTATCTGCTTTGACACCAATCAGCTTCTGTTAGCTTGGCTTCCATCAAGATTCTTATTGATGATATCTCTACTTCTATGGGGAGCACTGCTTCCATGCCATATACTAGAGAGAAAGGGGTTGCCCTTGTTGAAGTGCAGACAGATGTGCGATAACCGTGAAGAGCAAATAGTAGCATCTCATGCCAATCCTTGTAGGTTACAACCATTTTCTGAATGATCTTCTTGATATTTTTGTTAGCCACTTCTACCGCTCCATTCATCTTAGGCCGGTAGGGAGATGAGTTATAGTGTTTAATTTTGAACTCTGCACATAATTCTTTTATCATTTTGTTGTTTAGGTTTGATCCATTATCAGTAATGATCTGGCTTGGAACACCATAATGACAAATGAGATTGTTCTTGATAAATCGGACCACCACTTGTCTGGTCACATTGTTGTATGATGCCGCTTCGACCCATTTGGTGATCAATGGCTACCAGGATGAACCGATGTCCATTTGAAGCTCTGGGTTCAATTATGCTAATCGTGTCAATTCCCCATATAGAAAAAGGCCATGGAGAAGAAAGAATTTTGAGATGCGTCGGGGGCACATGAATTTTGTCGGCGTATATCGACACTTGTGACACTTTCTCATGTATCTGTAGCAATCATTCCATTGTCAGCCAATAATATCATGCTCTCAGAATTTTTCTTGCCATTGTATGCCCATTGGCATGAGTGCCAAAGGAGCCTTCATGAATCTCTTTCATTAGCATGTTTGCTTCTTGTTTGTCCACACATCTGAGCAAAACCATGTCGAAGTTTCTTTTGTAGAGCACATAATTGTTCAAGAAGAAGTTGCCAGCTAGTCTTCTGAGAGTCTTCCTATCTTTTTTGGATGCCCCAGGCGGGTATTCCTGTCTTTAAAGGAATCAGTTGATATCATGATACCATGGTTTGTCATCGATGACGACTTCCACCGCAAATATGTAAGCGGGCCTATCAAGATGCATTATGTCAATCTTGGGTACGTCGTTCCATCAGTTCACACTAATCATAGAGGATAGGGTAGCTAGTGCATCAGCCATGTGGTTTTCTTCACGAGGAATGTGATGAAAATTAATATTGTTGAAGAATGGTAATAACCTTCCTGCGTAGTCTTTGTAAGGAATCAATCCCAATTGGTATGTCTTCCACTCTCCTTTGATCTGATTTATAACCAGGGCTGAGTCTCCATACACATCCAAATTCTTTATCCTTAAGTCGATAGCTTCCTCGAGGCCCATGATGCAAGCTTCGTATTCAACCTCATTGTTTGTACATTTGAATGCCAATCCGGCGGTGAAAGGAATATGGGTACCCTGAGGTGTAACAATTATTTCCCCAATTTCATTTCCATAAGCATTGACAGCTCCGTCGAAAATTAGTCCCCATTGGGATCGTGGCTCTGGCCTTTTGTTTGGTAGCGGTTCATCGCAATCTTTCATTTTTAGGTACATGACATCCTCGTCTGGGAATTTGAATCTGATTGATTCATTATTGTCAATTGGTTGATGAGCCAAATGATCAGCTAAAACACTTCCTTTGACGAATTTCTGAGCACGGTACTCGATATCGTATTCTGATAACAACATCTGCCAACAGGCAATCCTTCCCGTTAAAGCAGGCTTTTCAAAGACGTACTTGATCGGATCCTTTTCGGAGATTAACCAAGTAGTGTGACAAATCATGTACTGGAAAAGACGTTTAGCTGCCCAAGCTAGAGCGCGACAAGTTTTCTCGAGCATAGTGTATTGAGTTTCACAGTCCGTGAATTTCTTACTCAAGTAGTAAATGGCGTACTCTTTTATTTTTGTTTCGCCTTGTTGGCCAAGCACACAGCCCATGGAGTCTTCCGAGACTGTTAAGTAAATCATCAGTGGTCTTCCTTCCACTGGAGGAGACAAAATAAGTGGATTCAATAGATATTCTTTGATGTTGTCGAAAGCCTTTTGACAATCTTCTGTCCATATATAATTTTGGTTCTTTCTGAGTAGTTTAAAAATTGGCGCGCATGTCGCAATCATGAGGAATAGGAATCTCAAGATGTAATTCAGACGTCCCAAAAATCCTCTTACTTGTTTTTTACTCTTTGGAGCAGGCATTTCTTGAATGGCCCTGACTTTGTCGAGATCAACCTCAATTCCCTTTTGGCTGATAATGAATCCCAAGAGCTTTCCTGAATGAACACCGAATGTACACTTGTTGGGATTCAAGCGGAGTTTGTATTTTCTCAGGCGCTGGGATAACTTTGATAGGTGTTCCATATGCTCTTCTTCTATTTTTTGATTTGGAAATCATGTCATCGACGTACCATTAAATTTCTTTGTGCATCATGTCGTGAAACAGAGTTGTCATAGCCCTTTGATAAGTTGCTCCTGCGTTCTTTAGACCGGACGAAATTACTTTGTAGCAAAAGGTGCCCCATGGGGTGATGAATTAAGTTTTCTCCATGTCTTCTGGCACCATTCTGATTTGATTATAGCCCAAGAATCCATCCATGAAGGAGAATAATTTGAATTTTGTTGTGCTGTCAACTAGCATGTCAATGTGTGGTAGGGGAAAATCATCCTTCAGACTTGCTTTGTTTAAATCCCTATAGTCTACACACATTTTTACTTTTTCGTCTTTCTTGGGAACTGGAACTATGTTGGCTAGCCATTGAGGATATTATGAGGTGGCAAGGAAACCTGCGTCGATCTGTTTCTGCACTTCTTCCTTAATTTTGATGGCCATATCCGGGTGAGTCCTTCTCAATTTTTGCTTGACCGGAGGACATTTTGGCATTAGTGGTAAGTGATGTTCCATGATGTTGGTATCCAACCCTGGCATGTCTTGGTAGAACCAAGCAAACAGATCTGAAAATTCTTTGAGTGGTTCTATCAAGCCTTTTTTGATAGTTGGACTGAGTAGTGATCTAATCTTAACTTCTTTTCTCTCCTCTTCTGAACCTAAATTGACCGTTTCCAACAGTTCTTTGTAAGGTTGAATGGATTTCTCCTCATTTTTGAGTAATTGAGAGATCTCATATGAGATTTCTTCATCTCCTTCTTCTTCGGCTGCAAATATCGGGAACTCAAAGTTGGCAGAAGGCATTGAATCGTATGTTTCAATGGGGTTTAAAAGCAGTAATATGCATAACATGATTACTCCTTTTTAGAAATGATGAGTCCAAGCCTTTGAGGTAGGCATCAATTTTGGTAAAACTAACTTAACAGAAAGATGTTGGATAAGATGTCCTAACATGTTGATTCAACATCTTTGTCTGTTACAATTTGGAATAACTGTTATCTGATTTCCATGTTTTTTGGGAATATGTTTTTGTCCTAGGTGGCATCCGAGATTGAGGAATCAGAGATTCTGATTCTAAAAGGAATATGTTGTTTCTAAGTGTGGAGACACTTTAGGAAACTTAGGATTGAAGAAACTATTCTAGAGAAGAATAGGTCGCAGATTCTGTAGAGCTGAATTACAGCGATTCTGAAGCCTAAATCCGATCCTGTTTAGTGATATAGATAGGATAGATTTAACCTAGAATAGGTACTGAATATACACAACTGTTATTGAGTACTAGGGTTTGTACAGTTAGCCTCTCTTGTATTATGTGAATACCTGAGTTAGACAATTTTTATTGAGTAGTAATTGTTCAATCACTATTGTGATTGAAAGGGAATTGAGAAGGGTCTCATACCTAGGAGTGTCTTAGGTAGAAATCTAGCACGGGTAGTTTCTAGGTGTCAAGTTATAAACGGTTAAGTTTAGCTTAGAACCAATTCTGCTTAGTGGATTTCATTCCTGGCTTGGTAGCCCCCAGACGTAGGTGTTGTTGATCACCGAACTGGGTTAACAATCCTTGTGTGTTGTTTATTTTCTGATGTTTGTATATTGTTCTTCATTATCCTTGTGTGAGAAGCATAGATCACGTGTCACGACATCCGGTCCAACATCTTAGTGATCTACTTGACCAGAATTTCAATTGGTATCAGAGTAGGCATCCTGCTCTGTATCTTGGTGAGGTTCAGGGACGATACTTTCTGGTTCAATGGATAAAGAAGGAGGAATTTTAAATAGACCACCTATACTTGATGGTTTCAATTATGAATATTGGAAAGTGCGCATGGTGGCATTCATCAAGTCCATGGATGGTAAATCTTGGAAGTCTGTGGTTAAAGGGTGGGATCCACCAAAGACCAAAGACAAGGATGGGAAGATCACTGATGAGCTGAAACCTGAGGAAGACTGGGATGATGAAGATGATAAGCTTGCTCAAGGTAATTCCAAAGCCTTGAATGCCTTGTTCAATGGTGTGGACAAGAACATCTTCAGGCTCATCATGAACTGCATTGTTGCAAAGGATTCCTGGGAAATCTTGAAGACTGCTCATGAAGGAACCTCTCGAGTTAAATCCTCAAGACTTCAACTTCTCACCTCCATGTTTGAGAACTTGAGAATGAAGGAGGATGAGAGTATTCAGGAATTTCATATGAATACTATGGATATTGCCAATACCTCAAGTGATCTTGAAGAAAAGATCTAGAAGCAAAGCTTGTCCAAAAAATTCTGAGATCTCTTCCTAAGAGGTTTAACATGAAGGTGACAGCCATCGAAGAGGCTCAAGATATAAACACCTTGAAGGTAGATGAACTCATGGGTTCCCTACAAAATTTGGAAATGGCTCTGAATGAGAAGACTCAGAAAAAGAAAAGTCTAGCCTTGGTGTCTAATCGTGATGAAGGAAAGGAAAACTCCAAGGAAGAGATGCTAAGGTTGTCGTGTTTCTAGGAAAACAGTACAGTCAGTTACTAAATAAGATAGAGAGAGAGAGTCAAGAGCTGGTGTCAAGACTCAGCCGCTCAACAACCTTAAAAGGAATAATTTTGGAAGGAATCCAATTATAAAGATAAAATTGACAGAGAAAAGGGGATCAAGTGCCTTAAATGTGAGGGATTTGTACACATTAAATTTGAGTGTTCTACCTTCCTCAAGAAAGAAAAGAAAGACTTCTCTACATCCTGGTCTGAAGATGATTCTGCAAGTGATGAAGAATCACCTAAGTAGGTTTCTTCTCTCACAGGAGTGTTTGACTCTGATGTAGAATCAGACATTGGAGATCTCTCACATGATGCTCTAGTCAACTCTTACAGGGAGCTGTACACAAGAAGCACAAAAATATGTCATCTAGGAGAAGATCAACATAAGATTATCATGCTCCTTGAGGTTGAAAGATTGAAGCATCTTGGCATCATCTCTGATCTTCAAGAGGAATTTGCCCTGCTCAACTCCAAACTTGGCAATGTAACCAAAACTGTTAGAATGCTCAACAACAAATCTGATGTGCTAGATGAGATACTGCAATTTAGGAGGAATGCTGGATTTGTCAGAGGGCTTGGATATGATGACCAAGTTGTGATGAGCAAAAGAAGAGATACAGAGTCTTGTTCATCTCAGCTAAACAAGAAAAGACAGAATCAGAAAATGTCACATAGGATGTCCTAACTTCAGTGTAGACATCAAAGACACCCTACAGGCAAAAAGAAACAAGACTAGAAATGCCCTCACTGTGGTAGATATGGGAATATTAAATCCTACTGTTACCAGCTACATGACTATCCCAAGTCTGGTTCTCGATCCAGAAGGATGCAAACTGGCATAAATAGAGAGAAGTAGAGTCCGAAGAATAAGTCTATGGCTCTGATAGCTCATTCCTCTATAAAAGAGTTTTCTGAAGAGAAATGGTACTTTGATAGCGGTTGTTCAAGACACATGACTGGTGTCAAGGACTATTTGGTAAATATAGAACCCCATGCTTCCAACTGTGTCACCTTTGGAGATGGATCCAAAGGAAATATCGAAGGGATTGGAAAATTAGATCATGCTGGGAAACCTAGACTTGACAATGTACTATATGTCAAAGGACTAACCGTTAATCTAATTAGTATCAGTCAACTTTGTGACCAAGGCCTGAAGGTTAACTTCACAAAATCTGAATGTTTGGTTGTCGATGATAAAAATGAAGTTATCATGAGGGGTGCCAGATCAAGAAAAAATTGCTATGTATGGACTCCGCTACAGACAGAGTGCCCTTCAATGTCAATTAGGGAACATCAGAAATTCCCCTCAGAATTGAACATTGATAAATGGGAAATTGGAAGATTAACTAATATGTCACACAGAAAAACCATCTCAAGGATTCAGGACCTTATTCATAAGGTTTCTATGATATATGATCTTAAAGGAAGAAGATGTGCCTATGTGGCCACTATTGACCCAACTACAGAGAGTGATTATCCAGCTACCATGATTAGTCGCTCTTAGTGCACAAGAATGACCCAAATGTCAACAAGGGAAAATGTCACACAAGATGTTGTGACATTCTCCCATGACAACCTGAGCACTCTTGATGTCCTTAAAAATCAGTTTGAGAAGCTGAAGGGTAAATTAAGGCTTTACATAACTAAGGGTCTAAAAAAATTAATTTGTAAGGATACTGGTCAAGAAGGTGTATTTTCCCAACAAATAAAAGGAGGGTTTCAAAATCAATCATTTCAAATCAACTTAAATCGCTCTCACTCTGTTCTCTTCTCCACAATCTCCTCTTTCTCGCGGTTTGAAGAAAAATCCAATCTTGTTCTACCTATGATGTCTCAACAATAATCGTCAAAAGGAGGAGGTATGAAGGAGACCGTTACATCTTTCGGTGTTAGGGCAAAACCTGGGAAGGTGTCTACTAGAGATGCGATCAATGCTATTCCCCTATCTATGGTGTCATGAAAGCCTGAGGAATTCCTTGTAAGAAGGTCTAGGAATCTCCTTCCAGGTAATACTTCTGAAACTATTGATGCCTCTTTTGATCCTAGAAGTAAGAAATAAACTGTTGAAACGGATAAGAGAATAAGGAAAATAGTGGATGAGCAATTAAATTTAGGGGGTAAACAGAATACTGATATGACCATGCCAACCACCTCTGCTCCTGTTGCGGAACCGGAGGAGGTGACTGAACAAAAGGGTGATAGAGATACTGATGAAGGAGATGTAATACAATGTTAGAAGAGAACCTTCACACCCTTGCTGATTCTATTGAGAAAGATGGTGGACCACATAATGGAACATCCTTATCTCTAGAGGAAATACTAGAACAGGCATTAAAGGATACTGTTGAAGAAGTAACTGACAAGGTGATCAATGTTGATGATTTACCTTCTAATGATGAGATCATTGCTAAGAGTCTCAATACTAATGTGGTCAAGAGATTGCAGAGGAGAAAAGGTAAAAGTGTGGATACTAAAAACACTATTATCAGAAGAAAAATTAAATCTGTGGTTGGACCTCAGAAATCCTGGAGCAAGATTGCTGTTGTATCCAAGAAGAGAAAGGCTGAGTCGGACACTGAGTCAGACTATGATGTTACAGAAGATGTCCAGGACATAATACGTTTAAAAGATCCAGTTGGTAAGAAGAAGACTATCGGTATTCCTAAAGTTCCCTTGGATAATATATCTTTCCATGCTCCTGAGTATGTAAACAGATGGCTGTATGTGTACCAAAGAAGAGTAGCATTGGAAATGGAACTAGGGAAGGATGCAATAAAATGCCAAGAAATGGTGAAACTGATTAATGACATAGGAATAACGAGGACAGTCACTAATATTGGATACTGCTCTGATAAGCTGGTAAAGGAATTTGTAGTAAACATTCGTGACAACTGTAATGATGCAACCAGCAAGAAAGTGTATGTCAGAGGAAATGTTGTGACATTTTCCTCCACCGTGATTAATAGGTTTCTGGAAAGATCTGAAGAATCTCAGCCTGAATGTGAAGACACTGATGATCAAATATGTCAAGAGATCACATGCAACACTGTGAAACATTGGCCTAGCAATGGGAAACTTCCAGCTGGGAAACTCAGTGTGAAGTATGCATTTCTGCATAGAATTGGTACTGTCAACTGGGAGCCCACCAACCATACTTCAACCATCTCAGTTGGTCTAGGTAGATTCATTTATATTGTTGGAAAAGGAAGAAAGTTTGACTTTGGAACCTACATCTTTAATCAAATTTTGAAGCAATCTACATCAACTACAAGCAAACTTCCTATATGCTTTCCTTCACTCATTTGTGGGATTATTCTAGATCAGTACCCTAGCAACCTAGTATCTGCAGATCATGCAATGAAAAGGACATCTCCCCTGACTCTGCACTATAAGTTGTTTGTTGGAAGGCATGTCCCAGATATTGCTTCAACATCTGCTCTAGCACCCGTTACTACAAAAGAGGAAACTATAGCCCAGCTAAAGGAAACCTGTAGGAGCTTGATGCTATCATCAAGACTAGTACAGCCAGGAAGGATAAATTGGAACTTCTGATACAAGCGTTGTCTGCTAGTAGAACAAGGACATTGAAGCTGAGACTGGCGATAAACATGTTGCAAGGGAGAACAATGATGAAGTTGAAGAAGATGCTGCTGCTGATGATGGTGATAATGCAGAAGAATATGATGATGACGAAACAGAAGATGACTACTGAAAGTTGTCTTCCCTTTATTTTTAATTTTTTGTTTTGGTTTTGTAAGGGCTTAATGACCAGGATAATTTTCTTTCAGATGGGTGTGTACTTTAATTACTCTATACTGTTTATTTGGTTTTTGAGTTAGTCTTTCTGCCTTTGTCATATTATGGCTAAAAAGGGGGAGTAATAATACTAACTTTACTAACCACTGTTGACTGCTACTAACCATTGAGGGGGAGTAGTGCTTCTTGCAGAAAAAGGTATTGGTTAAGGGGGAGACATATTTTTTGTTTCGCTATTGTTCTGATGGCCTGGTCTCCCTATTCTGAATAATTCTGTCAGCAGGTTAATTGTAGTTAGCCAAAATCTGCCAAAGGGGGAGATTGATGAGACCAAGCCTTTGAGGTTGGCATCAATTTTAGTAAAACTAACTTAACAGAAAGATGTTGGACAAGATGTCCTAACATGTTGAACTGACTGTAGGTTAAGTTGTTAGACAAGATATCCTGTCATGTTGATTCAACATCTTTGTCTGTTACAGTTTGGAATAACTGGGGAATGTGTTTTTGTCCTAGGTGGCATCCGATATTGAGGAATCAGAGATTCTGATTCTAAAAGGAATATGTTGTTTCTAAGTGTGGATACACTTTAGGAAACTTAGGATTGAAGAAACTATTCTAGAGAAGAATAGGTCGCAGATTCTGTGGAGCTGAATTGCTGTGATTCTAAAGCCCAAATCCAGTCCTGTTTAGTGATATAAATAGGATGGATTTAACCTAGAATAGGTACTGAATATACACAACTGTTATTGAGTACTAGGGTTTGTACTTTTGTGAGCCTCTCTTGTATTTTGTGAATACCTGAGTTGGACAGTTTTTATTGAGTTGTAATTGTTTAGTCACAACTGTGATTGAAAGGGAATTGAGAAGGGTCCCATACCTAGGAGTGTCTTAGGTAGAAATCTAGCATGGGTAGTTTCTAGGTGAAGTTGTAAACGGTTGAGTTTAGCTTAGAACCAATTCTGCTTAGTGGATTTCATTCCTGGCTTGGTAACCCCCAGACGTAGGTGTTGTTGATTACCGAACTGGGTTAACAATCCTTGAGTGTCGTTTATTTTCTGCAGTTTGTATTCTGTTCTTCATTATCCTTGTGTCAGAAGCAGAGATCAAGTGGCACGACATCCTATCCGACATCTTAGTGATCTGCTTGACCAGAATTTCAAGAAAAGATAGAGAGAATGCAAAATTGTGTGCAGTGTATTTTGATTTTTTTTTTAATTTCGGGTTGTTTTTTAGGATTACCATTTTCTGGAAAAGCGAAAAGTGAAAATAAAAATAAATGCATGAATTCAGAATGACATTCTTATTTATGATTTGTCGATTCTTGAAACACAAACCCTATAAAACAAAACTCTTTCACTCTGGGCGAAGCGAAGAGGGACATTTACAGAAAAGCAAGCCCTATAAAACACCTTTTTCACCCGGGAAAATTGAAAGGTCAAAACAAAGACGAGACAATTACTTTGATTTATGAATGATATTTAGGACATCGACCGAGAACCAATTGCGACGAACTCCTCTGTGGATCACAAAGTCCAATATTTTTCTTCTAGGATTGTATTCAGTAATGACACTGATTTCTGGCGGAGTTGGATCACTAGAGTCTTCTTCCCATGCAACGTTATCATAAGAGGATTATTCTATTGTATCTTCAATAGTATTTTTATTTTCAAGAGGATCTCCCCATCCTGTTGTCTTGATGTCTTAATATCTGATGCGAGAGCTTTCGGGAGCAGTGTACTTCACTAGAAAGTTGTCGCTTGGCTACCCCAAAGTATCCCAAGTTTTTGAGGGGATGGATCAGTCAACTTCTTCAATGACATTGACCTCAGGAAATGCAAAGTTAATAAATTCTTGTCCTACGATCCTTGCAACTTCATCAATATGATGTTTGGTGTTTTCAGAATCTTCCCGATAAGGTTCCCACGATTCTAAGAGAACTGGTGGATTTTTCTCAAGGTCATTCAACAGATATGCATTCTCTGACTGGCTCTTTTACCCTAAATCCTCCACGTAAGGTTTCCAGATGAGCAAATAATCCATGGGATCATATGAGTTGTAATGAAAGTTGTCTTTCATCAGAGTATATTCTTCCAATGAGTTGGGTGAAGCACGACATCACTCGGGATCGCAATCTTCGTAGATCATTCTGACGTTTGATCTTGGTATATATCTAGGACTTTGATTTGGAGAGAAAAATGGTATGTATGTTTCTTCCTGAGATATATATCCTTCATTGTTGAAATAGGATTTCCACTCTTCATCTGTATCAGAAGAATTATTTTCCTCGATGGTGTGGACTTCCTGAGAAATCGGGTGGAGGAAACCTCCACTGTGGAAGAAATCTTGAATGGGACGAAGGTTTTCATCTTTTTTATGTAGTCTTGGTAAGTTCTGGAGAAAAACCAATACATTTTCTTGTCTTGTTATCAACAGGAATCATAATTTGCCCCCATCCTTTTATGTCACTATTTTTCAATACTTGGAGAGCGTCTTTGTACGAGGAAATCGACGTTCCTTTTTCTTGATGATTCTCATTGCTCACAGAGAGTGCTTGAAATTAAGTTTGTACGACTTCTTCTGGCTCTAAATAAGAGATTGACGATAGATTGCTTACAATTAAAGCATGTTCTCCGCATATTGTGACCAACTTATCGTTCTTGACAAACTTCAGCTTTTGGTGAAGTGTCGAAGTGTCTGCCCCTGCTTCATGTATCCAAGGTCGTCCCAATAAACAGCTGTATGCCGCTCAGATGTCCATGACTTGGAAAATGATTTGGAAAGTATAGGGACCAATGGTTATAGGAAGGTGGACTTCGACGATAATTGTTTTCCTGGATCTGTCAAAAGCTTTGACTATGATCTCATTGCCTCTCATTGGGGTACCTTGAAAAGATAGACGCACCAGAGTTGACCTTGGCATGACGTTCAAGGATGAACCTGTGTCTACCAGTATGCTGGCTAAAGCATTATTCTGGCAATTGACTGTGATATTGAGTGCCATGTTATGATTCTTTCCTTCCTCTGGAAGTTGTTCATCACTAAAACCCAAACTGTTGCAGGAAGTGATGTTGGAAATAATACTGTCAAAGTGACCCACTGTTACATCTTGTTCTACAAAGGCTTGTTCCAAAAATTTCTATAGAGCTTCTCTGTGAGCTTCTGAATTTATCAGGAGAGATAACACGAATATCCGAGAAGGAGTTTGTAATAGTTGATCCACAATGTTGTATTCACTTCTCTAGATGAGTTTTAAAATTTCATCGTTATTTTTCACAGGCCCTGTGCTGCTGGATTGACCAATTTGTTGATTATGATATTCAACTTGAGGTTCATTTTCTTTTGCAAGTTCTCCAACTCCTCTATTGAAGATTCTACTGCTTTGGGTGACTCGACTGATATCAACAATGTTGACAACGGATAGCAGTGGAAATTCTTTTGCATCTTCTATTATGGTTGCACCGTACTTATACGGAATAGCTTTCTCCAACTCGTATGGCATTGGGCCTGGCAGGTAGATGACCAAAGGGGTTGTTTGGGTCATTCGACTGTCAAAAGTAACCTCAATCGGTTATAGCTTGGGAATATTGGAGAGTTTTCCACTGTCGAAAGGGATTCCCGAGTGCTTTGGCTCGTTGAGCAGAGGGATTATGGTGAAGACGTCCTCGTCAATTCCATAATTAACAGGCTCTCTTTCATTGAAAACCGTGATGGTTCTTTTATCCAACAGCTCTTGAATCTCCTTTTGGACAAGGAGGCAACCATGTCGACTCTTGCGGCATTTTCTGCAAGCCGAATGATCGTGGTGATTCGGACCAAAATAATCAAGTCCACACAGGCATTTGTGAAATTTGACCAATGATATTTCAATGTTTTTAATGTCATAAAATGCGTGCTGCCCTGGGCAACCTTGCACCATATAGATGGACTGAGAATTTAGGCATAGTTCGGTTTCCCCTTGGTCCACTTGATTTTGGAGAGCTGCTCGCACGATGTAGCACCCTTGGCTATTGTATGAACATATTCGACAGCATTCATAATTGTGAGGTGGCACCCGGCCGTATCCGCTCTGTATGCAGTGCATCTTCACCAAATCCGTTTCTAGTAAGCGGATGTCACAACTTTGGTGTCTATCTGGATTTCCATTGGTTATGCTAACTTGATGTGTGTTTTTATCCTGGTAGACTGGAAGCCACCAATGGTCCAATAGATGTTGAAGATTTCTTTGTACAAGTGCGCAACCTTGATCGTTTTCGGAGCAATCTTTGCAGTCCTGATAATTATGGGCCGACAGATTACTGAGCCTGACTTGCTTGGCATGTAATTCCACCAAGCTGGTATTCATTAAAAGAATGTCGAAAATCTGAACCATGTTGACCTGGTTATTATTCCTTCCATGGTAGTCTTGGATCCATCCTAGATCCATTTGACGCTGAAGGGTTTCTTGTACAAAAGAACATCCTTTATTGTCCTTTGAATAAATTTGGCAAGCGTTGTAGTCGTGTAGCGGTAAATTGTGGTACTGACTTTGTCTTGAGTGCATTGCAACTAGATTGACATTCATTGCATGAATATCATGATTTTGAACAATGTCTGGATATTGATAGGCCATATTTATTCCACGAATCCTGTGATCTTGGATTTAGCCTAGATCCATCTGCTCTTGAAGAGCTGCTTGTACAATGATGCACCCTTAATTATTCTTAGAACAAATGTCGTATTGATGATAATTGTGATATGGCACGTGGCCATACCCGCTTTGCCTGCAATGCATTTTTACCATATTTGTTCCTAGTAGGCGTACATCGTGAATTTGATAACTGTTGCCAGATCCTTCATCTACCAAGTTTACTGAAGCTTTTTCATGTTGTGGCAACGGGTTTGTTTGAACATTTGGGTTCTGTCATACCCAACATTTTGACCACTAAGATTTCCGATCATTGGGCAAATCATCATCACAATATGGATGAATTATCATACCTCATCAGTCTCCCCAAAGATGGGTGAGCATTCACTACTATAAAAAATTAGGGTTTCAAGCCCTCTCTGAGCCTTAGACAAAGGATCAATCAAGATTTGACATGATCTTCAAACTTGTCTAACCTCTCAAACATCCACAATGGATCAAAAGGACTCCCACAGCAAGAATCAAGCACAAGGTTGCAGTATTCTAAGTGGATCAAGCCTCAAGATCGCCAGTGTCACCAAATTAGGGTTTTGGTCGACTGGGGCCTCCAGATGGAAATTTTCCTCTGGGCATGAGCCAATGCTTCAAAGCATAACCTAATATGATCCATGGAACCTCATGGACCCAATCATCAAGTCAATTTAGCCTCAGGGGATGCATTCACTAAAAATCAGGAATTAGGGTTTCTTGACCTAATTCACCCCTAAGTTGACTTTTGGGACAAATCATGAGCCAAGACCTCAAAATATAATTTGAGGGTCTCTAATACACCACATTGATCCATTTGCAACAATGGATTGGTCCAAGAAGCTTGATTAACAAGTTTCAAATTCATCAGAACCACAATTAGGGTTTCGCGGAAAAAGTCAACTGTACCTTTGACTTTTGACCCAGGCATGCCCCAAACCTTGGGACATGATTCAATACACCCTATAACACCTATGAAATCAATCCAGCAAGTTTGATTTAGCTCAAGGACTTGATTTCATAGAGGATCGAACAGTTTGGAATTCATCTGACAAAAAGTCAACTGTGCACAAAAGTCAACTTTGACTTTTTGAGATTTTTCACAATTATGGTTCTTTGACCCTAAAATGATGTTAATGTGTGATTGGAATCATCATTCATCAAGAAAAATCAAGAAAAGTGGGATAACTTGTAAAAGGGGTAACCATAAAAAACTTAGAAATTTTTAAAGTTATGGAACAAAGTGGTTAGGGTACCAGCTTCCAAGGATCATAACTTGAGATCCAAGCAACCATTTGGTATGATCCAAAGATGGATTTGTAGCTCTCATGGCATACTTTAAAAGTGTCAACTACACCTCATTCCAATTCTCCATGGATTTTAAGTTATGGAATGGCCAAAATCACAAAAAGTGAAAATGTCACTTTTTTCCAACACTTTGTGAAATTTTCACTAAGTCAGAATCTGCCTTCACTTTTTTCCAAATGTAGAGGCATTTTTCACTTGGATCCAAAAGGTATCAAAATAAACTATGATCACACATATGTTGTATCATATGAGAGCTTTTCAAAATGGCAAAGAACCCTATGAAAATCCACTTGGGCCATGAGATATAACCATGCCAATGTGCCTTGCTGCAAACTATCATGGCAAGGCAGATTTGTGCACTTTGCTCGATTTGCCCAATTTTTGCAAATCACCAACAAGTCTATCCATCTGACCACCTCAGGGGGAGACCAAGGAGGGACAAACACTGATCCATCAGCCTCCCAAGTCCTTGGAACCAAAAATAGCATGCTAAACCTAGAAATCCCTAAAGAGGGGACAAGACTCCAATTTTGTTTTGGAGCATTCAATGGATGCACCAAGATGGCATGGACTGAGCCATTTCTAACCGAATTCAGTCAAGACATATCCAAGACCAAGGGAACCAGCAGCCTGTGCCCTAACCTCTAGTCAATGGCTAGAGGAGACTTGGATTCCCATTGATCAACATTGGCCAAACCTCTGCTGCAGTTGCCATTCACTATTGCAGCCAAAAAAAACTTGCTATACTATAAATAGAGCTCATTTGTGATCAGTTTGAGTACACCAAAGCCATCAAACAAATGCTTTCCTCAGTATCACCTTCTCAATTCCAAATTTGCCTTCCAAAGCAAGTCACTATCGGGTTTTGAGTTTGAGATCAATTCCAACCAAACCAATCACACACACACCTCATAAACATCATATAGAAGTGATCCAAACTCTCACAAGTGACCTGTAACACCAAAATCACAAAGTCCCCTCTCAAAACCTCAAAATAGGGCCTTTTCGCATTTTTCAAGCCATGTCTTGATTCAGTCACTTTCCAAACTAGATAAAACCTCAAACACACTCCAAATATCATCCTTGAACTATCCCAAATGGTTTCATACATCTGGAACACCATTTGAGAAAGTTGCTATTTTGGCCACTTTTGCCCCTTTTGCAAGAAAGGGCCAGTTTCCATTCCTGAGGTTTCCAGCTGATTCCAATCATCCTAAAAGCTTCTAAGGGATCATTTGAGATTGTTCAAAGCATCAAAACATTTCTGGAACAAAGCACTTGGCAGATTGCCCAAAAAGCTCCTAAACAGGTAAGCATCTCAACTTGAACTCTTTAAAATATGCCTTGCTTTGAGGTCCACTGATCATGCATCTCTTATACATGTTATATGTGTTGTGTTTGAACCAATTCATCATGTAATTCATGCCTGTACCAAGAGGTAGCACAAAAAATGCAAGTTATGGCCTATTTCAAAACCACTATCGGGTTTTGAGGAGGGTTTATTTTCTGAAAAAACCACCACCACCATTGGATTCCTTGTGAAATTCTAGGCCAGATGCATATAAATTTTGTCTCCATCTATGGAGAAATGAGAAAGTTATGGCCTTCACGTTTCTCACCAAAATCTTGCCTTGCCTTGCCTTGGGCCAGGCCAAAAAACAAGGCAAACCTTGTATATTTGTGGTTGTGTTCCAATACACGGATGTATCACCACCCCAGTGGCGAGGCACGCATGCTACACACAAGAGGTCTGGGGTTCGAATCCCCTTCACCCCAGATCCTCTTTTTTACTACTTTTTCATATTTTATTATTTTTCTTATTATTTTTAATGATTTGAAAAATTAATAACTCCCTCAATTTTAATTATTTTTGATTGGTTCTTTTTGCAAAAAATCACAAAAATGTTGAAATATTTTATTCCACAAAAAAATCAAGTTTATATAATTAGTATTTTTGTGAATAAATTCATTTTTAATTACTTTTAAACATTTTAAAAGTGAATATTTACCTTGAAAATTAAAACCAAATGAGTTTTAATTCATCTTGTGATTAAAACCTCATTTTTCAAACCTTAAACAAAAATCACAAGTGGTTTATTCAAACTCATTTGGCATTTTTATCATTTTTATTGATTTTCTTTAAATATTTACTTTTTAAGGAAAACAAAATTAGGGTTTCTTTGATTTCAACCCTCATCAATCATTTTCAAAACATTTTGGGCCTCTTAGTAGAGTGTAAGACCCAATCCTTTGTAAATACAAACCATTTTTTGGGTCTCAGATGTTGTATAAGTCCCGTTGTACTTTTAAAATCACGGCGCGATCTTCGCCTTTTAAAACAAAACCCTGGGCCTCTCCTTGAGCTATAAGACCCATTCCTTAAAATAAACCTTTGGGCCTCTAATAGAGTGTAAGACCCAATCCCCCTTGAAAACCAAAACATTTTTGGGCCTCAATAATTGTATAAGACCCACTGCGTTTTCAAAAACCTCAGCGCGATCGCCATTTCAAAAACGGAAAAACTTTTGGGCCTACCCTCGTGTTATAAGCCCCATTTCCTTTCTTTAAAACCTTTGGGCCTCTAAGAGAGTGTAAGACCCAACCCCCTTGTGCATAAAAACTTTGTGGGCCTCACATATTGTATAAGTCTCTCTGTACAGTTTTCAAAACAACGGAGCGATCATCGTTAAAACTTGGGCCTCTCCTTGAGCTGTAAGCCCCAACAAACTTTTCAAAGCACTTTCTCCTTTAATTTTGAATATAATATTGTTATCAAAGCTTTCTTTGTTGAACAACTAACAAAACAGCATGGAAGCTCTACAACGGGTAAGTGTTTATCCGCTTTCATTTATCGCTTTCATATGTATATAACTGTATTGTGGGGATGCTTCACTGTAAGACTTCTTTCACATCCTTTTTATATACTTGTCAAATATCAACTGTATAATACTAGTATAGTTATTTATAGTTTTCCCTGGCAACTACGTCTAGCACTAGGTAAAGCCTTGTTGGTCACTCTTAAATACAGTCAAAACTAGACCCCCCATAGGATTCCAGATACAGTCTTCCCTTCTCTTGGGGTTAAACAATATGGAACAAAGAGAAAGGCAGTATTCTCGATGAACCTTTTCTCAGACTGTCACTCTTAGAAATTGTCAAAGAAACTCTACTCCCCAGAGTTGATCTATTCTCTGTGAATAGCATCTCTTGAGTTTCTTCCAAATTCAAGAACCTTCCTGGCTTGATCTATTCTCTGTGAATAGCATGTCTTGAACTTCTCTTGGCTTGGGGACCCACAGGCTTCCTAAAAGCATCCCCGCCTCCTCTTGGGTGTTGTACAAGGACCCTTCGACTTCTTAGAAATTCTCATGTCTTCTCTTGGGCTTAATACAAGGACCCTGACAACCTCTTAAAGGTATAAGATAGAACTAAGTCATCCTTTGCTAGAGCAGTCTTTCCAGCGTCAAAACTCCGGCCGTTGTGGGGTTGATACCCATCCCTTAATACCGGTGCCTCCTCTTGGGCATTGTACAAAAGATAAAACTCTAGAATTGGACAGTCTAAGACCTTTGAGTCTCAAAGAAATTCTCAAGTTCCCTTCAAACATAGGCAGAAACCCGGTCTCTCTCATGAGAGTTCCCTATTCTTGGACTCGCTTCAGGATCTCCAGAATCCACGGAGGTAAGGTAACTTCCTCTTGGGATTTGTACAATGACTCTCCCCAGCGGAGTTAACCTTTTCAGACTCTCTTATTGAGTCAGTCTCCCTTTTAGCCTCTATCTCGGGCTTCGTATGAGATACTAAAACACTCTCTTGTTGAGTATAAAAGACTCTCTTGTTGAGTCAATTTCTCTTTAGCCTCTATCTCGGGCTTCGTATGAGACAACAAAACAATCTCTTGTTGAGTATAAAAGACTCTCTTGTTGAGTCAATCCTCTTTTAGCCTCTATCTCGGGCTTTGTACGAGATACTAAAACACTCTCTTGTTGAGTATAAAAGACTCTCTTGTTGAGTCACTTCCCTTTTAGCCTCTATCTCAGGCTTCATATGAGATACTAAAACACTCTCTTGTTGAGTAAATCTCCCTTTAGCCTCTATCTCGGGCTTCGTACGAGACATCAAGTCACTCTCTTGTTGAGTATAAAAGACTCTCTTGTTGAGTCAAAACCTTTTAGCCTCCGTCTTGGGCTTCATACAAGACACATAAAAGTACTCTCTTGTTGAGTCAGTCACTTGTTTGCACCCTCTTGTTGGGTCAATCGTCTCCTCTTAGGCTTTGTATAAGGAAAACCTCGGTTGAGTCAATTAACCTTTTGGCATCAAATCTGTGCCTTGCTCACAGCATACAAACATCAACAACTCCTCTTTAGAGATGACAAATTCTCTCTCATCCAAAACCCTTTAGCTTCACATCTTGGGCTTTGAACAAGATACAAAACTCCTTTAGCTTCATGTCTTGGGCTTTGAACAAGACACCAAAATGACCTTTTTCCTCCCATAGAATAGGAGGAACTACGATCGCTCTAATTTCCCTGTTTCATTAAACGGGAATACGTAGGCATAAGATTGTAAAATCTTAGCGAGCATACTAATCAAAAACCCAAAATCCAGTACCTTCAAATATCAACCCAAAAGCACAAAATCCTAACATCTTGCCAAAAACCTCGCAAATGGTCCAGACATTCTATTCTTAACAAAATAACTGAAGAGGGGCCCACATCTTAATAGCATCTGTAAACCAACAGTTTTGATTGTTTAACCTCAGTTTGCGAGCTAGGTTAATTGGAGACATTTATTTCCCTTCCTTAATCAGCTCAATAGGATAAAAAATGAATCGAACTGTAGTACCCGAGCGATAGTACTTCAAGACCACAAAAATTTTGCTACAGGTTCGTATCTTTAAAAGATAAAACTCCATTTTTGACGAGCCTTTGTACGTCACATTTGAAGCTGAGGCAGTTCTCAATGCTATGCCCCGATCCTCTTTGATGATAAAGGCAAGATTGATCAACCTTGAACCAATAAGGGGGATTGTCCGATACTATGAGAGGAGTCCTGGTTTGAACGTGCCCCTTTTCTAGAAAAAGTGGGAATAGTTCTTCATATAACATTGGTATGGGGTCAAATCCTGACGATCGTGGAAAACGATTGTTGTTATTGTATTACGGGTGAGCCTACTGAAGAGGCGGTTGCTGCCTTTGCTGATACGGTTGTTGATTTGGCTGCCTCTGAGCAACCTATGGTTGATATGTTGGGATCGACACTGGACTGACAACAGGAGATACTGTTGCTACCTGTCGAGGTTGATACCTTCGCCTTTACTTACTCTGCGAGATATTACTAATATCCTATTCTTTCTTCTTTTGGAAAGCACTCCCATATATTTTACTACTACTAGATGGTTTTGAGTTCTTAACTAATCGACCTTCTCAGACTACTTCCTCAAGGCGTACCCCCATGTTTACCATCTTGGTAAAGTCACTAGGTGCACTGGCGACCATCCGGTCATAATAAAATGAGCTTAATGTTTTCAAGAAGATTTTCATCATTTCTTTCTCCACAAGAGGAGGACAAATCTGGGCGGCGATTTAACGCCATCTTTGAGCGTACTCCTTGAAGGTTTCTTTATCTTTTTGGGATATAACTCTGAGTTGATCTCTGTCGGGTGCCATATCCAAGTTATATTTGTACTGCTGAACAAAAGCTTCCCCAAGATCTCTGAAAGTACTGATTTTGGTACGGTTTAATCCCATGTACCACTTTAGCGCGACATCGGTTAAACTATCTTGAAAGTAATGGATTAGTAACTATTGGTTTTCTGTCTAGGTAGACATCTTCCGGGCGTACATTACTAAGTGAATTTGAGGGAAAGAATTGCCTTTGTACTTCTCAAAGTCGGGCACCTTAAACTTATGCGGTATTTTGACATTTGGGACCAAACAGAGGTCGGAGGCATCTTTGCCAAAAAAGTCTTGTCCGCGAATGACATGCAGTTCTTTCTGCATTTCCAAGAACCGTTCTTGTAATTCATCCATTCTTTCATAAACTTCTTCATCTTTGCCAGGGGTGGCATGAAGGATCTGTTCCTCTGGGATAGTATGTATCACAGGTTGTGGTATAAACATTACTGCAGCAACTCTTGGCACTTCGATGACCTGAAGTTTGTAACCTTTCGGGTTCAGGAGTCTCTGTCATAGTCCTTTCATCTTCGTTCACCTGGAGTGTGTAACCTTCAGGTCTGGAGGTTCTGGTTGTGGCTCCCAGGTCTTCAGTGACCGGTGGGATATACCCCTCAGGTATGAAATTGAAAGGCATGCCCCAGGGAAAACATTTAGGCATGTTGTACTGAGGAAGATTGACGAGTATCTCAAACGGTGGTGTAGACACAATTTCTGAGATTGCCGTCTTTTGAGATGGTTGATCATGAGCTGCTGCCAGGGATTCAATCATGTTGTTGAGTCTTTCCAGACTTTCCTTCAGATTGTTGAATTCCTCTCTTAGCTCTCTGTTTTCCTCCTCAAGATCGTCCATTTTCTTTTGCCGATTGGCCAGAGTATTGTACGATTGAGACAGTTTGACTCTAAAGTGCGACACGTGTGTGAGACTTTGTGACAAAGATGTGTAAAGTAAGAATGATGAATGCTATGCAAAGAATGAGAATGATATTTTTGTTTTCAAAAGAACTTTTAACATTTGTATTGCAAATATCATACAGCGGTGGAAACCTTTTATAGAATTCAAAGGATTAGAATATCTTACAGGGAAAAGTACATTGTTTTACAAAGTACAGGAAGGAAAACTAGGCCTATGAACCCTAAGTAATTTCTGACAAAGGTCCAGATACTGGCTACTGATCCCCCTTTCTCTTCTTTGATCGGGTCTCCTCAACTGTTGTCGGGTCGATGATCCTTTGCCAGGTGAAAAGAGAGAGCAAACTCCTTCGTTCCTCTTGACTTTTTAAAGCATGCTGCTCTAGTATTTCAATCAGAGCATCTTTCTCCTTTAGTAACTCTTGAATCTTTGTGCACTCTAAGCTGACAATCTGATTCTTATTCTTCCAAGAGTTCTTCTCACGTTGAGTTTTGTTAAAAGTGACCTGCAGTATCTGGGTGTCACTCATGAAGTAGAGGATAGATTCTTTTAAGGGAGATAGTTCTTGACGAGGGTATGGCATTTTTAACTTGAGAGCCCTAGTTTGTATCCATTGGAGATAAGTCTCTGCGGAGATGCAATTTGCTTTTTCCATAGACTCTCTTCCTCTCTTATGAACATGATTCCAGGCATGCAAAATTTCTTCCTTGAGTGCTCTGTCATTTTCTCCTTCCTTGAAGAAAAGACCTTCCTGATTAATGTTGTAAGGTACGTCCTTCATCGGGTATCCAAGCTGACGACGAGCTAAAACTGGGTGATAATTGATCTCTCCTTTAGTACTAATGAGGGGTACATTGGGGAAACTTCCACATTTGTCAATGATCTTTATCCCGTCATAGACTTGATTGTACCAATCTATGTTAGAATGGGTGAGAGACATAATATTTTGCGACCATCGCATACCACTTTTGAGATCCCAATAAGCAGCAGATTTGGGTAAGTGGGAAATAAACCATTTGCAGAGTAATGGTACATGGCATGTAATCATCCCTCCGATGTACAAGTTCCTTAAATGCACTGAGTGTTAAGCATCTGCCAGCAAAGTTGGGACTGGGTTCCCAATTTAGAATATCTTGATATCGTTTATGTCGACGAAATTTTCAATGTTAGTGAAAAGGAATAATCCATAAGTGAGCAGAACAAAGTTATCCTCAAAGGCAACTATGTTTCCTATGCTGGCAAAGTATATGGATTTTTCCAATAGAAACTTAGCTGGTAGACCTTGAATTCCTCCCTTGGTAGTCATGTGGGTTTTGATATCTAATATTTCCAAAGAGGTGACTCTGGAAATGATTTGATCTTTAGGAATTTCTTCCAGTCCTGAGAATGGATCCTGATCAGTGATAGGTAAATCAATGAAATGAGAGTACTCTTCCAATATTGGTGTGAGCTGATAATCTGGAAATGTGAAGCAATGGTACACCAGATCATAAAAATGAACTAATGTAGATAGGACTCCTTCCACCATGTTGAATTTCAAAAGAGACAAAAGTCCTCCGTACTTAGCTCTGAAAGCTTCTGGATTAGTAATCAACCTTCCCAATCATCTCAGGTCTTCAAGTTTTGGATTTCTGAAGGTGTACTTCTGATTTTTCTACTACCAAAATCCATAACGCGGTTTTTGATATCTGCAACACCCTCTTTTTTAGTTCTTTTGAAAATTTTTTGAGAAAATATTTTTTTTGAAATTTTTTTTATGAATGCATGAATGCAGCAAACACAAATATATGAAAACATGGGTTTAAGGGTTTATCGTTACGAGCATGAGGCCATGGGTCTACCCATCCCAAAGGTATGTACTAGGTGTTCTTTTTGTACCTGTAGAACGGGTTCTAACAAGGTTCCCAAAATCATTGACCCCTCTTAAGAATATTACCAGCAAACTGACTGACTTATGAGAGCTGTAATATTCCTAAAATGAATCTCATTCGAGTGTAGTATCGTGTATCAACTATTCTAGATAGTCACCGTACTACGTCTTAAAATTGGCCAAGGTTAAGTGTTTTACTAATCCTCAGTTTCACGGGTGCCTAGTGGAAAAAGTAATGTTTTCACGACTTGCTCGTTTAACATCAGTAATTCCAAAAGGGTACCTCCACTGATTTGGTGGACTTTCAGGTTAGCTTGGTCGGGATTCACTCCCTATAATCCTTCTTGAGTCTGCCACCTCCTATCTTAAAATATTCTCTCAAGCCCTCTAAGGAATTTTTGACTCACCACATGTGTATTAATCACATTCCCAGATGACAGTAAATTAAACAAGTATGGCAGATAAGTAGATAATATGATGGAAAACAATAAATGATATCAAATGAGAAAGAAAATAAAATAGTAAAAACATGCAATGCAAGGCTTAACCCTCCTAGAAAGAGAATAAAAGTCCCCAGCAGAGTCACCATTTTTCTGTAGCTTGATTTTTGTGACGCGACCACTACCGCATTTAGTGCTACTTTCTAATTTATGTATTTATCCTATAAAGCTTAAAAGGAAGGGGAAGATATCTCAAACTAACCCTGTGTGCAAATTTTTTCCTTAACAAATGCGAAGAGATCGGGGATCGGGGGTTAGTTATACAAAGGGAAGCTGTTAACACCCAGAGTATCTATAGTAATCTATAGGAACCTTTATTTGCATATGTTTCTACTGTTGAATTGCTTGGTTGCTTAAATCCATTTACTGTTGAATAGGGAAAGTTTCTCCTTTGTGAAGGTTGAGGAAATGTTTTTGTTGTTTTTGGGTTTATTATTGTTTTTGAGAAGGTACTGGACCTAAAGTTTTTGATTAGTGCTCTCGCTAAGATTTCACAATCTTATGCATACGTATTCCCATAAAGAGACCTCGGGAAATCAGAGCGTTCGTAGTTCCTCCTATTCTATGGGAGGAAATTTGTTTGGTGTCTTGTTCAAAGCCCAAGATTGAAGCTAAAAGAGTATTTGTGTCTTGTTTAAAGCCCAAGATTGAAGCTAAAAGAGTGTTTGTGTCTTGTTCAAAGCCCAAGATTGAAGCTAAAGGAGTGTTTCTGTCTTGTTCAAAGCCAAAGATTAAAGCTAAAGGTTTGACTGAGAGAGAGAATTTGTCATCTCTGTAGGGAGATATCTCACCTATTCATCACAAGCATTTGAGGAATTGATTATAAGGGAAGTTGATTTAACTGGGATGTGTGGAACCCAGCAATGCCACATCTTCCTTTATAAGTCTTTACTTGCTAAGAGAGGGACATTGACTTGGATGTGTAGAATCCAGAGGTTTTCCACTTACATCACTTAGATAGAAAAGAAATTTAGCCATGATAAGGGACGAACTCCAGCTTGGATTTTGAATTAACAAGTGTGCCACTTACATCAATTATCTTGAAAGGGTTTTAATTGTTTATTTTGAAATGTGATGTATAGAGGAAATATCCTCCTACAGAGAGGACTCATGGTCTTTTCTATGGGGATGATGAATTTTGTGCCTTGATCAAAGCCTAAGGTTGAAGCTAAAAATTGAAAACTGACACAACTGAGGGAATAATATATCTGTCTTGTATAAAGCCCAAGATTGAGGCTGACTGGGAAAATCATTTTATGAAGCCTAAGAGGAGGCTGACTGGTGAAAATCATTATATGAAGGCTAAGAGGAGGCTGACTCTTGCTGAGGATTTATTCAAATCCAGGAGAAGGTCTAAGCTATTTTGAGGAACCAAAAGGGAAACTAACTCTTGCTGGGGATTAGAGAAGAGTTGAATTATTAGATGCCACAAGGCTTTGATTCTTTTGGGGATTTGTTGATGGTAACATGGTTCTGGCTGGGGATTTTAAAGTGAAAACCAAACCTTGTTGAGGATCAAAAGAGACTTAAAAGGATAAGCTTGAATGCCTTAAAGGTTTTGACTCTCCTGGGAATTAGTGTATTGATAGAGATGACCAAGATCTATCCTATGCATTTAGGAAGCCTGAGGGTCCTTGTATAAAGCCTAAGAGGAGGCTAACTGTTGAGACTTCCAAGTCTAGGAGGAGTTCAAGAAAGGTTTCACCAGGAAATAATCCTTTCTTTGCTGAACTGTTCCAGGGTTAAAGGGATTAAAGAAGAGGTTTCACCGGGAAATAATCCTCTCTTTATTGAACTGTTTCAAGGTTGAAATAAATTGAACCAAGCCCAAGAGGAGGCTATCTTCTGGGGAGATTCATTGTATGATGCCCAAGAGGAGGCAATAATGCTTGGATAAAGCCCAAGAGGAGGCTAACTGTATTCCTTGGTACAGGGGGAACTAGTTATTTGAACTAAGTTATACTGATTGAAAGGATCATATTGTTTGAACTAGTCTAAACTGAGGATGATTTAAATGTTAAGAGGAACTTAACAAAATATGCACAAGTGTATATATAGACATATGAATGAATTGAGAAAGGTGGTGGGTCTTATTCTCTGGATAGAAGCCAAAGTGTATTGTGATTGATCAGATGTTTTCTTCAAGATTGGATTAGGGTTTTGAAGAAATTTAAGAAAGTTTTGAATTTTGAAAATGACTTGATCTTAAGTAGGAGAGGAGCAAAGGTGTTGGGTCTTACACTCTAAATAGATGCCCATGTGATTATTTGTATCTTGTATAAATCCCGTGATGAATGAGGCTAAAAGATTTTCTATTTACAAAAAGGGTGTTGGGTCTTACACTCTATCAGAGGCCCAAGATGATTGTTTAAAACAAAGTTTATGTACAAAGGGATGGGACTTACACTCCTAACAGAGGCCCAAAGACTGTTGTGAAAACATTGATCGCACCGTGATTTTGAAAAGTACGATGGGACTTATACAATAACAGAGGCCCATGAACTGGTTTATTTACAAAAAGGGTTGGGTCTTACATTCTAATAGAGGCCCATGAAGTGTTAAAATGAAGTTTTGAAAGATTGAATCAAAACAAAACCCTAATTTCATATTTTAAGATAATTTTCAAAGAAAAATCAATAAAAATGTATTATTTATCAAATAAAACCATTAATCATGTTATAAATAATGATTAAGGTTTTTGGAAAAGGTATTTTATCCACATGAATATTTAAAATCATTTTGGTTTTAAAAATCAAGAAAAAGAAATCATTTTAAAAAACATTTAAAATAATTTAAAATAATATACATGTTGATACACGATTGATACATTGCAATTGATTTAGGGAAAACATTCTATATAAGTGCAGAAACATGTTGGTAACTTGAAATATAAAAAATGATTCATGTTTCATGAAGTTTGAGAAGTTTAGACTTACCTGTGCAAGAGGAATTCGAATCCTCAGTCGTAGGTTTTACAGATGTGAAATGATGACCTGGACAGCTTCCCTAGACCTCAAGGAATGTGTTGATGTGCTTGGAATGGTTTGAAACCTTCTGGCTTGATGGGCTCGAATACAACTTCAGCTGGCTTGGAGTGAGATGTGATCTTGATGAATTTGATGTTACAGATGTTGTTCAAGAATTCGGATCACTCATATATGATGTATGTGAGGTGTTTGCATCATTGGTTTGGATTAAATTGCTTTCTATTTGAAAATTCAATTATCACTTCTTAAGGTTTTGGAATTTTAAAGTGAAGAGTGAAATGAGAGAAAACATGTGTTATGATGTTTTGGGGTGGTCTAAACAATCAGAAATGGCTCCTATTTATAAGAGGAGAAATTTGTTTTTGGAGAAAAAGTGAATGGATGAAGGATAACTCTATTACCCAATGAATATGGCTATGTAGCATGACTTGAATGCTAAAGTACTCTAAGTCTCCTCTCGCATAGCTATATCTTGGCTCAATTCAATTTTTGCAGGTTTGAACACTCATGGCTTTGGACTGAGTCTTGGCTGATTTGTGCTTGCTTCATACCAATTCAATGCATCACTTTAATGCAATTTGCCAAAACTTAAGTTCCATGGCTTTTCATCATGATTCTCACATGCTAAGAGATAAACCCTTGACTGTTTGGCCTTATAGTTCAGATTCCTCATCATTTATGTTGATATTAGACAGAAATCCAATGATACAAGTGTCCAAAATTGGATTAAGAAATCGTGGGATGCAAGTTATGTGTCAATGTTGTTAAAACCAGTTTGTGTCAAGGCATGTTGTGAGGTTTATAACTTATTGCTCAAGTTGAATCAATGGATGTTCTTGTATTCTTTGGAAAGCTTGTATATCATACTTCAACTTTGATGTTTACATTTGGTATTGATTCCTCTTGGATCATAACGAAAAATACCTCCAAGGTTGGACAAAACATGAGACAGATTCTGCCTAAAAAATTCTAAGTGTCAAAGTTCAAAAAATGGGAAAAAATGGTTGCTTGGATCACAAGTTATGGCCTTGTAAAGTTGGGTAAAAACCATTATTTTCCATAACTTAGTGAAATTTTAAGTTTCTCAAGGTTGCCCTTTTTGCAAGTAACCTCAATTTCTCATGATCCAAATCACAAGTTAACATTGTTTTTGACTCAAAAAAGCCATGTTTGCCAAAAAATCCTAAAAGTCAAACTTGTTTTTAATCACAGTTGACTTTTTATATTAGATGAAACTTGAGCTTTGTGGTCCTTTATGAAATCAAGTCCTTGGGCTAAGTTGAACTTAATGGATGGATTCCAAAGGTGTTTTTGAGTGTCTTGAATCATGTGCCAAGGTTTGACATCAAGCTTTGCCCAAAAGTCAAAGGTATGGTTGACTTTTTCCCAGAAACCCTAGTTTGTTGTCCAGATGGATTTGAATTCTTATATTGCTTATGAATCAAGTTCTTTGAATCAATCCAATCTTGTGAGTGGATCAATATGATGTATTTGAGGTCCTTAAAGCATATCTTGAAGTTGTAGATCATGCCTTGCTCCAAAAGTCAACTTAGGGACTGAATTAGGTCAAAACCCTAATTCATGATTCTTGATAGATGCATCCCCTGAGACTAGTTTGAACTTATGAATGGACTCATGAGGTTCTTTTGAGCTTTTTGAATCTTATTTTGAAGTATTGGCTCATGCCCAGATGAAAATTTCTCTTTGGAGGCTTTGGTCAACCAAAACCCTAATTTGGTGACACTGATGATCTTGAAGCTTGATCAACTTGAAATGTTGCAATCTTGTGCTTGATTCTTGGTGAAGGAAACCTCTTGATCCTTCCTGGATGATTAAGGGGTTTGACAAGTTGAAGATCATGTCAATTCTTAATTGATTCTTTGCCGTAATGCTCTGAGAGAGCTTTAAAACCCTAATTCTTGGTTAAGGTGAATACTCAACAATCTTTGAGAGGATTAGGTAAATCCAAATTGTGGTGATGGCTTGCACAATGATGTGAAGTCTTATGGTCAAAATTTAGGGTATGAAACTGATGAATGCTTAGATGTTGTAACATCCTTGTTTATATGTGTTTACCTTGGTTATTACCATGTTCATTTGTGACTTTATTAAGTCTTGAATGTTGTTATATCTTTGGTTAATGTTGATACCTTGATCTTTTGTGACTTTGTCAAGTTTTGTTTTAGATGTTGTCACGTCTATCTTTGTGTCTTAGTTGTCACCATGTGTATTTGAACGTTGTCTTACCCTATATGATTCCTTGATTAACATCAAGTTTGAATGTTACCTTGTCACTTATAATTGATATCATGTTTGAATATCATATTTGTTCATCTCATCCATATTCACTCATATTGCTCATGCTTACTTTAACTTTGATAAGTTATCCCCAAGTAATGTTAGCTTGTTAGCCTTCATCCTTCTTTCTTCTCTTTTGTTACCAAATCAAAAGGAAAGATCTTTTCTTGTTGACTTTATGTCATAGGTAGCTTAGCCTTACCTCAACTTCCCTTGTGACTTTGTTAAGCCATCACCTTTTTTCAACTTAGCCTTAGGTTAGAGTTTGTAAACTCTATGTAAGTGTTATTGTTATAAACACTTACCATCCCCCTTGGAACCTTGATCATAATCAAGTGTTCTTCACCCTTGTTAAAGTGAACTACGATTGCTCTGATTCCATCCTAGTTAGGATACGTAAGCACAAGACCGCGATGTTTTAGCGAGCATACTTAGTAAAACCTCTAGGTCATTCCCCATAGAACATTCCCAATCAATAGCAAACAAACAAAAACATAAATAAAATAAGAGGTTCCTATAGAATACTATAGATATTTAGGGTGTTAATACCTTCCCTTAGTATAATCAACCCTGAACCTTTAGATCTCTTTGCATTAGTGTTACATTGCACAATTAGGGTTTTATTCGATCTTTAACCCTTTCCTTTGGATAAATTAAAGTTTAGTGGTAAACATTCAATGTTTTGTGATTCAAGTTCATATAATAGCTTGATATTTGATTCTCACCGCAACAAATAATCTTCTTAATATTCTTATTCGGAGCTTTAACAACCTCATTCATATTAGGTGTGTAAGGAGAAGAATTGTGATGCTCGATCTGTAGCGTCAGTTTTTGTGATGCGACCACAACTGCTATTGGTGCTACTTTTCGATTTCTATATTTATCCTATGAAGCTTAAAAGGAATGGGAAGATATCTTAAACTAACCCTGCGTGCAAATGTTTTCTTTAACAAATGCTAAGAGATCGGGGATCGGGGTTTGGTTCTACAAAGGGAAGCTATTAACACCCAGAGTATCTATAGTAATCTATAGGAACCTTCGTTTGCATATATTTTCTACTGTTTGAAATTCTTTCTTAAGTCTATCTGCTGTTGATTAGGGACAGTTTCTCCTTTGGGAGGACTGAGGAAATGTTTTTGTTGTTTTTGGTTTTTCTATTATTTTTGGGAAGGTGCATGACCTAAGATTTTTTATTTGTGTGCTCGCTAAGATTTCGCAATCTTATGCCTACGTATTCCCGTAAAGAGATCTGGGAAATCAGAGCAATCATAGTTCCTCCTATTCTATGGGAGGAAAATTGGTGTCTTGTTCAAAGCTCAAGATTGAAGCTAACAGAGTATTTGTGTCTTGTTCAAAGCCCAAGATTGAAGCTAAAGTTTGATTGAAAGAGAATATGCCATCTCTAAAGGGAGATATCTCACCTATTCATCACAAAATGTTAGTTAATTGGTTATAAGTGAAATTATTTTAATTGGGATGTGTGGAATCCAACAATGCCATAATTTCCTTTATAAGAGAGATGTCATGAAGGAAGAAGCTTTAACTCAATGTAGAGTAATGCCACTTTTTCCTTATGAGTCTTTCATGCTAAGAGAGGGACATTGGCTTGGATGTGTAGAATCCAGAGGCTTGCCACTTATAGCTGTTAGATGAAAGAGAAATTTTAACCATGATAAAGGAGGGACTCCAGCTTGGATTTTGAATCAATAAGTGTGCCACTTACATCAATTATTTGGAAAAAGGTTTTGATTGTTTGTTTTGATACATGATGTATAGAGGGGATATCTTCCTACAGAGAGGATTCATGGTATCATCTGTGGGGATGATGGATTTTGTGTGCCTTGATCAAAGCCTAAGGTTGAAGCTAAAAGAGTTGAAAACTGACTCCACTAGAGATGTTTTATTTGAGTATCTTGTTTGAAGCCCAAGATGATGAAGCTGAAGAGTTTGAGTATAACTTTAAAGAAAACTGAATCAACTGGGGATTATGATATTTGTCTTGTAAAAAGCCCAAGATTGAGGATGACTGGGAAAATCATTATATGAAGCCTAAGAGGGGGCTAACTCTTGTTGAGGATTATTGAAATCCAGGATAAGGCCTAAACTGTGTTGGGGAATCCGAAGGGAAACTAACTCTTGTTGGAGATTGAAGCAGAGTTGATTTATCAGATGCCATAAGGCTCTGATTCTTTTGGGGATTTGTTGATGTTAATCTGACCCTGGCTGGGGATTTTTAAGGTGAAAGTCAAGCCTAGTTAGGGATCAGAAGGGATTTAAAGATAAGTTTGAAAACTTTAGAGGTTTTAACTCTTCTCGGAATTGATATATTGGTAAATATGATTAGGATCTATCCCATGTTTTTAGGAAGCCTATGAAGGGAAATCGCGATTCAAAAACGCAGCGGAAGTTAAAATTTCCCTTTAGCGATCCTTACGAAAGATCACGATCAGTGATAGAATGGTTACCTCTTATGGCGATGAAACCTTTGATTCTGAATCGAAGGAATTATCATGAGCGATGTACGATGAACAACACCTCTACTCAGTCTACATGAACAGCTTCCTTCAGTCTCAGTGCTAGCTGCTACGATTGAAGGCTTTGAGTGAGAGATAAAGAGAAGGAAAATATGACTAGGGTTTCAAAACTGAATTTTCATCAAATTTTTTTGCTTCTGCACAAGGGTTATGTTTATAGAGCTACTTATGTGGGCTACAAGCTAAAAACCCCACTTAAGTGCACGCACACCATATCTTATGATGTACCATATATCACTTAAGCACGCGGTACCTTACCATAATCTGTATTCCACTTAAGTGCATCGTACCTTACTGTGTTACATATTTACTTAAGTACACCATACCTTATGGTGTTCCTTATTTACTCTACCTCTTATCAAACTGTCCTTATGTGTGTGACCCTGTAGGATTTCGCGACGTTGGTAATTATATTAAATCATGCATTTAACATAATAACAGTGAGCAGTATCTAGCAACACATCACTACTAACCAAGTCACAAAATTGTCATGTGATCTGATAAAACCTTTTGTGATAGTGCTTGTGTGTACAATTACCCTTTTGCCCTTATGTCTATATTGAACACAATGCATATACCGTGTCATCCTTGTTCAGTTCAATAGTGGGCCCTTAGACATTTATCCTGTTATGAAGGATGGGAAAATTCCATCTAGGTCACTCATGTCCCTCAGCATGCTTTATGAAGTACCCATCAACTGTCTTTAAAGTTATCCAATTACGAACAATGTTTGATCAGCAATAAAGTACTTGACTCTACATCTAGGGTCCATAGTGGTGTCAGGTCGAAGGGTGGTATACACCACTATCACCATGAGAGTAACTTATGACACTTTCCATAACATTCTATGTAGTACTCTCATAGTGGGTCAATCCAGTATAAATATTACTCCTAATATTCATACCTATGTTAAGACTTGATAACTCCTTATCCATGATCCATGAGATGTGATCACCAGTCTATCTACATAATAGTATTAATGCTTTAAGGTTATCCCATTTCATATTAAAGCTCAACTACTGATACTTTAAGAAAAGCGTCCTTATGTTTAATGGAATCTCATAATTAAGTCACACTTAATATTTCATTAAACGAACTAGCTATTCTAGGGACTTTATCATTTTGGAAAAACAAACATAATAAAGAAATGCCTTTTATATAAATAATTCGATACAAGTACCAAAAGTAATGGCCTCTAGGGCTTACACCAACAGCCTAAGGGTCCTTGTGTCAAGCCCAAGAGGAGGCTATGAGGGTGAGACTTTCCAAGTCTAACTTGTATGAAGCCCAAGAGGAGGCTGAGACAATCCAGATCTCTTAAGAAGAGGTAGACTCTTGGTTGGAGAAAGATCTTTGTATGATACCCAAGAGGAGGATGAGGCTTCTAGAGTTTTGACTTTCCTGAGGATTAAACTAGTAGAGATGACTGAATTCCTTCCTATGCTTTTAGGAAGACTTTGGGTCCTTGTACTAAGCCCAATAGGAGTCCGTGGGGAACTTCTAAGAAGCTTGTGGGTCCTTGTACTAATCCCAAGAGGAGGCCGGGGGAACTTCTAAGAAGCCTATTGGTCCAAGCCTAAGAAAAGTTCAAGAAAGGTTTCACCGGGAATAATCCTTTCTTTATTGAACAGTTCTAAGGTTTGAAGAAATTCAAAAGAGGTTTCATCGGGAATTAATCCTCTATGGGAAAATGAATTTCTTTTATATGTTTCTAAGTTTTGACAGTCTTAAGAAAAGTTTAATCGGGAATAATGCCTTTCTTTGTTCCATATTGAATAAAGCCCAAGAGGAGGCAGACTGTATTGTGATTGTTTCCTATGAGGGAACTAGTTATTGAACTAAGTTATAAGTGCCCTACTGTTTATCCTAAGTGTGAACTGAGGTTGACCTAAATGCTGGGAAACTTAAATAGATATGCACAAGTATACATATAAGTGAATTAACATGTATATAAACAAGTATGCATTGAATTAAAAAGGTGTTAGGTCTTACACTCTAAAAAGAGGCCCAAGTGTATTGTGATTGGTTGTATTGATTACAACTGTATGATTAAGGTTTTGAGAAATTGAAGAAAGTTTTGAGAAAACTTTGAATTTTAATTTTAATTAAAATAAAGTTTGGGGCATATATCTCAAAGAGAGGCCAAAGTGGTCTAAGATCAGTTTCACCGGGAATAATGCTCCTCCTAGTACCAGTTTAAAACAGACATATGATTTTGAAAATAGAGGTATGGGGCTTACAACTCAAAGAGAGGACTATGGAGGTTTTTTATTGTTTAAAACAAAATTTATGTACAAAAGATTGGGGCTTATACTTAAGGAGAGGCCCAAATGATTTATTTTGAAAACAATGATCGCACCGTGATACCGAAAGACGTTGTGGGACTTATACTCTAGCAGAGGCCCAAAATTTATTTATGTACATATGGGGGTTGGGTCTTACACTCTATTAGAGGCCCATTTGAAAAACAGCGGACGCACCATTATTTTGAAAATCGTACTGGGACTTATACTATAACAAAGACCCAAAAAATTATTTATTTACAAAGGGGTTGGGTCTTACATTCTATTAGAGGCCCATGAGTGTTTTGAATCAAGTTTTGAAAGGTTGAATCAAAGAAAACCCTAATTTCATTTTTAAAGATATATTTCAAAGAAAAATTAATAAAAAATGATAAAAAAAAATATCAAAAAAATTCAATAAACATGTTATGAATTATTTTTAAGGTTTTGAAAACAAGGTTTTATTCACATGGTGATTTAAAATCATATTGGTTTTGAAAAATCAAGGAAAAGAAATTATTTAAAATGTTTAAAACAAGTTAAAATAAAATTCTTTAAAATATTTAAAAATATATCAAATAAAATATTTTTTTTTTAATTTTTTGTGTGGAATAAAATATTTAAATATGTGAAGGATTTATGTTTAAAAAATCATTTGGAAAAGATTAAAAATGAAAGAAAATGTGTGATAAAAAAAATAGGATGGCCCTCCCAAGGATTGAACCCACGCCCTTGGGGTGGAGGGTTTAAAAGTTTACCAACTGAGATATGTGTTATAGCTGTTAGTATGATGGAAGGAGTGAATAATATATGAAAAAAACATTTTGAAAATAGTTTTAAAAAATAAAACCAAAAGGTCTGGGGCGAGGTATGGGGACGCGCGCTCTCTAACACTAGGGTGGTGATACATCCATGAATTTAACTGAAAGGAATAAAAAAAATACCAAGTTTGGTTTTGAAAACCTGAAAATGGCGTGCCATGGCCATCTTCTTCCTTGACCCATCACCAGAGTTGTAAGAGCAACTCTATCTCTCTCAGCTCGTAACCATTTGACATGATGTAAAATGGAGATTGAAAGTTCAAAGCATACCTCTGCAAGAAGGAATCGAATTCTACCTTGGAGGTGTTACAGATGCAAAGTGATGATTCAGATAGCTTCCTTGACCCTCAAGGAATGTGTTGATGTGTTTGGAATGATTTAGAAACCCATGGATTTAGTAGCTCGAATCCAACTGCAACTTGATCAAGTGAAGTATGGAAATGGTGATTTGGATGTTACAGATGGGATATAAGTGTTTGGATCACTTCCACATAGTGTATGTGAAGTGTTTTAATGCTTGGTTTGGATAGAATTGCTCTGATTTGAGAAATTCTATTTCTCTATCTCTCTCTCTCTCTCTCTTTCTCTCTCTTGGTGTTTTGAAATTTGAGACAAAGATGAATTTGGAGAAAACAAGGATTGAAGTTGTTTTGGTGTGTTTTTAAATATCAGAAGTGAGCTCTATTTATAGGTGAATAAGTTTGTCTTGGAGGAATAATGTTGGCTTGGAGGATAAGAGCTTATTCAATGTCTTTTGGCATGATGTTGTTACTTATTATGATGCAAGGTACATTATCACTTCTAAGTAGCATAGCCAACTTTTGACCAATTCCACGTTCCTCAAATGTTTTTATTATTGTTTATGTGAGAATCTTGACTGAGGAGTGAACTTTTGTTGAATGTGCACTATTGCACATAAATGCACTTTGAATTTCAAGGCTTTCATGACAAAACTTCATCATTCTCATGAGATTTTTTCTTGGTTCTTTGGCACTATCTTGCAGGTTTGTGATGAGTCACTCTGATTCATGTTGAATTTATATGATCATGATCATTGCAATTGACTCCAAAATTGTGTCGTGCAAGAAATGACCAAACTGGATTTGACAAAACAGTTGCAGCAAAGTGTCTTGCAACCACCATAACCCCTTGCTCTCATGCTCTTGGGCTCTTTGGAAACTGGGATTATGTACTTCAACTTTGATGTTCACCATTGGACTTGATTCATCTTGGATCATGGTGAAAACTCCCTCCACATTTTGATGTTTTGACTGATTTTACTTAGGAAGATTTTCACTAAGTGTTGGAATTCATTTCATACTTTTCTTGATTTTGATAACTTCATAACTTAAAATCCAAGCATTTTTTGCCCATGGGTCAGTACGACACTTTTGTAGTATGTAATGAGAGCTTTCATTTGAGCTTTGGATGAAAGCAAATGGTTGCTTGGATCACAAGTTATGGCCTTGCAAAGATGCGTAAAAATCATTTTTTTATAACTTAGTGAAATTTCAAGTTTCTCAAGGTTGTCCTTTTTACAAGTAACCTCACTTTTCTTGATTTTTCTTGATTTATTATGATCCAAATCAAAAGTTAACATTGTTTTTGACTTGAAGAGGACATATTTGTCAAAAAAACTCAAAAGTCAAACTTGGTTTTGATCACAGTTGACTTTTTATCAGATGAATTTTGAACTTTGTGATCCTTTATGAAACCAAGTCCTTGGGCTAAATTAAACCTAATGGATGGATTCCATAGATGTTCTTGAGTGTCTTGAACCATGTCCCCAGGTTTGAGATCATGCCTTGGTCAAAATTCAAAGGTATGGTTGACTTTTTCCCAGAAACCCTAATTTGTGGTTCAGATGAATGTGAATCCTTATATTGCTCATGAACCAAGTTTTTTGTGTCAATCTAATCTTGTGAGTGGATCAATATGAGGTATTTGAGGTCCTTAAAGCATTTCTTGATGTCTTGGCTCATTCCTTACTCCAAAAGTCAACTTAGGGGTGAATTAGGTAAAGAAAACCCTAATTCCTGATTTTTGGTGAATGCATCCCCTGAGGCTATTTTGAACTTATGAATGGACTCATGAGGTCCTTTTGAGCTTCTTGAATCATGTTTTGAAGTATTGGCTCATGTCCAGATGAATATTTCTCTCTAGAGGCCTTGGTAGATCAAAACCCTAATTTGGTGACATTAATGATCTTGAGGCTTGATCAACTGGAATTATTGTATTCCTATGTGTAGCGCGATTTTTGTGGTCCTGAGTCATGATCGCTTGGGTACTACAGTTCGATTAATTTTTTATCCTATTGAGCTGATTAAGGAAGGGAAATAGATGTCTCCAATTAACCCTGCTTGCATACTGAGTTTGAACAGCGGTCTGTTAGGTTACAGATGCGATTAAGATGTGGGTCCATCTTCGGTTTATTTTTTTTTTTAAATCAGAATGTCTGGATCATTTGCGAGGTTTTTGGTAGGATGTTAGGTCTTGGTGCTTTTGGGTTGATATATGGGGGTACTGGATTTGGGTCTTTGATTAGTATGCTCGCTAAGATTTTTTGTAATCTTATGCCTACGTATTCCCGTTTAATGAAACGGGGAAATCAGAGCGATCGTAGTTCCTCCTATTCTATGGGAGGAAAAAGTTGAAGCCCAAGACGTGAAGCTAAAGGTGGTTTGTATCTTGTTCAAAGCCCAAGATGTGAAGCTAAAGGGTTAGAGAGAGTTTGTCATCTCTAAAGAGGAGTTGTTGATGTTTGTATGCTGTGAGCAAGGCACAAATTTGATCCTAAAAGGTTGATTGGCTCAACCGGGGTTTTCCTTATACAAAGCCTAAGCGGAGGCTAGAAGTTTGACTTTTTCGGGGAAAATGTTCTTTCTGTCTTGTACAAAGCCCAATATTGAGGCTAAAAGGAAGTTGACTCAACAAGAGAGTCTTTTATACTCAACGAGAGAGTGATTTTATATGTCTTGTACAAAGCCCAAGACGGAGGCTAAAAAGTGATTGACTTAACAAGAGAGTGATTGACTCAACAAGAGAGTTAGAAAAAGGTGATTGACTCAACAAGAGAGTCTTTTATACTCAACAAGAGAGTGTTTTGCTGTCTCGTACGAAGCCCGAGATTGAGGCTTAAAAGGGTTTGACTCAACAAGAAAGTCTTTTATACTCAACGAAAGTGTGTTTTTATATGTCTTATACAAAGCCCAAGATGGAGGCTAAAAGGAGATTGACTCAACAAGAGAGCCTTTTATACTCAACAAGAGAGTGTTTTTATATGTCTTGTACAAATCCCAAGACGGAGGCTAAAAGGAGATTGACTCAACAAGATAGCCTTTTTATACTCAACAAGAGATTGTTTTTATATGTCTTATACAAAGCCCAAGACGGAGGCTAAAAGGTGTTTGACTCAACAAGAGAGTCTGAAAAGGTTAGCTCCGCTGGGGAGAATCATTTGTACAAAGCCCAAGAGGAGGCTGTCTTACCGCTGTGGATTCTGGAGATCCTGAAGCGGGTCCAAGTGTGGGGAACTCTCATGAGAGAGACTGGGGTTTCATCCCATGTTTGAGAGGAACTTGAGAATGTCTTTAAGACTCAAGGGTCTTAGACTGTCCAAGTCTAGAGTTTTATCTTTTGTACAATGCCCAAGGGGAGGCACGGGCATTAAGGGATGAGTATCAACCCTACAATGGCCGGAGTTTTTGACGCGGGAAAGACTGCTCTATCAAAGGATGACTAAGTTCTGTCTTATACCTTTAAGAGGTCGTTAGGGACCTTGTATTAAGCCTAAGAGAAGGCATGAGAACTTCTAAGAAGCCGACGGGTCCTTGTACCACGCCCAAGAGGAGGCGGGGATGCTTTTAGGAAGCCTGTGGGTCTCCAAACCCCGAGAAGTTCAAGACATACTATTCACCGAGAATAGATCAAGCCAGGAAAGTCTGAGAATTTGGAAGAAACTCAAGAGATGACATTCACGAAGAAAAGATCATCTCTGGGGAGTTAGAGTTTCTTTGACAATGTCTATGGGTGACACTCTGAGAAAGGGTTCACCGAGAATGTTGCCTTTCACGTCTCCACATTGTTTAACCCCAAGAGGAGGGAAGACTGTATCTGGAAATCCTATGGGGATCTAGTTTTGTTTGTATTTAAGAGTGACCAACAGGGCTTTACCTAGTGCTATACGTAGTTGCCGGGGAAAACTCTAAATAACTATACTAGTATTACACAGTGGATATTGGACAAGTATATAAAGTTTGTGAAAAAGACTTACAGTGAAACAGCCCCACAATACAGGTATATACATATAAAAGCAGTAAATGAAAGCGGATAAACACTTACCCGTTGTAAAGCTTCCATGCTATTTGGTTAGTTGTTCAACAAAGAAAGCTTTGATAACAATATATATTCAACATCAAAAGAGAAAGTGCTTTGAAAAGTTGTTGAGGCTTAGAGCTCGAGGAGAGGCCCAAGGTTTAACGATGATTGCACCGTTGTTTTATAAACTGTACAGAGGGACTTATACAATAAGTGAGGCCCAACTTAGTTCTATTTCAAAAAGGATTGGGTCTTACACTCTATTAGAGGCCCACTAAGTTGTTTTTGCACAAGTGGTGGGGCTTACAGCTCAAGGAGAGGCCTATGGTTTTGTTAAAAAAGACGACGATCGCGCCGTTGTTTTTTGAAAATACAGTGGGACTTATACAATGACTAAGACCCAAAAGTGATGTATTTACAAAGGGAATGGGTCTTACACTCTAATAGAGGCCCATGGTGTTCTAAAGAAAGGAAATGGGGCTTATAACACGAGGGTAGGCCCAGATGATTTTCGTTTTGAAATGGCGATCGCGCCGAGATTTTTGAAAACACAGTGGGTCTTATACAATGACTGAGGCCCAAAATGTTTTGGTTTTCAAAGGAGGGTTGGGTCTTACACTCTATTAGAGGCCTAAAGTGTTTTATTTTAAGAAAATAAATGGGTCTTATAGCTCAAGGAGAGGCCCAGGGTTTTGTTTTAAAAGATGACGATCGCGCTGTGATTTTGAAAATACAACGGGACTTATACAACATCTGAGGCCCAAAAAATGGTTTGTATTTACAAAGGATTGGGTCTTACACTCTACTAAGAGGCCCAAAGTGTTTTGAAAATGATTGATGAGGGTTGAAATCAAAGAAACCCTAATTTTGTTTTTCTTTAAAAGTAAATATTTAAAGAAAATCAATAAAATGATAAAAATACCAAATAGATTTGAATAAACCACTTGTGATTTTTGTTTAAGGTTTGAAAAATGAGGTTTTAATCACAAGATGATTTAGAACTGGTTTGGTTTTGATTTTCAAAATAAATATTCACTTTTAAATGTTTAAAAACAATTAAAAATGAATTTATTCACAAAAATACCAACTATATTAAATAAATAATATAAATTTGATTTTTTTGTGGAATAAAATATTTCAATATTTTTGTGATTTTTTGCAAAAAGAACCAATAAAAAATAATTAAAATTGAGGAAGTTATTAATTTTTCAAATTATTAAGAAATAATATGAAAAATAGTAAAAAGTGGAAAAAATAGCAAAAAGAGGGTCTAGGGCGAGGGGGATTCGAACCCCAGACCTCTTGTGTACAGCATGCGCGCTTTACCACTAGGGTGGTGATACATCCGTGTATTGAAACACAACCACAAATATACAAGGCTTGCCTTGTTTTTTGGCCTAACCCAAGGCAAGGCAAGGCAAGATTTTGGTCAGAAATGTGAAGGCCATAACTTTCTCATTTCTCCATGGATGGAGACAAAATTTATATGTATCTGGCCTAGAATTTCCTAAGGAATCCAATGGTGGTGGTGGTTTTTCCAGAAAATAAATCCTCCTCAAAACCCGATAGTGGTTTTGAAATAGGCCATGGTTTGCATTTTCTGTGCTACCTCTTGGTACAGGTATGAATTACATGATAAATTGGTGCAAACACAACACATATAACATGTATAAGAGATGCATGATCAGTGGACTTCAAAGCAAGGCATATTTCAGAGAGTTCAAGTTTTGATGCTTACCTCTTTTTGGAGCTTTTGGGCTATCTACCAAGTGCTTTGTTACATAAATGTTTTGATGCTTTGGACACCCTCAAATGATCCCTTAGAAGCTTTTAGAGTGGTTGGAACCATGTAATACCCCGTATTATTTAAGTGCTCAATTGGATATCAGATGAGTATCTATGTTCTCTATCTTTGGTAAATTGGATTAATGGAATATCCTAAGTGCTCTAAGTGTTGTCAATTGGGATCAATAGAGCAACTAATGAACTCTGAAGAGATCAATTATTTAATAAAGAGACATATCAATTATTTTAACTCGAGAAAGTATTTTAAGGTAACTCTAATAATTGATCACTTGGTGTTAGAAGACAAAATATCAATTGGAGATATTTTACTCTATTGGATTATATTATATAATATTGGTTTATATATATATATATATTTGTAAAGAAAGAGAAATGTGAAGTGGGTGAGAAAAAGAAGAAAAACGTGGAAAAGAGAAAGGAAGAGAAGAAAGAGAGGAAAAAGAGAGGAAGAAGAAGAAACCATGGAAGAAGAAGAAAAACTTATGGATCATCTTCTTCAACCTCCTCTTCGATTACCAGGTGGGTTCTAGTTAGAAACCTCTTTTTAGAGTTTTTGGATAATATGAGTTTTTAGGTTAGAAATGGGAATCGATGTTCTAACGGTTGGATTTCGATATAAATTGAAAGGAATGATCCATATGCTTATAGAAACATGTATTGATGTTTGTTATGATGTTTGAAGAGGTTTAGATTGGGTTTGGTTGTGAAACTTAAACTTTTCCTATTTGATAAATTGATAAAATTGGGTTTCAAAATATTTCAAAAATGGAAAATCTGTTGGATGGCTTTTTAATAGTGAAAATATTGTAGTATTTCAAATTCTGAGATCACAACTTTTTTCGGAATCGAAATCGGAGGTCCGGAAGTCATTTAACGATCGAAAACTGATTTTTCAGCAAAAACCTGCAACTGTGCGTCGACTCATGAATTCATGTGCTGACCCGGGCGAAAATTGCAGGTTTATGCGTCGACCTCTGATTCTGTGCGTCGACCTCTGATTGCAGAATTTTCCAAAATGTTCGATTTTGTTTTCTTCATAACTTTTGAACCGTAAATCCGTTTTGGTCCCCGTTCGAAGCGTTGGGAAGCTAATTTCATGCTCTATGAGATGGTGAGGTAGGAACATAGTTATATACTATGGATTGATAAGAAAAATATAGAAATGTAATGTCTGTGGTTTTGTTTCCACCAAAACTCAAGAATCGGGAATCCGATTGATACGAGTCCAAAGCCTTTGGATAGATAATCCCATAAGGTAGTGAATGGTGATGTGAGACCATGATTTAACCAAGGATGCTTGGTAGGGGATAGGATTGAATTGTTATGCTTTTATGTGTTGTTTTATGTTTGATGTTGTTATATGCTAATTATGTTATACCATATCTATTTAATTGTTTTGAAACATGATTAAGGGAATATGCATGCTAAAATATGAATTAGGAAGAGTGAGGAAACTTTACCCCAAAACAAAATGGTTTAATTCTAGGTTGTAGCTGGAATTGTGGTAGAGAATCTAGATGGCAACGCTCGTGCATGAAAGGCCGAGGCGTGTGCATTTTGTTTATCAATAAGCACTGTTTGTGCGGTGTAGTTCATGAGACTCGAGCACCTCCTCTGAACATTATACACAACTACTTGGCAGGTTTGAGTCCTGTGTTAAGTACGATTGGAGCCTACGGGTAAAGAGACTTGTGACGGTGTACGGGCCGTGAGAAGTGACGGATCACGGTGTACGGACCGGTGATCCCGAATCCATTCGTATGCCAAGTAGCTACAAGGATCCATGACTCGGATCGCCTTCTAGACGTAGAAGGGTACGGGAAAAGGGGATGCCTTGGTATTGGTTATTGATATGTGAATCCTTGAGTTTACAGGCTCAAGAGGTACTTCGGTACTTGTGAGTTCTTGAGTGTACGGGCTCAGAACGTACTTCGGTACTAGTGTGAGATTATAGGCTCACATTGTGATTACTTGTATGTGTGTACTCATGGTCACTCTCCCTTTCCCATTTGACATGAGTTAGGTTTATTAGAACCCTGTAAAGCTGAGAGGACTTTAAGATAAGAACTCACTGAGATTTGATGTATCTCACCCCACTATAGTTGCTATATTTCAGGTCCGGATTGCAGGTTGATTTACAAGTGGAGCTATGCTTGGATGTTTCAAGAGAAGCTCAGTATTAGTTTTTCTGCTGTGTATTTTATTGTTCTTATACAATGAGGAATATTGTATAATGTTCTTAGTTTTATTATTTTTGGCTAGTTTCCATGACTTGTACCATAGGTTGTATTATGTTTTCAGAAATGGTCAAGTATGTGAATTACGCCATTAGGCACTTATGATGGTGTCAGTACCAAATAAAATGCTTGTATTGTATTATTCTAGGTATATATTATACAGGGCATTACAGTTGGTATCAGAGCAGGTCGTGTCCTCGACCTAGCCTTGAAACATCATAAGTAAATCTATTCCTGCCTCTTGAGTGTGTCTTGCCATCATGAAACTTAATATCATACTATGTAGCGTTGGGCCTGATCAACCTAATACTATGTATGTGATAGGTAGAATCATGGTTGAGCGACCACGAGGACTCCGTAGTGTTGTCGGAACTTGTGCTGTGAGGGTAGACTCGAGCCAAGAGTTAGTAGTGAGGAGTTTTGGTCTGCTCAGTTGAGGTTTTAGTAGAAGTTGTGATTTGGGTAGCATAGAATTAAAGAGCGATGTGTGGTTCAAGTAATCCTTTGGAATGGATGGAGTCCGAAGGTTAAGGATCTCTATTGGGCGATTGAATAAGAATTTCAAGAAATCTCATTCCGTGGAAAAGAAAAGTTGCTTTGTGGAATGTGTGGCGTAAGGTTCGGAAGTGAGATAAGTATTGGTGCTTCAGTTTCTAAGGTCGTTATGGTATCTTGAATGGACGAGAGTACCTTAAGGAATGTGTTCGGAATAATATCTTCCTACTGGTTAAGAGTTGAGAGTTTAGGGCGTTCGGCCTTATGAGAATTTAAAGTAGTAGTAGAGAAGTGTGTGAAGGAACACGGGGATTTGTCTACATGCTCCAAGTGAAACAAGTGTACGCCGGACGTAGAGTATGAGATAAATTGTGTATCTTCAGTTATGAAGGGGGATCAAGTTCAGGAAAATACTTCAGGATTTCTGGTTTCAATAAGAGACCAGTTTGGAAATTGGAATTTGTTAAGTTACCCAAGGGACAGAATGAGGTGTTGTGTTGGAGAAAGAATGAGCTTCATTTAGTAACGGAAAGTGTAGTGATACGGGCCGGAAGAAGTTTGTATTAAGAAACAAAGTAAGTATCTGGGATTCAAGGAAATTAAGTAAGATGGTTATATATCTGGACCTAAGAGGATTACCATGGAGAGCAAGGTAAACGTGGTGTGGAAACAGTACCAACGGAATGTATTTTGGACGAGTGTGCTATAGAATTATTAAGGTATTGATGAACATATAATTAAGGAAGTGTAATTACGGAAGGTTCACCTATGAGAACCCTATTAGTATGACGTGGAATGAGAAAGTTACACCTTGGTATTAAGAACAAGCGTAGTAGTAGCACCGTGGTCACAAGTGTACGTGATGGATTCTTATTCTTGAGACGAGTGTGGAGGGACGTACCTTGTGAAGCAGTGAGTATTGTATTTTAGGAAGTAAGTGTGTGGTAAACAACGAGAAGCAAACCAAGATTTATTATGGACTAAGTGTAAATCATGAAACGATTTATACCAGAATGGTTTTGTAAATAGTTGGTGAAAATTGTCGGTTGCGAATTTTCTATTAAGTAATTTGATGTAAGTGGGATGTGTAATGGGTAGTGAATAGTAAGAAATCTCGGTTAGTGTGTACGAAGTGATAGAAAGATTCGTCAAGAGGATGCATTACCCCGATCTATTTTCAACTATAGAGAAACTTATGTATTTGTGAATGATTGGATTATTCGGAATCTACCTTTTGCTGAACTAAGAAGGTAGTTGTTTTAATTTCTCCAAGGAATTACAAGTGAGAGGACAAGGTGGTATGCTTGATACGAGATGTCCATCGCTTTTGTGGTATCGTGCAATGGTTGTGTGTTGGGTTTTGCTTGTGGATGAATTAAGTATGAGTTGTGGCTTAAACCTTAGAATGTCGTCATTATTGGTTTCCCGCAAGTGAAATTGTTTAAGTAGGAAAGTGAACTATCCAGCCGAAGAGTTGTCGTGTGATCGCGTCAGAATTTGGAATTCTACCTTGTCGCTTGGTTGGAGTGTGTCAATTGCATGTTTTGACTTCGTCGGGTTTACCTGAGTGGATCCTGGTTATTGAATGTTACACAAGTTAAGGAGCCACGAGTTGAGAATGATATTTCAGCTTAGAAAAAAAATCGGATGGATGGTTTGGGTAAGTTATGGAATCTCTTGAGAACCACCACTTGTGTTTTGTTACCTTATGTTGCTCCGATTGGAGAGTGTTGTGTGAATGGAAGACAGGACTATAAGTAAATAAAAGAGGAAATTGTGTTTTGAAATTTGAACTTCTGGAAGGTGTTGCGTAATTGACCATTTGTTTAGACGACGAAGAAGTTTAACTTTGGGGAAGTAATCTTGTGAACTGTGTTGAGTGTGAGAAAGTCTTAGGTGTATTGTTATTATTGCTGTTGTGAGTCTTAAGGATGAAGTTGGAAAATACTGTCGAAGTTTTGATCTTGTAAAGATCTTTTTGGTAATTTAATTTATAGTGTTAGTAAGGAACGAACGGTTGGTCAAAGTTAGTAACTGTTAACTTCCGTGAGTTCATAGTTTTGGATTTAGACCCCGTGAAAGTGGTATCAGTTGTGTGCAGTTGTGTTCTAACTAGAGAAGGAATTTGTAGGTTAACTTCCCAAGTACTAGTAAGAAGTGGACGTTCCGAAGTTAAGTATGTAACTTGGAATCTTTTATGAAATGGAACGAATGAGAAGAGTTGATTCAACCGAGAAGTGTGTGTATGTGGAGTGTTGTACGCGAATTGGTGAGTAATATGGAAACTCACAATTGTGCTTTGGACAGGTTAAGTCGATAAGTGGTGACTCGCGTATGATTGGTGTATCGTGATGGTGTTACGTGTTATAGGTTGAGATCTCGTGTCAGCAAGGAACCTGAAATAAGTTGGAAACCGTGAAAAGAATCGTTTTGGAAAGTAGTAATCGGAACCAGAGATTGTTAAGCTATTTTGGATGAATTATTAGTTCGAGATTTGAATGGATTGAGAAGTGTATATGTTGTGGTTGTAACAGTGTAACTCCTGGATCTTTACCGTCTAGAGAGTGTGGGACGAATGTTAAGATATTATGTGTTGGTAAAGAAATTGTTCTACTATAGGACGTCAGTAAGTCTTGTACCGTTGATTATTAAGGATCCCAGTGGATAAGTGTGTTCTCCGTGGACTGTTAGCTACTTAATAGTGATTAAGAAACCATGGTGTTCTACTGTTAGAATTTGGTTTGCGCAGTGGGAGGTGACAGGTGAAAGAGCTTAGTCAGACTACTGGGGATTAGAATGATTGTTACTTGTAAGGATAGAAATGACATTCTTGTCTACTTGGCAACTGTCAGTGTCCAAACAATACCAGATGTTCAATGCAAGGATGAAAGTAAGAAGATTTTGTTCTAAGTGTGTTACCCTTTGGTGTGATACGAAAGAGATGAAATATCAGATTGAATGAGTATAGTGTACAACATCAGGCTAGATGGAATTGGTAATTGAGTCGTTTGACTAATGGCGAAGTGGTTCTGAATGTTGAAAGATTTACGGAAGAATAGTTGTCGAAAATTGTATGAAGTTAAGGAATCACTGACCTACATTGCAAAGAGGTGATGAGTGGTTGTTACCCTGAACCAAGATAAGGTGTTATGGTTTCGTTTTGTAACTCAGTAGAGGAATGTAGAATGGTACATTCTTTTCGTAGTAAGATGCGACCAAGTGTTTTAGTAAGAAACAACAGATGAATTGAGGAAACGCAAGTTGAAAGTTAACCCAATATTGGAATAAGAGTATGACTAAGGACATGAAGTCTGATAAATTGTGAAATTAGGGATTGTGAACTGTGAAGTCGAGTTGGAATTGGTTACATCAGAAGTTCTAAAGGAAGTAAAGTTGAGTGTGAAACTGAGACAATGATGCCAGTTGTGGTTATTGTCGAATAGAGGAAACTCGGGGGCGAATTTCAATTTAAGGGGGGGAGAGTGTAATACCCCGTATTATTTAAGTGCTCAATTGGATATCAGATGAGTATCTATGTTCTCTATCTTTGGTAAATTGGATTAATAGAATATCCTAAGTGCTCTAAGTGTTGTCAATTGGAATCAATAGAGCAACTAATGAACTCTGAAGAGATCAATTATTTAATAAAGAGACATATCAATTATTTTAACTCGAGAAAGTATTTTAAGGTAACTCTAATAATTGATCACTTGGTGTTAGAAGACAAAATATCAATTGGAGATATTTTACTCTATTGGATTATATTATATAATATTGGTTTATATATATATATATATATATTTGTAAAGAAAGAGAAATGTGAAGTGGGTGAGAAAAAGAAGAAAAACGTGGAAAAGAGAAAGGAAGAGAAGAAAGAGAGGAAAAAGAGAGGAAGAAGAAGAAACCATGGAAGAAGAAGAAAAACTTATGGATCATCTTCAAGATTCATCATCTTTTTCAACCTCCTCTTCGATTACCAGGTGGGTTCTAGTTAGAAACCTCTTTTTAGAGTTTTTGGATAATATGAGTTTTTAGGTTAGAAATGGGAATCGATGTTCTAACGGTTGGATTTCGATATAAATTGAAAGGAATGATCCATATGCTTATAGAAACATGTATTGATGTTTGTTATGATGTTTGAAGAGGTTTAGATTGGGTTTGGTTGTGAAACTTAAACTTTTCCTATTTGATAAATTGATAAAATTGGGTTTCAAAATATTTCAAAAATGGAAAATCTGTTGGATGGCTTTTTAATAGTGAAAATATTGTAGTATTTCAAATTTTGAGATCACAGCTTTTTTCGGAATCGAAATCGGAGGTCCGGAAGTCATTTAACGATCAAAAACTGATTTTTCAGCAAAAACCTGCAACTGTGCGTCGACTCATGAATTCATGCACTGACCCGGGCGAAAATTGCAGGTTTATGCGTCGACCTCTGATTCTGTGCGTCGACCTCTGATTGCAGAATTTTCCAAAATGTTCGATTTTGTTTTCTTCATAACTTTTGAACCGTAAATCCGTTTTGGTCCCCGTTCGAAGCGTTGGGAAGCTAATTTCATGCTCTATGAGATGGTGAGGTAGGAACATAGTTATATACTATGGATTGATAAGAAAAATATAGAAATGTAATGTCTGTGGTTTTGTTTCCACCAAAACTCAAGAATCGGGAATCCGATTGATACGAGTCCAAAGCCTTTGGATAGATAATCCCATAAGGTAGTGAATGGTGATGTGAGACCATGATTTAACCAAGGATGCTTGGTAGGGGATAGGATTGAATTGTTATGCTTTTATGTGTTGTTTTATGTTTGATGTTGTTATATGCTAATTATGTTATACCATATCTATTTAATTGTTGGGAAACATGATTAAGGGAATATGCATGCTAAAATATGAATTAGGAAGAGTGAGGAAACTTTACCCCAAAACAAAATGGTTTAATTCTAGGTTGTAGCTGGAATTGTGGTAGAGAATCTAGATGGCAACGCTCGTGCATGAAAGGCCGAGGCGTGTGCATTTTGTTTATCAATAAGCACTGTTTGTGCGGTGTAGTTCATGAGACTCGAGCACCTCCTCTGAACATTATACACAACTACTTGGCAGGTTTGAGTCCCGTGTTAAGTACGATTGGAGCCTACGGGTAAAGAGACTTGTGACGGTGTACGGGCCGTGAGAAGTGACGGATCACGGTGTACGGACCGGTGATCCCGAATCCATTCGTATGCCAAGTAGCTACAAGGATCCATGACTCGGATCGCCTTCTAGACGTAGAAGGGTACGGGAAAAGGGGATGCCTTGGTATTGGTTATTGATATGTGAATCCTTGAGTTTACAGGCTCAAGAGGTACTTCGGTACTTGTGAGTTCTTGAGTGTACGGGCTCAGAACGTACTTCGGTACTAGTGTGAGATTATAAGCTCACATTGTGATTACTGGTATGTGTGTACTCATGGTCACTCTCCCTTTCCCATTTGACATGAGTTAGGTTTATTAGAACCCTGTAAAGCCGAGAGGACTTTAAGATAGGAACTCACTGAGATTTGATGTATCTCACCCCACTATAGTTGCTATATTTCAGGTCCGGATTGCAGGTTGATTTACAAGTGGAGCTATGCTTGGATGTTTCAAGAGAAGCTCAGTGTTAGTTTTTCCGCTGTGTATTTTATTGTTCTTATACAATGAGGAATATTGTATAATGTTCTTAGTTTTATTATTTTTGGCTAGTTTCCATGACTTGTACCATAGGTTGTATTATGTTTTCAGAAATGGTCAAGTATGTGAATTACGCCATTAGGCACTTATGATGGTGTCAGTACCAAATAAAATGCTTGTATTGTATTATTCTAGGTATATATTATACAGGGCATTACAAACCAGCTGGAAACCTCAGGAATGGAAATTGGCCCTTTCTTGCAAAAGGGGCAAAAATGACCAAAATAGCAACTCTCTCAAATGATGTTCCAGATGTGTGGAACCATTTGGGACAGTTCAAGGATGATATTTGGAGTATGTTTGAGGTTTTATCTGGTTTGGAAAGTGACTGAATCAAGACATGGCTTGAAAAATGCACAAAAGTCCAATTTTGAGGTTTTGAGAGGGGACTTTGTGATTTTGGTGTTACAGGTCACTTGTGAGAGTTTGGACAGCTTAGATATGACATATTGGATGTGTTTGAATCATGAGTTATGGTGAAATTGCTCTCTAACTCAAAAACTCAGAGTTACCTTGCTAATGAAGGCATTTTTGCCTAGAGAAAGAGATTTTGAGGAAAGCAAGTGTTGTAGTGCTTTGGTGTACTCAAATTGAGCACAAATGAGCTCTATTTATAGTAGAGCAAGTTTGTTTTGGCTGCAATAGTGAATGGCAACACCTGTAGAGGTTTGGCCAATGTTGATCAATGGGAATCCAAGTCTCCTCTAGCCATTGACTAGAGGTTAGGGCACAGGCTGCTGGTTCCCTTGGTCTTGGATAAGTCTTGACTGAATTCAGTTGGAAATGGCTCAGTCCATGCCACCTTGGTGCATCCATTGAATGCTCCAAAACAAAATTGGAGTCTTGTCCCCTCTTTTGGTTCCAAGGACTTGGGAGGCTGATGGATCAGTGTTTGTCCCTCCTTGGTCCCCCTTGAGGTGTTCAGATGGATAGATTTGCTTGCCTTTTGCAAAATTTGAGCAAATCGAGCAAAATACCCAAATCTGCCTTGCCATGATAGTTTGCAGCAAGGCATATTGGCATGGTCATATCTCATGGCTTAAGTGGAGTTTCATGGAGTTCTTGGCCATTTTGGAAAACCCTCATATGATACAACATGTGTGTGATCATAGTTGGTCTTGATACTTTTTGGATCCAAGTGAAAAATCCCCCTACTTTTGGAAAAAAAGCAAGACAGATTCTGACTTAGTGAAACTTTCACTAAGTGTTGGAAAAAGTGACATTTCATGTGTTTCAGCCATTTTGATCATTCCACCACTCAAAATCCATGATGAATTGGAATGAGGTGTAGTTGAAGCTTTTGTAGAGGGCCATGAGAACTACAAATCCAGCTTTGAATGGGGAAAATGGCATTGTGGTTTAGGAGTTATGATCCTCCAAAGTTGGTACCCGCCACTTTGTTCCATAACTTAGAAAATTTCTAAGTTTTTTATGGTTACCCCTTTTACAAGTTATCCCACTTTTCTTGATTTTTCTTGATGAATGATGATTCCAATCACACATTAACATCATTTTAGGGTTAAAGAACCATAATTGTGAAAAATCTCAAAAAGTCAAAGTTGACTTTTGTGCACAGTTGACTTTTTGTCAGATGAATTCCAAACTGTGCGATCCTTTATGAAATCAAGTCCTTGACCTAAATCAAACTTGATGGATTGATTTAATAGGTGTTATAGGGTGTATTGAATCATGTCTCAAGGTTTGGTAGCATGCCCGGGTCAAAAGTCAAAGGCACAGTTGACTTTTCCTGTGAAACCCTAATTGTGGTTCTAATGAATTTGAAACTTGTTGATCAAGCTTCTTGGATCAATCCATTGTTGTAAATGGATCAATGTGGTTTATTAGAGACCCTCAAATGCTCTCTTGAGGTCTTGGCTCATGTTTTGCCCCAAAAGTCATTTTAGGGGTGAATTAGGTCAAGAAACCCTAATTCTTGATTTTTTTATGAATGCATCCCCTGAGGCAAAATTGACTTGATGCTTGGGTTTATGATGTCCCTTGGAGTATCTTGGGTTATGCTTTGAAGCATTGGCTCATGCTCAGAGGAAAATTTCCATCTGGAGGCCCTGGTCGACCAAAACCCTAATTTGGTGACACTGGCGACCCTGAGGCGTAATCCACTTGGAATGTTGCAGCCTTGTGCTTAATCCTTGATGTGGGAGTCCTCTTGATCCATTGTGGATGTTTGAGAGGTTTAGACAAGTTGAAGATCATGTCATTCCTTGATTGATCTTTTGTCTAAGGCTCTGGGAGGGCTTGAAACCCTAATTCTTGATTGTGGTGAATGCTCAAACATCTCTGAGGAGATTGATGAGGTATAATGGTCCATCCATATTGTGATGATGATTTGCACAATGATGGGGAATCTTAGTGGTCAAAATTTGGGGTATGACAGATGCCCCTATTTAATCTTCTTGGACTCGAAGGTGTGAATGACGAAGGTATTCGAGCATTCGGGGTGCAAGAGGATTAAATATCGGAATACCCAAAATTTTGATGGTGGTTATGAATGGCAGTTCGCCCATCCATCTTCTTTTGCTAAGCAATGATACTTATAAAAGGTAAAAACTTCCCCTCGATCCTGGTTTCCTACCAAGGAAATGGTCTAAGTTTCTGAAATGAACTTCCCCTCGATCCTGGTTTCCTACCAGGGAACTGGTATCAGTTTCTGATGTAAACTTCCCCTCGATCCTAGTTTCCTACCAAGGAACTGGTCTCAGTTTCTGATGTAAACTTCCCCTCGATCCTGGTTTCCTACCAAGGAACTGGTCTCAGTTTCTGATATAAACTTCCCCTCGATCCTGGTCTTCTACAAGGACCTGGTCTCAGTTTCTTTTTTCAATAAACTTCTTGACAAGGGACGTTGTTCGTAGCGGTTTTCCTCAAATAATTCCAAGCCTTGTCATCACTTTGGACACATCTGAGGATCAAATCTAACGGGAACAAACATTGATCCAAGCCTCCAAAGTCTTTGGAACAAGAAGTAGCATGCCAAACCTATAAATCCCTAAAAGAGGGACAAGACTCCAATTTTGGATTGGAGCATTTAATGGATGCACCAAGGTGGCTTGGACTGACACATTTGCAACTGAATTCAGTCAAGATTCATCCAACAACTAGGGAACCACAACTCTATGCTCTAACCTCTAGTCAATTCCTAGAGGAGACTTGGATTCCTATTGATCAACATTGGCCAAACCTCTACTACAGTTGCCATTCACTATTGATCCCAAAACAAACTCGCTCTACTATAAATATAGCTCATTTGTGCTCAATTTGAGTACACCAAAGCCATCAAACAGATGCTTTCCTCAAAATCACTTTCTTTAGGAAAAAATACCTTCTTTAGCAAGGTAACTCTGAGTTTTTGAGTTAGAGAACATTTACATCACAACTCATGATCCAAACACATCCAATATGTCATATCTAAGCTGTCCAAACTCACACAAGTGACCTGTAATCCTTAAATCTCAAAGTCACATCTCAAAACCTCAAAATAGGCTTTTTGTGCATTTTTCAAGCCATGTATTGATTCAGTCACTTTCCAAACCAGATAAAACCTCAAACACACTCCAAGTATCATCCTTGAACTGTCCCAAATGGCTCCCAACATTTGCAACACCATTTGAGAGAGTTGCTATTTTGGCCATTTTAACCCCTTTTGCGAGAAAGGGCCAGTTTTTGTTTTTGCAGGTTCCAGCTGATTCCAATCATCCTAAAAGCTTCTAAGGGATCATTTGAGAGTGTCCAAAGCATCAAATCATTTCTGGAATAAGAACCTTGGCAGATTGTACAAAAAACTCCAAAAGCTCAAAAAGATGTAAGCATCATGACTTGAACTTTCCAAAATATGCATTGCTTTGAAGTCCACTGATCATGTATCTCTTCTACATGTTATATGTGTTGTGTTTGCATCAATTTATCATGTAATTCATACTTGTACCAAGATGTAGCACAGAAAATGCAAAATATGGTCTATTTCAAAACCACTATCGGATTTTGAGGAGGGATCATGATCTGAAAAAAATACCACCACCATTGGATTCCTTGTGAAATTCTAGGCCAGATGCATATAAATTTTGTCCCCAACCATGGAGAAATGAGAAAGTTATGGACCTTCCCGTTTCTTGCCAAAACTTGCCTTGCCTTGCCTTGGGCCAGGCCAAAAGCAAGGCAAGCCTTGTATATTTATGGTTGTGTTTCAATCAACGGATGTATCACCACCCCAGTGGTAAGGCACGCGCCCTATACACAAGAGGTCTGGGGTTCGAATCCCCCTCGCCCCAGACCCTCTTTTTGCTATTTTTCCCACTTTTTGTTATTTTCCATATTATTTTTAATAGTTTGAAAAATTAATAACTCCTTCAATTTTAGTTATTTTTGATTGGTTCTTTTTGCAAAAAATCACAAAAATGTTGAAATATTTTATTCCCCAAAAAAATTAGATTTATATTATTTATTTAATATAATTAATATTTTTGTGAATAAATGTCTTTTATTTGTTTTTAAACCTTTTAAAAATAAATATCCATTTTGGAAAATCAAAACCAAGTAGGTTTTAATTCATCTTGTGATGAAAGCCTCATTTTTCAAACCTAAAACCAAAATCACAAGTTGTTTATTCAAACTTATTTGGAATTTTTATCATTTGTATTAATTTTCTTTGAATAATTATATTAAAAAATGATGAAATTAGGGTTTTATTGATTTTTACCCTAACAAACTTTTTCGAACATCTGGGCCTCTCCTCGAGCTATAAGACCCATTCAAAACCATTTTGGGCCTCTAATAGAGTGTAAGACCCAATCCTTTGTGTAATACCCCAAAAATTGCACTCTTATTTTTTCTCAATAATTGGCTTATGTTTCACTAATTTGCATTTCATAGTAGGTCATATTAAATCATACACATCATTGGTTGCAAGGCATGGGATTAGGTGTCTCAAAGCATAAACAGCTCAAAGGAAAAGGACAAGAGAAAAGCTTTCCAAACAAGTCACAAGGGCTTTTCATATCTCAATTCATCTCATTTGAGTCCTCAAGTCATCACAAGATGAGAATTCAACAAAAGATTGAAGGAAGTCATACTCTCCTAACCAGTGCAAACTAGGGTTTTGGAATTCTTAAGTATAATACCCTAATTGGTAGGATCTTTGAGCTTTTATCATCTCCAAATGGCATATTTCATCTTTGTTGAAGAGGATATACATCATATTCAGAGGAATTTGGATTTGGAGGATGTGCTGATTTCTCCTAGACTGGGGGGTCAAAGCTAGGGTTTGCCATAAAATCAGTTTATTTCTGATTTTTTGGGAAAGACTTGATTCTATGGTATTCTACATGTCCTCAAGTGTCTATGAATGAAGAATTATCCATCAATTTGATTTGGAAGGGTTTCAATTGATTCATTGATTGAAAATCAGGAGAGTTGGGGAAAAGTCAACTGTGCAAAGGAAAAAGTCAACTCTTGACTTTTTGAGGTCAAAATCATGTTCCTCATGTCAAACATGATCATTGGTGAGGGTTTGGTCAAGAAATAATGAAATATTCATCAAAAATCAAGAAATGGGCAAAGTTGCCAAAAATAGAAATTAGGGTTTCTATTTATGGCAAGTTTTGGCAAGGTGAGAGGTCAACTTTGGGGCTTTCTTTCTCTATGTTCCAAGAACCAAATGGAGGGGCTAGGGAGGCCTATCAAAATTTCACATTTCAAGCTTCAAGTCCATACCAAGAACATCTCCATTGGATCAAAATTGAAGGAGTTATGATTGACTAAAGTTGGAGGTTTGTAGGGCATTTTTGACCAGCAAGGCAAGTCATGGGCGAGCCAGCACGCAGTCATTTCATCAAACATCTTGTGTGCATGTTTTGTCCAACTTCCAAGCCAAATTTCTCATTGATTTAAGCTTCAAATGGAAAATTGTTCAACATCAATATTGTTCATTTCCATCTCCTCTTCAACTTTCATGTTGGGCAATTTTTCATTTGATCAATGTATGAGGAGTTATGATGAGTCAAAGTGGGTAACCTCTCACTGATTTTTCCACACGCATGAGAGTTAGTCAGGCCAGGTCAAGCTGACTTGCCACACTAGTTATGAACATCTATATTCAGGGCCACTTTTGAATGTCTTGGAGGCTTCATTTGCATTTGATTTCCATAACAACGTTGTTGTACTCCATGATCTCTTTCCAAATAGCCCAAGAGTTTGCCATTTCACCCCATGACCATAGAGATCCACATGCATAAACTTACCATCATGCCACTTGATTTCCTTACTTGCCAAGAATACAAACTTTGTTTTTTCTTCATTCTCATGCGCATGCCTTACACATTCAGTCATGACATGTCCCAAAGCATTGCTATTTTTAACCAAACCAACCCTTACATCACCTGCCATGACATGCTACATCATTTCCTCATTAGTTCAAACCATGCAAAAAGAAAAAAAAACTTATTGGACAAGCTTCTGTTGTAAACTCAGTGAGACATCATCACCATCGATTTTCACTTCACCACCACCATAAACTCATGTTGCTCACCTCACCATAAAAAAACCTCTCAACTCGTGCTCAACAAACTTGACTCATTCTGTTAACTCACTAACTCATTTAACCTGACTCACTTAACCTTACTTCTAATTGTCAACTATGACAGTTAGAATTTGACCAGAGGTATATAAGCTTTCCTCTAACAGAAATCAAGGAATTCTTGGCTCATTCTACACTTCATTTTATACACATTGCTCTGAAAAACTTTCACACTCTCTCTCTGAAGTTTCTCTCTCTCTCTCTCTCTCTCTCTCTCTCTCTCTCGAATCTTCATACATTCAAGAATTCTTTGCACTCTCTCCTCCCTTCATCAACAAGAATCAAGGAACTGAAGAGGTAGAGCATATAGCATCATCCTCTACTTCAACTCCATTGTTTCTTCTTCAGGATTTTTGAGTAGATAGCATTATTCATAGCCTTTATTTGGATGAAGATCAAGTTCAAGAGAAAAGGAACCTCCCCTCTGGCCTTCTTTTTTAGCAAAGGAAGCATTCACATCACAGGTTTTTTTTCTTAATTTGGTTGATCTCTCTATGCTCTGAGTTTGATTGTTTTTATGTGTTGTTAAGCTTAATAGAAGCAATGTAGATATCCGGCTAGTTGATAGGCTCTGTAGGAGCATAGATCTAAAAACTAGGGTAAAATGTTTCTCTTCGAATCTCCCTGTGTATGATTTATTTGCAATTTTCATTGGTGGATTTGTGATCTACATGACTTAAGGATTATTTTGATGTGCGATTTGTCCATTTCTGATGACCTGCAACTTGAACACGGCGGAGAAGTCACCGGAGAAGGTGACCGGAAAGACTAGTCCGGCCACCAGCCATAAACCCTAGCCTCTTCCAGTTTAAAACACAGCCGTTGATCTTTCTTGATCCTAAGGTTATCATGTTGCCAGCGAATAAATGAGGAGGTGGTATGGCACGTGAGTTGCTTTTCTGAGTTGTGTGCTTGCATATGTGTGCCTCATCATTGTTATCATGTGCGCGTGTTTTGATTCACCTGGTTTGTGTACTTTTCTTGATCATCACACTTGACTTCATCCAATGGCTCAGGATGAGTCAAAGAATTTGACTAACATCCATGTGATGCACCCTATCTGACTTACGTATTTTGGACTGGGCTGAAATACTATTCTCACCCCCTTGTTTTGAGCCCAAGCGCTCTTTAACTGCGTTTTTACTAATGGTGCACCTCCCTGCATTATTTTCTTGTTTTTTATTTCTTTTTCACATACATGTTTTGTTTTTAATTTTAAAATTGTTTCTAAGCATGATAAAATTCCATAAAAATTCATGAGACATTTAAACACATTTAAATAATTTCTGATCATTTTATTTTCTGATTTTATGACATTTCACCATATTTTCAGGAATTTTCTTGCATTTTCTTTTGTTTGTGCTTCTAATCATGACTTTGTTTCATTTGGATTTTGGTTGACATATTTGTATGATGAATTTTTGCCTAATATTTGGTGCATGTAGTCATGATATGTTGAGGCATGTTAGAAATTTTTTGGAATTTTCTAAGTCCTTCCTTAATGACTTTTGAGTGATGTTTTTGAGCCATTTGTGTGCATGCTTTGTATGATATTGTGAGACCTCTTTGGGTATGTTCCTCAATGATTTTTGGGCCACTTTCTTGTGACATTTTTACCCACTGGTTACACTTCAAATAACTTTAATCTCATAATTTTGTTGAGCCTTTAAATTCCATTTTGATCCATTCAAATGCATGTGTGTTTGTATAGGCATTAGATGATTTGTGCTTAGGTTTTGATTTGCATTATGTGCCAATCTACTTTGACTATTTGTTGAGGTTTTTAATTCATGTTGTATGAATATTATAGGTCATTTTTACCATGTCATAATTCATCCAAAGTTCATTCTTATATGATATTGGTGCACATGTTCTAAAGTGAAGTATCTTGTGTAATTGTGTTTGCTTCTCTAATCTTCTTTGAATACATGTTTGCCCCAATACATGAGTGATCCCAATTCATTACTTGATCATGATTCACTTATGTTTTCAAGCATTTTCAATCATATTCCATGACCTATAATCTCATGTTACATGTTTACAAAGCTCATAAACTTTTGCATACTTTGCTTGAACTTGTTTGACCTAACTTGAACTTGTTTGCTCTTAATTCTCAAAGTGTCTCAACATGACAATTGTATGAATTTTGTGATTATATTATTGACCTCTAAATGTCATTTCAAATGTCCTAAGCTACTGACTTGTATTCATTTTGTATGGTTATTCAATTTGTATATTCATTTCTTAATTGCATGTCTTGTATGATGTGGTTAGAACTTTAATGATGTTTGCTCCCATCTTTTGCTTGTTTGATCAATGCTTGATCTTGTGAATCATATGCCATTTGAATAACATCTTACTCATTCTTAAGTGCCATATACTTCTTACTTGGGTGTTTACATATTCATTTATTCATGTTTACTTTCCATTTGCATTCATCTTGCATAAGTAATACATAATTTGCATTTGTGTGATTTCTTTGTGCATAGTTTGACATTATTTTATTTCACGTGACATGTTTACATTAGTATGGTACCTTAGCATGTACCTACTGACTTGACATGCCCCTTAACTATTAGGACCCTTCCCCTTTGGTTTGAACTTCATTTTCTTAGTAACTTGTCTTCTTGAATCAAATAGTTTTGTTTGGTTTAAGTTTCTTGTACTAGTTTTCAATACTTGTGTTAATAATGCACTAACCTTTTGTGTAGGGGCAGAGGTAAGTCACTTGAGTAAGTGGATGTTAATACATACTCATCTCTTCTCTCATCTCTCATCTCTTTTACTTATCATTCTCTTTTGTGAATAGCATGATATAATGCTTGATTGTGTAGAACTTTCTCACATCCCTTAGGGATCCTAGCTCATCCTTAATTTTTTATTAAGGTCAGGTAGGATAAGCATTAGGTAGTGCTATCCCTCTCTTTTCTTTAGGCTTAGGTGGTCCTTATACCTCACACAACCATAGGATCTCCATGCATGCTAACTTAGGTAGATGTTTCCCCTTTCAAACTCAACTATAGGGCCACCTTTGCATGACAACATTAGGAGCAATTTAGTTTCCCCTTAGAGTTTCTCTTTTCCCCTTGAGTCCTCTCTTCTCATCTCATAACACTTCTAAAACACTTAATAAAGTTAACGTGTATTGCGCATGAGCCTTGTATGTGGGAAATGAGGAATGAGGGGTTTCCTCTCATTTTTCTAGAGTGTTTGGTGGACGTTCCATCTTGGAACGATTTGCTAAGCATTCATTCCTACATCATAGACTTCGGTGCAATGCAAGTTATGAACTAACTTCAATCCACTTATGTCTAAAAAACACAAAAACAAACTTAAACCTTTTCATCCTTCGGGATCGTTCAAGTTCAAACCATTTTCAGAAAAGGGCACGTTACTTCCGTCTCGTCGTAAACAGGCATCGACCCTAACTGTCGGACGCGAACTTAACGTCGCTCATAAAAAATACAGACTTGTTGAACTACGACTGCTCTGATTTCCTCCTTCTGGTTAGATTGAGGATACGTAGGCACAAGACGGCGATGTCTTGGCGAGCAACCTCCCTCTAGTTCGTGTCCGAACTACGTTGACTCTGACTTTCCCGCTCCTGAGGGAATACGTAGGCCTAGGACTCCGAGGACGTCCTACCGAGTCACTTCTTTTATTTTTCTTCCCCGTTTCCTCGTTCTTTCTCGTACCTGTTCCTTTTCCTTTCCAATAGCAGTGGAGCTCCAGATGACGACACCCTTTGATCGAGACAACAAACGTGGATCCCATCGAGTACGATGGACGTGTGGGGGTGCTAATACCTTCCCCTCGCGTAACCGACTCCCTTACCCATTTCTCTTGGTCGCAAGACCATGCTTTTTCTTTCCCTCAGGTTTATACAGTGTTTCCTTTCCCTCTCTTGGGATAAATACACATTGCTGGCGACTCTGTTTCTGCGCCACTTTCGCGTTTGTACTTGGATGAAAATCCCGGGAGTGACACTTTGTAAATACAAACCTCTTTTGGGCCTCAAATGTTGTATAAGTCCCGTCGTATTTCAAAAGTTCGGCGCGGTCATCGCCCATTTAAAACAAACCATCTGGGCCTCTCCTCGAGCTATAAGACCCATTCAAAACCATTTTGGGCCTCTAATAGAGTGTAAGACCCAATCCCCTTTTGAAACAAAAAACTTTTGGGCCTCAGTCATTGTATAAGACCCACGGCGTTTTCAAAACCTCGGCACGATCGTCGCCCTTTTCAAAATAAACCCTGGGCTTCTCCTTGAGCTATAAGACCCATCTTTGTTCATTTTCAATCATTTTAGGCCTCTTGAGAGAGTGTAAGACCCATCCCCTTTGTATAGAAAACCTTTCTTGGGCCTCAGTCACTTGTATAAGTCCCTGTACAAAACAACAGTGCGATCACTGATAAAACCCTGAGCGTCTCCTTGAGCTGTAAGCCCAAATTTTCCTTTCAAAAGCACTTTCTCCTTTGATTTTGTAACATACTGTTATTTTCAATTTCTTTGTTGAACAACTAACAATACCGTATGGAAGCTCTACAACCGAGTAAGTGTTTACCCACTTTCATTTACGGCTTTCATATGTATATAACTGTATTGTGGGACTGTTTCACTGTAAGTCTTCTTTCATAAACTCATATCGACTGTGTAATACTAGTATAGATATTTAGAGTTTCCCCGGCAACTACGTCTAGAACTAGACAAAACCTCATCTCCTTACATCCGACGTTCTCCTGGATATTTCAAACATAACCTAAACCATGAGAATTTTCTTTTACAACAATTTTAGATAACTAGATCTAAGAAATCTCCCCCTTGAACAGTTCATATACAGAAGGTCAATGTTCCAAGTGAAACCCCTTCTGGAACTGTTCATCAGCCTCCTCTTGGGCTTAGTCCAAGGACCTACAGGCTTCCTAAAAGATCCCCGCCTCCTCTTGGGCGTTGTACGAGGACCCATCGGCTTCTTATAAGTTTTCACAGCCTCCTCTTAGGCTTCGTATAATGATTCTTCCTCCTGGAAGATAGCCTCCTCTTAGGCTTCGTACAAATTGTCCCTTCGGCTTCTTAAAAGTTTTTCTCGCCTTATCTTGGGCTTCGTACAAATTGTCCCGACGACCTCTTAAAGGTATAGGAACATAAATTAGTCAGCTTAATAGAATAGTCTTTCAAAGAGTCTAGATCTTCCTACGGCGAACGTACTGTCTCTTGATCTCTCTTAAGCATAGTACAAACGATAAAACTCTAGACTTGGGCAGTCTAATCTCCCTGAGTCTCAAAGACATTCTCAATTTCCTTTCAAAAATAGGTGTTAGTTCTTGTATTGGCTGGAATTTTGGTAAAACAAAGTTGAACAATGTTGATGTCATATGTCTGATGTCATAACATTGGTTTCTAACATTAGCTATTGTAGGGTTGAAGTTTTATATGCTCATGTTATAAGTGATGTCTTGACATCACTATATCAGAAACTCAGAACATCAGATTGTGATGTTTTAGGGCTGCGCGTGTTAGTGAGTTTTGAGGAGACCTATTAGAGTGATTGTATGCGAATATCTTGGAGAAGAGATTTCCAATCAGATAAATTTGCAGATTATGGAGCAGATTCTGTAACTAACATTAGGGCTGATTTGGAGAGATTTAAAAAGATTTGAAGATCAAATTTATTTTAAAATCATATATTTTTGGAAGAGATCCAAGCCCAAGTCAGAATTATATAAAAGCAGCCTCAAACCCTTGTTGAAAGGGTAACGAAGACAGAGAGCATAGACTGAGAGTCAATTTGAGTTTTCATGTGTGTTTTTGTAAACCATTCATGTTGGAATTGGTGTTACTATTTTGAGTTGTAAGTGTATTCACTCTAGAGCTTTTAAGCAAGAGTGTGTTGTTCTTGATCAAAGCTGTTAAGCAGAATCAAGTTGGGTGATTAGTGTGTAATCATTGGATTGTATCACTGTGGTGAATTAGGGAGTGAGTGGTTTCTCATACCTAAGTGGTTTCTTAGGTAGAAGTGTCATTGGGTAGTGATTAAGTTAGGTAGATGTCAACTGGGATTGTTGAGTCTATAATTTGATACTACTAATAATGAATTTCCTCCCTGGCTTGGTAGCCCCTAGACGTAGGTAGTTAGACTGAACTGGGTGAACAATTCTTTATGTTATTTACTGTTGCTTATTGCCTTGTTCATATTAGCAGAGTGTGTTGTTGTGACATTGCACTTAACATCACACATCTGATACCAGAATTTCAATTGGTATCAAAGCAGGCATCCTGCTCTGCATCTGGGTGAGATCTAGGGCTGATACTTTCTGGTACAATGGACAAGGAGACTGGTAGATTTGTGAATAGACCCCCTATTCTAGATGGATCTAATTATGACTATTGGAAACCACGGATGGTTACCTTCTTGAAGTCATTAGACAGCAGGGCTTGGAAGGCTGTCTTAAAAGAATGGAAAGCACCTGTTATTGTTGAAAAGGATGGGACAACAAAGCTAAAACTTGAGGAAGATTGGACAAAGGAAGAAGATGAGCTTGCTCTTGGAAATTCAAAAGCCTTGAATGCCATCTTTAATGGTATTGACAAGAACATCTTTAGGCTGGTAAACACTTGTGAAGTAGCTAAGGAAGCTTGGGATGTCTTGAAAACTACTCATGAAGGAACCTCCAAGGTCAAGATGTCAAGACTTCAACTGCTGACCACAAAGTTTGAAAATCTGAAGATGAAGGAGGATGAAACCATTCATGATTTTCACATGAATATTCTTGAGCTGTCCAATGCCTCTAGTGCTTTAGGAGAAAGAATGACTGAAGAGAAGCTGGTAAGGAAGATTCTCAGATCCCTTCCCAAGAGATATAAAATGAAGGTGACTGCCATTGAAGAAGCTCAAGACATCAGCAAGATGAGGGTTGATGAGTTGATTGGTTCTCTTCAAACCTTTGAGTTGGGATTGAATGAGGAGCCTGAAAAGAAGACCAAAAGCACAGCCTTGGTGTCCAATACTGAAGATGGTAAGAAGAAGTGTAATTTTGAAACTCAGGAGGAACTGTCAAATGCTGTTGTGATGCTTGGGAGACAGTTTAATAAGGTGTTAAAGAGGATGAATAGAAACTATAGACCTAATGTTAAGAACATCACATCTGACAACAACAGGTCTAGTGATCAAGTGAAGAAAACAAGAGATGAAGAAAAGTCCAATCATGACAAAGGAGTTCAATGCTATGAGTGTGAAGGTTATGGTCATGTCAAGAAAGAATGCCCTACATACCTCAAAAAGCAGAAAAAAGGGGGTTATCTGTTTCCTGGTCTGATACAGATAGTGAAAGTGAAGAAGAGAATGTCAAGCATGTTAAGGCATTGACTGGACTATGTGCCTCTGATGGAGAGTCTAGAGATGGTGAATTGACCTTTGAAGAGCTGGCATCCTCTTATAAAGAGCTGTGTCTGAAAAGTGAACAGGTCCTTCAAGAAGGGGAGAAGCAGAAAAAGATTATTGTGCAGCTTGAGACTGAGAAAGCTGAACTTAAGAATGAGGTTTTGTTGTTAAAATCCCAGCTTTATCAAATGTCAAAATCCATCAGAATGTTAAATAGTGGAACTGACACTCTGGATAAAATACTTGAAGCTGGAAAAGGTGCAAGTGATAAGACTGGTCTAGGATATGAGGGTGAGAAGAAGATACCTGCAGAGGCTAGTTCTTCTGGGGTTAAACAAAACATTCCTCTTCAGCATGAAAAAGGACATGGTTCTGGCGTTAAGAAGGATGTCCCTCACTCTAGGCAACAAATTAATGGAAAGGGCTATGGTCATGTTCCTAAGAAGTTTTTGTCTCAACCTCAAGGAAAGCCTCAGTTTTCTGGAGCTAGACAGTATATGCCTCCCCAATACCATAGGAGCATGCAGGATTATAATTTCAAACATAACATGTTCCATCCAATGTCTCAACATCAATGGAAAATGTATGAGTTTGGACCTAATAATGTTGTGCCTCATGGTGATGGCAGAAGAAGGCCACATCATCATGGTAAAAGACAGCCTAAGTACTACAGAAGACAGCCTAGTTATGGGAGAAGACAACATCAATATTTTAACAGATGGCAGCCTCAGCATTATGATAGAAATCATCATCAAGGGGGGAGACATTTCACTCACTTCAGAGAAGAGATTCAAAGAGTAAGATGTTACTATTGTGGTAGAGTTGGCCATATACAATCTTCTTGCTTTAAACTGCATGGTTATCCCAAGCCTGTTCCTCACCCTAGACAGAAGTAGGACAGGCCTCAGACTGTTAAACAATGGATTCCTAAAGCTGCTGTCACATGTCTATTGGCTCACTCATCAATTAGAACCCCAGCTATGGATGGTTGGTATTTTGACAGTGGTTGCTCAATGCATATGACTGGTTTCAAGAATCAGTTGGTAGATATCAGGACTTACTCCACAAAGGATGTAACTTTTGGTAATGTAGAAAAAGGGGAAGTTAAAGGAATTGGAAAATTGAATTGTGAGGCTGGACCTAATCTTGAAAGTGTTCTTCTCGTCAAAGGATTGACTGCTAATTTGATTAGCATTAGTCAGTTATGTGATGAAGGATTCAAGGTTAGCTACACTAAAGATGAATGTTTAGTGACTAATGAGAAGAGTGAAGTCGTTATGAGGGGAGTTAGATCCATAGATAACTGTTATTTATGGGTTCCTCAAGAGTCCAGCTTATCATGTAATGTCAAGGATGATGTTATGACATCTGAATGTGACATTAGAAGGATCACCAAACAACCTAGTGTTATGCAATTATTCAAAGGAAATATTAAAGAAACCAAGGTTGTAGAGGTTGGTCATTCAGGTATGAAGGGTAATGACGATTTCCCTAAAGATACGTGTGCTGAAATTTGTGAAGTGTTAAGTAGAATTTTGGGCAATTGGAAAAGGATTCAAAGGTTAATGAATTATGGTGTGCATTTATTAAATTTCAAAAATTTAAAAGGAAATTTGTTTTGGTGGGGAAAATACATTTATTGGCCTTTAAGTGACCAACAAAAGCAGTCCCCTTACCTTAGGCTATCATTCCCTATTATCACTCTCACACGCTTCTTCAATCTCAACACTCCAAGTCCGTTCATCTTCCCCCCTAAGAACAGAAATTTCAAAACACTTTTGGCCTTCAGTTGTTGCACAGAAATGATGTCTAAATAAGAGTCATCTCCATCCAAGAAGGTTGCGTCCAAAAGTTCCACTCATGCAAATTCTAGGGTTTCGACAAAAGAGGTATCTGTGGATGAAGTTATGGACATTGCTCCTATCTCGATGATTCCAACTTCAGTAAAGACAAGACCTGAGAAGTATCAACCCAAGAAACCATCAAAAGGTAATACTTCTAATCAATCTGCGAGTAGTAAATTTGATGATAGCGAAAGTAGGGCCTTTGTCACTAGTGTGTTGTTTGGAGACAAACCTATTCCTAGGACTACCACCCCTCTTCCTCAAGCTGTTGAAGAAAGGGTAGATGTGGACAAGAGCATTGATTATATTGTCACAAAAATTTTTGAGAGAGGCATTCCTGTGAAGGGAATATCTAGACCTCTGAGTCAAAGGCCTGCTGAATCTGTTAGAGAAGAGGGTGACATTGAAACTTCTGAAACAAATCTTCATAGATTAGCTGTTTCAGTCATTAAAGATGCTGAGATTGAAGATGAAGCTGAAGCTGAAGCAGAAAGAGAAAGGGATACTCATGTTGAATATGAAGTTGATGTTGAACATGATGTTGAAACATCACCTGCTAGGGATGTTACTCCTAGTCCCAAAGGGAAGAAGAATGCTGATGTGGTGGATGTTGTTGACTTGTCTGATAATGAAGTAATTGGTAATGTTGTTCCTGGGATTGCCAATAGATTGAAGACAAGAAAAGGAAAGACTGTGGAATCTTCTCCTAAGATGACAGCTGAAGGGAAGAAGAAAAAGACATCTGTTGTTGGTCCAACTAAATCTTGGAGCAAGGTTGTTGTGTCCTCCAAAAAGAGAAAGGTTAGAGAAGAATCTGAATCTGAGTATGATGTTGAGGAAGACGTTCAAGACATCATCCCTGTCAGAAAGTCCATTTTGAAGAGAATTTCTGATAAGGTTCCTGAAGTGCCAGTAGACAAAATATCTTTTCATTATGCTAGCAGTGCTTCTATGTGGAAATTTGTGTGCCAAAGGAGATTAGCTTTGGAAAGAGAGCTGAGCAAAGATGTATTGGAGATGAAAGAAATTATGGAGCTCATTCATGCTGCTGGACTGTTGAAGACTGTGACAAAATTCTCTAAGTGCTATGGTGGACTTGTTAAGGAATTTGTTGTTAACATTCCCATAGACATTTTTGATAAAAGAAGTGTGGACTTCATGAAGGTGTTTGTTAGGGGTAAGTGCATTAATTTCTCTCCTAGTACCATCAATAAGTATCTGGGAAGAGATGATCAAGAGGGTTGTGAACTGGAAGTGACTGATAATGATGTGTGTAAAGAGATCACAGCCACTCAGGTGAAGGTTTGGCCACTGAAAGGTAAATTGATAGCTAGCAAACTCAATATCAAGTATGCTATTTTGTACAGAATTGGAGCTGCTAACTGGGTGCCTACTAATCACAAAACCACCATAGCTGTGGGATTAGGAAGGTTTATTTATGTTGTTGGGAAAAAGGTCAAGTTCAATTATGGGAATTACATATTTGATCAAGTTGTGAAGCATGGTGCCACTAATGCTATCAAGATTCCTATAACATTCCCTTCCCTTGTCTGTGGAATGATCTTAAATCAACATCCTGGAATTCTAACTAGTTCAGATGTAGCATGTAAGAGGGAGTCAACTTTATCCTTGCATCCCAAGCTGTTTGTTGGGAATCATGTTCCAGACATTGTTGTAACATCAAGTTTTGGTGTTAAGAAGGCCAGTACTAAGGCTGAGTTGATTGAAGAATTGAAGGCAACCTGCAAGGATCTTGATATGGTTATCAGTACTAGCACTGCTAGGAAGTTGAGAATTGAGCAGATGATCAAATCCCTGGAACAGGGTGAAGATGATGTGAGTGCCAACACTGAAGATTCAGGTTCAAAGGAAGGTGAGGAGAATGATGCAGATGGTTCTGATGCTAGTGAAGATTGAAGTGCTGCTTTTGCTATTTATTGCTTTTGTAGTTTATAGTTTTTGTTTCTGCACATTGAGTGCATGGTGTGTATCTTGGATAATAGTACTTTTATGTTTATCTTGGTTTTGTTCTATGATTTGTCTTGTCTTATGGTGCTGACTTTAGACTGACAAGGAGAGCTAGTAGGACTAACTGTAGTAGAGTGTTAAGGTTTAACTTGTTGATAGTTGGCCAATTGTGGCTAAAAAGGGGAGAGTTAGCCTATGTGTTGCCTAGTTGTCTGATGTGACTCTAGGCTTGAGGGGGAGTGTGCAGCTGGTATGCTGGTTCTTGCTTTGAGGGGGAGTTTAGCTTTGTGCAGCTTGTTATGTGATTGCTGCTGGGTTGAAGTTTTTTTCGTTTGAATTTTTCTGCTGCAGGTACCTCTGATGATGGCAGAGTTTGTTTTAGCCAAAATTAGCCAAAGGGGGAGACTGTTAGTTCTTGTATTAGCTGGAATTTTGGTAAAACAAAGTTGAATAATGTTGATGTCATATGTCTGATGTCATAACATTGGTTCCTAACATTAGCTTTTGCAAGATTGAAGTTTTATATGCTGATGTTATAAGTGATGTCTTGACATCACTATATCAGAAACTCAGAACATCAGATTGTGATGTTTTAGGGCTGCGCGTGTTAGTGAGTTTTGAGGAGATCTGTTAGAGTGATTGTATGCGAATATCTTGGAGAAGAGATTTCCAATAAGATAAATTTGCAGATTATGGAGCAGATTCTGTAACCAACATTAGGGCTGATTTGGAGAGATTTAAAAAGATTTGAAGATCAAATTTGTTTTAAAATCAGATATTTTTGGAAGAGATCCAAGCCCAAGTGATAATTATATAAAAGCAGCCTCAAACCCTTGTTGAAAGGGTAACAAAGACAGAGAGCATAGACTGAGAGTCAATTTGAGTTTTCGTGTGTGTTTTTGTAAACCATTCATGTTGGAATTGGTGTTACTATTTTGAGTTGTAAGTGTATTCACTCTAGAGCTTTTAAGGAAGAGTGTGTTGTTCTTGATCAAAGCTGTTAAGCAGAATCAAGTTGGGTGATTAGTGTGTAATCATTGGATTGTATCACTGTGGTGAATTAGGGAGTGAGTAGTTTCTCATACCTAAGTGGTTTCTTAGGTAGAAGTGTCATTGGGTAGTGATTAAGTTAGGTAGATGTCAACTGGGATTGTTGAGTCTAGAATTTGATACTACTAATAGTGAATTTCCTCCCTGGCTTGGCAGCCCCCAGACGTAGGTAGTTAGACCGAACTGGGTGAATAATTCTTTGTGTTATTTACTATTGCTTATTGCCTTGTTCATATTAGCAGAGTGTGTTGTTGTGACATCGTACTTAACATCACACATCTGATACCAGAATTTCAATAGGAAAAAAACACCCGTAGACTTGGGCAGTCTCAATAACCTTCAGATTCCCCGTTTCCTTAAAGAACAGGAAATAATCTCGGTCCTCAGATCAAATCCATGAGTACAACAATACCCATATAAGAACTGATTTTCTCTTTTAACCAGCATACTGGACCTGTCACTCAACTAAAACAGTTACCAGCACCCTAGCCTCCTCTTGGGCTTTGTACAATGATTCTCCCCAACAGAGTTAAGCTTTGCAGCCTTCATCTCGGGCTTTGTACGAGATACAAAACACTCTCTTGTTGAGTATAAAAGACTCTCTTTTTGAGTCAAACCTTTGCAGCCTTCATCTCGGGCTTCGTACGAGATACAAAATCACTCTCTTGTTGAGTATAAAAGACTCTCTTGTTGAGTCAAACATTTTTATCCTTCATCTCGGGCTTTGTAAGAGATACAAAACACTCTCTTGTTGAGTATAAAATGACTCTCTTGTTGAGTCGATCACCTTTAGCCTCCATCTCAGGCTTCGTAGGAGATACAAATCACTCTCTTGGTGAGTATAAAAGACTCTCTTGTTGAGTCAAACCCTTTTAGCCTCCATCTTGGGCTTCGTACAAGACATATATAAAAACACTCTCTTGTTGAGTCAACCCTTTTTAGCCTCTATCTCGGGCTTCGTACAAGACACAAAAGCATCCTCTTGTTGGGTCAATAGCCTCCTCTTATGCTTTGTATAAAGAAATCCCCGTTTGATTCAATCAACCTTTTAGCATCAAATCATGCTTTGGTCACAACATACAAACATCAACAACTCCTTTTCCCTCGTCTAATTGTTGTAAGCAACAAGCCTCTAGATTATTTACATCCATGCCACTGTCCCTCTTTTAGCATGAGAAATTCCTAAGGAAAGATGGTGTTGCTCTAAACTGAGTTAAAGTCTTCTCCTTCAGGTTGAAAATCCCTTATAAAGGAAATTATGGCCTTGCTAGATTCGCATATCCCAGTTAAAGTAATTCTCCTTTATAATCAGTCACCCAACAATAGTGACAAACAGACCCCTTTAGAGATGACAAATTCTCTCTAAAGTCAACACCCTTTTAGCTTCACATCTTGGGCTTCGAACAAGATACAAATGGACCCTTCAGCTTCACATCTTGGGCTTTGAACAAGATACAAACCACCTTTAGCTTCATGTCTTGGGCTTTGAACAAGACACCAAAACACCATTTCCTCCCATAGAATAGGAGGAACTACGATTGCTCTGATTTCCCTATCCCGGGAATACGTAGGCATAAGATTGAAAAAGAATCTTAGTGAGCACACTAATAAAAAACCCCAAAGTCCCCTACCTCCATCCAATCTGGCGCAGGATCCCAACAAATTCCCCATGAACAGTCCTGATATTTCGTTCTGAATAAAATAAGCAGAGAGAGGCCTACGAACTAAAACCGTATCTGTAAACCAACAGGTTTGACTGTTTAACCTCAGTTTGCAAGCAGGGTTAGTTAGAGACATCTATTTCCCTTCCTTCATCAGCTTCAATAGGATAAAAAATGAATCGACCTGTAGTACCCCAGAGCGACGGTGCTTAAGAACCACGTCCAAAATCGCTCGCTACATAATGGAATTTCCTTTCCATTCTCAACTGTTGTGGCACCGTATTTATAAGGGATCGCCTTATCAGATTCATACGGTAACGGTCCCGTTAGATAGATAACTACAGGAGCCTTGTGATTTCTCTGACTTTCGTAAGTAACTTCAATCAATTCCTGGTTAGGAACTTTTGATTCGTCAAGTAGAGGGATTATGGTACAAACATCTTTGGCCCTTTCAGGATCAGAGATTACAACAACATCTTTGATCTGATCAGCGAAGTAGTCTGGTGTCTAGTTGATAGACCCCGAAACTAAGTATTGTTGAATCTCTTTGCGGTCCAACTGACCTTGAATGACTGCCCGCACGAGGTAGCTTCCTTGGTTATTCTCCGAGCAGCCTCTACAGCGCTCGTAGTTATGTGGTGGCACCTGGCCACGTCCGCTTTGAATGCAATGTAACTTCACTAGATCTGTTTCCATTGATCGAACATCCTGACTTTGATGCCGAGTAGGATTCCCGTTAACCACATTGATTTGTTGCGTGTCTTCATCCATATAAATCGGAAGCCACCAGTGGTTTAACAAGTGTTGTAAAGTTCTTTGAACGAGAGCACATCCTTGGTTACTCTCACGACATACTGTACAGCTCAGATAATCATGTGAAGTGAGAAAACCGAATTGGACTTGCTTGGCGTGTAACTCCACCAAGCTGGTATTCATCAAACGAATATCAAAGATTTGAACCATGTTAATCTGATAAGGATTTTTATCATGGTAGTCCTGGATCCACCCAAGATCCATCTGACACTAGAGGTCCTCTTGTACAAAAGAGCATCTCTATTTGTTTATCGAGCAAGTCAGACAGGAACTGTAATAGTGCCGTGGAAGATTATGATACCGACTTTGTCTTGAGTGCATTGCCACTAAGTTGACATTCATCGCACGGATGTCGTGGTTTTGAATGACGTTGGAATTCGTATAAGTCATGTTAACCCCACGAACTCGGTGTTCTTGGATCCATCCGAGATCCAACTGTTCCTGTAGAGCTGATTGCACCACAAAACATCCTTGAATGTTTTTAGAGCAGATATCACACTGGTGATAGTTATGAGGTGGTACATGGCCATACCCGCTCTGTCTGCGATGCATCTTGACCAGATTGGTCCTTAATAAGAGTACATCATGAATTTGATAGCTGTTATTGGACTCTCCCTCTATCAAATTTACCGCAGCTTTCTCGTGTTGAGGCAGCGGGTTCGTGAGAACATTCGGATTTGTATCCTTGAAGGATAAGACCCCGCTCCTAACAAGCTTTTGCACACCGGATTTGAAACTGAGGCAGTTTTCTATGTTATGCCCTGGTCCTCCTTGATGGTAAGGGCAAGTCTGATCCATTTTAAACCAAAAAGGCAGTTTTTCCGGTTTGTAAGAGGAGCCCTGGTTTGGACGTGTCCCTTGACCAGTAATAATGGAAACAATTCTGCGTACAACATTGGTATAGGGTCAAACCCTGGTGGTCGCGTTGTGCAGTTGTTGTTGTACTAAGGACGAGCCTACTGAAGAGGCGGTTGTGTCCTTTGCCGATATTGTTGTTGATTCGGTTGGCTCTGCGCAACCTGAGGCCGATACGTTGGAACAGGCACAGGATTGATAGCAGGAGTTACAGCTGCTACTAGTTGGTATCGTCGCCTTTGCTTTCCGAGAGAGATATTCCCAATATCCTGCTCTTTTTTCTTAGGGAGAGCACTACCGTATCTTTTTGTACTACTTGATGATCCAGCGTCTTTAACTAAACGTCCTTCTCGGACCGCTTCCTCAAGACGGACTCCCATGCCCACCATCTCGGTGAAGTCACTGGGCGAACTGGCGACCATTCTGTCGTAGTAAAAGAGCTTAAGGTCTTTAAGAAGATCTTTGTCATCTCTTTTTCTTCAAGAGGTGGACAAATCTGAGCGGCAATTTCACGCCATCTCTGAGTGTACTCCTTAAAGGTTTCCTTGTCCTTCTGTGACATTGATCTGAGCTGATCTCTGTCTGGTGCCATGTCCAAATTGTACTTATATTATTGAACGAAGGCAGCACCAAGATCTCTGAAAGTGGCGATCTTAGTGCGGTTTAAACCCATGTACCATTTTAATGCGGCAACGGTTAAACTATCTTGAAAGTAGTGGATCAGTAGCTCCTGGTTCTTTGTCTGAGGTGACATTCTCTGAGCGTACATCACCAAGTGGCTTTGAGGGCAAGAGTTACCCTTGTACTTTTCGAAGTCGGGCACCTGGAACTTGTACGGAACTTTCACATTGGGGACCATGTGAGAACAAGAATTGTCTCTACAAGTCAATCTATGTTTTGATGATAATAATAAGTATTTGTGAAAGAACCATTTTATGGTCTAACGTGTGTTGTGTGCAGATCATAAGAACTAAAGACATCAGAACCAACATACACCAGCCAGATGTACTATGATTGAATATATGTATATGCGAAGTTACTATGTGTGACTAAAGTCGCAAGAAGCAAGAACGCTTGTTTATCTAGTCATAATCAGCCAGATCCAAGGATGCCAAGATTGCTGTTGCAATACTCTTGTGGATGCTCTCTGAAAGTGATTAAGATTCTGAAGATAGCAAAGCCTCTAAAGAAGTACACTCAGAAAGAACCAAAGTTCTGAAGACTCTTATGACTTGAAGTTCTGATGGCTGAAGGCGTTGAAGACCAAGTGCAGAAAGAATCTGAAGACTGACGAGTTCTGAAGATCAAGGTTTCAAACAAGAAGTTCTAAAGACTCTGAAGACAAGCTCTGAAGATTCAGAAGACTTAAAGCAGAAAAGGATAACGCTCTTAAAGACCAAGTGCTAAAGTTCTGAAGACTGATTCCTAATGGACTTCTTCAATTAACGGAAGACTTGAAGCATCAGATATTCTGCTATAATGACTCCACTCATGCTTCATCAAATTAACATCAGAAGCCACTGAATTTTCGAAGTCTAAATATTACCGTTGTGAGTTAAATGTACACACTGCCCAAGAAAAGATGTCTGGTCACTTCCTCCTCTGCAAAAAGAAGATGTGTCAGTACAACTCATTATATCACAACGTCTCTTTTCCAAACAGCCAACAGTATTCTCTAACGACTATATTTCTACTGGGTATTTAATGGAAAGAGTTTTTGCTTCTGATGTGTCGATCACTTGAAGAATTACGAACAAAATGTTCATCTACAAAATTGACCAAGTCATTGTGTGAAGATAGCAACAACGATGAGTTCTCGTTGTAACACTTAGAATATTCAAAGCTGTCATTAATTCACTCATGGCAATTGTTGTTGAATCTCCAAAGAACAGACTAACACAACAACAACAATCAAACAGAAGCTGTTGATGAAGAAGATAACAATTGAAGATCAGTCAAGTCATCAACCTACCTTCTCGTCAAAGCTACATTGAAGATCTGAAGCAAGGAGTTGCTGCTCAAAGCTTGCTCAACCAGAAGACGAAGAAGAAGAAGATCTACAAGATGTCAACTATCATAATATCTAAATATATCTTTGTAGTTTCTTAGGAAAGCAAGGAGCTGATTGCTCAAAACTTGCTTAAAAACATGTGTGTGTTCTTTGTACTTAAACCTAGGAGAAACTTGCTAATTAAGAAGCACAATTTGTAATCTCCAGTTTGCCAATTCAACTATATGAATTGAGACTCCTCAAGTGAACGTTATATCTTGATGGGATCCCTGAACGGTTCAGCTGTGAGTTGAGGCCCTTGAGTAGATCACGTGGTGATCAGATACTTGAGATGACTATGGCTGAGGGTCATTGTGGAAAATCCTGAAATATGGTCAGTAGCGTTATATTCATTGTGAAGAATCCCTGAACAACTAGCTGTGAAATCCCAGCAGTGGGTCTGCTCGGTCAATGAACGTTATATCATGTTGGATCCCTGAACGGTTCATTGGGTTGTTAGTCACAGTGCGGCTGTGTAAGTGGTTAGTCACCGGCTGTTGCCCATGTAAGTGTAATCATGATTTGGTTATAGTGGATTAAGTCCTTGTGCTCAAGGCGAAATCACCTGAGGAGGGTGGACTGGATTAGCCCGCATGGTGAACCAGGATATATCGTGTGTCCTTTAATCTTTTGCTTAGTATCTCTATTTATGTTCCTCCTTTGAATATCAGAACCTCATATTAAGCAAAGTCAGAACCTTGCAGCCTATCTCTGATAAGCTTCCGCACTGCAAGTTCTGAGTATCGTATCTTATGAACAGAACTTATATGGTTCTCATACTCTTTAGTTAATAGATCAGAATCTCTCAACGAACATTGAAGGTTCTTGAGCGTCAAATTAACAAGATGTGAAAAGTTGAAAACAGAGTAAATACACAATTCAAACCCCCCTTTCTTGTGTCTTTCTCGCACCTTCAATTGGTATCAGAGCTCCGGTTCTGTTATTGATTCACATAAAACACTTAACAGTGTCAGAAAAATATCCTGACGTGGTGCGTAGAAGTACGCTTGTTGAGAATGAAATCCACTTACAATTTCTGTAACAGTTCAGCAGTTAACTGTGTACAAAATTGTAATCAATCTGATTACTTCGTGAGCAAGTCACTGGTTCTAGATGAAGCCTCACTAAAGTTGAAGAATCAATTGATAATATAAATTCATCAGATAAAAGGAAGTATCTGTTGAATGCTCATTCTGAAAAATACGTGTGGATAAAACCACGTATATGATTAATAGATGAATAATCAGAAAGCAAGAAATCTTGTTTGCTAAAGATTAATTCGTTATGAGTTTTTGAGATGTTTTCAAGAAACGGATTAGGTCCACCCTTGACTTTCTCATTTAAAAAGCTCATTCTGGATCTCTTCATGTAAAGAAGGAAAATTGCTGATTCTAAGACCTTGAATTTCATAAAGAAATCTGTTAAATTCAGAATCTGAAAAATTCAAATTATTAGAAATGATTCAATGTCAGAATCTGGAATGATCAAAAGATTCAATGGAGAATTGAATCCCAAAGACTCAGTTGATTTCGAACGAACTCTTAACTAGTTTAGTGATCAAGCTCCAACAACCTGAAATCATCCAAGTAAAGATAAAATGTTGATAATCTGATTTTCAACAGATCAAGTGTTCTAAGAACCACTTGTGCTATGAAATTGGATGCTATCATTTCAGATATCTAGGTTCTCCAACTGATGTCATAAAAGATGACGTTAATGATGTTCGTTTGAAGAAATTAGTTAACTCATAGATATGTGTGAACAACCCCAAATAAGTTGATCATCATTGTGAGAACAAGAGGTTCATGCAAATCATGACTAGTGATGTACACATGGGACATGATGACGTTTTGGTTCTGAACAAGTTCTGAAGCAACCTTGAGGAACAAAGTCAGATGTTGATATGACAACTCCTTCCTGAATAACCTCTCAATCAATCATCTTTCAAAGAAAAGAAACTTTCACAAAAACAAACTGAATTCGGGCTATGAAAGGAGAACTCAACCTATTCTCAAATGTTTGTTGTTTAAGATTCATATCCATATCTTGGAACTGTATCGGAACTAAACAGGTTCTATGGATCAAGGAAATGAGAAGTGAGAAACATTCAAAACATATGTAATCTGTTATTTATGAATGGGGTCATCAAATGAAATTTACTGTTCACTAAGTATTGCTCCCACGCATATGAGTATCGCCTTATCAAAAAGGATTGCATGGAATTGGCTTAGTTCAAATAAAATGGTCATTCTGATCATGCTAAGTCCCTATCTCGGTTACTGTAACCTAGAGAACTAAAAGACAAGGCTGAATAGGAAAAGAGAGAGAAAGCTATAATCCAGCTAGGATCACCTTCCAAGAAAAGATTCTCTTCAGGAGTCAGAAAGGAATGATTTCACGAGAATTTTTAGCTAAAAGATTTTCTTCAAAAGGTTATGCATCCCTAAGGTATGGTCTCAATCATTACTCCTTTTATTATGGTAAGATTATCAAATATTTATGATTTCCAAGACAATCATAATTACGCATGTGTCAGCTACCTTATCTCTACCCATAGGCATACGGTAACTTAATTCTATCATATGTCCTGTCAACTGGCCGTCATAGCTATTCATAGCTTGTCTAGGAAATGATAACCTCGCGTGTGCCAAGCGTGAGAAATAATCATCACTCATAAGCTCACCTCACAACCCTACTTATCTTCTAGAAAGAATCACTACCTGGCAGGTTAGAACTCCCTTCTTCGTTTCCTGCTCGAAATGTCTTCACACAATATCAGAGGAGAGATTTCCGATCTAGAGCTTCTAAAGGAATTCACATTGGATCTAAACCTTTTACCACAACTCAACAAAACTAGTATTCTCTCTGGTATTATATTTTAGAATTGGGAAAACTATTTCGACATGCTTGTTGGACCTGTCTTCCCTTCTCTTGTAACTGAGTTCTGGGTAAATGCACGTGCACTTGAATATGACTATGGCAAAAATACTATTTTGTCCTTAGTTGCTAGATATCCAGTCTTGATCAACCCCACCATCATAGCTAAAGCTATTAGGTGCGTTGAAGATGGTGTGACTGTGGAAAGAAATTCTAGCAACCATAGCTTTGACAGACACCTGCACGTCATTTTCAAAATAGAGGGGCATCCCACTCAACCTTGCACTCTCGCTCCAGTTGCTAAAGATTGGTACAATCTAATGGTAACAAACTTTAGACCGAGAGGAAGAGGAGGAGGATGGTTATCTGACATGGAGAGACTGTTTATTTTCTTTTTAATTTCTAGAATCAAAATAAACCTACCTCAATCCATGTACAATCATCTAAAGGAAGAAATTAACCTGTCAAGGGAAGACACTATCTACCAAGTTCCCTATTGCAGGGTCATCTCTCATATTCTTGATCTTCAAGGAGTGGTTAGTCATTGCAGAAGAAATGGAATGACTGAGAAGATTCTTCCCGAGTTCTGTCAACCTATAACCTTCTTTACCTAGATAGAAATTAAGTTTCTCTTAAGATCATAAGTTTGTCTAGGATCCCTCGTTGTATGCCCCTATGATCTAAACTTAATATATTCTCTTGCCTAAGTATTCTAATTAAGAAATAATTTTATGATCGATTTAAATTCACAATATCCTTAATTAAAATTCATTACTTATCTACCAATAGATAGGCATATTTTTTAATAGAAATTATAGAATCGCTCACCGGTCATAATTAAGTAGCGGCTTCGTCACTCCTTTTTAGGGTTATGATTCTTGATTAATCATTAACCATCTTTCCCACACTACTTAATGCTTCTAGGAAAATCAATCGGTATGGTTTCAAACTCTCCACAAAATTTACCCTAGTTTCTCATCTATAAAAGTACTAGACAGCTACACATCCCTTACTCATCTAAATCTTCTGACCTAATTACCTTCTAACTCCTCATCATCTCTAAAATAGCCTTCGTCTCACAAAATGCTTCAACTCTCACAACCATACAAAATCCAGTTGATCATTTTGTCGTTTTGTCAGAAACAATTATAAACTTCAACAACCTAAAGTCGAACAGATGTAATATTACTCCCTCAATGGAAGCACAAGGATGGAGTAACTACTTCAAGAGGTTGGAAGGACCAGCCTATGGATATTTGGTTAAAGAGTTATGGATTCATGCTAATGCAGGCTCGACTCAAATTAGTTCATCGGTCTTTGGAAAAAGAGCCAACATATCTGAAAAGACTATTGCAGATCTCTTGGAGAATAAGAATAATGGATTCAGAATTACCAAGGATCTACTCAGTGAGGAGAGAGAAGCCAAAGTCATAGCCGTTATTTTCAAAGAAGGAATAACAGTTGAGAACCAAGTACTCTTAAACCTGAAAGAACCACTACAAGTTTGGTTCAGAATCTTGCAGGGAAGCGTTTTTCATCATCTTCCTGCAAATTAACTCAGCGACACTCAGAAGTGTGTCTTGTTCTTTCTCCTAAAAGGAATTAAGCTCAATCTCCCGTCCGTCCTCTTCAAACTTCTGAAGGAATCCATAAGAAACTCCAGAAATGGTTCTAATCTGGAGACCAAACTTATTCCGTACGGACGACTCATCTCTGTCTTTTTAGTTGAATCTGGGGTAGTGGATGACATTTTAATCGATGAAGGTGAATCAAGAAAGCTGCTTAAAAACGTTGGGAAGATTCTTAAGTTTGAGGATCTTATGAAAGAAGACACCACTCTAGACAATACATTCTTTAGGGAACTAACTCTGTCCCCCAGGGTTCTAGTTAAAGATTTTCCAAGATTTGCCACTTACAATCAGGCAGAGGTCAGAAACTATCTGAATAGAGTTAAGGATGAAGATATCAGTGCTTGGATCAACACGGAGAATATTACTGATGTACTTCAAGAACTCACAAATTGGAAAGAAGGAAGTAAGAAGCAGAAAATGGTTGACAATGAGGAACCTCCATCTAAAAGATCAAAAACCGCGAATGATGCATTAAAATCCTTTAAGGATAATGCAATCACAAAAATCCAAAGCATAGTAGAAGCTTCCAGTTCCTGTGCGGACTCCATGGAAATAAGAATTATGTAGACTGAGTTCCATGAATGGATCTCAGAAGAAATTGTGAAGAGCAAGAAGCTGACAATTACTCAAGCAGAAGAAAAACTGCATGCCTCAAGAACTGACAGTTCTGAAAGATTGTTCTCATCTTCATCATCTTTAGGCTCGCTCTAGTCTAACTCAATAGGACCCATGAAAACCAGCTTTATTAGGACTACGATTACTTAAAATGTTCTTCATTAGGAATGTGCGGTTAAATTCTCTATGATTATCTTGAACGTGTCTAGATTAAGATCAACCTATGATCTGAATTATAAAACCAAAATGAAATGATGAAATACTGAAATATTGTTACTTCTATCTGTTGTTCACAAATGAAATAATCTCTATAGATGCTTTATTCCTTCAATTAAGTAATCAGTTGATTCCATCTATCATCCTTCATTTAAATACATACTGAGTATAGATGTGTTTCCCTAAAATGAGTATAGATGTGCTTCTAAATGTTCAAATAACTTTGTGACTCTGTTTCCCTTAAATGACTACATGCTTAAATGCTCATATGCCCTGAAACTTTTTGAAGATGTCAAAAAGGGGGAGAAATATATTAATTGATTTTGATTGAAAAAAAGGGAAATCTGAAAGAATGCAGAACTCAAACAAAGTATTCTCATAAAATACGTTACTTCTAACGTTTGTTGTTTGATGTTATCCGAGGAACTCTAAACAAGTTCACTTGGCATTCTAAAGACAGGATAAGAAGAAGAACTACGAATCAGATTAAGTAAGAAAACTCTGAAAGCAGTCAAGACAAAGTCTACATTTCAAGATGCTCACTCAGAAAATCTGTACAAATCAAAAGTCAAGAACTGTCTGAAGATCTGGATTAAAGATCCAAGCAAGAAACCATTATATCAGGAACCATTTGAATTAAAGATGATTTGGTATCAAACTAAATCATCAATTGGAAATCAGATTCAGTACACAAATATTAGTATCAGACTCTCAAAACAAAGCTGTGGACTACTGTCAAAAACCTTCATTGGTATCAATATCAGCACTCTAATGAATTACCTCTTAAGCGTATGAGAATAAATTCTTCACTTGGTATCAGACTCAAAATACTCTGGTATAAGATTCAGCACATCATTTTTACATCCGACTAAAACAAGATGTACCAGATTCAGAATCAAGCGTTGATTGATCACAAGTTTTAACCTTCAATTGGTATCTGATCAAAAATCAAGCTTTGATAATTTAACTGAGTTGTGACAATAATAAGGTCTGAAATAAATCTGTGTTCAAAGTCAAAACTCTTAAAAGTCATATCAACACTGGTGATTAAATTTAGAAACTCTGAATTTCGATTCTGAAAGATCCCAATATCTGACTTATGGAAATTAGGGGGAGATTACCCAGAAGACTAAAATACAAAACCTAAAATTTTCATATAACCTGAAACTCAGGGGGAGTGTCTCAAAAGACAGTTTCTGATATACAGTGAAGCTATGTTTATCAGTCGAAGAAGTGCTCTAATTTTGTGCTCAATTGAATCTACTAAAAAGTAGAAATGCTTCAGACGACTCTGAAGATAACAAGCTCTGATATGACAACAAAGGAAACTAAGTTCTAAAGATCTGAAGATGGAAGTTCTATTGAACTAGTCCAGATGCTAAAGACTCTTCACTTTCCTAAGGACAAGATAGAAAAGTAACTATTTTCTATTTCTGTTCTGGAAACTCAAGTTGTTACTCTGTATATCTTTGGATTATATAAAATCCGAGGTGATCTCAGATAAAGCTTTGATAATAACTCATTCAGGGGGAGCTGTTGTTCCACACTCTAAATTTGTTTGCTTTGGTGATTACCTTGTATAAAATGTTCAATCAAAATACTTGGTTTTGTCATCATCAAAAAGGGGGAGATTGTGAGAGCAAGAATTGTCTCTACAAGCCAATCTATGTTTTGATGATAACAATAAGTATTTGTGAAAGAACCATTTTATGGTATAACGTGTGTTGTGTGCAGATCATAAGAACTAAAGACATCAGAACCAACATACACCAGCCAGATGTACTATGATTGAATATATGTATAAGCGAAGTTACTATGTGTGACTAAAGTCGCAAGAAGCAAGAACGCTTGTTTATCTAGTCATAATCAGCCAGATCCAAGGATGCCAAGATTGTTGTTGCAATGCTCTTGTGGATGCTATCTGAAAGTGATTAAGATTCTGAAGATAGCAAAGCCTCTAAAGAAGTACACTAAAAAAGAACCAAAGTTCTGAAGACTCCTATGACTTGAAGTTCTGATGGCTGAAGGCGCTGAAGACCAAGTGCAGAAAGAATCTGAAGATTGACGAGTTCTGAAAATCAAGGTTTCAAACAAGAAGTACTGAAGACTCTGAAGACAAGCTCTGAAGATTCGGAAGACTTAAAGCAGAAAAGGATAATGCTCTTAAAGACCAAGTGCTGAAGTTCTGAAGACTGATTCCTAATGGACTTCTTCAATTAACGGAAGACTTGAAGCATCAGATATTCTGCTATAAAGACTCCACTCATGCTTCATCAAATTAACATCAGAAGCCACTGATGTTTCGAAGTCTAACTATTACCGTTGTGAGTTAAATGTACACACTGCCCAAGAAAAGATGTCTGGTCACTTCCTCCTCTGCAAAAAGAAGATGTGTCAGTACAACTCATTATATCACAGCGTCTCTTTTCCAAACAGCCAACAGTATTCTCTAACGGCCATATTTCTACTAGCTATTTAATGGAAAGAGTTTTGCTTCTGATGTGTCGATCACTTGTAGAATTACGAACTAAATGTTCATCTACAAAATTGACCAAGTCATTGTGTGAAGATAGCAACAACGACGAGTTCTCGTTGTAACACATAGAATATTCAAAGCTGTCATTAATTCACTCATGGAAATTGTTGTTGAATCTCCAAAGAACATATTAACACAACAACAACAATCAAACAGAAGCTGTTGATGAAGAAGACAATAATTGAAGATCAGTTAAGTCATCAACCTACCTTCTCGTCAAAGCTACATTGAAGATCTGAAGCAAGGAGTTGCTGCTCAAAGCTTGCTCAACCAGAAGACGAAGAAGAAGAAGATCTACAAGATGTCAACTATCATAATATCTAAATACATATTTGTAGCTTCTTAGGAAAGCAAGGAGCTGATTGCTCAAAACTTGCTTGAGCACATGTGTGTGTTCTTTGTACTTAAACCTAGGAGAAACTTGCTTATTAAGAAGCACAATTTGTAATCTCCAGTTTGCTAATTCAACTAGATGAATTGAGACTCCTCAAGTGAATGTTATATACTGATGGGATCTCTGAACGGTTCAGCTGTGAGTTGAGGATCTTGAGTAGATCAAGTGGTGATCAGATACTTGAGATGACTATGGCTGAGGGTCATTGTGGAAAATCCTGAAATATGGTCAGTAGCGTTATATTCATTGTGATAAATCCCTGAACGGCTAGCTGTGAAATCCCAGCAGTGGGTCTGCTCGGTCAATGAACGTTATATCCTGTTGGATCCTTGAACGGTTCATTGGGTTGTTAGTCACAGTGTGGTTGTGCAAGTGGTTAGTCACCGGCTGTTGCCCGTGCAAGTGTAATCATGATTTGGTTATAGTGGATTAAGTCCTTGTGCTCAAGGCGAAATCACCTGAGGAGTGTGGAATGGATTAGCCCGCGTGGTGAACCAGGATATATCGTGTGTCCTTTACTCTTTTGCTTAGTATCTCTATTTATGTTCCTCCTTTGAATATCAGAACCTCATATTAAGCAAAGTCAGAACCTTGCAGCCTATCTCTGATAAGCTTCCGCACTGCAAGTTCTGAGTATCGTATCTTATGAACAGAACTTATATGGTTCTCATACTCTTTAGTTAATAGATCAGAATCTCTCAACGAACATTGAAGGTTCTTGAGCGTCAAATTAACAAGATGTGAAAAGTTGAAAAAAGAGTAAATACACAATTCAAACCCCCCTTTCTTGTGTCTTTCTCGCACCTTCAGACCAAACAAAGGTCTGCGGCGTCCTTTCCAAATAAATCCCGACCGCGAATGGCTTGCAGTTCCTTCTGTATTTCCAAGAATTGTTCCTGGAACTCATTCATTCTGTCGAACATACTTTCGTTTCCACCAGAGGGTATCTGTGGAATCTGTCCTTCCGGGACAGTGTGTACCACGGGTGGTGGTATAGTCATTATGGCCGAGACTCTTGGTGCCTCCCAAAGTTTGTAACCTTCTGGAGTTGCTGTCATGCCCCTGGCATCTTCGCTTTCCCAAAGTTTGAAACCTTCAGGCCCAGCGGCTCCTGCTGAAGTTTCTGGATCTTCAGTGATCGGCGGAATATATCCTTCTGGGATATAGTTAATAGGCATGCCGCAGGGACGATCTTTCGGAATTTTTCACCTAGGATCATACTTTTCCACTATGGGCGTCGATATTATCTCTGAGATCATAATCCTTTGTTGTTGCATCTGAGCTTCTGCCAGAGCTTGCATATCGTTATGAAGCTTTCTCAAATCCTCTTTCAGAGTGTCGATCTCTTCCCTCAACTCTCTGTTTTCTTCCTCGAGATCATCCATCTTTTTCTGACGATTGACCCGAGTATTGTACGAACGAGGCAGTTTGACTCTAGAATCGAGACGCAAACGTGAGATTCGTAGGTAAGAAGAATGCATTATGCGAGAATGATGAATGATATTCAATGATTATATTAATTATATGTTTTTGTTTATTCAAAGTAAAATTCGACAATTGGATTGCAAATATCAAACAGTGGGGAAACCCCGTTTTATTGAATTCAAAGATTGCGGAAATTGAAATACAGTAATTTACAAAGTGCTGCTAAAGGAAATCTAAACTTATGGATCCTGAGTCTTCTCTGAGGAGAGCTCAGGCGTTGGTTCTGGTACTTTCCTTTTCTTTGACCGGGGCTCTTTGGCCGTTGTCGGGTTGTCATTCCTTTGCCAAGCGAAAGGAGCGACCAAATTCCTTTGGTCATCCGGATTCTCCACTGTATGTTGCTCTAAAATCTCAATCAGAGCATCTTTTTCTTTTAACAGTTGCTGTATTTTCTTGCACTCTACATTGAGAATACAGTACTTGTTCCTCCAAGACCTCTTCTCCTGCTGAACTTTGCTGAGAGTAACCTGAAGCTTTTCCATCTCAGACATAAAATAAAGGGCAGAGTCCCTTAATGGAAGAACTTCCTGACGAGGATAAGGCATCCTCAGCTTGAGAGCTCTAGTTTGTACCTAGTGGAGATAAGGCTCCACCGAGACACAATCTAGTTTTCCTAGAGACTCTCTTCCTTTCCTATGAACGTGTTTCCAGGCATGGACTATTTCTGTCTTTAGTGCCCTGTCATTTTCTCCTTCCTTGAAGAAAATACCTTCCAGATGAGCATTACGCAGGATATGCCTCATCGGGTATCCAAATTGACGACGAACTAAAACTGGATGATAATTGATTACCCCCTTAGTTCCTATAAGGGTTACATTTGGGAAATTTCCACAACGGTCAATGATTCTGATCCCATCATAGATTCGATTGTACCAATCGATGTCAGAGTTGGTAAGAGACATGATTCTCTGCGACCAACGTAAAGTATTATTTTGGTCCCAAAATGCTACAGACTTTGGTAAATGGGAAGTGAACCATTTGTAAAGCAGGGGTACACAGCATGTGATCATTCCTCCATTATACAAATTCCTTAAGTGTACAGAATGATAAGCATCTGTGAGCAAAGTCGGTACAGGGTTTCCGATCAGAAAAATCTTAATGGCGCTGATATCTACAAAGTTATCGATGTTGGGAAACAAAAATAAGCCGTAGGTGAGCAAAACAAAGATGCTCTCAAAAGCGACCACGTTCCCTATACTAGCAAAGTATAGAGCTTTCTTTGTTAAGAACTGGGCTGGAAAACCCTGAATTCCACCCTTAGTGGTTATGTGAGTCCTGACCTCTGACTCATCCAAGTAAATTGCTCTTGCAATGGTCTGATCCTTTGGAATTTCTTCCAGTCCAGAAAAGGGAGCCTGATCAGTAATATGTAGATCAGTCAGGTGAGAGTACTCCTCCAGTGTTGGTGCTAGTTGATAATCCGGGAATGTGAAACAGTGATAGACCGGATCGTAGAACTAGATTAGTGTGGATAGGATTCCTTCAATTACATGGACCCTTAACAAGGACAACAACCCTCCGTACTTGGCTCTGAAAGCCTCGTGGATGGTTATCATCCTCGCCAGACTTCTCAAACCCTCTAGTTTTGGAACCTCGAAGGTGTACTTATGAGTTTTCCTTCTACCGAAATCCATTAGCGCAATCTCCTTTCTCTGACATTTGCAATCATTGTCTTAGTTTAATTTGAAAAAGAGAGAGACTAGAAGAGAATATTTTCTTTTTTGATGTTTTTTTAAATGAATGTATGAATGCAACACACAAAAACATAGAAAAAACATGGGGTCAAAGGGTCGGTGTCATGAAATCAAGGCTCTACCCCCCCCCCCCCCAAAGGTTTATACTGGTGATTTTTTGTACCTGTCCGCAAAATCATTGACCCCTCTTGGGATAACAACAACAAGTGGATCGCCAGCGAGCTGATGCATCTTAGAGTGATCTTAGATGAGGGTAGTATCGCGTGATAACTATTTTCGATAGCTTCCGCACTACAAAATGGTTTCCGCCTACTAAAAACCTCAACTTCTCAGATAACCCAGTCGACCACACTACTTTCAACAACCGAAGTCGTATAGGCAATGTATCTGCAAAGGGAGTCTCCCCTGAGTTTGATGGTCGACCGGGGACTCTTAAATGGGATTCACTCCCCGTAAGATTACCCGTATTGCCATCACCTATCTTAGGTGTATACTCAATCTTTCCACATGCGGCATCACACGCATTCCCATTAGCAGAAAAATAAACACAGATATCAAGTAGGAAAAATAGTATATATATTTGTCTTAATCATCCTATACCTCTAGTCTTATGATCCTATACAGACAATGAATCCCTAAAAGAGTCGCCATTTTTGTGACATCTTGTTGAATTTAAAGGTTTCCACCAAAGATTGTAAGAAAGAGAAGAAGGCCCCACAGTGGGCGCCATTTTTCTATAGCGCAATTTTTGTGGTCTTGAGTCACGATCGATTGGGTACTACAGTTCGATTCATTTTTTATCCTATTGAGCTGATTAAGGAAGGGAAATAGATGTTTCAAATTAACCTTGCTTGCATACTGAGTTTGAACATCGATCTATTAGGTTATAGATGCGATTAAGATGTGGGCCCCTCTTCGATTATTTTGTTAAGATTAGAATGTCTGGACTATTGGCGAGGTTTTTGGTAGAATGTTAGGACTTGGTGCTTTTGGGTTGATATATGGGGGTACTGGATTTGGGTCTTTGATTAGTATGCTCGCTAATATTTTTTGTAATCTTATGCCTACGTATTCCCGTTTAACGAAACTGGGAAATCAGAGCGATCGTAGTTCCCCTTATTCTATGGGAGGAAAAAGTTGTTTTGGTGTCTTGTTCAAAGCCCAAGACGTGAAGCTAAAGGTGGTTTGTATCTTGTTCAAAGCCCAAGATGTGAAGCTAAAGGGTTAGAGAGAGTTTGTCATCTCTAAAGAAGAGTTGTTGATGTTTGTATGCTGTGAGCAAGGCACAAATTTGATGCTAAAAGGTTGATTGGCTCAACCGGGTTTTTCCTTATACAAAGCCTAAGCGGAGGCTAAAAGTTTGACTTTTCTGGGGAAAATGTTCTTTCTGTCTTGTACAAAGCCCAAGATTGAGGCTAAAAGGAAGTTGACTCAACAAGAGAGTCTTTTATACTCAACGAGAGAGTGATTTTATATGTCTTGTACAAAGCCCAAGACGGAGGCTAAAAGGTGATTGACTCAACAAGAGAGTCTTTTATACTCAACAAGAGAGTGATTGACTCAACAAGAGAGTCTGAAAAAGGTGATTGACTCAACAAGAGAGTCTTTTATACTCAACAAGAGAGTGCTTTGTTGTCTCGTACGAAGCCGGAGATTGAGGCTTAAAAGGGTTTGACTCAACAAGAGAGTCTTTTATACTCAACAAGAGAGTGTTTTTATATGTCTTGTACAAAGCCCAAGATGGAGGCTAAAAGGAGATTAACTCAACAAGGGAGCCTTTTTATACTCAACAAGAGAGTGTTTTTATATGTCTTGTACAAAGCCCAAGACGGAGGCTAAAAGGAGATTGACTCAAAAAGAGAGCCTTTTTATACTCAACAAGAGAGTGTTTTTATATGTCTTGTATGAAGCCCAAGACGGAGGCTAAAAGGTGTTTGACTCAACAAGAGAGTCTGAAAAGGTTAGCTCCGCTGGGAGAATCATTTGTACAAAGCCCAAGAGGAGGCTGTCTTACCGCTGTGGATTCTGGAGATCCTGAAGCGGGTCCAAGTGTGGGGAACTCTCATGAGAGAGACCAAGGTTTCTTCCTATGTTTGAAAGGAACTTGAGAATGTCTTTGAGACTCAAGGGTCTTAGACTGTCCAAGTCTAGAGTTTTATCTTTTGTACAATGCCCAAGAGGACTCACGAGCATTAAGGGATGAGTATCAACCCTACAATGGCCAGAGTTTTTGACGCGGGAAAGACTGCTCTAGCAAAGGATGACTAAGTTCTATCTTATACCTTTAAGAGGTCATCAGGGTCCTTGTATTAAGCCCAAGAGAAGGCATGATAACTTCTAAGAAGCCGACGGGTCCTTGTACCACGCCCAAGAGGAGGCAGGGATGCTTTTAGGAAGCCTGTGGGTCCAAAACCCCGAGAAGTTCAAGACATGCTATTCACCGAGAATAAATCAAGCCAGGAAAGTCCGAGAATTTGGAAGAAACTCAAGAGATCCATTCACGAAGAAAAGATCATCTCTGGGGAGTTAGAGTTTCTTTGACAATGTCTAAGGGTGAAAGTCTGAGAAAGGGTTCACCGAGAATGCTGCCTTTCACGTCTCCATATTGTTTAACCCCAAGAGGAGGGAAGACTGTATCTGGAAATCCTATGGGGATCTAGTTTTGTTTGTATTTAAGAGTGACCAACAGGGCTTTACCTAGTGCTAGATTTAGTTGTCGGGGAAAACTCTTATACTAGTATTACACAGTGGATATTGGACAAGTATATAAAAGTTTGTGAAAGAAGACTTACAGTGAAACACCACCACAATACAGTTATATACATATGAAAGCGGTAAATGAAAACGGATAAACACTTACCCGTTGTAGAGCTTCCATGCTATTTGGTTAGTTGTTCAACAAAGAAAGCTTTGATAACAATATATATTCAACATCAAAGGAGAAAGTACTTTGAAAAGTTGTTGAGGCTTACAGCTCAAGGAGAGGCCCAAGGTTTAACGATGATTGCACCGTTGTTTTGTAAATTGTACAGAGGGACTTATACAATAAGTGAGGCCCAACTTAGTTCTATTTCAAAAAGGATTGGGTCTTACACTCTATTCGAGGCCCACTAAGTTGTTTTTGCATAAGTGGTGGGGCTTACAGCTCAAGGAGAGGCCCATGGTTTTGTTAAAAAAGGCGACGATCGGGTCGTTGTTTTTTGAAAATACAGTGGGACTTATACAATGACTGAGGCCCAAAAGTGGTGTATTTGCAAAGGAGATGGGTCTTACACTCTAATAGAGGCCCATGGTGTTCTAAAGAAAGGAAATGGGGCTTATAACACGAGGGTAGGCCCAGATGATTTTCGTTTTGAAATGGCGATCGCGCCGAGATTTTTGAAAACGCAGTGGGTCTTCTACAATGACTGAGGCCCAAAATGTTTTGGTTTTCAAAGGAGGGTTGGGTCTTACACTCTATTAGAGACCCAAAGTGTTTTATTTTAAGAAAATGAATGGGTCTTATAGCTCAAGGAGAGGCCCAGGGTTTTGTTTTAAAAGGCGACGATCGCGCTGTGATTTTGAAAATACAACGGGACTTATACAACATCTGAGGCCCAAAAAATGGTTTGTATTTACAAAGGATTGGGTCTTACACTCTACTAAGAGGCCCAAAGTGTTTTGAAAATGATTGATGAGGGTTGAAATCAAAGAAACCCTAATTTTGTTTTTCTTTAAAAGTAAATATTTAAAGAAAATCAATAAAATGATAAAAATACCAAATAGATTTGAATAAACCACTTGTGATTTTTGTTTAAGGTTTGAAAAATGAGGTTTTAATCACAAGATGATTTAGAACTGATTTGGTTTTGATTTTCAAAATAAATATTCACTTTTAAATTTTTAAAAACAATTAAAAATGAATGTATTCACAAAAATACCAACTATATTAAATAAATAATATAAATTTGATTTTTTGTGGAATAAAATATTTCAATATTTTTGTGATTTTTTGCAAAAAGAACTAATCAAAAATAATTAAAATTGAGGAAGTTATTAATTTTTCAAATCATTAAGAAATAATATGAAAAATAGTAAAAATTGGAAAAAATAGCAAAAAGAGGGTCTGGGGCGAGGGGGATTCGAACCCCAGACCTCTTGTGTACAACATGCACGCCTTACCACTGGGGTGGTGATACATCAGTGTATTGAAACACAACCATAAATATACAACGCTTGCCTTGTTTTTTGGCCTGGCCCAAGGCAAGGTAAGGCAAGATTTTGGTCAGAAACGTGAAGGCCATAACTTTCTCATTTCTCCATGGATGGAGACAAAATTTATATGTATCTGGCCTAGAATTTCCTAAGGAATCCAATGGTGGTGGTGGTTTTTCCAGAAAATAAATCCTCCTCAAAACCCGATAGTGGTTTTGAAATAGGCCATGGTTTGCATTTTCTGTGCTACCTCTTGGTACAGGTATGAATTACATGATAAATTGGTGCAAACACAACACATATAACATGTATAAGAGATGCATGATCAGTGGACTTCAAAGCAAGGCATATTTCAGAGAGTTCAAGTTTTGATGTTTACCTCTTTTTGGAGCTTTTGGGCTATCTACCAAGTGCTTTGTTCCAGAAATGTTTTGATACTTTGGACACCCTCAAATGATCCCTAAGAAGCTTTTAGAGTGGTTAGAACCAGCTGGAAACCTCAGGAATGGAAATTGGTCCTTTCTTGCAAAAGGGGCAAAAATGGCCAAAATAGCAACTCTCTCAAATGATGTTCCAGATGTGTGGAACCATTCGGGACAGTTCAAGGATGATATTCGGAGTGTGTTTGAGGTTTTATCTGGTTTGGAAAGTGACTGAATCAAGACATGGCTTGAAAAATGCACAAAAGTCCAATTTTGAGGTTTTGAGAGGGGACTTTGTGATTTTGGTGTTACAGGTCACTTGTGAGAGTTTGGACAGCTTAGATATGACATATTGGATGTGTTTGGATCATGAGATGTGGTGAAATTTCTCTCTAACTCAAAAACTCAGAGTTACCTTGCTAAAGAAGGCATTTTTGTCTAGAGAAAGAGATTTTGAGGAAAGCAAGTGTTGTAGTGCTTTTGTGTACTCAAACTGAGCACAAATGAGCTCTATTTATAGTAGAGCAAGTTTTTTTGGCTGTAATAGTGAATGGCAACTGCTGCAGAGGTTTGGCCAATGTTGATCAATGGGAATCCAAGTCTCCTCTAGCCATTGACTAGAGGTTAGGGCACAGGCTGCTGGTTCCCTTGGTCTTGGATAAGTCTTGACTGAATTCAGTTGGAAATGGCTCAGTCCATGAAGCCTTGTTGCATCCATTGAATGCTTCAAAACAAAATTGGAGTCTTGTCCCCTCTTTAGGCATTTCTAGGTTTGGCATGCTACTTTTGGTTCCAAGGACTTGGGAGGCTGATGGATCAATGTTTGTCCCTCCCTGGTCCCCCCTTGAGGTGTTCAGATTGATAGATTTGCTTGCCCTTTGCAAAATTTGAGCAAATCGAGCAAAATCCCCAAATCTGCCTTGCCATGACAGTTTGCAGCAAGGCATATTTTCATGGTCATATCTCATGGCTTAAGTGGAGTTTCATGGAGTTCTTGGCCATTTTGGAAAGCCCTCATATGATACAACATGTGTGTGATCATAGTTGGTCTTGATACTTTTTGGATCCAATTGAAAAATCCCCCTACTTTTGGAAAAGAAAAAAGCAAGACAGATTCGGACTTAGTGAAAATTTCACTAAGTGTTGGAAAAAGTGACATTTCATGTTTTCAGCCATTTTGATCATTCCACCACTCAAAATCCATGATGAATTAGAATGAGGTGTAGTTGTAGCTTTTGTAGAGGGCCATGAGATCTACAAATCCAACTTTGAATGGGGAAAATGGCCTCGTGGTTTAGGAGTTATGATCCTCCAAAGTTGGTACCCTAGCCACTTTGTTCCATAACTTAGAAAATTTCTATGTTTTTTATGGTTACCCCTTTTACAAGTTATCCCACTTTTCTTGATTTTTCTTGATGAATGATGATTCCAATCACACATTAACATCATTTTAGGGTTAAAGAACCATAATTGTAAAAATTCTCAAAAAGTCAAAGTTGACTTTTGTGCACAGTTGACTTTTTGTCAAATGAATTCCAAACTGTGCGATCCTCTACGAAATCAAGTCCTTGACCTAAATCAAACTTGATGGATTGATTTCATAGGTGTTATAGGGTGTATTGAATCATGTCTCAAGGTTTGGGAGCATGCGTGGGTCAAAATTCAAAGGCACGGTTGACTTTTCCCGCGAAACCTTAATTGTGGTTCTGATGAATTTGAAACTTGTTGATCAAGCTTCTTGGATCAATCCATTGTTGTAAATGGATCAATGTGGTTTATTAGAGACACTCAAATCCTCTCTTGAGGTCTTGGCTCATGTTTTTCCCTAAAAGTCAACTTAGGGGTGAATTAGGTCAAGAAACCCTAATTCCTTATTTTTTTTATGAATGCATCCCCTGAGGCAAAATTGACTTGATGCTTGGGTTTATGATGTCCCTTGGAGTATCTTGGGTTATGCTTTGAAGAATTGGCTCATGCCCAGAGGAAAATTTCCATCTGGAGGCCCTGGTCGACTAAAACCCTAATTTGGTGACACTGGCGACCCTGAGGCTTAATCCACTTGGAATGTTGCAGCCTTGTGCTTAATCCTTGATGCGGGAGTCCTCTTGATCCATTGTGGATGTTTGAGAGGTTTAGACAAGTTGAAGATCATGTCATTCCTTGATTTATCTTTTGTCTAAGGCTCTGAGAGGGCTTGAAACCCTAATTCTTGATTGTGGTGAATACTCAAACATCTCTGAGGAGATTGATGAGGTATAATGGTCCATCCATATTATGATGATGATTTGCACAATGATGGGGAATCTTAGTGGTCAAAATTTGGGGTATGACACTATGCTTGATTCTTGATGTGGGAGACCTCTTGATACTTCATAGATGTTTAAGAGGATGGACAAGTTGAAGATCATGTCAATTCTTGATTGATCCTTTGCCTGGATGCTCTGAGAGGGCTCAAAACCCTAATCCTTGGTTGAGGTGAATGCTCAATAATCTTTGAGAGGATTAATGAGGCATGAAGGTACATCCATATGGTGGTGATGATTTGCACAATATTGTGAAAGCTTGTGGTCAAAATTTAGGGTATGATAGATTCCCTATTTAATCTTCTTGGACCTGAAGGTGTGAATGACGAAGACATTTGGACATTCAAGGTAAAATAGGATGAAATATTATGATACCCGAAATTTTGATTGTGGTTGTGAAAGGTAGCTGATTCACTCATCCATCTTTTTTTACTAAGTAGTGCTACATATAAAAGGGTAAAACCTCCCCTTGGTCTTGGTCTTCGGCCACAGAACTGGTTTTAGTTTCTTCTTGTCGAGTCCTTCTCTTGACAAGGAATGCTATCTGTGATGGTTTTTTATCAAACTTCTCGCTGAGATTTACTGGGGAGATGCAATTTGATGGAAAAAGATTTGATGCCAGACTTGTTGGGGATAACCATTTGTCTGAACTGCAGAGGTGTGCAAACTTCTCTATTGGAGATGCCATTTGCTGGAGAAATTATATCATACTTCCCTTCGAGACTTTCTCGGAGAGACGCCATGTGATGTAATTCAATTTTGAAGTGTTGATAACTTCCTTGAAAGTAGGACAAACTTCTCAGGGAGAGACTGACATTTGTTGACTTTATTAGGAAATCTACGAGGGCAAGAACAAACTTCCTTGTTTGCCGATCGGTAGATATTTCTTGGAGGATGCGATGTCCATGTTACCAAGAGTTTTTTTAAGAAGCTTCCGCGGGGGATTTTCCTTAATCCGGGAAAGCAAAATATCATCTTCAATGGTGAAGAGTGATGCTCCAAAGGTGTATATCCAAATGTCTTCTTGCCCTTCAGAGGTCCAAGTTATCAAAGTGATCGAGGACCGATTCTAATCCAGGAATAAACTGGAGAGGGATTATTTAGACGATACATTTCATGACGGGGAAAGAACTCAAACCAAGATTTTGTCCTATTTGATGTAGAAAGGAAAACTGACAACTCTAATGGAGAGAGGACATTTATCACTTGGGGAATGAGTATAACCAAAGTGATTGTAATGCAATATGAATATGAATCTAATTATGCATGATGTATGTATGAAATGCTTATGCTGACAAGACAGACATGACATACAGATTGGTGATGAACACAACTAGACACTCGGTCACTTCGGAAGATGGGGGTATCAATGGAGATTTTGAAGGTGGTACTTTTGTTTGGGAACAAGGATTCCTGTGTTTGTTCTGGTTTCTGGAGGTACAAACCTGCTAGGGATAGAAACCTATTCTTGCCTTTCAAGGATAGATTCTTCTGGGGAGAAAAACCAAATATTGATTCTCATAGGTAAAAACTCTACCGGGGATGACAGATGGGACATTCCATCTGAAGCAATTGATCTTTCATTCAGGGTGTACTGATCACAAGGAGTATTTTGATTCTGCATTTTGAGGTTTGATCACATCCGGAGAAGCCGTCAAGGTTCTTTTTGTGTTCAATAATCGAAAGGAAGTTGCCATCCTTATTTTAAAAGCAGAAGTAAAAATTTGAAATTTCTGTTTTGAAAACAAAATTAAATTCATTTTTTTGTTTCGAGAATGTTGATCATATTAAAATGTTATTTTGCAAAGCAGAATAAATGAGAATTGCAAACAATAGGCACAAGGGCTCAAATTTTTATTGATAGAATGGTAATTAGCCTAATACGTGATTCCATGGAGCATTACAAAGTTTAGAAAATGGTAATTTAGAGGGAAAGGGGTTACATTGAAACATAATGACCACTATCCTTCTACCAACTTTGAATTCTGGATATTCTTGAGCTTCTGCTGAAGGTGACCTTGATTGAGGTTTTCCTGACAGATGACGTTGCTGCTGGGGAGCCAATCTTGTCGGATGCAGTTACTTGCCATGAATCCTTAACTTTGCCTAGATTACCTATTCCGATTTTCAATCCATCGGGTGATCATTGTTTATGTCTCTAATTTTTTCCTGGACCGCCCTTTCGTGTTTTCAGTCCAACGAGACGTTTTTTTTCATTTATTTAGGCGAAGTATTTCTTGACTACATCAACATTTGTGGGGTAGGTAAACTCTTCTCCATCAATGGTTGCGATTCTCAAGGCACCTCCTGAAAAAGCTTTCTTAATAACATAGGGGTGAAGATGGCTGGTTTATACCTGAGTGAATCGCACACTCAAAGATACAACAGAGTCGCCACCGAACTTTATTTAGTCCCAAAAGGACAGAGAAAATATCGATAAAACCCAAGGGGAAGAGAAACGGGAACGGGGGTCGGTTATGCGAAAGGAAGGTACTAGCACCTAAAGCATCCGTCGTACTCGACGGGAACCATTTCGCTTGCTTCTAGGCTTGGACGGGTTATCTATCTAAAGGCTTCTGGCTAAAAGAAAGGAGAGAAAGGATAAAGAAAGAAAAGAAAGAGAGAAAGAAAGAAAGTGCTAGCGGAGGATTAGGGCCCTCGTGCCTACGTACCCTCATAGTGCAATGAGGAATCAGAGCGCCGTAGTTCATGAAACCAGGGACAGAGAAAGAAGGAATGGAATAAGGTGAAAGGGTGCTCGCCAAGATCATCGCGATCTCGTGCCTACGTATCATACATTCGAATGAATTCAGAATCAGAGCTTCCGTAGTTCGGGGAACTAAGACGGAAAAGGAAAAGGAAAGGAAAGTGGTGTCAAAACCAAGAGCAAAAGAGGTAGAGAAAGATCCATTGGGGATAACAAAAGAATTGGTGTCGAAACCAAGAAAGGAATGCAAAGGAAAAGAAAATAGTTGTATTGAGGATAAAATGCAAGAGTGGTGTCGAAACCAAGAAAATAAAGGAGCAAAAGGGAATAAAAGAGACTCCACTGGGGACACAAGAGAACAAAGGATTGTGTTGGGGACCAGAAGGTAGCGACCCTACTGGGGAACCAAACAAAGGTGATGGTGTTAAAACCAAGAGAAAAGGGGTTCGATGTATTAACTGACTGGCAGTGATTAACCGAAGAGAGAGAGTAGGACTCTGTGGGGAAAAGGTTTTAATAGATAAACTGTGATCAACCAAAAGAACGGGTGTAGAACCAAACGAAGGTTGTAACCCAAAGGACAGGTGTGGAACCAAGCAAAGGTTGTGACCCACTGGGGATGTTGGTACTGACCGAACAAATGGTACTTAACCAACGAAAAGGGTATTAGAACCAAAAGAAGGTTACTAACCCAAGGGAGCAAGTATTTGAACCAAGAAAAGGTTGCTAACTGCTGGGATTCGGTTTTAACAGAAGAACTGTGATTAACCGCAAAGAAAATGAGTAATCAACCAAGAGAAGGTGATTAACTCAAAAGGCTCAGTATATTAAAAGACAGGCTGTGGTTAACTGAAAAAATGGGTGATTAACCAAGAGAAGGTGATTAACCCGAAAGGCTCAGTATTTTAACAGACAGACTGTGGTTAACTGAAAAAATGGTTGATTAACCAAGAGAAGGTGATTAACTCGAAAGGCTCAGTATTTTAACAGACAGACTGTGGTTAACTGAGAACATTGCGCAAATTGGTGTTTTAACTGACAGGCAGTGGTTAACCAAACAAAGAGAGAAGAACCAAACGAAGATTGCAAACTCCGCAGGGGTTTCGGTGTTTGACAGGAAGACTGTGTTCAAGCGAAGAAAAAGGAATTGAGACTTTTCAAGGGAATCAAAAGACGATGATCGACCACAAGAAGAGAACAGGGTATTGAAACAAAGAGAGTTTGCTACCCAAAGGGGCAATGATCTTAACCAAGAAGGTGATTGATCAAAAGAGAGAGATTGAAAGAGATATGAGTGATCAAGAATCGACTCGACTGGGAAAGAAGGTACACTACTGCCTGGAGATAGAGGTGACTAAGCCAAGCACAGGGTCATTCGTCCCCTACCTGAAGTAGTCAGAATGAGAGTAGGAATTCTCCCTTCTTATTCCTTCTATAATACATAGGGTGTAGTGCAGAAGTTGAAACGGACAGCATAATAGCTCCAAGTTGTACCGTGCTCCCGCGTCGCGCAAAAATCAAACTCAGTCGAGGACCAAGAGAAAGAAAGTTCTAAAGGAAGCCTAAAGAGAAGCGTCGAGGGAGAGATCAATAATCGAAACAAAGTTTCGATTGATTAATCAAAAGGGAAGAAAATGCTAACAATTTTTCAAATGAATGAAAAATTATTAAAGCAACAAGGAGTATTATTGATTATACAAGATTAAGCTCATTCCTTTGAGAACAAACCTAATGCAAAGCAATGGGAGAAAGTGCAAGACGGTGCCAAATTATACACCAAAACATGTAGCGTGTGATCAAAGAAATGCAAGAAAGCATGTATTCACATAATGCCAAGAATATGAACAATTTGAGTAATTGAAAGTGTGCAACAAAAGTTCATGAATAAGCTTTAAACAGAAGTTAAATGACACTTAAAACATCCATAAAATCAAGCATGACAATCAATGGAAGTTAAAAGGAAGAAACCATGGCAAACACACTTGAAAATGCAAGAAAATGGCCTTCTGGTTCAGTGTCATTCGATTAACACTTTTGCACTGCAAAGTGTTAATCGATTAACACTTGCAAAACAACAAAAAACTGGAAAAAAAAATAGAGTGTTAATCGATTAACACTTTTGCACTGCAAAGTGTTAATCGATTAACACTGGCACATGGGCTGAAAAATAGTTTTCAAAAGTACTTTTGGCCAATTTAATGATTGTGCAATCACTCCAATTCTAGGGAAAACAATTATGCACGAAAAATCAACTTTAAAAACAGCAAATGATCAACAATGGAATCAATTAAATCATCAAGATCATGGATCAAGCAATGGCATAATCAATTCACATGCAAAAACAATGAAACTACGTCGCGAATGATACGAAAACATTCGAAACAGAAAAATGAGAGATATCTACCAACCTACAAGTCAGAGATTTGGCTTGGTGATAGTTGCAAGGAGATCTTGGTGAAGATAATCAAAGAAAACCAGAGGAGTCTTCAATTATAGCCGAAACGTATCGAAATCGAGCAAAATGCGACGAAAACTCCGAAATGAGAATTATCACGGAAGAAACTTGAAATAATCACTTGAGATGAATCCAAAAGCTACTGAAGCTCCACAAAATCCAATATAATGGAATGATGATGTAGGTTAAGCTTAAGAAAAAGCACTTTCAATGTGAAAGCAACTTTTCTTCAATGGAGAATTAAGAGCTTTGGTGAGGTTTTGGAAGAGAATTGAGATGAAGATGAAGAAGTAGCAGAGAAAAATCAAAGAGAATGTGAGAGAATTGAGAGTGAAGTGTGAGGAATTTGTGTGAAAAGGGTTGATCCTTTGAAAAGTGAGTGAAGGTGTGTTTATATAGATTTTTGGTTTGGAGTGTGAGAGGTTTGGAATTAGATTTGGACTTAGCTTTGGGTGGTTTGGAACTAGGCTAGGAGTTAGTTAGGATTGACTCACTGAGTCAAGCGGTTAACTCGGTTAGTTAGAAACAACTCGGTAACAATCCCAATGTGAGCTCCAATATCTAAAGGTCCACATACTTAGAAATCAAGGAACATGGTACACTTATTTAAAGATGATGCATTGGAATAAATTTGAGTGAATTCTTGAATACTCCAGAATGTTCCACATGCTACTAAACCAATGTAGAAGTTCAAAATGTGGAGGGAAAGTTGTTGTCTTGAAAAGCAGCAAATTCTGCAAAATTTGCATGTGTTAATTGATTAACACATTTGCACTGCAAATGGTTAATCGATTAACCAAGCCAAAAATGCCCAAATTTGCCTGAAAAATGGTGTTGTGGCCACGGTTCCGATTTTCAACCTCTTGCTTTGATGAATAGGTATAGAAACCCTTATTTTGTGTTGATGATGAGATGACCTTGTGAGGATGTGATTAATCGGGCTTGGAAAACCTGAATATTCCTGCAACAAAATTAAAGAGAAAAAAATGCGAATGCGTATGCCAGCGATGCGATTGCACATGCTTATACAAAAGGAAAAAGAGGAGGTCAAGTTTCGGGTTACGACAAGGGGCCATCGTAATTTGGAGTCCACTTGCCCCTGGAATCAGTGAGAAGAGATTGTATCTTCTTGAGTACGAGGTCTCCTTCTCTGAAGACATGAGGTCGAACCTTTTTGTCAAACGTTTTCTTCATTCTTTGCTGATATAACTGACCATGGCATAAAGCCGTCATTCTCTTTTCTTCGATTAGATTCAGTTCATCATATCTACTTTGACACCATTTAGCTTCTATTAGCTTGGCTTCCATCAATACTCTCATTGATGGGATCTCTACTTCTATGGGGAGTACTGGCTCCATGCCATATACTAGAGAGAAAGGGGTTGCCCCTGTTGAAGTGCGGACGACCGTGCGATAACCCTGAAGAACAAAGGGTAGCATCTCATGCCAATCTTTGTAGGTTACAACCATCTTCTGAACAATCTTCTTAATGTTCTTGTTAGCTGCTTCTACCGCTCCATTCATTTTAGGCCGGTAGGAAGATGAGTTATGGTGTACAATTTTGAACTCAACACACAACTCTTTCATCATATTGTTGTTCAGATTTGATCCATTATCCATAATGATATGGTTTGGATCACTGTAATAGCATATGAGATTGTTCTTGATAAATCAAACCACCACTTGCCTAGTCACATTGGTGTACGATGCTGCTTCAACCCATTTGGTGAAGTAATCAATGGCTACTTGGATGAACCGGTGTCCGTTCGAGGCTTTGGGCTCAATAATGCCAATCATATCAATTCCCCATATAGAAAAAGGCCATGAAGAAGAAAGAACTTTAAGATGCGTTGGCGGTACATGAATTTTGTCGGCGTATATCTGACACTTGTGACACTTCCTCATGTATTTGTAGCAATCAGATTCCATTGTCAGCCAATAATATCGTGCTCTCATAATTTTTCTCACCATTGTGTGTCCATTGGCATGAGTGCCAAAGGACCCTTCATGAATCTCTTTCACTAACATGTTTGCTTCGTGTCTGTCCACACATCTGAGCAAAACCATGGCGAAGTTTCTCTTGTAGAGCACATCATTATTCAAGAAGAAGTTGCCAGTCAGTCTTCTAAGAGTCTTCCTATCTTTTCTTGATGCCCCAGGCAGATATTCTTGTCTTTGAAGGAAGCATTTGATATCATGATACCATGGTTTGTCATCTATGACTGCTTCAACTGCAAATATGTAAGCGGGCCTATCAAGGCGTATTATGTCAATCTTGAGTATGTTGTTCCATCGACTCACACTAATCATGGAGGATAGGGTAGCTAGTGCGTCAGCCATGTGGTTTTCTTCACGGGGAATGTGATGAAACTCGATCTTGTTGAAGAAGGGTAACAACCTACTTGCATAGTCTTTGTAAGAAATTAATCCCAGTTGATATATGTTCCACTCTCCTTTGATCTGATTTATATCCAGGGCTGAGTCTCCGCACACATCCAAGTTCTTTATCGTTAAGTCGATAGCTTCTTCGAGACCCATGATGCAAGCTTCATATTCGACCTCATTGTTTGTACATTTGAATGCCAATCTGGCAGTGAAAGAAATATGGGTACCCTGAGGTGTAACAATGATTGCCCCAATTCCATTTCCATAAGCGTTGACAGCTCTGTCGAATATTAGTCCCCATTGGGAACCTGGTTCTGGCCCTTCGCTTGGTAGCGGTTCATTGCAATCTTTCATTTTCAGGTACATTACATCTTCGTCTAGGAAGTCAAATTTGATCATTTCCTGATCGTCAATCGGTTGATGAGCCAAATGATCGTCTAAAACACTTTCTTTTATGGCTTTTTGAGCATGGTACTCGATGTCGTATTCTGACAACAACATCTACCAACGGGCAATTCTTTCCGTTAAAACAGGCTTTTCAAAAACGTACTTAATCGGATCCATTTCGGAGATTAACCAAGTAGTGTGACAAATCATGTACTGGCGAAGACGTTTGGCTGCCCAAGCTAGAGCGCAACAAGTTTTCTCGAGCATAGTGTTTCGAGTTTCACAATCCGTGAATTTCTTGCTTAAGTAATAAATGGCAGACTCTTTTCTTTTCATCTCGTCTTGTTGGCCAAGCACACAACCCATGGAGTCTTCCAAGACTGTTAAGTAAATGATTAGTGGTCTTCCTTCCACTAGAGGAGATAGAATCGGTGGATTCAGCAGATATTCTTTAATGTTGTCGAAAGCCTATTGGCAGTCTTCTGTCGTTATACAACTTTGGTTCTTTCTGAGCAGCTTGAAGATTGGCACGCATGTCGCGGTCATGAGAAATATAAATCTTGAGATGTAATTCACACGTCCCAAAAATCCTCTTACTTGCTTTTCAGTCTTTGGAGAAGGAATCTCTTGAATGGCCTTGACTTTGTCGGGATCAACCTTAATTCCTTTTTGGCCGGCGATGAATCCCAAAAGCTTTCCTGAACGAACAACGAATGTACATTTGTTGGGATTCAAGCGGAGTTTGTATTTTCTCAGACGCTAGAATAACTTTGACAAATTTTCCACATGTTCTTCTTTTGTTTTAGATTTGGCAATCATGTCATCGACATACACTTCAATTTCTTTGTGCATCATGTCGTGAAACGGAGTTGTCATAGCCCTTTGATAAGTTGCTCCTGCGTTCTTTAGACCTAACGACATTACTTTATAACAAAAGGTGCCCCATGAGGTGATGAACGGAGTTTTCTCCATGTCTTCTGGCGCCATTCTAATTTGATTATAGCCCGAGAATCCATCCATGAAGGAGAATACTTTGAATTTTGTTGTGCTGTAAACTAGCATGTCAATGTGTGGTAGGGGAAAATCATCCTTTGGACTTGCTTTGTTTAAGTCCACGTAGTCCACACACATCCTGACTTTTCCGTCTTTCTTAGGAATAGGCACTATGTTGGCCAGCCATTGAGGATATTATGAGGTGGCAAGGAAACCTGTGTCTATCTGTTTCTGCACTTCCTCCTTAATTTTGATGGCCATATTTGAATGAGTCCTTCTCAGTTTTTGTTTGATTGGCGGATATTCTGGTTTCAGGGGCAAGTGATGTTCCACGTGTAGCATGCGATTTATGTCTGTGACGTGACCACCTTATCGCCATGGGTTTTTCCTCACCGCAATGGTAGGGATTGGGTGCTATTTTCTAATTTCTTATTTATCCTATGAAGCTAGAAAGGAAAGGGAAGCTATCTCAAACTAACCTTGGACGCAAATGTTTTCTTTAACAAATGCTTAAGAGATTTGGGAGTTCGATTCAGGTTATACAATGGGGAGTTGTCAATTACCCATCCTATATGTTTTTATCCACAGGTTGTTAGCAATTATACTTACTATTTTCTACTTACTAGTGTTTGTCTGTTGATTGGGAAAGTTTCTCCTTTGGGATTGTTTAAGAGAGAGAGAGAGTTTTTGTTGATTTCGGTTTTGTTCCGATGTTTTTGGTAAGGTACTGGAACTAGGGTTTTTTTGATTGGAATGAAGGGACTGGACCTAATGTTTTGGATTGGTGTGCTCGCTAAGATTTCACAATCTTATGCCTACGTATTTCCGTTAAAGATAAACCGGGAAATTAAAGCAATTGTAGTTCCCTACTATTCTAAAGGAGGAAAAAGATGTTGTTTTGGTGTCTTGTTCAAAGCCTAAGATTGAAGCTAAAGATTTGACTGAGAGAGAATTTGTCATCTCTAAAGGAGATATCTCGTCTGTTTATCACAACTGTTAAGTGAATGATTATAAAGGAGGGTTACTTTAACTGGGATATGAGATTCCAGTAATTCCATAATTTCCTTTATAGAAGATTTGTCCTAAATGAGGAAACTTTAACTCAGTATTGAGCAATGCCATTTTTTCATAGGAGTCTTTCATGCTAAGAGAGGGACAGTGGCGTGGATGTTTGTAATCCAGAGGCTTGCCGCTTACAGCAATAAGATGAAAGAGGTTTACCAGGATAAGAGATGGACTACAGCTTGGGTATTTGAATTAACAAGTGTGCCACTTATAGCAGTTATCTGGGATTAAGGTTTGTGTTGAATGTTTGTTTTGATGTGTGATATACAGAGAAGTGTCTTCCTACAGAGAGGTTTTTGATTTCCTCTGAGGGGATTTTGGTTTTTGTAGGTGCCTTGATCAAAGCCCAAGGTTGAAGATAAAAGGTTGATGGACTCCACTGGGGAATTATTATTTGTCTTGTATAAAGCCCAAGATTGAGGCTACAAAAAGAGACTGACTCTTTTGGGGAATATCATTTATATAAAGCCTAAGAGGAGGCTGGACATTGACTCTTGGGGAAGAGTTTTATGTGTCTTGTACAAAGCCCAAGATTGAGGCGAAAAAGCCTTATTGACTCTGCTTAGGGAAATTAATTTATAAAGCCTAAAAGAAGACTGGGAGGAATTGACTCCGTTGGAGAGATATTCATACAGATCTTAAGAGGAGGTTAGAAGGATTTGACTTTGCTGGAGAAAGTTTATATATGTCTTGTACAAAGCCCAAGATTGAGGCTAAAGGGAGATTATTGACTCAGCTGAGGATATTTCAGGTGTCTTGTACAAAGCCCAAGATTGAGGCAGAAAAGAAACTGACTCAACAAGAGAGTGTTTATCAATTGACTAACTCAACAAGAGAGTGTTTTACGGTGATTGACTCAACAAGAGAGTGTTTTTGTTTGTCTTGTACAAAGCCCAAGATTGAGGCTAACTCTACTGAGGAAAATCATTATACAAAGCCTAAGAGGAGGCTGAAAAAGGTTGACTCAACAAGAGAGTGTTTTAAGAAAGAAGATTGACTCAACAAGAGAGTGTTTTAAGAAAGAAGATTGACTCAACAAGAGAGTGTTTTAAGAAACAAGATTGACTCAACAAGAGAGTGTTTTTTATCTGTCTTGTACAAAGCCCAAGATTGAGGCTAAAAAGATTGACTCAACAAGAGAGTGCTGAAAGGTAATTGAGGAAAAAGAAAGAATCATTATACATAGCCTAAGAGGAGGTTGTCTTCTGCTGAGGATTTATTGTATCTAAAGTCAAGTCCAAAGTGGAGAATTAACTCTTGCTGAGGATTACAGAAGAGTTGAGGTATCAGATGCCTTGAGGTTCTGATAGGATAGTGTTGTATTGATGATAAGCTGATCATTAGCTGGGGAAGTTTAGGATGAAAGATTGAGTTTTAGAACCTATGGGGTTTTAACTCTACTGGAGATTGATCAAATGACTAGGGTTTCTCCTGTGTTTGTAGGGAACTTGAGAATATCTTTGAGATCCAAGATGAGATGAGACTGTCCAAGTCTACTGGTATGAAAAAGTTTATGTTTGTATGATGCCCAAGAGAAGGCAGGTATTTTAAGGGATGAGAATAAACCCTAAACGATCTGAGGTTTTGACAATTTGGAAAGACTGCTCTAACAAAGGATAACTAAGTTTTGTCTTATCCCTTTAAGAGGTCTCGGGTCCTTATACTAAGCCCAAGAGGAGGCATGAGAACTTCTAAGAAGCCCGAGGATCCTTGTACAAAGCCCAAGAGGAGAGGGGGATGGTTTTAGGAAGCCTGTGGGTCAAAACCTAAGAAAAGTTCAAGAAAGGTTTCACCGGGAATTAATCCTTTAGTGAACAGTTCTAGAGTTTGAAGAAATTCAAGAGAGGTTTCACCGGGAATTAATCCTCTCTGGGGAAGTGAATTTCTTTGACAGATTTCTAATAGTGACAGTCTGAGAAATGTTTCACTGGGAATAATGCCTTTCTCTTTGTTCCATATTGTATAAGCCCAAGAGGAGGCAAGACTGTATCTGGAAATTTCTATGGGAAACTAGTTTTGAATGTGTTGAAAGAGTGACCACTGAATTTATCTAATCCTATACCTAATTGCCGGGGAAAACTCTAAGCAGATATACAAGTATATGTATATATATATATATATAGAGAGAGAGAGAGAGAGATAGACAAGTATGTAAAAGAAGGTAGGAGGACTTACAGATGAGCAAGCTTCCAGCACAAACAAATATATATCTGTATGTGCAAGTATGTAAAAGAAAGTTGTTTAAAACTTACAGGTGAGCAAGCTTCCATTGTAACAGCTGTATGGTTAGTTGTTCAAGAAATTAAAGAAAGTTTTGATAACAACTATGAATTTGAACCTAAATCAAAAGGGGAAGTTATTTTGAAAAGATTGGGACTTACACTTAAGGAGAGGCCCAAAGAATTTGTTTATTTACAAATGGATGGGTCTTAAAACTCAAAGAGAGGCCCAAAGTATTATTTTTGTACAAGAGATGGGACTTACAACACAAGGGTAGGCCCAAATGAAAAAAACAGTGATCGCACCGTTATTTTGAAAATTGTATCGGGACTTATACAATGACTGAGGCCCAAAATTATTTATGTACAAAAGAGGGTTGGGTCTTACACTCTATTAGAGGCCCAAAAATGTTAAAAGAAAAGAGAATGGAACTTACAACACGAGAGGAGGCCCAGTTGAAAATTGTTTTAACATTGGCGATCGCACTGAGATTTTATCGTATCGGGACTTATACAACGACTGAGGCCCAAAAAGGTATTTATTTACAAAATGGGTTGGGACTTGCGCTCTATTAGAGGCCCAAAATTATTTATGAAATGTTTAAGAAAGATCAAAATCAAAGAAACCCTAATTTCATTTCTAAAAGTAAATTTTCAAAGAAAATTAATTAAAAATGATAAAAACATCAAATAAGTTTAAATAAACCACTTGTGGTTTTTGGTTAAGGTTTGAAAAATGATGTTTTAATCACAAGATGACATAAAACTCATTTGGTTTTGAAAAGATCAAGAGAAAAGAAATATTTTCAAATGTTAAAAAACAAATAAAATAAGTTCTTTATGAAAATATTAAATATATAAAATAAATAATTTTTATGAAATTTTTGTAGAATAAAATATTTTAACATTTTTATGACTTTTAAAAAAAAACCAATAAAAAATGATAAAAAATGAGTGAGAAATTAATTTTTGAATTTATTAAAAAGATGGTGAAAAGTGACAAGAAAACAAGTGGTAAAAAATTAGAAATGGTCCCCCCAAGGCTTGAACTCACACCCTTGGGGTGGAGAGTTTAAAATTCTACTAACTGATCCATGTGCGTGGTCTGAAAGAGGATGGCAACAATGAATAATATGTGATAAACCCTTTGAAAATGGTTAAAAAATAAAACCAAAAGGTCTGGGGCAAGGGGGATTCGAACCCCAGACCTTTCGCTCACTACACACACACACACACATATACTAGTGTTTCCACTAGGGCGCAATGTCAATTCAAACATAATATGGCAAGGAAATAATACATACTAAAACTAGTTGAATTTCTGAAGAATGGCGCCATGGTCATCTTCATCCTTGGGCAAGCTACGTGAAGCCTTCTATCTCACTAATTTCTTAACCATTTCACACGATCCAAATATGAAAATTGTGCGTTTTTAAACAAGGAACACAATGGCAATATTCAATTTTGTTTAAATTAAGTGAATTAAAAGATAACAAGTTGAAATCAGATGAACCCTAAAATTTGTAAGAGCTTAATGAAATCCTATACACGAACTATAAACATCAATGGATTGAGGGTAAATGATCTACAAACATTCAGAAACACAATGGTAATTTGAAAATATGTTTATGATGCATGATTCATTGAGTTTGAAAGTTTGAGGCTTACCTCTTGCAGCTGGTGATCGAATTCTATTTTGGAGGTGTTACCGATATGTTCCAATGATTAGATTACCTACATATGATGTTTTTGAGGTGTCGGTATGATTGGTTTGGTTGGAGTCACTCTCAATTTCAAAGCCCGATAGTAACTTGAGTTAGAAGGCAAATTTGGAGTGAAAGGGAGATTTTGAGTAAAGCATCAGTTTGGGTGCTTTGGTGTACTCTAACTGATCACAAATGAGCTCTATTTATAGTAGAGCAAGTTTGTTTTGGCTGCAATAGTGAATGGCAACTGCGGCAGGTCTGTGGCAAATGTTGATCAAATGGAATCTCAAGTCTCCTTTAGCCATTGACTTGAGGTTAGAGCACAGACTATGAGTCTTCTGTGGCAGGGATAAGGGTTGACTGAACTTGGATAAAATTGTCTTGATGAATGCCACCTCTATGCATCAGTTAAATGCTTTGAAACAAAATTGACCATTTGAAGCATCTTGAATTTTAGGCGTGTCATGCCTAAACATAGATCCATGGACTTGTGAGGCTTGTGAATCAGTGTTTGTCCCTTGGTTGTTCCCCCTTGAGGTGTGCAAATGGATAACCATGCTTGAACTAGTCTAATTTTAACAATTTGAGTAAAAATGCAAAATTCTGTCTTGCACAAGACAGTTTGAAAATGTGGTTTTGAGGGGATCATATCTCCTTGCTCAAATGGAGTTATGGAAAGCTCTTGTGCTTTTTAGAAAGCCCTCATATGGTACAATCCATGTGTGATCATAGTTGGTCTTGAAACTATTTGCATCCCATTGAAAAAACCATATGAACTTTGATGTTCAAGGTTAGTAACTTAGGCAGATTTTTACTAAGTGTTGAAAAGGTGTCATTTTCTTCATTTTTGTCATTTTGATCACTCCATAACTTAAAATCCATGAAGAATTGGAGTTTGATGTAGTTGAAGTTTTTGTAGAATGTAGGAAGACCTACAAATCAGGCTTTAGATCACTCAAAATGGTTGCTTGGATCAAAAGTTATGATCCTTGAAAGTTGGCACCAAAACCATCCAAATTTAGTAACTTAGAAAAATTTTCAATTTTTCAAGATTACCCCTTTTACAAGTTATCATGGTTTCTTGATCAATTCTTGTTCAAATGACATTATAAATCATATTTTATGAAAATATGAGTCGTAAGGATCTTTTTTCCAAAAAAGTCATGTTTTGACTTTTTGCTCTGGAGCGGTTCGGCGCGTAAAAACCCCAATTCCCGACTTTTGGGGAATGCATCCTCTGAGGGTAATTTAGCTTTGTAAATGGATTCTTAGGGTTATTTTGAGCATGTTAAGTCACATGTTGATGTCTTGGCGCATTATTTTGTGAAAATCTCACTCTGGGGGTCCCAGACGTCCAAAACCCTAATTTGGCGACATCGGGTGTTTCGAGGCTCAAACCACTTGGAATGCCACAACTTTGTGCTTGATTTTTGATGTGAGGGTCCTCTTGATCCTTTGTGGATGTTTTAAGAGGTTAGACAAGTTGAAGATCATGTCATTTCTTGATTGATCTTTTGTCTAAATGTTCTGGGAGGGCTCAAAACCCTAATTCGTGATTATGGTGGATGCTCAACAATCCTTGAGGAGATTGATGAGGTATTAAGTACATCCATATTATGGTGATGATTTGCACAATGATGGGAAATCTTGTGGTCAAAATTTGGGGTATGAAAGATGCCCCTATTTAATCTTCTTGGACCCGAAGGTGTGAATGGCGGAGATATTCGGACATTCAGGGTGCAAAAGGATTAAATATCGGAATACCTGAAATTTTGACAGTGGTTATGAATGGCAGTTCGCTCATCCATCTTCTTTCGCTAAGCAATGATACTTAGAAAAAGGTAAAACTTCCCCTCGATCCTGGTCTTCAGCCAAGGAACTGGTCTCAGTTTCCTGATAAACTTCCCCTCAATCCTGGTCTTCAGCCAAGGAACTGGTCTCAGTTTCTGATATAAAATTCCCCTCAATCCTGGTCTTCAGCTAAGAAACTGGTCTCAGTTTCTGATATAAACATCCCCTCGATCCTGGTCTTCAACCAAGGAACTGGTCTCAGTTTCTTCTTGTCGAGTTTCTTCCTTGACAAGGGACGCTATGTGTAACGGTTTTCGTCAAACTTCTCGCCGAGTTTTACTACTGGGGAGATGCCATTTGGTGGAAAAAGTTTTGTTATCAGACTTGCTGGGGAAGCCCATTTGTCCGAGCTGTAGAGGTGTGCAAACTTCTCTGTTGGAGACGCCATTTGTTGACTCTACTGGGGAAAATGAGTCTCTTGACAAACTGCTTTTTTGCTTGGGGATATTACACCATACTTTTCTTCGAGATCTTTTGGAGAAATGCCATGTGATGTAATCTAATTTTGAGGTGCTAATAACCTTGTTGACAACAGACTTTTTAGGGAGAAACTGCTGTACTGCCGAGAGTCTTCGGTTGAGCGGCTTTCTCTGGGGATTTTCCTTAATCTGGGAAAGCAAAAATATCATCTTCAACAGTGAAGAGTGACGTTCGTTGAATGTCTTCTTTGCCTTTCAGAGGTTCAAGTTATCAAAGTGGTCGAGGACTGTCTCCAATCCAGAAATAAACTGGGGGGGAGAGATTGTTCAGACGACACATTTCTTGACGGGGAAAAGACTGACAACTCTATCAAGAGGACTTTTATCACTTGGGGGATGAATATGACCAAGGTGATAGTAATACGATATGATTATGAATGTGAATCAATTATGCATGATGTATGTATGTTTATGCTGACAAAACTGACGTGACATACAGACTAGTGAATGAACACGAAGGGATACTCGACCACTGTGGAGGATGAAAAGTATCATTGGTTCAAATCTTGTTTTGCTTTGGAGAAGTGGTCCTTATGGGGGAGAAAGAATTGTCCAGTCGGTCTAAAGAGGTAAGAACTCTGCCGGGATATCAGGCGGGACGTTCGTACCTGAAATAGTTGATCCTCTGTTCAGGCGCACTGGTTTAGAAGGAGTACTTTGATTCTGTACTTTGAGGTTCAATCGCTTTGAAACGATCGATGTTCTTTTTGATGTTCAAAGTCAAGAAGGAATTGCTATCTCTATTTTAAAAGCAGAAAATAAAATTTGACAATTAGATTCATTTTTGTTTTATTTCAAGAATCGTTGATCATGTTAAAATGTCGTTCTGTAAAGCTAAAACAAATGAGAATTGTAAACAAAAGCACTAGGGCTCAAATTTTATTGATAGGATGGAAATCAGCCAAACGTGTGATTCCATAGAGCATTTACAAAGTTTAGAAAATGGTAATTTACGGGAAAAAGGGCTACGTTGTAACATAACGACCGTTATCCTTCTACCAACTTTGAATTCTGGACATCCTGAGCTTCTGTCGAAGATGACCTTGACTGGAAGTTTTTCTCTGATGGATGGCATTACTGCTGGGGGACTTAACCTTGTCGGACGTAGTTACTTGCCATTAATCCCTAAATTTTGCCTGGATTGCCTTTTGAGGTTTTCAATCCATCGGGATGATTTTAGCTTATGTCTCAAATTTTTTCCTGGACCGCCCTTTCGGGTTTTGAATCCACTGAGACGTTTTTTTATTTTATTTTTTTAGGCGAAGTATTTCTTGACTACATCAACATTCGTGGGGTAGGTAAACTCCTCTCCATCCATGGTTGCGAGTCTTAAGGCACCGTCTGAGAAGGCTTTCTTGACCACATAGGGGCCATCATAATTCGGAGTCCATTTTCCCCTGGAATCAGTGAGGAATGATTGTATCTTCTTGAGCACGAGGTCTCCTTTCCTGAAGACACGGGGTCAGACCTTTTTGTCGAACGCTTTCTTCGTTCTTTGCTGATATAACTGACCATGGCATAGAGCCATCATTCTCTTTTCTTCGATCAGATTCAGCTCATCGTGCCTGCTTTGACACCATTCAGCCTCTATTAGCTTAGCTTCCATCAATACCCAGATTGATGGGATCTCTACTTCTATGGGAAGTACTGCCTCCATGCCATATACTAGAGAGAAAGGGGTTGCCCTTGTTGAAGTGCAGACAGATGTGCGATAGCCGTGAAGAGCAAAGGGTAGCATCTCGTGCCAGTCTTTGTAGGTTACAACCATCTTTTGAACAATCTTCTTGAAGTTCTTGTTAGCCGCCTATTCCGCTCCGTTCATCTTAGGCCGGTAGGGAGATGAGTTATGGTGTTCGATCTTGAACTCAGAACTTAACTCTTTCATCATCTTGTTGTTCAAGTTAGATCAATCATCAGTAATGATCTGGCTCGAAACACCATAACGGTAGATGTGATTGTTTTTTATGAATCGGACAACCACTTGTTGGGTTACATTGGCGTATGACACTGCTTCAACCCACTTGGTGAAGTAGTCAATGGCTACCGGGATGAACCGATGTCCGTTTGAAGCCTTGGGTTCGATCATGCAAATCATGTCGATTCCCCATATAGAAAAAGGTCATGGGGAAGAGAGAACTTTGAGATGTGTTGGTGGTACATGGATTTTGTCAGCGTATATTTGACACTTGTGACATCTCTTCATGTACTTGTAGCAATCGGATTCCATGGTCAACCAATAGTATCCTGCTCTCAGAATTTTTCTCGCCATTGTGTGTCTGTTAGCATGAGTGTCAAAGGATCCTTCATGAATTTCTTTCATTAGCATGTTTGCTTCTGGTCTGTCTATACATCGGAGCAAGACCATGTCAAATTTTCCCTTATAGAGTGTATCACCGCTCAGGATGAAGTTGCCTGCCAGCCTTCTAAGGGTCTTCCTATCTTTTCTTGATGCCTCGGATGGGCATTCTTGTTTCTGAAGGAAGCATTTGATATCGTGATACCAAGGTTTGTCGTTTATGACTGCTTCGATCGCGAAGATGTAAGCGGGCCAATCTAGGCGCATCATATCAATCTTAGGTACGTCTTTCCATTGACCTACACTAATCATGGAAGAGAGAGTGGCTAGTGCATCAGCCATGTGATTTTCTTCACGAGGGATATGATGAAACTCGATTCTGTTAAAGAATGGTAACAACCTTCTCACGTAATCTTTGTAAAGAATCAGTCCTTATTGGTATGTGTTCCAATCTCCTTTGATCTGATTGATAACCAGGGCTGAGTCTCCATACACATCCAAGTTCTTAATCCTTAAGCCAATCGCTTCTTCAAGACCCATGATACAAGCTTCCTATTCGGCATCGTTGTTTGTACACTTGAATGTCAGTCGGGCGGGGAAAGGAATATGGGTACCCTGAGATGTTATGATGATTGCCCTAATTCTGTTTCCATAGATGTTGACAGCTCCGTCAAAAATTAGTCCCCATTGGGAACCTGGTTCTGGCCCTTCACTAGGTAGCGGTTCATCGCAATCCTTCATTTTCAAGTACATGACATCTTCTTCTGGGAAGTCAAGTCCGACTGATTCCTGATCGTCAATTGGTTGATGAGCCAAATGATCGGCTAAAATACTCCCTTTGACGGCTTTCTGAGCATGGTACTCTATGTCATATTCTGATAGCAGCATCTGCCAACGGGCGATCCTTCCCGTGAGAGCAGGTTTTTCAAAGACATACTTGATCTGATCCATTTTGGAGATTAACTAAGTAGTGTGACAAATCATGTACTGGCGAAGACGTTTGGCTGCCCAAGCCAGAGCACAACAAGTTTTCTCAAGCATAGTGTACCGAGTTTCACAATCGGTAAATTTCTTGCTCAAATAGTAGATGGCAGATTCTTTTCTTTTTATTTCGTCTTGTTGGCCATGTACACAACCAATTGAGTCTTCCATGACTGTTAAGTATATGATTAGTGGTCTTCCTTCTACCGGAGGCAACATGATTGGTGGATTCAACAGATACTCTTTGATATTGTCGAAAGCTTTTTGGAAATCTTCCGTCTATACGTAGCTTTGATTCTTTTTGAGTAATTTGAAAATTGGCGTGCATGTTGCGGTCATAAGGAATATAAACCTTGAGATGTAATTCAGACGTCCCAGAAATCCTCGGACCTGTTTTTCAGTCTTTGGTGAAGGCATTTCTTGAATGGCCTTGATCTTGTCAGGATCAACCTAAATTCCCTTTTTTCTGACGATGAACCCTAACAGTTTTCATGAGCGGACACCGAATGTGCATTTATTGGGATTCAAGCGGAGTTTGTACTTTCTTAGACGCTCAAATAATTTTGACAAGTGGGTCACATGTTCCTCTTCTGTTTTAGATCTGGCAATCATATCATTGACATATACTTCGATTTCTTTGTGCTTCATGTCGTGAAACAGAGTAGTCATGGCCCTTTGATAGGTTGCCCCGGGGTTCTTCAAACCGAACGAAATTACCTTGTAACAAAAGGTGCCCCATGGGGTGATGAATAAAGTTTTCTTCATATCTTCCAGCGCCATTTTGATTTGATTATATCCCGAGAATCCATCCATGAAGGAGAAGACTTTGAACTTTGATGTACTGTCTACCAGCATGTCTATGTGCGGTAAGGGGAGGTCATCCTTCGGACTTGCTTTGTTCAGATCCCTGTAGTCCACACACATTCTGACTTTTCCGTCCTTTTTCGGAACTGGCGAGGAAACCCGCGTCAATCTATTTCTGCACTTCCTCTTTGATTTTGATGGCCATATCCGGATAAGTCCGTCTCAGTCTCTGTTTCACCGGCGGACATTCTGATTTTAACGGTAGATGATGCTCCACGATGCTGGTATCCAACCCTGGCATGTCCTGATAAGACCAAGCAAACACATTTGGAAACTCTCTGAGAAGTCTTATCAAGCTTTCTTTGACAATCAGACTGAGCAGTGCTCCAATCTTGACTTCTTTCTTTTCTTGTTCTTACCCCAAATTGACCGTTTCTAACGGCTCTTTGTGAGGCTCAATAGACTTTTCCTCTTGCCTGAGTAGTCGTGGGATCTCTTCTGGAATTTCTGCGTCCTCTTCTTCTTCAGCTTCAAATACCGGGAATTCAAAGTTGGGAGAAGGCATGGGATCGTATGTTTCAACGGGGTTTAAAACAAATAATCTGTATGACGTGATGATTCATTTTTTAGAAGAGATAGAGAGAATGAAAGAGTGTGTGTAGTGTATTTTCTGAAAAGTTCTTATTTTTATTTTGGGTTGTTTTAGGATTTCCATTTTCTGAAAAGCGAAAATTAAAAATAGCAATAAATGCGGGAATGACATAACGACGTTATTTTATTTATGATTTTGTCAATTCTTGAAATACAGCCCTATAAAACAAAACTGTGTCGCTTTGGGCGAAGCGAAGAGGGATATTTACAAAAAAAGTGAACCATATAAAAACATCTGTTTCACCTGGGCAGGGTGAAAGGTTAAAACAGAGATAGCAATTACTTAGACTTGTGGATGACTTTCGGGACATCGATAGCAACCCATTGGCGGCAAACTCCTCGGTGAATCACAAAGTCCGGTACCTTCTTTCTTGGTTTGTCCTCAGAAATGACGCTGATTTCTGGCGGAGCAGGATCGTTGGAGTCTTCCTCCCAGGCAGAGTTGTCATAAACGAACTCTTCTGTTGTATCTTGCATAGTGTTTCCACTCTTAGGTGGATCATCCCATCCAGTTGGCTGGATGTCTTCGAGCCTGATACGAGAGCTTTCAGAAGTGGTGTACTTGACCAGGAAGTCGTACTTGCCACTTGGCTGCCATAAGGTGTTTCATACTTCTATGGGACTAGAGGAGTCATCCTTCTCGATGACGTTGACCTAAGGAAAAGCATAGTTGATGAACTCTTGTCCTGCAATCTTTGCAGATTCATCGTTGTGTTGGATATTTTATGAATGTCTTGAGTAATGATCCCATGACTCGGTGGGGATGCAGGTATTCTTTTCAAAATTGTTTAGCTGATAAGCATCATTTGGCTGACTCTTTTGTCCCAAGTCTTCTGGGTACGGCTGCCAGATAGGCAAGTCACCCAGTGGATCATAATAGTCGTCGAAAAAGTTGTCTTTCATCGGATCATCTTCTAATGAGGTTGGTGGAACACGACATCCCTCAGGGTCGCAATCTCCATAGATCATTCGAACGTCTGATCTTGGTATATATCTCGGGCCCTGCGTGGGAAAATAGAATGGCATGTGCGTTTCTTCTTGAGACATATAACCGTTATCATTGAGATAAGCTTTCCATTCCTCATCCGTATCGGAGGAATCACTCTTATTGATGATGTGTACTTCTTGGGACACTGGGTGGAGAAAGCCTCCACTACGGAAGAAGTCCTGAATGGGATGAACACTTTCATCTTTCTTAGCAGTTTGGGTACAAGCTAAGGAGAAACCAAGACCTTTATTTATCTTGTTATCAGTAGGAATGATAAGTTGTCCCCATCCTTTTGTGTTGTTACTCTCGATTGCTTTGAGAGCATCTTTGTATGAGGAAATCGACGTCCCTCTTTCTGGTCGATTCTCATTGCTTACTGGCAGTGCTTGGAACTGGGTTCCAACAACCTCCATGGATTCTACATAGGATAATGATGATAAGTTGCCAACGATTAATGTGACGCCCCCAATCTATACCCCCAATTAACACGCAATTAAAGCGGTAAAAAGAAAATTCGAAAATTGATCAGAGTATATTTGAAACATCATGGCATAGAAAGGGAGAATCACATCAAAGAAGCCAAACACACACAACATGCAACACCTGCTCATTTTGATATGCAACGTGGGGTAACAATCATACAGAGGAAACTTCGTTCCTTACACCCACTTTTCAGAAATTAGAATTAAAGCGGAAAGATCTAAAATCTGAATAACACATATACATATATACATATAAACTTGGTTGTCATACATCAAGTTATAACTGTACAACCAAAATATAATCATCAGATATACAAAACAATCACAAATGGCCACCCTATGCTACCCGGAGTCACATATCAGAGCCGACCGACCAAAATAATGAAGACGCAACGCTTCACAAAAAGGAATACCTCCAGCAGCTCTAATCTGCAACGCCTCATAGAGCGTTATAAAACAGCAGAAGGGTGAGAAAAACAACCATAATATAATTGCATAAGATTATATATTAACACCAAAAATGCGCAAGTAACGTATTCTCACCACCAAAGCACACAGATAAATTATAACAACACACAGTACAATTCACACGTATCAATTACCACTGCACATCAATCATTCACAATACAATCACACATATTCCATTTCATTAATCACATTCACAATTCCATGCACAAATGACTCATGATGAATGCAAATGCACAGAGACCGACATCACGACTCTATGCACATGCCATGCGGTACCGACTTCCTTTGTCATGTCATGTCACGTCATTAGTCCACTCAGGAACTATTGGAACCATCGCTCGTTACTGAGAATCTCAAGTAACTCCCCGTCGGGCCTACGATGTTCACCCGTCGCTTTAGGTCCTCAGGCATCGCCTCATATTTTCGAGGCACACGACGTTAAGGATTGCTTTAAGTCTCCAAAGGAGCCCACAATCGTCTATACCCATCGCTTTAAGTCCTCAGGCATCGCCTCATATTTTCGAGGCACACAATGTTATAGCATATTCCCTTCGAGAATCAAACCGTCACTCAGGACGTTCAACAATGCACATCATGATGCTTGGCATACAATGACTCATGACATTCTCATTGCATACATACACACATTCACAATTATGCATATATCATCAAATACCACACTTAGCATTTTCTTGCCTTACAGCCACAAATCATCATCACAACAGCACATAAGTCATACCACATTCGAAGCAACACCATAAAGCATAACACAAGTCAAATACGCACCATTAAAACGACAAAAGTCGACCATTGACACTATTCACATTTACCGACAAAATAAAATCAGCTAACAAATTCTAAACCATCATAATAAGAAAGTACAGCTCAATGGCTTTCCAATGCATCAAACCACGCCTCAAACCGAACCACAGATCAAAAGTTATGCAGAAAACAAAATTACACGAACAGCACTGTTTGCTGGGCGAATCTCCCTCGCGAGCATTCGCTAGCTCCTTCGCTAGGCGAATGTCCCAGCAAACCAACTGTTAGATAAAAACAGACACAAAGTTCGCTAGGCGAGCACTTGGCGAACCAAGTCAGAACCAAACAGAGCCAAAAACACCCAAATTCGCTAGGCGAACACTCTAGCGAACCTTCGCTCATGCCTTCGCTAGGCGAATACCCGTAGCGAACCTTCGCTACCCTTCGCTGATTGGTTCGCTAGGCGAACCTGCGAAAACTCAGAATCCTTCAGCGCTGTTGAAAACCCAAAAATGATATTTTCCAACCCAAACCATTTCCAAATCAACATATTTCAATCAGAACCTATTCTAATCATGTCAACAAGCAAACTACCACCTCTACATCGATTTCCAACCGTTAAACCATCGATTCTACTCATTTTATCGTTTCGACCTAAAAGTGAAAAACATGGAAAGCAAGAGAATCATCCAAACCCATTCATACATAATCATATACAAGCATAGTATAATCGAGTTTCGCACCCTTACCCGATTTAATCGACTCTACAACTTGTTCTTGATGATTTTTCCACACTTTCTTCAATTTTCTCTCTTCCCCTCTTTTCCTCTCTTTTTCCTTCTTTCTTCTTTCTTTCTCTCTATTTTTCTTTTCTTTCTTACTAACTTAGTAAAAATATCTATGAATGCCCAAAATACCCCCACACTCAAATATCTCGCAAACGTTCCCAAAACGCGATAAAATATAATCACGACGAAAAATAAGACATTTTCACATAAAAGTCGAAAATAAAATAAAATAATAATAAAATAATCCAAAAAGACTCAATAAAATAAAATTGGCAAAACGGGGCGTTACAATTCTCCCCCACTTAGAAATTTTCGTCCTCGAAAATCTTACCTGATACAAACAACTCCGGATACGACTCCCGCATCCTACTCTCCAATTCCCACGTCAAATTACCCTCAGCAGCGCCTCCCCACGCCACTTTCACAAGTGCAATCTCTTTACCCCTCAACCGCTTCACCTCGCGATCCAAAATACTAACTGGTAATGCCTCGATCGTAAGGTTATCTCTTACCTCAACCTCGTCCATAGGAATCACATGTGAAGGGTCCGGAACATACTTCCGTAGCTGTGAAACATGAAAAACATCATGCAAATTTGACAGATTCGGCGGCAACGCCACACGATACGCTACAGCACCAACTCTCGCAGATATCTGGTAAGGACCAATAAATCGAGAAGTAAGCTTCTTAGATTTCAAAGCACGACCAACACCCGTTACCGGCGTAACTCTCAGAAATACGTGATCACTCTCTTGAAACTCAAGATCCTTCTGTCTCCGATCATGATAACTCTTTTGTCTATCCTGAGAAGCCTTCATTTTCTCACGAATAAACTTTACCTTTTCCGTCGTTTGTTGCACCAAATCCGGTCCAACCACCGAACTTTCACCTGTTTCGTGCCAACACAACGGCGTTCTACATCTTCGTCCATATAAAGCCTCAAAAGGTGCCATTCCAATACTAGAATGGAAACTGTTATTATACGTGAACTCAATCAAAGCAAGATAACCGTCCCACGCACCACCTTGTTCCAAAACACACGCTCTCAACAAATCCTCCAAAGACTGAACAGTTCTTTCGGTCTGACCATCTGTCTGCGGATGATAAGTCGAACTCAACCTCAATCTAGAACCCAAAGCCTTCTGTAAACTTTCCCAAAATCTCGATGTAAACCTAGGATCTCGATCCGAAACAATACTTAAAGGAACCCCATGCAATTTCACAACCACACTGATATAGATCTCAGCTAACCGTTCCAAAGAAAAACTGATGTCAATCGGAATAAAATGCGCCGATTTAGTCAGCCTGTCCACAATCACCCAAATAGCATTATGACCTCTTTGCGTATTCGGCAATCCCGTTACAAAATCCATCGAAATGCTATCCCACTTCCACTCAGGAATATCCAACGATTGCAACAAACCTCTAGGTCTCAAATGTTCCACTTTCGATTTCTGACAAGTCAAACATGCATACACAAATTGAGCCACATCTCTTTTCAAACCAGACCACCAGAAAATCTTCTTCAAATCTTGGTACATCTTATTCGCACCCGGATGAATACTTAAGTTACTTCGGTGTCCTTCCTCCAAAATCATTCTTTTCAACTCCGCATCATCAGGAATGCAAATACGACCACGAAACTTCAAAACACCAAAATTATCCACCTTGAAATCCACATTCTCATTCCTCATCAAATCAACGAATTTCAAATCCAGCTTTTGTTTCTCACTAACCGACAACATAAATTCATTAGTAACTTTCAACATTCCAAGCCTCACACTAACCGAAGTCACTTCACATACCAAACTCAAGTCTCTAAACGACTCCAAAAGTTCCCACTCTTTCACCATCAATGCGGACATATGCAACGATTTCCGGCTCAATGCATCAGCTACCACATTAGTTTTACCAGGATGGTAATTCAAGCCAAAGTCGTAATCTTTCAAGAATTCCAACCATCTCCGCTGTCTCATGTTCAACTCTTTCTGATCAAATAAATATTTCAAGCTTTTATGATCACTAAAGACTTCGAACCTTGCACCATAGAGATAGTGCCTCCAAATCTTCAACATAAAAACCACAGCCGCTAATTCAAGATCATGAGTAGGATAGTTTTTCTCATGAACTCTTAACTGCCTTGAAGCATAAGCTACAACTTTACCTTCCTGCATCAGAACACCACCCAAACCAATTAAAGAAGCATCGCAATACACAACAAATGGTTCATTAGGATTAGGTAAAATAAGAATCAGAGTTGTCGTCAATCTTCTCTTTAGCTCACAAAAACTCTCTTCACATTGAATATCCCAAATGAATGCTTTGCCCTTACAAGTCAACTGCGTCAAAGGAAGAGCTAGCTTAGAAAAACCTTCAATGAACCTCCGGTAATAACCAGCCAAACCCAAAAAGCTTCGAATTTCGGTAACGGATCTAGGAGCCTCCCATTGTAGAACTGCTTCTACTTTAGATGGATCCACAACAATACCATTACCTGAAATTACGTGCCCAATAAAACTCACCTCAGACAACCAGAATTCACACTTGGACAATTTGGCAAAAAGCTTCCTTTCCTTCAAAACCTGCAAAACAATACGCAAATGCTCTGCATGTTCTTCCCGAGACTTAGAATAGATTAAAATATCATCAATAAACACCACCACAAAACGATCTAAATGCTCGTGGAAAATCCGATTCATGTATTCCATAAACACACCAGGCGCATTAGAAACCCCGAATGGCATCACCGAATATTCATAATGATCGTACCGTGTTCTAAAGGCCGTCTTCTGAATATCCTCTTCTTTCACTCTTATTTGATGATAACCCGATCTCAAATCAATCTTACTAAATACACAAGCACCAACCAACTGATCCATCAGATCATCAATCCTTGGAAGCGGATATTTGTTCTTAATCGTCACTTTGTTCAATTGGCGATAATCAATACATAATCGCATACTCCCATATTTCTTTTTCACCAACAAAACTGGAGCACCCCAAGGAGAAACACTTGGCCTCACGAACCTCTTTTCCAACAACTCACTTAACTGCTTTTTCAACTCCACCAATTCAGATGCCGACATTCGATAAGGTGCCATAGATACAGGTCTAGTACCAGGAACTAGATCTATAGAAAATTCAACTTCTCTCTCTGGCGGTACATCTGAAATATCCTCAGGAAACACTTCAGGAAAATCACACACAACAGGAAACACATCAAGAGAAACTTGACTATCCACAGTCAATGAAGCAAACAACCCAAACAACTGAGCTTCATCCGCTAAAAGTCTCTTCAACTCTTTAGTAGACAAGAAACTCGAGTCTTCATCTTCTACAAGAGAAGGAAACCTTACAAGCTTATGATAACAGTCAATGTGCACCCGGTTAAATTGTAACCAGTTCATTCCCAACACCACATCTAAACCTTCCAACGGTAAACACACCAAATCCATCACAAAGTCTTTACCATAAATGGATAAAGGACAACTTAGACAAACCAAAGAAGTAGTTACTGACCCCATCGCTGGAGTATCAATAACCATCTCACCATCCATCGAAGACAACCCAAGATTCAAACGTTCCGCGCACTCAGACGAAATAAACGAATGAGTCGCTCCAGTATCAATAATAGCGATTAAAGGCGTATTATTAATAAAGCAAGTACCTCTTATCAGACGATCAGCACTTGAAGTCTGAGTTCCCGCCAATGAAAACACTTTCCCACTAGTCGGAGCTTTCTTCTGATTCGGACACTTTGAGCTAATGTGACCAGTTCCCCACAGTTATAACACTTCACTACATTCTTCCTTTTACAATCAGCTAAAACATGTCCGATACCACCACAATTAGAACACTTATCCACTTTCTTCCTACATTCCATCTGGCGATGACCCAATTCACCACACTTAAAACACCTAATAGGATTAGACATACCTCCTCCACCTGACCTTCGATCAAAAGTTCCCCTTTGTTTACCTTTATCAGCCGGTGACACATACGGACCACCACGGAACTGTTGTTTACCTTTTCTGTCACTTACACTTTTATAGTGAGCAGAACGAGCCTTACTATCTTCATCATAAATCCTACAACATTCCACCAAATCAGCAAACCTTCGAATCCTCTGATAACCAATAGCCTGCTTTATCTCAGGACGCAACCCACTTTCATACTTTACACACTTTGAAAATTCAGCAGTCGCTTCCACATAGTGGATAAAACTGCACAAGTTCCACAAACTTAGCAGTATATTCAACAACAGACATATTACCTTGTTTTAGCTCTAAAAACTCAATCTCCTTCTTTCCTCGGACATCCTCCGGAAAATACTTCCTTAGAAACTCTCGGCTAAACACTTCCCAAGTAATCTCTTCTTCCTCCTTATCAGCTTCCAACACCTGACGAGTACTGACCCACCAGTCATCAGCCTCTTCGTGTAACATATGAGTGCCCAGCCTCACCTTAACATCATCGTCATCACAATCCATTACCCTAAAAATCCTCTCAATCTCTTTCAACCACAACTGCGCACCATCCGGATCATGTTTCCCTTTAAAAACCGGCGGCTTATTCTTTCTAAACTCATCATTTCCTGCAGCATTCGGCGCACCCTGCACAGCTCGTGCCATCGCTTCCATCGCTGCAGCCAAAGCAGCATCATTACAACTAGCCATATTCAGTTCGTCCAAAATAGAAACTATAGTTAAACAACAACCCGCTCAACACAACTCGCCCAATATGCCAGACACAACCGACAAAACAAACACAACTGACACGGACTGGCTCTGATACCACTTAATGTGACGCCCCCAATCTATACCCCCAATTAACACGCAATTAAAGCGGTAAAAAGAAAATTCGAAAATTGATCAGAGTATATTTGAAACATCATGGCATAGAAAGGGAGAATCACATCAAAGAAGCCAAACACACACAACATGCAACACCTGCTCATTTTGATATGCAACGTGGGGTAACAATCATACAGAGGAAACTTCGTTCCTTACACCCACTTTTCAGAAATTAGAATTAAAGCGGAAAGATCTAAAATCTGAATAACACATATACATATATACATATAAACTTGGTTGTCATACATCAAGTTATAACTGTACAACCAAAATATAATCATCAGATAAACAAAACAATCACAAACGGCCACCCTATGCTACCCGGAGTCACATATCAGAGCCGACCGACCAAAATAATGAAGACGCAACGCTTCATAAAAAGGAATACCTCCAGCAGCTCTAATCTGCAACGCCTCATAGAGCATTATAAAACAGCAGAAGGGTGAGAAAAACAACCATAATATAATTGCATAAGATTATATATTAACACCAAAAATGCGCAAGTAACGTATTCTCACCACCAAAGCACACAGATAAATTATAACAACACACAGTACAATTCACATGTATCAATTACCACTGCACATCAATCATTCACAATACAATCACACATATTCCATTTCATTAATCACATTCACAATTCCATGCACAAATGACTCATGATGAATGCAAATGCACAGAGACCGACACCACGACTCTATGCACATGCCATGCAGTACCGACTTCCTTTGTCACGTCATGTCACGTCATTAGTCCACTCAGGGACTATTGGAACCATCGCTCGTTATTGAGAATCTCAAGTAACTCCCCGTCGGGCCTACGATGTTCACCCGTCGCTTTAGGTCCTCAGGCATCACCTCATATTTTCGAGGCACACGACGTTAAGGATTGCTTTAAGTCTCCAAAGGAGCCCACAATCGTCTATACCCATCGCTTTAAGTCCTCAGGCATCGCCTCATATTTTCGAGGCACACGATGTTATAGCATATTCCCTTCGGGAATCAAACCGTCACTCAGGACGTTCAACAATGCACATCATGATGCTTGGCATAAAATGACTCATGACATTCTCATTGCATACATACACACATTCACAATTATGCATATATCATCAAATACCACACTTAGCATTTTCTTGCCTTACGGCCACAAATCATCATCACAACAGCACATAAGTCATACCACATTCGAAGCAACACCATAAAGCATAACACAAGTCAAATACGCACCATTAAAATGACAAAAGTCGACCATTGACACTATTCACATTTACCGACAAAATAAAATTGGCTAACAAATTCTAAACCATCATAATAAGAATGTACAGCTCAATGGCTTTCCAATGCATCAAACCACGCCTCAAACCGAACCACAGATCAAAAGTTATGCAGAAAACAAAATTACACGAACAGCACTGTTCGCTGGGCGAATCTCCCTCGCGAGCATTCGCTAGCTCCTTCGCTAGGCGAATGTTCCAGCGAACCAACTGTTAGCTAAAAGCACACACAAAGTTCGCTAGGCAAGCACTTGGCGAACCAAGTCAGAACCAAACAGAGCCAAAAACACCCAAAGTTCGCTAGGCGAACACTCTAGCGAACCTTCGCTCATGCCTTCGCTAGGCGAATACTCGTAGCAAACCTTCGCTACCCTTCGCTGATTGGTTCGCTAGGCGAACCTGCGAAAACTCAGAATCCTTCAGCGCTGTTGAAAACCCAAAAATGATATTTTCCAACCCAAACCATTTCCAAATCAACATATTTCAATCAGAACCTATTCTAATCATGTCAACAAGCAAACTACCACCTTTACATCGATTTCCAACCGTTAAACCATCGATTCTACTCATTTTATCGTTTCGACCTAAAAGTGAAAAACATGGAAAGCAAGAGAATCATCCAAACCCATTCATACATAATCATATACAAGCATAGTATAATCGAGTTTCGCACCCTTACCCGATTTAATCAACTCTACAACTTGCTCTTGATGATTTTTCCACACTTTCTTCAATTTTCTCTCTTCCCCTCTTTTCCTCTCTTTTTCCTTCTTTCTTCTTTCTTTCTCTCTATTTTTCTTTTCTTTCTTACTAACTTAGTAAAAATATCTATGAATGCCCAAAATACCCCCACACTCAAATATCTCGCAAACGTTCCCAAAACGCGATAAAATATAATCACGACGAAAAATAACACATTTTCACATAAAAGTCGAAAATAAAATAAAATAATAATAAAATAATCCAAAAAGACTCAATAAAATAAAATTGGCAAAACGGGGCGTTACAATTAAGGCCTGCTCTCCACAAACTGTGACTAGCTTGTCATTCTTGACGAACTTCAGCTTCTGGTGAAGTGTCGAAGTGATTGCCTCAGCTTCGTGTATCCAAGGTCTTCCTAATAAACAACTGTAGGCTGTCCGGATGTCCATGACCTGGAAAGTGACTTGGAAAGTATGAGGACCGATGGTTATGGGAAGATCAACTTCGTCGATAACTGTTTTTCTGGATCCATCGAAGGCTTTGACGATGATCACATTGCCTCTCATCGGAGATCCTTGAAATGATAGTCGCATCAGAGTAGATTTTGGCATAACATTCAGAGTTGATCTTGTGTCTACCAGTACGCTGGCTAGAGCATCGTCCTGGAAGTTGACTGTAATGTTAAACGCCATATTATGATTTTTGCCTTCTTCCTGCAGTTCTTCATCACTAAAACCTAAATTGTTACAGGAACTGATGTTGGAAATGATGCTGTCAAACTGTTTTACCGTCACATCTTGTTCTACGAAAGCTTGGTCCAAGACTTTCTGCAAAGCTTCCCTGTGAGCTTCGGAACTAAGCAGGAGAGATAACACGGAGATTTTAGATGGAGTTTGCAATAGTTGGTCCACAATGTTGTACTCGCTTCTCTGGATGAGCTTCAGTATCTAATTGTTGTTCTTTGTAAGTTTTGGGTTATTGGACTGCCTGATTTGTTGATTGGGAACTTCTGTTTGAGGTTCCTTTTCTTTAGTGGGCTCTCCAACTTCTTTGTTGAAGATCCGACCACTCCGTGTTACTCGACTGATGTCGACAATGTTTACGACGGAGGGTAATGGAGTTTCCTTTCCATTTTCGATGGTTGTTGCACCGTATTTGTAAGGGATAGCCTTTTCTGATTCGTACGATATTGGACCTAGCAAGTAGATAACCACAGGATCCTTTTGATTTTTCTGACAGTTATAGGCAACCTCAATCGGTTCCTGGTTGGGAACCTTTCTACTGTCCAGAGGAATTCTTGATTCATCGAGTAGATGGATTATGGCACAAACGTTTTTGGTCCTCCCATGATCAAAGATTATGACAACGTCTTTTCTTTGATCAAGGAAATAGTTTGGTATCACGTTGATCGACCCAGAACTTAAACATAGTCGAATCTCTTTGTGGTCCAACTGATTTTGAAGTTCCTCCCGTACGAGGTAGCATCCTTGGTTGTTCTCTGAACAAACTCTACTGCGCTCGTAGTTGTGGAGTGGCACCCAGCCACGCCCGCTTTGTATGCAGTGCATCTTTACTAGATTTGTTTCCGTCGAGCGGACATCCTGACTTTGATATCTACTAGGATTCCCGTCAGCCATACTGATTTGCTGTGTAGCTTCATCCAAGTAGATTGGAAGCCACCAGTGGTCCAACAAGTGTTGAAGTGTTCTTTAGACAAGTGCACACCCTTGGTCATCTTCACGACATTGTTCACAGTCTTAATAATCATGTGAATCCAGAAAGCCGAGCCTGACTTGCTTAGCGTGTAATTCTACCAGACTGGTATTCATCAAGTGTATGTCGAAAATATGAATCATATTAACTTTATGGTAACTTCTCTCACGATAGTCCTGAATCCATCCGAGATCCATCTGACGTTGGAGGGCCTCTTATTCAAAAAAGCATCCCTGATTGTTTGTCAAGCTGATCAGACAAGTGTTGTAATCATGCCGTGGCAGATTATGATATTGACTTTGCCTTGAATACATCGCCACTAAGTTGACATTCATCGCACGGATTTCGTGGTTCTGAATAACATTGGGATTTGCATGGGCCATATTGACTTCACGGATTCGATGATCTAGAATCCATACCAAATTCATTTGTTCTTGTAGAGCTGATTGCACTACGGAACACCCCTGATTATTCTTTGAGCAGATATCACACTGGTGATAATTGTGAGGCGGTACATAACCGTACCCGCTCTGTCTACAATGCATCTTGACCAGATTGGTTCCTAATAGGAGTACATCGTGAATTTGATAATTGCGGCTAACTTCTTCCTCTATCAAATTTACTGCAGTCTTTTCGTGTTGAGGCAACGGGTTCGTCTAAACGTTCAAATTAGTATCTTTGAAGGATAAGACCCCGTTCCTGACAAGCTTCTGCACATCAGACTTGAAACTGATACAGCTCTCGATATTGTGCCCCGATCCTCCTTGATGGTAAGGGCAAGTTTGATCCGCTTTGAACTAAAAAGGCGGATTTTCCGGTATTGTAAGAGGAGACCTGGTTTGGACGTGCCCCTTGGCCAGTAAAAATGGAAATAGTTCTGCGTACAACATCGGTATAGGGCCAAATCCTAATGGTCGTGTCATACGATTGTTGTTGTTGTACTGTGGACAAGCCTGATGAAGAGGCTGTTGTGTCCTTTGCTGGTACTGTTGTTGATTTGGTTGGCTCGGAGCAACCTGAGGTTGATACGTCGGAGTCGGCGCAGGGTGGATAGTGGGAGTTACCGCTGCTACGGGTTGATACCTTCGCCTTTGCTTTCCCAGAGAGATATTACCAATATCTTGCTCTTTTTTATTTGGGAAAGCACTACAGTATCTTTTGGTATTGTTTGATGGTTCCGTATTCTTGACCAAACGCCCTTCTCAGACTGCTTCTTCAAGGCTCACTTGCAACCATTCGGTCGTAGTAAAATGAACTTAAGGTTTTCAAAAAGATCTTTGTCATATCTTTTTCCTCAAGAGGGGGACAAATCTGGGCGGCAATTTCACGCCATCTCTGAGCATACTCCTTGAAATTTTCTTTGTCCTTCTGCGACATCGCTCTTAGTTGATCCCTATCTGGTGCCATGTCCAAATTGTATTTATACTGTTGGGCGAAGGCTGCCCCAAGATCTCTGAAAGTACTGATCTTGGTGTGTTTTAAACCCATGTACCATTTGAGTCTGGCACCGGTTAAACTGTCTTGGAAGTAATGGATCAGTAGCTGCTGATTTTCTGTTTGAGTTGACATCTTTTGAGCGTACATCACCAAATGAATTTGAGGGTAAGAGTTGTCCTTGTATTTTTCAAAGTCCGACACCTTGAATTTGTGCGGTATTTTCATGTTAGGGACCAGACAAAGGTCTGCGGCGTCCTTTCCGAATAAATCCTGACCGCGAATTGCATGCATTTCCTTCTGCATTTCTAGGAATTGTTCCTGGAACTCATTCATTCTTTCGTACATGTCTTCATTTCCACCAGAAATTACTTGTGGAATATGTCCTTGCGGGATAGTGTGTACCACTGGTTGTGGTATAGTCATTACGGAGGTGACTCTTGGTGTTTCCATGCCCCGAAGTTTGTAACCTTCAGGAGTTTCCGTCATAACTCTTGCATCTTCGCTTTCCCTAAGTTTGTAACCTTCAGGCCCAGGGGTTCTTGTTGCAGTTTCTGGGTCTTCAGTGACCGGCAGGATGTATCCTTTAGGAATGAAGTTGAGAGGCATGCCCCAGGGCCGACCTTTGGGCATGTTGTACCGAGGATGATTCTCCTGCGTCTCTCTTATGGGCGTAGATGTAATCTCTGAGATTACATTCTTTTGTTGTCGCTGCTCCTGGGCTGCTGCCAGGGATTGCATGTCATTGTGAAGTTTTTCCAAACTTTCCTTTAGAGCGTCGATTTCTTCTCTCAGCTCTCTGTTCTCTTCCTCGAGATTGTCCATTTTCTTTTGTCGATTGGCCCGAGTATTGTATGAGTGAGACAGTTTGACTCTAGAATCACCACGTATACGTGAGATTCGAAGATAAGAAGACGTGTTATGTGAGAATGATGAATGATATGCAAAGTTATATATTTCTTTTTAGCTTTAATAAAAAAACTTCAACAAATAGATTGCAAATATCATACAGTAAAGGGTTAAGACCCTGTTTTATTGAATTTAAAAGATTGCGGAAATGGAAAAGTACAATATTTTACAAAGTGCTGTAAGGAAAATGGCTAAGCTTATGGATCCTGAGTCCTTTCTGAAGAGAGCTCAGATGTTGGTTCTGGTATTTTCCTTTTGTTTGAATGGGGTTCTTTCAGTCCTTTGCCAAGTGAAAGGAGCGAGAAAAATTCTTCGGTCTTCTTGATTCTCTACAACATGCTGCTCTAGTATCTTAATCAGAGCATCCTTTTCTTTTAATAGTTCCTGAAATTTGGTACACTCCACATTGAGGATCCGGTATTTGTTTTTTCAAGAGCTCTTCTCACGTTGAACTTTGTTGAGAGCTACCTGGAGTTTATCCGTGTCAGACATGAAATAAAGGACAGATTCCTTTAACGGAAAAACTTCTTGGTGAGGGTAAGGCATCCTCAGCTTGAGAGCTCTAGTTTGCACCCAATGGAGATAAGGTTCCATGGTGGTACAGTTTGACCTTCCTAAAGACTCTCTTTCTTTCTTGTGAACATGTTGTCAAGCATGCACTATTTCCTTCTTTAGTGCCCTTTCATTTTCCCCTTCCTTGAAGAAAAGACCTTCCAAATGAACATTATGCGGGATATGCCTCATCGGGTATCCGAGTTGATAGGGAACTAAAATTGGATGATAGTTAATTCCTCCTTTAGTTCCTATGAGGGGTATGTTAGGGAAATTTCCACAACTGTCGATGATCTTTATTCCCTCATAAATCCTATCATATCAATCTATGTCAAAGTTGGTAAGGGACATGATCCTTTGTGACCAACGTAGAGTACTCTTATGATCCCAAAAAGCAGTAGACTTGGGTAAATGGGAAATGAACCATTTGTAAAGCAAGTGTACACAACATGTGATTATTCCTCTGTTGTACAGATTCCTTAAGTGTACAGAGTGATAAGCATCTGCAAGCAGGGTTGGTACGGGGTTTCCAATCAGAAATATCTTAACAGCGTTGGTATCAACGAAGTTCTCTATGTTGGGAAAAAGGAACAACCAGTATGTGAGTAGGACAAAGATATCTTCGAAAGCAGTTACATTTCCTATACTGGCAAAGTACAGGGCTTTCTCTACCAAAAACTTGGCTGGTAAACCTTGGATTCCTCCCTTGGTGGTCATGTGAGTCCTAACTTCTGACTCGTCCAAACAAATGGCTCTTGCGATGACCTGATCCTTTGGAATTTCTTCCAGTCCAGAAAAGGGAGTTTGATCGGTGATAGGTAGATCAGTCAGATGAGAGTATTTTTCTAACGTTGGTGCCAGTTGATAACCCGGGAATGTGAAGTAGTGATAAACCAGATTGTAGAACTGAATTAACATAGACGAGATTCCTTAAACTACGTGGACCCTTAACAGAGACAGCAGTCCTCCATGCTTAGCTCTGAAAGCATCAGGGTTGGTGATCATCCTTGCCAGCCCCCTTAAATCCTCTAGTTTCGGAGCCTTGAAGGTGTACTTGTGCGTCTTTCTTCTACTGAAATCCATAACGCAATCTCTCTAATATTTGCAATTATTGTTTTAGTTTAATTTGAAAAAAGAGAGAGAAAGAGAAGAGAAGATTTTTCTTTGTTTAAGAGTTTCTTTAAATGAATGCATGAATGCAGCACACAAAAACATTGAAAAAACATGGGTTCAAGGGTTCAACGTCACGAGCATGGAGTCATGGCTCTACCCATTCCCAAAGGTTGTATTCTGGTCAATTTTTGTACCTGTAGAACGGATCCTAAGGTTCCCAAAATCATTGACCCCCTAGGGATATCAACAGCAAGCTGGTTCACCGGAGCGAGTTGTAGCATCCTAGGTTAATCTCATTTGAGTGTAGTATCGCGTATCAACTATTCCCGATAGTCATCGCACTACCAAGTGGTCCTAAGGTTAATGCCTACTAAATCCTCAGGTTCACAGGTGTCGCACTAGGAAAACTCTGCTTTCAAAACAATCGGTTGTTCAGCAGGCATAATCCAATGGGCCCTCGCCTGATTTGGTGGTCTACCAGGATCGCTTATTCGGGATTCACTCCCTATAAGTTCCCCCGTCTATGCCACCCTTTATCTTAGGTTTCTCTCAAAGTTTCCAGATGCGTATCAATCACATTCCCATTCACAGAAAAATAAACATGGATATCAAGTAGGAAAAGCAACATATATATATATAATATAGAATAGTATGATTGCTAACAACCTAGACCTCTTAGGAATTCTAATCCTAGTCCTAATCTGGATCCCCAGCAGATTCGCCATTTTTCTGTAGCATGCAATTTATGTCGGTGACGCGACCACCTTATCACCATGGGTTTCTCCTCACCATAATGGTAGGGATTGGGTGCTACTTTCTGATTTCTTATTTATCCTATGAAGCCGAAAAGGAAAGGGAAGCTATCTCAAACTAACCTTGCACGCAAATGTTTTCTTTAACAAATGCTTAAGAGATTGGGGAGTTCGGGGTCAGGTTATACAATGGGGAGTTGTCAATT